>CM054135.1:39430883-39583383 GCA_028751875.1 Rapana venosa | reverse complement strand
GAGACCCTGAGGTCGTCTCGCTCATGAGCATCATGATTAGTCGATTTTCCCTGACTTTAATATCGACATTTTAAGTCGGGCAGTGGTAGTCAAAGCCCCAGAAATTCATAGAAGCTGTAGGCCTACATCTTAGTAGCATGAGCCCATCATTTAAAAAATATTTAGAAGACAAGCTCCCCCTCCCTCAGCCCTAACCGTTCGTAAGTCACTTGGAGAGTATTTAGCCATGTTTGACCTGTAAAAAATATTCACACCGCACCAGCCCCTGATTTGGCTGCCAACAGGTGAAGAAGTAAGTTTACATGTGTGTGGCTTCTGAGCCACGCTGATTGATCAGTGTATGTTTCAAAAGAAATATGGTTATCAGGTTATATCCCCAACAGCAGTATCCAACAACCTATTTGATATTCAGGATCTTCAAACTTGTTCATTCCCAAACTCGGAACGCGGCTATCTGAATGGTGGATGAAAACGATCGCGTACGCAAAATCTTACCATCGGTGAACCTCGGAGGTCTAGTCAAAAAACAAAAAACTTATTTGCCACCGACATTTAAATTTGATAGAATCAGAATTTAAAAGTTGTCCGCGTGAAAGTACGAACATATAATTGTATACCAGTTTTCACTATTTCTTAATTGCTGAATATTTGGTGATAATTAGAAACCTACTGTGGTGCAGTATCACACATTGGAATAAGTTTTTCCTCTACCTCCATGTACAAAGTGAATCCATATCAACATACTGGGAATTAAAATATAAACATGATAATTCATACTAACGTTGGAAAGACACAGTTATAGACTCCAGTCTGACTGGACGTTATTAGCTCTAACTGGCTTAGCAACAAAACTAATATTATCATCAGCATTAGGCGTAGTTATTGCTGTCTTGGGTGCTCTATCCCAGTAAGCATTAATGAACATCACCGAAATGACCTAGAAGCACTACGGGGTCTCTTCTGGTTGGTGACATCAAGATACCTGACTGACATTGCCCCGAAAGGTGTAGGCAGTGTGTCTTAGAGGCGAGGGGCACCAAGCAAAGAGCTTTCTTTTCCAGGCAGCAGGCCAGATGCTGGCTTTATTCGCGTCATCCGTACTAAGGGCTATAGCAAGCCTATTCTTCTATGGAAGGTAGACGGGGTTCGTATGAGTGCAAGATGTAATGCGTGTGTTTGAACACAAGACTTCGGTTTACAGTCTTATCTGAAGGATTTGCAAAGGAATGGAATCAGAGCCAATGTTGACTCCAGAGGGAAGTGGAGGTGGGGGAATCCTTTCATGGGGCACGACTCAGTGGCGAGTCAGACCTGTGCACTTAGATTACTTCGGATCGCATATCCAGTTGGTTAAGAAGCTCTCTGGACACTGGGAGGACCTGCAGCATGCAGCTGCCTTCGTAACAGAAACGGAGCTATCCATCTGACTTGTAAACCCCAAAACATGTCCAGTATTTTAACCACTCTGTTGTTCTGTCCCCATTGACACTATGTTATGTATCTGCAATAAAACTGGCCGCAGCGTGGCTGTGTACGGTATGATCCGAGCGAAGGAATCTGGAAAGGCACGAATGTTATTACAGAAGCACAGGCAAAACATATTAAGCAGGGAGGAAATGCAATGAACTGGGCACATACCGATTGCTTCCCTTTGAAAATCATACGGGCAGCAACCGAGTATCGAAGAGAAACCTGTGTAACTTCAGAGTTTAGAACATTATCAAAGAAGGTGTAAAGTATATGTAAGCTACAGAAAGTTTAGAACAGCAAAGAAAATGTAAGAGATCTGTAACCTGCAAAAGGTTTAGAACAACAGTAGAGAAAGTGTAAAGGGTTTTTAACCTTCTAGGAAGTTTAAAACCACAGCAGATCAGAGAAGTGTAAGGGCCCTGTCACCTGCAGGGAAGTTTAGAAGCTCAATCAAAGACCAATCTATTTCTTTAAAAAAACAAAAAACTTACCGAGGATTCAGTTCTAGACACTGTAAATTTCAGATGTTCTGTATTTTTCTTTTGAGTCAATACTTCTCTCTGAATTGTGGACACATTCATTCATTTTGCAGAGCCATTGGTTGTCTGTCTGACTTTGCATTTCTGCATTTCAGTACAATGCTTACAAAAAGAAAGTGAGTATTTTTCGTCTCACGATTGTGGTGTGCCATGAAGAGTATATTGTACACTTCTTTATTTTTTCTCTTGTCACGCTTGTGCTGCCATCGAAATAAACTGATTGGTGGTATAGGGGTTACACATCCAACTGGAAAGCAATAGTCCCAGGCTCAGTTGCCTCTAGTCCCCAACATTTCTCCCATCCGTTAGACCATGGGTGCTAGTCTTTCGGGTGAAACAATAAACCCGAGGTCCTGTGCGACATGAAGTCAGTAAACACGAAAGAACCCACCGAAACTAAAGAGTTGACCTCGGCAAAATTGTATAGAAAAAAGTCACTCTGACAGCGAAACAAATATACACACAGACGAAAATAGAAATAGGTGGCATTGCTCGTGGTAATGCGCTCTCCCCGAGGAGAGCAGCCCGAATTTCAAGAAAATTATTCTGCCGTGACTGAAAGTAATAGATAATACAATAGGCTAAGATACAGTATGATACAATACGATACAATACAATGAAATAGGATTCAACGTGGGCTAATATTTGAAGGAACGGTTCAAGTGAATAATCATAAAGAGGGCTCCTCAGAATGTCTCATGAATTCTAGCACTTTGATTTTTTCCCCCTCTGGGTGAAAAATGGTACACTAAAATGACCAAGTTGGCTAAGAAAAGGTAATATATACAACAACAGAGTTTGCTGTGTTGTTGTTTTTCAACAGTATAGATCTTCTTCAGGGGGCCATATTGCTTCTGTCATACAAAACTTCAGACACTAGTTTGAAGTAACACATCGTTGCTTGTACAGTATGAAGTAGACCATGTCAATAGAGAAAATAGTCGTAGTCAACCCAGTGTCACAAGCACTATGGCCCAAATCTAAGGTCACAAATCTGTAATATCTGTGTTGCATACGATACAAAAATGAAACAAGAATTTTTGTTGATTGCGAGAATACGAAGTCTGATTTTGATTCTGGAAAACCAGGTGTGTGTATGTGTGTGTGTGTGTGCGTGTGTGGAGACACTGATTTCTCAAAAAGCCCTTAGGCCTAACGGATCTTTGCCAAATGGATAGCCCAGATCTCGATCTGTAAGATTTCTGTTGAACGTCATTTCTGATTTTGACAGTGGCCATCCATTCCTAGATCTAGTCATAAGATTTTTTTTTTAATCTCTTATTACCTAAATGTTTTCAAATCTGCCTTTTAAAAAAAAGAACTTCTTTTCCCCCCCAAGAGAATTGTTCAAAGGATCAAGGTAGAATTTTTTTTTAAAGAAAAGTTAAGCAGAAACACTTTTGATGCAGTAATGTTCACACAGTCTGGAATTACTGAACTAGGTCAAGGTCGTAGCTGGTAAAGATCTAGATCTAGTTGGTGTGCCCATCTGGGTAGGCCTAGTCAGTTATTGTGTGGTTTTATTCGTCGATTGTTGTTTTTTTCTTTTTTCTTTTGATGCTAACTGCGTACACTAATGAATAAAGAAAAGCAAGTGTTCTTTGCCAATGGATAGCCTAGATCTCGATCTGTAAGATTTCTGCCTAAACGTATGACAGACGCTAAAGCCAAGTGGTAAAGGTCGTTCGAATTCAGTCGATGAAGTCGGATTCGAATCTCGGCGGCGTCTGGTGAATTAAGAATGGGGATTGTTACGAACTCCCTGGCCAACAAAGTGCAGACCTGCCAGTGCCTTAATTCTCTTCGTGTATATACATATGCAGACGATCAAATATGCACATGAAAGATGCCGTAATTCATGTCGGCGTTCGGTGGGTTACGGAAACACGAAATACCCAGCATACATCCCTGAAGTCGGAATGCGGCTACCATCATGGTGGGCAAAAACGGTCGCATAATTATGCAGAACCTTACCATTGGTGAACCTCGGAGCTCTAGCCGAGAAACGAAAAACCTAAGAAGATAAACAATATTTGCCTGTTCAGATAATTAGTGTTGTTAGAACTTAAACTATTTGTGTGGGTTTCTCAAGCATTACTATAAACAAACTTTTTAAACTTTCATAGGTCCTAAACTGATAAATTTGCAGGAAGCCTGGTTTGGGGAGGATTTCTTTCTTTCTTTTTTTTTTTTTTTTTTTTTTTTACTAGCTACCTGTCCCTTTAAGCTAATGATCGTCCGATTTGTTTCGGGATAAGATTTTATATGTGCACTCCTATTGATCGAACAAAAAAAAGTATAGTTTCTTACCATTCACTTATTGTGAGAAATGAGAAGAGTGTACCCCATTGTTTGCTTTGCTCACGGTACAATGCTCTGCCTCACTTGACCACAACTGAAATGGGAGAGTACTACTGCTTTAGGCAAGACATAATCAACTGTGTAGAAAGTTCTATCTGTAGTAGTAAATCGTCAAATAACCAAAACGTCCATAAATACAAGTGCAACTGTTTTAAGGAAAGTAGAATCAGATATGTAGCGGTAACTTTTGTGGGGCGGCTTTATTTTACATGATTTAACCAGACTGCGGTGTGGTTGCCTAACGTTTTACATGTAAGGTCTTCTATATGCTCTCATTTACGGTGTTTATTTTGAAATGTGAAAGTTTTGAACAGTTTGACAGTTCATTTAGAACTCTATTGTTTTGTGCTCATAAGTATTTTGTCAGATATTGCCATTGTGATAACTTGCAGCATTACCTTTGTACAATCCTTTAGTGCTGTGTGGATGTTAATCTGTATCTTGTCAACACAAGCTCGAACACACACACACACAAACAAACACACACACGCACACGCACGCACGCACAACACACACACACACAAACACACACACACACACACGCACGCACACGCACACACACACACACACACACACACCACACGCACACTCACACACACACGCGCGCGCGCGCGTAATCAAGTTATTAGTGGAACAAACGAAAAAATGTTTATTTATGACGACACTTTTGTCATTATAAACATGACTTTTCAAAGACTTGTTTTAAAATGGAGTGTATGAGAAAGCGTTGCTGGTCTTGTTCTAGTCGTTGTTGCTGCTATCGTTCTTTTTAAATGAGATTTAAATTCTTTTGTAAACAGATTTCATGTAGGCAATTAAGGAGAGTGGGCATTAGATACCACTGAAGCCTGTAAATAGTGTTTCTTATTGTGAGTACTGTTCGTGTTAAAAGTATGTCCTTGGATCTACATGTTCACAAAGAAAATGTTTCATAGAGATAAACAAGAACAAAAGTAATTTCTTTTGAAACAGAGGATCTCTCTCTCTCTCTCTCTCTCTCTCTCTCTCTCTCTCTCTCTCTCTCTCTTAAAATAAAAGAATAAAATAAAATAAAATAACTCTCTCTCTCTCTCTCTCTCTCTCTCTCTCTCTCTCTCTCTCTCTCTCTCTCTCTTTCTCTATCTATCTATCTATCTATCTTAGGGTTCGAGGAATTTTAGTTGTAAACTGTCATGTATGAGTTTAGTGATTATAAATTTCCTTTTTATTTTTTACTTGCATTTGGCCATACGTTGTAGCTAAGACAGTTTATAAACTCTATTGTGTGTAGTTGACAACTTTCCCTTAAATTACCCAAACACTTTAACAGTTCACACCACAACCAACAGTAATGGTAAAAGTGGATGTAGACAAATAAACAAAATTTCTAGACATCAGTAGTTACGTCCCTTTGGTAAGTGCTGAATCCATCTTCGATTAAAAAAAAATCGTTTATTTCGAGGATTTCAATAAAAGAAAAAAAAGTAAGACACCTCACACCTCTATAGTTGTATTGTGGCAAAAGTGTGACTGCTGAATATTTTACGGATTTTATTAACTGTCAGTAATTTTATCTATCTATCTATCTATCTATCTATCTATCTAGATAGATAGATAGATAGATAGAATGTACACATCGTGTAAGTTTCCTCACTCATAGGAGTCACCGCAGCACTATGAGAAATAAAGAAATTGAAAATAAAGTGGTCGAAAGTGAGGACGGGGTAGGGTTCAACAATACTTTTATAAGCTACTTACTCACACGAAGAAAGACGCGATAATAACAACACACACGCACTCACGCGAGCGCGCACGCACACACGCACAACACACACACAACACACACACACACACACACACACACTCGAGATGCCGTACACACACACACACACACACACACACACACAGATGATACCGTTCTTCTCCAAACAAAGCTTACGAAGGGATTGTTCTAAGCAAGTCGACAAAATAAGCGGACAGAAAGTTTACACATACAGCACTTTCAATAACGCGGTCGCGGTGTAATGTGGGTTAAGACGACACTTAACTTTTTTTTCCACTGACAACTTTTGTCCTTGATTATTATTAATGTCATTTGTTGTTGGGTTTTTTAACACTTAATTTGATATCAGCAGTCAAGGAGGCCTGGCCTATCATGTTATTGTTCTACACATTTGTAGTCCACTCGAAAGAACTTATAAAGTATGCCACAGTGATAAATTATGGTACTGCCTGATTTCAACAACTTTTGGGGGGGGATTTATTGTCAAATGCACGTACATAACAGGGGAAGAATATCAAGCCCCTTGAGGAAAATCCAGGCACACTCGATGTCTTGCGAACGAGGCATTGAGCCTGTTTATTCAATTAGTATATCGGAGTGAAAACTGTCAAGTTATTACTTGAAAAGGAAAGACGTAAACGTGAAGACTACAGTGGTAATGAACTGCACACAGCTGTTCCCTTACTTCTAGTCATTCTGTAAATCCTTCACATACGCTAGTTACTGTGAGAAAAAAAAAGAAGCAAATTAACTTAATGTGAAGAAAAAGCAAATTAACTTAAAACAGACAGGAGGGGGAAAAAAACACTAACGTACTTTCAAAAAGGTAAAGTACCATTCTTTAAAAAACAGTCAATAGAAACCACATACGAGATGAGAATTTCACTTAAGAGACAATTATCGTAGATCTCTCTCTCTCTCTCTCTCTCTCTCTCTCTCTCTCTCTCTCTCTATGTCCCCCCCCCCCCCCCCTCCTCTCTCTCTCTCTCTCTCTCTCTCTCTCTCTCTGTGAGTGTGTGTGTGTGTGTGTGTGTGAATTTAACATCTAGGCACCATGTTGCTTTGAATGATGATATTCTCGTTGTTAAATTCCTGGTGTAGGACCTTTTTTCTGTATCTTGGGGTTTTAGTATTACCAATGGGTTTTGTGTATGGTTTTCTTCTGGAGAAGAAACAGATGACAACCCGGATATGGCTTTTGTGGTCGGTAGGGCTTTAAACAATATAAAGTCAAAGGAATGGAGACAAAACATAGTTATAGCATATCCACGTTTTGACATTTTCTGAGAGTGTTAACTATATCTACTCGACAGTATTTTTAATTGCGTTTGATTATCTTTGGCGGTTCTTTCAATAACGGGATATGTTAGATTTATTGTGCGACAAATTCGACGCTTTTTGGTGTGGAGTAAGGTTTACTTTGAATCCTTGCTTCCTCGGCATGGTAAAAACACACAACCTCCATTTTCCACTGTTTCCAGAAGAAAGAAACAAGTTTTCTGTTCAACCCCCTAACTTCACAAACAAAAAGCGTTTGCTTTTATTCCTGTTCAGTCCAGAGAGCTTATCAAGTTCTATACTTTGTGGAGTGTATTCTTTAGTGAACTTATAGAAAGTTGGGATATTATTCAGAACTTTGGATAAACGGAATTATTTTGTTTTGCCAAGTTTGGTTCAGAGCAAACCACACAATTTTGACTAAAAAGAGTAGAGAGAAACATTTTTTATTTTTTATTTTTATTCAATAGCACCACTTGACAATCTTTGGTATGGGGTATGCCTTGATATATATAACAACTTTCCTCTACCCAGAATATTATCTTTTGGTGTCATTTTCCCATTTTTCCCTTTTGCCCTTTTTTTGCCTAACGTCCCAAAGTTAAATATCATAATCATACATTAGTTTAATTATCATTCACACACATGCGGATAGGTTTTTGTGGGACCAGTGTAGTGGCAGCAACTGAATTTAGGGTCGAATTATGGCTACTGGTGTTTTGTAAATGTAATCATGTAAATGTATTGTACAAAAATAAAGTATGCGAGAACGTGAAATTGTCATGCGTTTCATTTGTGGAGAGTTTTTCTTTTTTCATTGTGTGTTTCTTTCTCTTTATTTAAAACAAATTGTTGATTACTTTCAGTGTGCGTGTGCTGAGCAATTTTAAGCTAATTTACGGATGAAAGTTTATGAACCACTGGGACGCACGTTCTTCCTTGTTGATTAACCAACTGACCGACTGACATATTTATTCTTATGGCAAGGCTGGTATCCTTTTCTTCGTCGAATGTTCAGACAGCAAATATTGTCTGTCATGAGATTGAAAAATATTATTGCGTTTGGCTGCCGTTAAGCACCTGACAAACCAGGCCAGTTTATAATATACATGGAATTTATATAGCGCCATATCTTGAGAAAAAAAACACACCACCAAATCAAAGCGCTTTCGTTCATCCCACTCATTCACATGCAGCCAGCTAAATTAATAGTTTTTACAAATTTAAATGTATACACACACACGCACGCACGCACGCACGCACGCACACACACGCACACACTTCGGCAGGGTGATGGGGTTTTGGCTGTTGAGGGCAGGGACAATGATGAGATGGAACAAGAGGGGAGAATCTTAGGTTTGAAATAAATGTGTCTTGAGGCGGATTTAAAAGCTTCATAAGAAGGCTTTTGGCGAAGGAAGAGAGGGAGGTCATTCCAGATCAATGGAACAGAAACAGAGAAAGAGCGATGGCCAACGGTGGACTGGTTGATTCTAGGTATTTAAGACACAAGGTGTCTGCAGCAGAGCGGAGGGAACGCGAAGGAGTGTACAGGTGAAGACATTCACAGAGGTACGAAGGTGCTGTTTTGTGGAGGTAACAAAGGGTACTGATCTTATAGTTTACTCTCTGTGGCACAGGCACCAGTGGAGAGATCGCAAGAGAGGCGTAATGTGCTCAGATATTTTCTTCTGAGGACTATTCGAGCGGCAGAATTTTGTATACGTTGAAGGGAGTTGAAGCTGGGAGACCAGCCTGAAGAGAATAGCAATAGTCCAGACCTGAGAGAATGAGAGACTGACTAGTTTGGATGTTGCATCAGTGGACAGGTACTTTCGATCTGTACTGATGCGCCGTAATTGATAGTAGCACGACTGACAGGTTTGGGTGATGAATTTTTGCATGGAGTGTGTTTTATCGATAATGACCCCTAAATCCGACTTCTGCGGGGGGAAGAACTTTTCCCTTTTAAGTCTTTCTGGAAAGAAAATACTGGAGAATGGACCAAGAAGGCAGCAAATAGACAAAAAGGAAGGGACAAGAATAAAAGGAACACGACAGAAAGAGGGGTAGAAAAGAGGTTGCGCATAGTTATTTAGCGGACGTAAAGGAATCCACGGCAACAGGGGAGTTGTCCCTGGCAAAATTCTGTCGAAAAAAGCCACTCTGATAGGGAAAGAAATACAGCTGCTGACAGGAAAAGAAAAAAATAATGGGTGGCACTGCTCTTGTATCAACGCGCTCACCCTGGGGAGAGTAGCCCGAATTTAACTCAGAGAAATCTGCCGCGACTTAAAATGGTATACAATACAATACAATACAATACAATACAATACAAAAACTGCTTTTAACCACGGCCTCCTTAATATTTCACACTTAACACCATCACTACAACAACTACCGCGACCAGCTCCAATGGCGCAGTGGTTAGCGTTTTGATGTCCTGGGTGGATGACGAAAGGTTTGTATCCAATCGGAGACGTAGATCTGCTTTTTTGTGTGTTGTTCTATGTCGTTTGGGTTATTTTTCTTTTACTCTGGTCGGCTCTTACTCAGAGCGAGTTTACTATAGGCTTTCTTGGAAGACTGGGACCACACAGCCAAGCTTCATCCACTTTGAGGGTACGGTTTTGAGAGTGTTGCTCCAATGATGCGACCCAACGCTGCATGTATCTGTATCTCTTGGGCTCCGTTGTGTCAAGTAGTGTGGAAAAAAGTATGCACTTCCATAGTATCATCATTACATCATCATCATCACTACATCACGCAATACAAGAAAATGGTGATTCGGTGACCCCAGTTGCTCTTCCCACAATTTTACCTCATTTTCGGTATCCGATGCCTGTGGTGAGTTACTCTTAAAAAGCCCTCGGGGCTGGAGGTTTATGGGCAAAGCTCGTGAGAGGAACGTTGTGGTGGTCACCATCTCGGGCGGGCGAGACGCTCAGTGTGGCTCCGCGACTAAGCTAGCTTCGTCAATAAGGGACATAGCAGGTGGTGTCCTGTGTATGTTAACCCAGAACAGGCACCTCTGAATACCACCAGAGTGACCCAGCAGCAGCGCAGGGCCCCTCTGGCTGGTGGCCCACGGCGAGCTAATATTGATAAGCTCCCTGTGGATCTGACCCTGAGGATGTGACATTTACTTATTTAATTTATTCTTTTATTTCGAGGATAATGGAATAAGCACTGATGTGCTTTTTGGTTTTTTTATATCAGTCCCAGTGTGTGTTCAGTTTTGTAATTGTCATTCGTTCCCACCGGCACACAATGACCTAATCTTTCGAAAAGTGGAACGGGTTCTAACGTGTGCGCAAGATGTTCTGCGTGCGTTCGCGTACGGGACCTCGGTTTATAGTCTCATCTGAAGGACTTTTGACAAATAGAGCCAAGGTATGGCTGAGGCAGAGAGAACAGAACCAGTAGCATGGTGACAGCAGGACAGAAACGTCACAGAAGATGTGGTAACAGCAACAACAACAACATACACACACATATAATTATATATAGTATATATATAATCTTTTTAGTTGATAAACGTTAAAACAAACACAAAAACACTTGTTCAAACGCACCAAAGGGGTAGCCACAACAACGTCAAAAAATACTGCTACAACAGATACTGATAACAGAGAACACCCTCTATCCCCCATCTTTTTCCTAATCGTCCATCTTTCCAACAATCATGGCGGATTTCTCAGGATTTCTTAAAATAATATCGTTACTTCACTCGCAGCTACGTCTACCACGTGACTGGTGTGTTTCATTAACAATGCAAATATGCTTATGTGCCGTCTGCAAAACTGCGTGGTCTCATTGACTTTACACAATTACAATCGTGGTTATCTGCTCGGGCCATAGGTTGGATAAAACAGACATAGTGGAAAGCCTCTGAGGAAGATAGTTCAAACTGTCGTGTTTCTTGATTCTAACACATACGTAACGTTGTGAGTATACTTGAATAACACTGGGTTTTTTCTGAATCCCTGATAAATGTTGTAAACTTGTTTGATTTGCAGATGAATCTTGTAAACTTGTTTGATTTGCAGATGATTCTTGTAAAGTTGCTTGATTTTCATCATGAGTAGTTATTTTGAAGTCTTCGTTTTATATAGAAATATTTTTTTGTTTTGTAAGAGTAATTTAGATGCCAGAGATTCAGCTTTGACTATGCTTCATTTGTCATTGATGTTGCTGCTGTTGGGAGTTCTCCAGCTAAACACCCTGGGGATCACCCAGAACATGCACCCTTTATCTTACTCATTACACCCAGGAATCACAGTTAGACCGTAATACTTGTTGGATGAGAAGTTTGCACATACAACTTTTTCCAAGCAGACACCATATTGGCAACTGTACTTGACCCCAGATAATTTTTTTTTTACATACTTCCAGGATGGGCATGCACCTTTAATCAAAGATTCAACTGAGCATTTCCCACTGCTATATTCTTCTTCATTGACCAACACCCAGACACTATTGCTGTCTGTCATATGAGCCTGTCAGTATAAACAGCGTCCCCACCATCTGGAAATTCTGAGCTGGGAATTCCCTCTTTTCTATCCCTCTCTTTGTGTCTGCCTTGTTCCTTTTTTTCCCTGTCACCTCCTTCTTGTTTATTTTCTGCCTTTGTGATCCATTCTCCTGCCTTTTTCCCAGAAAGGCTAACAAGATAAGAATTCTCTCCCATGCCGAATTCAAGTGTGCTGGTCCCAAGGCAGCACAATTTTCGCTCATATGACAGACATCAATAGTTCATGTCTGAACATTGGAAGACGAAGAAGTGGTTTTTGAGCTTGGGCCGTCAACATCATTTGGCACAGTGTGGATAATCTTTTAGGACTGGTTTAGCAGATCCATGATTATATGATGGCTACTTTGATAAGAATTGTACACTAATACAGAGTACTCATGGGTTTGGGCCTGTGATTTATTTTGTTGGTTTGTTTTCTTTACTGTCAAGTAGAATTTCATGGGTTCACAACTAATGTATGTGTGTATTAGTTGTGAACACACACACACACACATACATACTGAACACACACACACACACACACACACACACACACACATATATATATAAATATATATATATTAGTTTAGTAATATATATATATATGTGTCTGTGTCTGTGTGTATGCACGCACTAGCGCACGCACGCTCTTAGAGGAGAAAGTCAGCATATACACAGGTCATTCGTTACACGGGCAACACGAATATGCCCACCATGTAATCTGTGACCCTTGGAACCATTGGTTGTCTTCACAAGGCAAGCTCAGGACGCTACCTAAATAAATTGTCAGTGCAGTGTCTGAATGACTCCCCGAGTAGTTCATGAACAAGTTGTGTCCAGTTAAGTCTAGAATCGATGGACACTACAGCCGAGGTGTTAAGACCATCCGACTTAAATCTCAAGGCTCCACGAAGTTGTGGGTTGGAATCTCAGCGGCGTCTGTTGAATTAAGGATAGCTTCTTTTAATTTTTAATTATCTCCCAGGTCAACCTCAATTGCAGACCTGCCAGTGCCTTAATTCCCTTCGTGTATATACACATTCAGAAGATCAAACATGCACGTTAAAGATTTCGTAATTCTTGTCAGCGTTCGGTGGGTTAGGGATACACGGACATATTCAGTATATTCAGTATACACCCCCCGAAGTCGGAATAGGGCTACCTTCATGGTGGGCAAAAACTGTCACACGCAAAATTTTACCATTGGTAAATCCTCAGAGCTCTAACGGAGGAACGGGGAATAAACAACAACAAACAAACCAAGAATGACACGTTAATGTGGGTGGTCAACAAGGCTCAGTGAGATATCAGGGTCAGTTTAGGTCAGAGTGTGTGTTCTTTATCAGTGGATCTTAGTAGTAGTAGTAGTAGTAGTATATGGAATTTATATAGCGCTGAAACAGACAACCGGTATTGACGGCCATTGCCTTTTATTAGGGCCTTGAAGGTTGCTCTGGCTTTGTGCGATTATTATTATCACTGGGTCGTCTAGGAAGAATTTCAAGCTTGTTGTGGGAATATGTATGTATACATAGCAGACAGCTGTGGTTTTAATTTGATGGTGTTCTCCGGTGAAGTATGGCTGCCATTAGATAACCAACAAGATGTATGTTTGCTTTTGTAGGTCTTTTTGATACCCCCTCCCTCCCTTCCCTCCCTCCCTCCCTCCCTCTCTCTCTCTCTCTCTCTCTCTCTCTCTCTCTCTCTATATATATATAATATATATATATATATATATATATATTGGTGTGTGTGTGTGTGTGTGTGTGTGTGGGGTTCCTCTTTGTTCTCCCTCTAACAGCCTTTCTGTCTCAAATAAGGGCTGGGAGGGGGAAGGAGTGGGGGGGGGGGGGTAATTGGCACTGATGTTAACTCCAGGGGGGAAATTCCCTTGAACGAGCACCTCTGTGCTGGATCGAACCTGGGCTCGAATTCAGACGCACAGCGCTCTAACCACTAACTAGGTTATCCCGCTAATCGTTAGGCTGGCAAACACTGCAATTACAATATCTCTCACAGGATCATCTTAGTTCTACACACCAACCATATCCTGTGGAAGAGCAGCCTGTGTCTAAAAGCAAAGACGCGACAGCCGAGTTGTTAGGACTGTTTGACTTCCCATGAGTCATGAAGTCGTGGGTTCGAATCTCGGTGGCGTCTGGTGAATTAAGGGTACGGATTTTTACGATCTCCCAGCTCAACTTCAAGTTGTTGATTGATTTTACGTCTGTTCACCCAAAGTGATGTTAGACTTCAAGTGCACGCTGCCTGCCAGTACCTTTATTCCCTTCGTGTATATACACATGCAAAAGATCAAATATGCACGTTAAAGATCACATCATTTATGTCAGTGTTTGGTGGGTTACGGAATCACGAACATACCCAGCATAGTCCACGAAGTCTACAGAATGTTCACAATGTTGAAGGCGGTAGAGAAGGAAAACAAGAACAAGATTCTATTCTAAGAGTCACAGTAGGTAAGGTGAGGTTTTACCCTCTTAATTCCAAAGAAAATGATTGAACAAAAGTGTGCTTTTGACGCTGTACCAATCAAAGCTGTATGAAAGAGTGACATAGCATTTGAAAAGTATGCCAAGCAATGGTAGGCCTCTGACATTTTCTGTATCGTCCTTTTCATGTAGTAGCATAAGGATTGCTTCAAATGTGTTTGGTGGGTATTTTTCTTCATTAGATAGAACATCACCAAAAAAATGCACACAAGAAACCTCGAATACTTTCAAACGAAAAGCAACATTTCTAATGATAATAATAATATATGGAATTTATATAGCGCTGAATCTTGTAAAAAACAAACAAATCAAAGCGCTTGCACTCAAATCATTTACACGCATGCAACTCTCCTTAAACATAATGAACAACAGATTTCAAATCCATACGCGCGACACGTACGCACCACGCACGCACACACACATACACACTCACATATTTTATCGATTTTCCTCCTTTTATTGGTTTAATTCATTGGTAAAAGTTGTAATAATGCAGTATTTCAGTATAATCATTAAGAAATTTGTTCTTAGATAGATGGCTTGATGAAAATAAGCATATGAATTGCTTATTCAATGTACCATCTGGAAATAAAAATTTGACTTGACTTGACACACTTAAGAGGTGAAGGATGCTGTTCTGCGCCTAATCTATAAAAATCATGTAGGCGTACGTCACGCATTTAAGTGTTATTTGTTTTGTTTGTTGGTTCATTGCTCGTTGTTGCATATTCCTCCCCCCCTCACCCCCCCTCCCCTGTCAGTTTCCCCCTCTTTTAGCTGCTCTCAGCTTCTATTCATCCCATCCCATCCCAGCCCAGCTGGTGCTAATCATAGCAGGAACTGACCACACTAGGACTTGGTAAAAGGAAGAGGCCTGCTAAATTTAGCACTCTTGACTGAGTGATATTGGATTTGTGGACTGCCCCCCCCCCCCCCCCCCCCAAAAAAAAAAAAAAAAAAATTTAATCACCTTTCTTTTCATGCTTCTGTATCTATTAGGGCTATATTTATGTATTTAAAAGATTATCTGATTCTTCAAAGTTGTCAAACTTTGTCCGTTGTTGATGACTGTCTATATTCTTATTTTCCAAGGAGACGATTAAAAAGATTAGGCCATTCATTGACTGTAAAATTACTGCTTGTTTGTATCATATTGTATAATATTGTATTGCATTGCATTGCATTTTATTGTCATAGCACCATACTGTGTATGCATTTCAATCTACTCAAAAATAGTGTGTTGCCACAGCCCAACAGAATCTTTTTCTCCTTATTCATAATTATAATGTATCTGTTTATCATTTGCTACCATTTGTTTTTCGATTAGTTTGTGTTAACTATTCGCTTGGTACCAGTTAATTTGTTTTTCCTATGTGTTGCCCCCATTAAGTTATCAGTCAGTGGCCTATGAAGTGTTGATTACCCATGCTTTAAACAAGGACAGGTGCCCTTTAAACCTATCACTGTGGCCATTACCCTGCTTATCACATTTCTGACATAAACTGGTTTCATAACAGTCAATGAAAAATTACCTACACGTCCCCAGTGAGTGAAAAGTTACAACACACGTCCGGACGTGAGTGAAAAGTTATGCTACACTTCCAGACGTGAGTGAAAAGTTACACTACACGTCAGTGAAGGGACCGTGGAAGAGAGAAGCTTTATACGAAGCACGGGATGACCGGAGCCCTGACAGCAAGAGCTACGAACCTGACTACCCAGGGCCACACGGTGTTGAAGAGTCTGGAACCACGACTTTGCCAACAACCTGTATGTCTGTGAGAAGTGACCGTAATTTATTCTATCACAAAGCCTGGCCAGGCAGGAAATTTTACCCGGGATCATAGTTGTAAATGTGCGCACTAGACATAGTTTGGGTTTGTTAAGGATTTAGTTATATGATTTGTGAAGTATTCAAACAACATTTTCCGTCGGACCTGTCAATATGAATAGCATCTTCACCTTCTGGAAATTCTGTGCTAGAAATTCCTTTTTTCTCTATCCTTCTTTGCTACTGCCTTGTTCCTTTCCTTCTTGTCTATTTTTTTGCCTTCTTTGTTCATTCTCCTGCTTTATTCCAGAAAGACTTGAAACACAATTCTCTCCCACGCCGAAGTGGAATGGGCTGGGCCTGACTTGTCAGGCACTTGACAGCAGCGCAACGCATCTTCACTCCTATAACAGACAACAATAGTTGCTGTCTAAGAAGATGATCACCAGCGCAACGCTGTAACCACTAGGTTATCCCCCTCACCCCCACCCCCTCCTCCCCCCTGCCCCGACCATGAGCTTTAAACTGAGCGTGGACTGGCTGGAGAATGCGGGCTGGCCGTCCTTAGTACCTGATCCAAATAGAACATGATCTATCTCGAACAGTGGGGTTGAACCTGACACCCACAAGCCGCTTGAGACGTACGTTTACAGACAGACGATCCGTTTGGAATCCGTTTCGGCGTTACGGTTCAATAATAATAATAATAATAATAATAATAATAATAATAATATATGGAATTTATATAGCGCTCAATCTTGTAAAAAACAAAAACAAATCGAAGCGCTTGCACTCAAATCATTTACACGCATGCAACTCTCCTTAAACATAATGAACAACATATTTCAAATCCATGCGCGCGCACGCACGTACACACGCACTCACACACACACACACACACACACACACACACACACACACACACACACACACACACACACACACACACACACACTTAGGAGGTGAAGGATGCTGTTGAAAATTAGGGACAGATATGAGGGGAAAGTCTCAGGTAGAAAATAAGTGTGTTTTGAGGCTGGATTTGAAGGTATCAAATGAAGGCTTTTGGCGAAGTGAAAGAGGGGGGTCATTCCAGGTGGATGGAACAGAAATAGAGAACGAGCGACGGCCAACAGTTGAAGAGGCTAGTCTGTCGCCTGTTTAACCAGTCTGCCAAATCGGTGAACCTGCAGAACACTCTGTCACCTACATTATTATATGCACCACACAGCCCTCTTCCCATCTGTGACATAGTGAGAGATAGGGTTGGGCTTTTGTGTGTCAGTATGTTTCATGAATAAGTCACACATTTGATGGTCTGAGAGGCTGAAGGACAGGCCGGACTTTGCAGATTTGTGTGTGCAAAAAAAAAAAGTAAGAACGCAACACTCACAGTGTTTGGCAAAAAGAATGTTCGATTCCTTTGCATATTTTACCCAAAAAGGAAGAAAAAGGAAAGAAAAGAGAGGGAAAAGATAAAAAGAAACAAGTTCTGTGATTCAAAATAGTAAGCTGTTAAGATAGCATAATCTGTGGGTAGGGTAATATTCCATTTAGGATATTTTGAATCAACGTCAAAAAACAACTACTTTATGTAATATGTGCTAGGTGCAGAGTATGAAATATTTAACATTGCTTGATATGGCTAATATCAAGTGAATGATGTGTAGATAGACAAATTGGTGATGGATGAGGTAGCGTGTGTATGTATGCATTCAAGCTTGCCGAATGGTTTTAAGATACCACTGTAACATGACTGTCGGCATGATAGTTCATTGTGGTGGTGGCTGCGGGTTTATTAGCCACTAGCTTTTTGTACATTGCTTCTGCCTGAATATGCGAGTTCTTCGTAAGATAATGTTTCCCTTTTTTTCTTTCATTTCGAGGATGGTGGAATAAGCACACATGTGCTTTTTTTTACATGTAGTCCCTGTGTGCTTGCGGTTTTGTCGGTTTTGTCATTCGTTCCCACCGGTATACTATGGCCTACTCTTCTGAAAAGCGGAACAGGTTGTAGCGTGTGCGCAGTATGTTCTGCGTGGGTTCACACACAGGACCTCAGCTTATAGTCTCATCCGAAGGACTTTCGGGGGAGTGAAGTCGGCATTGATGTTCTTTTAATAATAAATAATAATAATATATGGAATTTATACAGCGCTGAATCTTGTAAAAGAAGCAAATCGAAGCACTTGCACTCAAATCATTTACACGCATGCAACTTTCCTCAACATAAGATATTTCAAGTTTATGCACACACACACACACACACACACACACACACACACACACACACACACACACACGCACACACACACACACATACACACACACACACACATACACACACACACACACACACACACACACACACACACACACACACACACACTTAGGTGATGATGAAGGAGGTGAAGGTTGCTGTTGAAAAAGTAGGAACAGATATGAGGGGAAAGTGTCAGGTAGGAAATAGGTGCGTTTTGAGGCTGGATTTGAAGGTATCAAGTGAAGGCTTTTGGCTGACACTGCACAGGTGCGTCTGTGAGATTTACGTGAAATACGCGATGCACATGTCCACATCTTTAAATAAGAAAAACACATCTAGTCGGCTGTTAGAAGAGATTTGCCTACCAGCGCGCGGCGACTGAGAGCAGGAAAGTTGCCCCAGCACTGGTAGGTAGTGAATTGTTGTTGAGTCATTCTTTCTTCTTTTGTTTTTCGGTCCTCGCCTAGAACTCCGAGGTTTATGCAACTGGTTCCCCCCCCCCCCCCCCCCCCCCCCATCCACCCACCATTAAGGTAGCCGCATTCCGACTTAGGGGATACAGTTGGGATTTGAACCTACCAGTTTTGCCAGGATATTCGGGAGTTTCTCCCCTGTTCTTTCCGATTTTCAACTGTCATGGACTCTTTTGACGTGCACAAGTTCATAAGCACACGGGTGCGAATAGTTTAGAGTCTCCTTTGAAAAACTTGACATTCAGTTCGATTTTTCTGTCAAACTGAGAAGGGAGGGTAAAGTTAGGAATCGAACGCAAAATCTCGCGGTTTCCTTGTTGGGCAGGTGAACCGTTAAACCACCTTGCCACACTCTTTCTTGTTGAATAATTCTGTGCTGTCAGTGTCTGCACACAAAATAAGAAGAAGAAGAAGATGATGATGATGATGATTAAAACAAAGAAAAATCAAACCACTAATAATTGCATGTGTTGACAGTTTACACACCTATGTTGACGAAGTTTTTAAAAAAAATTTCTCTCCTCCGCTAGAGCTATGGGGTTCTAGTAGGTTTTTTTTTATCATTATCGCCATGATCATCATTATTATAGTGATATTTTGAGTGTGTTCAGCTGTCCGCCCGCCCGCCTGTCTATGTACAGTTGCATGCTCGCGTATCCATTTCGTGCAATGCAATATGTTCAGACAGAAGGACAGAAGGAGGATGGGGAAAGACAAAGGCAGCGTGAGAGTGGTGGTGGTGGGGGCCGGCATGTCCGGACTAAGTACGGCTCGTCATCTGCTGGAAGCGGGGTTTACCAACGTCACTATTCTGGAAGGTTCCGACAGGTCAGCCATATAGTTTCGTTGTATATGCTGTGTGTGTGTGTGTGTTATTATGTGTTTGGAGTATACGTGTTTTGTTTTATGTGTGTGTTCTAAGTGTTTGGAGTATACGTTTAATGTGTTGTACACGTGTGTTGTGTGCTTTTTTGAGTATATTATGTGTTAAGTTGTATGACGACATTATGAGCACATTAATTTCGTGGTAGGTTTAAGACATGTCATTTTCTTTCGCTCCTGTAGGTTACAACTTGGTAAGATTTCGGTTACTCTACCATGGAATTGTATGCAAGATGCAGGGTGGGGTGGGGATATGTTGGGTTTTTTTTGGGGGGCGGGGGTGGGGGGAGGTGGGTTAAAATACGTTTGGAATGTATACATATTTATATAATGTGCATTCTTGATCTTCTACATAACCTAAGGATGCTTAATGCGCATTCTTGATCTGCTGCATAACCTGAAGATTGCTTAATGCGCATTCTTGATCTTCTGCATAACCTAAGGATGCTTAATGCGCATTCTTGATCTTCTGCATAATCTAAAGATTGCTTAATGCGCATTCTTGATCTGCTGCATAACCTAAAAATTGCTTAATGCGCATTCTTGATCTGCTGCATAACCTGAAGATTGCTTAATGCGCATTCTTGATCTTCTGCATAACCTAAGGATGCTTAATGCGCATTCTTGATCTGCTGCATAACCTAAGGATGTTTAATGCACATTCTTGATCTCTTGCATAACCTAAAGATTCCTCCTACCTCTGTGAATGTCTTCACCTGTACACTCCCTCTCGTTCCCTCCGCTCTGCTACGGATACCTTGTGCTTAAGAATGCCTAGATTCAACCAGTCCACCATTGGCCGTCGCTCTTTCTCTGTTTCTGGTCCATTGATCTGGAATGACCTCCCTCTCTCCCTTCGCCAAAAGCCTTCTTATGACGCTTTTAAATCCTGCCTCAAGACACATTTATTTCAAACCTAACATTCTCCCCTCTTGTTCCATCTCATCCTTGTCCCTGCTCTCAATAGCCAAAATTCCATCACTCTGCCAGAGTGTACAACCTTTGTGTGTGTGCGTGTGTGCGTGCGTGCGTGCGTTGTGTATACATTTGAATTTTTTAAAACTATTAATTGTAACTAGCTGCATGTGAATGAGTAGGATGAATGAAAGTACTTTGAATTTTTTTTTTTTTTTTGGGGGGGTGTGCAAGATATAGCGCTATAGAAATTCCATGTAGTAGTAGTAGTAGTAGTAGTAGTAGTAGTAGTAGTAGTAGTAGTAGTAGTAGTAGTTAGTAATGCTCATTCTTGATCTTCTGCATAACCTAAGGATGCCTAATGCGCATTCTTGATTTTCTGGATGAGTTCAGAATTTTGAGTGTACATTCTAGTTCTCGATCTTTTGAACCTCTTTAAGATCATTACTGTGCGTTGTTGATCTTCTGCATATCGCATAATATGCATTCTTTATCCTCTGCGTGAGCTAGAATCTTTGATGTACATTCTTGATCTTCTGCAAGATCTAAAGATCTTTAATATGCAGTGTTGATCTTCAGCAAGATCTAAAGATCTTTAATATGCAGTGTTGATCTTCAGCATGAGCTAAAGATCTTTGATGTGCATTCTTATTCTACTGCATTAGCCCAGGATCTCGATTGTACATTCTAGTTCTCGATCTTTTGAAGCTGTTTAAGATCTGTACTGTGCATTGTTTATCTTCTGCATGAGCTAAAGATCTTTTATCTGCATTCTTGATCTTTTGCACAAGCTAAAGATCTTTTACATGCATTCTTGATCTTCTACATAAAGTTTAAGATCTTCAATGTGCATTCTTCATCTTCTACGTGAGCTAACGGTTGTTAGTGTCCATTCTTGATCTTCTGCAATGAGCTCATACACATAGGAAAGTATAACACTGGCTGCACAGAAGTCCGTGCCTTAATGAACCAGGCAACACCAAGATTCGAACTTTTGGATCATCAGGATCAGAAGCCTACAGCCATCATCTATATCTGCTCGGCTGCTGCGTCCACCAACAGACCCAGGAGACAAGTCAAGACAATAACAGTCACCAACACCTGTTCACAGCAAACGTGAAATGCAGAGCAGTTCTAACATGACTCTTTTTTATGATTATAACCAAGGTGCGCGTGTGTTGCACATGTGTGCGGGCATGTGAGTATTATGTAAATATTTGTTAATATAAAGCTTTGTGCTGTTGAGACTATGCAATAGAGGTGGGGTTTTTTTTATTAATGCTGAAGAATTTTGGCCTACATGCGCAACCTGTGACCATACACATATTGCATGTTTATGAACATCATTTTTTGCACGGGTAGATTAAATCAGCCCCATGGAATGTGAGAGGTCGCAAGTTTTATTCCTATCTGAAACCGAAGCTTTCGCCCATCTGTTGGACCATAGTGGTGGTCTGGATGCTAGTCTTTTGGTCAAGTGGATAAACCAAGACCCTGTGTGTACACACATTTAGTGGATGTAAGCGAATACACTGTAGCAAGGAAATCAGCCCCTTGCAAAATTTGGAAGGAAAAAACCCACTCTCCTAAGAAACATTTATTTGCAGACAGGGAGAAAATGCGTTTCGCCGAACTAGCGGCGAGGTTTTTACCGGAGAGATCCGATCGGATTTCCTGCAGAGACATCTGCCGTGACTATAAAGTAGTATAAAACAGAGCACATTACAACACAATACCATACCATACCATACCATACCACACCGCACCGCACTGAACCACACCGTAACGAGGCGTACCAGAACACAACACAACAAAACACAATATAACATAATGTAACGTAACATAACATGCCATGTCACGTCGTGCCCTGCCATACTAATAAAAGTGATGTATATATGATGTATTAAAATGACAGGTTGTACATACATACTACGCACAATGCCAAGAAAAACATTAAGAAACTGAGCATTGGTTTGAATTTTTAAACAATTTTTTTCAGACCCTATTGCTTGAGTACAACGTTGAAACGCCCCCAAATGAAAATTTGCTTGTCTGTTTCGTGATCAGTTTATGTGGGTTTTTTTTTTTAAAGCAACTTTCTTCCACGCGCGCGCGCGCAAGTGTGCATCTGTTTTAAAGTTATGCTACTGTCTGTAAGTCACTCTGGATTTGTTACGCTTATCCTGCTATAATTGAGTGTACGTGATTCCTAATGGATGTAAACAGCACAATCCAAGACACGACCATGAAGCGTTATCGAAAAACACTAAAGATCACACTCACTGAGAGACTATAAACTGAGCTTCCGTATGCGAACGCACTCAGAACATCTTGCGCACATGTTAAAACCCGTTCTGCTTTGCGAAGGAGTAGGCCATTGTGATCCGGTGGGAACGTATGACAAAATTGACAAAACTGCATACACACGGGGACTAGATGTAAAAAAAGCACATGATTGCTTATTCCACTATCCACGAAATAGAAGATTAAAATAAATAGATAAAAAAACAAATAAATAAAAATCACCATTGACACCATCAGTTCGTCTATCCCCACCTAGTGATTTTATACAACAGCAAAACCTTGTTTTTTAAAGACATTAAAAAAGTTAAAAAGACGATATGAGAAAAGGACGAAAAGTGATTATGAACTACAAATCAAAATTCCAACAAGAAGAGGACAAATAAAACAATGTCTGAAAACAGTGCGAGAAAACATTTTTCGATGATAACAACTAGAAAAAAAAAATACTACAAACTCTGAATTATCAGATTCGTCTATCACCAGTGATTGTTTGATGTGTTGTGTTGTGTGTCGAGTATGAGAAGGGGTGTTTGTTCTTGTGTTGTTGACAGTCGAGAAATTTTTCGTTTTAAAACTCAAACTGATATATCAGACTTTGTATAGGTGTGCGGTGTGTGTGTGTGTGTGTGTTGTTGTTGTTGATAGTTTAGTTGTTCACTTTGTGATTGAGTGGTGGTGTGTGTTGTGTTGTGTTGTGTGTGTGTGTGTTGTTGTGTGTTGTGTGTGTGTGTTGTGTTGGTGTTGTTGTTGTTGTTGTTGTTTGTTGTTGCTTCGATTTTTCGTCTGTTCACTCAAAGTGATAATATTAGACGTGTGTGTGTGCGCGTGTGTGTGTGTGTGTGTGTGTGTGTTGTTGTTTTGTTGACTTCAATTTTACGTCTGTTCACTTCTAGTGATATTAGACGATTGTGTGTGTGTGTGTGTGTGTGTGTGTGTGTGTGTGTGTGTGTGTGTGTGTGTGTGTGTGTGTGTGTGTTGTTGTTGTTGTTGTTGTTGCTTCGATTTTTCGTCTGTTCACTCAAAGTGATATTAGACGTGTGTGTGTGTGTGTGTGTGTGTGTGTGTGTGTGTGTGTGTGTGTGAGTGTGTGTGTGTTGCAGGGTGGGGGGTCGGATCAAGTCGGTGAAGGTAGCGGAGGGGGAGGTGGTGGAACTGGGAGCCACGTGTATTCACGGCGCTGGCCCAGACAACCCTATCTACAGACTGGCCACAGAGTTTGGCATCGCTCCTTCCTTGGTCCATTTGGACAGGTGGGCTTCTCTATCTCTCTACTCTCTCTCTCTCTCCTCTCTCTCTCTCTCTCTCTCTCTCTCTCTCTCTCTCTCTCTCTCTCTCTCTCTCGCTCTCTCTCTCTCTCTCTCTCTCTCTCTCTCTCTCTCTCCTCTCCCCTTTCTCTCTCTCTCTCCTTTCTCTCCCTCGCTCTCTCCCTCTGTCGTTGTGTGTGTGTGTGTCTCCTCTCCTCTCTCTCTCTCTCTCTCTCTCTCTCTCTCTCTCTCTCTCTCTCTCTCTCTCTCTCTCTATCTATCTATCTATCTATCTCTCTCTCACTATGTTGTCTATAGCCTCTCCAAACTTATGACCGATTTACACGTGGGGTTTTGTTTTGTTTTTCATCAAGACTACTCCTTAAAGATAATCAAAATACGGAACTAGTAGACGTCATTATTTCAACAGGCTTGACAACCTATCCGACAATACACTTTATCCATCTTACACTCACACCTGCTCAGTTACTTCCGCGAGACCAAAGTCTAAACAGTATAAGACCGTCGTATACTACTTCAACACCAAATTTTAAAGGGGGAAAATTCATTGTTTAAGTCTGTGATTCGACATACATGGAAGGCACGTTAAACTCTGTGTGTGTGTGTGTGAGTGAGTGTGTGTGTGTGTGTGTGTGTGTGTGTGTGTGTGTGCCAGTGCATTCTGTGAGCTTGAACGGTAGGTGGGGCACAGCATAATGAGTTACTGATGTGAAATTTAGCATCACTTCTTCATGTTTGTTACTGTTTACAGAATCGATGGACAGTACCTCCAAGAAAACGGAGAGGTGATTGACAAGAGTGTGGTGGCCAAAGTGTGGGACCTGTACTCAGACATGGAACAGAAATGGCAGCTGCGGCCTCCTCAGATCGTCTGGAAGAAGCTCTCCAGAACCCTACCACCATCGCCCAGTATGTGGAAAAGGCCAGACCCAAAATTCTGCAACACTTCGCTGAAGGCAAGGAGAGGGACGCCGCCGACAAAGCTTACAATGCTATGCTGAACTACCTGCAGTTCATGAATGGAGACAGCTTGGACAAAGCATCCGTGGACCTGTTCGGCCAGTACAAGACGTTCTCAGGCCCAGAAATGATGTTCACCGGAGAGGGCTACGGTGGGTTGGTGGAAAAGCTGAGAGCAAAAATCCCGGACGAAGCTATCCATCTGAACGCAGAAGTGACCAAGATATACTGGGGAGAGGATCAGGTGGAAATCGTCTGCAAAGGGGGCGAGAAGTACTCCGCCGATCACGTGGTGGTCACCTGCTCTCTGGGTCACCTCAAGGCTAACTTCCAACGCATGTTCGAACCTCCGCTCCCTGAGAGCAAAGCTGGAGCCATCCAGAGAAGAGGGTTCGGTCGGGTGACCAAACTGTTCCTGTACTACGACCAGCTGCTCAGGGAAGACGGGGTCAAGCTGGCCTGGTCCAGTCACGGCGACCCCATCACCGAGCCTTCCCAGTGGGTGAGGAGCTTCACCTGGCTGAACATGCAGCCCACCAACTCCAGAACGATCGGGGGACCCTTCGCCGGGGAGGGAGCCGCCATCCTGGAAACGCTGTCTGAGGAAGAGGTGGCCGCCCAGTGCACGCAGGTGCTGAGGCAGTTCCTGAACGACCCGTCCTTCCCGCAGCCCACCAAGGTCCTCAGGTCCTCCTGGAACAGCGACCCTCTCTTCAGGGGCGGCTACAGCTACCCCAGCATCGACGCGAAGAAGGACGACGTCCATCTCCTGGCTGCGCCTCTTCCAAGCCAGGACCTGCCGCGGCTTCTGTTTGCCGGAGAAGCCACGAACCCGGAGTACTACTCCACCGTTCACGGGGCGTTCCTTAGTGGAGCCAGGGAGGGCCAGAGATTGGCGGAGTTCTATAAACAGTGACAGATTTAGGGAGAGACAGCCGGGGTAGTGTCCACAGTAAGGGATTTAGGGGAGTGACAGCGGAGTAATGTAAACAATAATAATATCCCGTGTTGTAGAGAACACACATACACACACACGCACGCACGCACGCACGCACGCACGCACGCACGCACGCACGCACGCACGCACGCACGCACACACACACACACACACACACACACACACACACACACACACACACACACGCACGCACGCTCGCGCGCGCGCGCGAAGTGAACAGACGTAAAATTGAAGTCAACAACAACAACAACAACAACAACAACACACACACACGCACGCACGCACGCACGTACGCACGAACTCACTCTCTCTCTCTCTCTCTCTCTCTCTTTTCTCTCCTCTCTCTCTCTCTCTCTCTCTCTCTCTCTCTCTCTCTCTCTCTCTCTCGCTTGTGGGGAAAAAAACGGATGAGCAGAGGAAAGGGAGGGTTAATATGATCGTAAAATACTTTGTTGTTGTTGTTGCTTTATACCCATTTTATGTTTAGGCCGTTTCTTGTTTATCTTTTATTTGTGTGGTATGAGTTTATATGGTGGAGATGATATGGGTGTGGGTATGTGTATGTGTGTGTTTAAATGATTTAAAAGAAAGTGACACATTAGTTTTCTCTTTGTGTGTGTGTGTGTGTGTTTGGTTTTGCGTGTTGTTGTTTTCTTTTTTGATTTTGTTTGTTTTTTGTTGTTATTTTTTGTTTTTGCTGTTGTTGGTGGTGGTGGTAGTGGTGGTGGTGATGGTCTGTGTGCGTGTTGTTGTGGTGGCGGTGGTGTGTTGCTGCTGCTGTTGAGTGTGTGAGTGTGTGTGAGTGAGAGTGTGCGTGTGGTGTGTGGTGTTGTTGTTGTTGTTGTTGTTGTTGTTATGGTGGTGGTGGTGGTGGTGGTGGTATTATTATTTGTAAGAATATTTGAATATTTCTTCATTTTTTTGATGGATGGTTTGATGAAAAAAGCCATTGCACTGCTTATTCAATGAACCATCTTGAAATAAAAGTTTGACTTTAATTTGACTTTGACTTTGACTTTCACACACACACACACACACACACACGCACGCACGCACACACACACACACACACACACACACACACACACACACACACACACACACGCACGCACACACACATGCACACACAGAGAGATTTTATTCTTTATTTCGAGGATAATGGATAAGCACTCATGTGCTTTTTTCATCCAGTCCCCGTGTGTGTGCAGTTTTCTTAATTTTGTCTTCCGTTCCTACCGGCACACAATGGCCTACTCTTCTGAAAAGCGGAACGGGTTTTAACGTGCGCGCAAGATGTTCTGCGTGCGTTCGCACATGGGACCTGCGCAGGCACACACACACACGAACACACACACACACACACGCACGCACGCACGCACGCACGCACACACACACACACACACACACACACACACACACACACACACATTGCTTCATTTTTACGCTGCCAATAGAAAAATGATACAGATGATGTTATGAAAGATAATAACATTAATATAGCAGCCATATAATCTTACCAATGATCCCTCAAAACGTACTGTAGCGCATATGCCAGCAAAATGTGATATTGAAAGCATAATATACATATAAAAAGGAAGACAAATTGAAAAGTAAACAAAAGTGGTATCTGAATACTAATTATTCTAAGTAGCTAACATATTTTTTACAGGTGGTTCTGTATAAGATCCGTGGTCGAGTGGTTTAGGTGGTCAACTCGTGATCCAGAGGTCGCGGGTTCGATCCCCGCTCGGCTCGGTGTTGTGTCCTTGGGAAAGACACTTTACTCCTATTTTCCTCACTCCACCCAGGTGTACAAGTGGGTACCAGCTCTGCTGGGGAAGTATCTGGCGACAGACTAGCGTCCTGTCACAGGGGTGGTGAAAAACCATCAGTTCGCTTAACGCTACAGAAACCGGGATAAGCTCCGGCTCTATGGGCCTTCTGGCTCGAAAGAACATACTCTGTATAAGAAGCCGATAAAAGGGGACCAGAATTCGTCACTGCTGTTTTAGAAGGACAAACTCATTTCACGTTGGATAGAACTTTTTCATTTTTATATCAGAATAAGTTAATATTTACACTTCTTATGGCTTTGAAACTGTTGTTGGTTTGTTTGTTTTCTTGACTGATACTTTTTTTATGTTTACAACATTCCGTTTTGTGTTGACTCAAAAGCAGTATTCACGACGTTAAAGCATTATTAGCAAGGGGAAATGAGGAATGATATCACGGTCGCATACGCATAAACCTCACCATGGGTAAACCTCGGAGCTCTAGTCGAGGAACGAAAAACCAAAAACAAAAACCCCACCTTATTTGTTTATTTATTCTTTTATTTCGAGGATAATGGAATAAGCACTCGTGTGCTTTTTTACATCAAGTGTGTGTATGCAGTTTTGTAAATTTTGTCATCCGTTCCCACCGGCACGCAATGGCCTACTCTTCCGAAAAGCGGAACGTGTTTTAACGTGTGCGCAAGATGTTCTGCGTGCGTTCGCACACGGGACATCGGTTTATAGTTTCATCCGAAGGACTTTTGGGGAAGCAGAGTCGGCACTGATGTTAACTCCAGAGGAAAAATCCTTGAACGGGAATCGAACTCAGGTCAGCAGATCACGAGCGCATCACGCTAACCACCAGGCTGTCCCGTCCCCCATAGCACATAGCACTGACTGCAGTGACATTTCAGTTTTCTAAACCAGTGTAACTGCATGCAAAATATACCATAATTATGTTGCTGTTGTTATTGTTACTGTTGTTGCTGTTGAGCGTTCCCCCAGCTAAACAACCGGGCGTCATCCAGAATATTCACTCTGGCCGATTCATCCCACCTGGGAATCACTGTGATATTAAAAGTACACACTGGATGAAAAGTTTGATTGTATGACTCTTTTTGTTAAATACCTCGCTACATAGGCAGCCATACTCCGACTTCAGAGGAAAATATGCCATTTAAAGCTACGCCGCATTACAGCTGCTAGGACTCAATCTTAGGACTCTATCCTAGCAGATGCTTCCACAAATGAAAAACTTAATAATTTTGTGCTAGTAGAAACTCAATTGCATGCTGCAAATGTTAGCGTTTCGGCAGACTTGCAGCGGGGACCATGAAGCTGACAGTGCATGGGCCCTTTATGTTAACTCTAGTGTTGTATCCCTACAGTGGTGCACACTTCACTCTCTTGCTCAATTGATGTCTTCACCCTTCATCCTGCATATGCCTTGTCTGGTTTGCCAGCTGATGTATTTGCCAACTCTCAGGCGTGTTAAGAGTCTGGTTTACTCTCAGACGTGTTAAGAGGCTGGCTTACTCTCAGGCGTGTTAAGAGGCTGGCTTACTCTAAGACGTGTTAAGAGGCTGGCTTACTCTAAGACGTGTTAAGAGGCTGGCTTACTCTAAGACGTGTTAAGAGGCTGGCTTACTCTCATGCGTGTTAAGAGACTGGCCAACTCTCAAGCGTGTTAAGAGGCTGGCTTACACCCATGCGTATCAAGTGGCTGGCTTTTACTCTCATGCATGTTAAGAGGCTGGCTTACTCTCAGTCGTGTTAAGAGGCTGGCTTACTCTCAGACGTGTTAAGAGGCTGGCTTTTACTCTCATGCATGTTAAGAGGCTGGCTTTTACTCTCATGCATGTTAAGAGGCTGGCTTACTCTCAGACGTGTTAAGAGGCTGGATTTTACTCTCATGCATGTTAAGAGGCTGGCTTTTACTCTCATGCATGTTAAGAGGCTGGCTTACTCTCAGACGTGTTAAGAGGCTGGTTTACTCTAAGACGTGTTAAGAAGCTGGTTTACTCTCATGCATGTTAAGAGGCTGGCTTACTCTCAGACGTGTTAAGAGGCTGGCTTACTCTAAGACGTGTCAAGAGGCTGGCTTACTCTAAGACGTGTCAAGAGGCTGGCTTACTCTAAGACGTGTCAAGAGGCTGGCTTACTCTAAGACGTGTCAAGAGGCTGGCTTTTACTCTAGTGGGGGGACGGGATAGCCTGGTGGTTAGAGTGATGTGCATTGCGCTCGTAATCTGCTGACCTGAGTTTAAATCTCGTTCAAGGTGACCCCTCTGCCCCAAAAACTCCTTTGGATGAGACTATATATAAACTGAGGTCCTGTGTGCGAACGCACGCAGAACATCTTGCGCACACGTTAAATCCTGTTCTGCTTTTCAAAAGAGTAGGCCATTGTGTGCTGGTGGGAACAGATAACAAACATTATAAAACCGCATATATACGGGGACTGGATGTGAAAAAAGCACATGAGTGCTTATTCTATTATCCTCGAAATCATTTTTTTTTAAATAAATAAATAAAATCTCTCTCTCTCTCTCTCTCTCTCTCTCTCTCTCTCTCTCTCTCTCTCTCTCTCTCTCTCTCTCTCTCTCTCTCTCTCTCTCTCTGTGGAGGGGGGGGGCGGGGGATCTGTTTCATATGATAATATGCTAACAACAAAATGGGAGCTAGTTTGAAAATTAACGTTTGAGCTGGTCAAACGGCTTATCATTTTTTTTTTAACACTGAACACAATGGTCTCTACTGGAAGATAAAGCAATAGAGTAAACAATTATGATTACAGCGTGATTTCCAGCATTGATTACATAGAAAATGCTGAATTATTGAATTTCAAAGTAAAAAATTAATAACAGTTTGATTTAAAGATTGTTTTTATGGTGGAATTTATACATGCTGTATACAAATTAGATTTACATAACAGAAGACCAAACAAAAATTGTCAAAAATAAAACCAAAATGCTCTCTTTGGTTTGTTTTACCGTCGTTCTTCTGTCAGCAAAATAGCCTACAAAAACTACACGCAGGTTGCGTGCATGTCGGAGAGTGTAAGCCCCTGAAAGGTATGCATACAAGTTGAAAAGGGAGAGCCCGAAAACCTCCAACCCTTTTGTAAACCCAGCAGTCATTGCTGAACTTGGTGGCTTTCGGGCCATTAGGGGAAGAATATTAAGTATCTGAGGGTGAAATGGTATACCGCAGGGTATGCACTGAATAAGTACTTCTCCACCTTGTTTGTCAAGGGGCCGGGGAGCAGGGTGGGATGGGGGGGGGGGGGGGGGGGTTGTCTTTCTGACTGACGGGACAAGGATAAGGTTGGGGTTACCAGGTATGTATTAGTTCGCTTTCACCCCTCACCCCCACCCACCTCCCTTAATTAAAGGCTACCAAACTTGAAAGAACAGTAGACAAAACAGAGCAAAACAAAATGAACAAAACTTTGTAAAACTCACCAATGCAGAGCAAAACAAAAACTGAGAGAGAGAGAGAGAGGGGGGGGGGGGGGGGGGGGGGTCCTTTCAAGAGCTTGTAACGTATACAGGAGTGTACTCCAGGGCACTTGAAGTAAGTAATTTTAGGGCATAAGGGGCGGGAAACTGGCGTTGCCGCTGGTTTTCAAAAGAGCTGAAACCAGAGCATGAATACCCCTGGCAAAACCCGTTTTAACATGGCTGGTTGATTGTGCTTTGATAACACGTCGGCAGCCTCCTTGACTGAGTGACTAGAGCATTTGACACTAGTTTCTAAGGCCGCGAGTTTATTTCTCACTGTCAGCCTTTCGGAGCTATCATTCATGCTCAGGCCAAATGCTGTGTTAGTTATTGATGCCAACTTATTGTCAAGGCCTACACTAAAATGTTGTTCTTTTGTAAAATGTTGTGCTGAGATTGTCTTCAGCCATGACAAGCTCTTAACATAACAACCTGCACTCTCCTTTAGAGGAGAAAAATCTCTGAAGTCGAAGTGTGGCTGCCTATCATTATGGTGAGGTACTTGAAAAGAGTCATACACGCAAACTTCTCATCGGGTATACTTCTTATCTCACAGTGATTCCCAGGTGGGATCAGTGAGTCAGTGTGCATGTTCTGGGTGACCCCCAGGGTGTAAAGCTGGGGAATGCACAACAACAATAACAACATTAATGCTGTCTCTTCTCCCCTTTCATTGTTGGCAAGAACACTTTGCATGCTTGTACAATCAATCCCATCCCAACTTTCAAAGAACCATAGATCATTATTATGTTGGCAATGGAAGACAAAACAAATGCACACTGGTACCGTTTGTTATATCAAATCCAATGTTGGAATGGGTTGACCTTAACTGTGGGAAAGCAGTTGCATACATACAAATTTCACCAACCGTAAACTTCCGAGTTTTTTTTCTAATGAACGAAGACTGAAGATGACAAATCTCCCAGTTATCCTCTAACACAATTTTGAAATGGACCATTTCTGCTTCAGAATGTGTGATAAACAATAACTGTTAAAAATACTGCTGTTCAATACTCTATGTGCTATAATGTGTTGATACGGGTCTTTTTCCTTTTTTTCTTCCTCTTTTGCGTTCTTGGGCTAGAGCTCCTAGGTTCACCAATGGTGAGAGCTTTAGGTATGCAACCTGGGTGTGTTTTTCTCCACCATTTAGGTAGTGGCATTCCAACTTCGGGACTATCTAGTTTTCATACTTTGTTGCTTCATTTTTGAGAGGAGTATAGCGTTGAGCTAAACAGTCCAGCTGCAAAACACGTCACAAAACCTCAGCAAACACCTCTAGCACACTGGGTGGCCTGTCTAGGTGCAATAAGATTACTCTGATTCACTACCCTCAGTGTGCCACAGATCGTATTTCATGCCAACTAATCAAAGCCAATATCGGGAATCTTAAGAGCTGACGAAAAGCCAGGAATTGAGTGAAATCATGCATGAGAAATTAATGTACGTTGCCTCAACGCCTTTGGTGGCAAGCCCTTCAGCTGTACAGCAATATGCTGACATGGAAGAAAAGGGAGATAAACAGGTGCCAACATTCATTCTTCTCCTGAAGAAGCAGAGACTAGAACGGTCAGTCTTGGTCACACAGAATTACCAAGCACGTTTGATCTGCTGAACAACTGGGTATTTAACTGATCGAAACTTGTCACATTCAGAAATCTCCTGTGACTAAAGTGGCCACAATACAACAAACCTAACAACAGTGGGATACAACACAATACAATACAATGTTGTTGTTGTTGTTGAGCTTTCCCCAGATTAACAACCTTGTAGTCGCCCGGAATATGCACTTTGTCTCACTCATCACACCTGGTAATCACTAGTATTCAAAGTACACCCTGGATAAGAAGTCTGCGTGTATGACATTCCAAGTAGTACCTTACCACATAAGCTGCCATACTCCAACTTCTGATGACGTTTTCCTCCTTTTAAACAGGAGAATGCGTATCCTCATGCTATGAGCTTGTCATGGCAAAAGACACTCTAACCATAACGTTTTACATACATAGTAACATTTTATCATCTCAGCACTTAACTGACATCAATAGTTGACAAAGCCTTTGGCCTGGGCCAGAACAGATACAATGCTATGCAGCGAGCGGGTTGATGGTCTAGAGGCAACACAGTCCTGGAGAAAGCAAGAAGTCAGGGAGTCAATCCCTGTTTGAATCTGAACTTTTCCCCCCTATCTACCTGACCTTGAGTGGTGGTCTGAGTGCTTGTCTTTCAGATGAAACAATAAAACCAATCTGAACTTTCCCCCTATCCACCTGACCTTGAGTGATGGTCTGAATGCTTGTCTTTCTTTCAGATGAGACCATAAGCCAAGATCATGTTTGCAGCATACATTTAGCACCAGTAAAAGAACCCATGCCAACAAGAAGTGTGTTGCTATAGAAAGTTTATGCAGTAAAAAGACATTCTCATAGAGTAACACAGGGAGGGGGAGGGGATATGTGGCACTGCTCTTGTGGCAATGAACTTTCCCTTAGAAGAGCAGGCCATTATATTTCACACAGAGAAATTTGCTGTGACTGAAAGTAATACATTATACATACAATACAATACAATTCTCTTGTTTCCAGTACTAGGACTGCTAGATTAGCCTACTGTTGCGCCCTGTCTATATGCTTCTGTTACTGGACTACTACTATTACTACCACTACTACTTCTGGTTACTAAGTACAAGTAGTAGGGATAACTGCTTTCACAGCAGCTGCTGCTGTTGTTCCATCTTGTATCTTATAATTTCCTTGAACCGAAAGGTCTTGGAATGTCGGTGTCAAGCCCGGCGACCACTAAAGTCTGGGAAATGCCATCCGGCGACTGAGATACTTTCCCAGGTCAGGTTGACTACGGCAGCTCCCCCTCCCCCTCAAATAGAAAAAAAGACAAACAAACAAACCCATAAAACCTGCCACTAAGTACAAGCTTCCCTACCTATACAGCCAACGCCAGAAGCTTAAACAAGTAGGTCAAGAACTTTTTTGAACGTGTGCATAAGAGCATGACGCCTCGCCTTACAAGCGGATTGCCTGGGGATCTTTATGGACCAGTTAGCGCTTTGAAGGTTGCCGCTGGGGTAGTGTCTTGCTGGTTTGTCCACTTTCCAGTTTTTAGCTTCAATGGCTGTTGCTGATCACGTGACAATCTAGTGACCAGTGTGCAAGTAACGCAACTAGTGGCAGACTTAGTTGAAAACTTTGTGCCTCTTTAGTTACTGTGTATTTCGACGTTAAAGCGGGCGAGCAAGAAATTACCAAATTAGCTCTTGGCCTTTGAAGAAAGTGAACAGTTCGCTTCTGTAAACTGACCTGGTTAACCTGAAGTAACCCGGCCGGCTGCTTGCTGATTGTAAACAATCGAGCTGCAGAACATAGTTTTCACATATTCGTGGAGCACTAGGCCTATCAAAAGCTATCAGCATGAGTAAAGCAAGTGCGCTCGTAAGTGTGAAATGGCTTGCCGACATGCTGGCGTCTTCACCCAAAAATGTGCGTGTTTTGGACGGCTCGTGGCACCTTCCATTCATGAACCGAAATGCGATAGCAGACTACAACAAAGAGCACATCCCAGGGGCAATGTTTTTCGACATCAACGAATGTTGCGATCCAGAGGCTAAAGCTAAAGGCTTCGGTATCATGCTTCCTAAACCTGCCGACTTTGAAGCGTATGTTGGCAAACTGGGAATAAACAATGACACTCATATTGTTGTTTATGATGATAATGACACCTTGCCCCTGTTTTCTGCCCAGAGGGTCTGGTGGTCTTTCCGTGTGTTTGGTCATGAGAAGATCTCGGTGCTGGAAGGGGGGCTGCGAAAGTGGCGAAGTCTTACTAACCAGATGTCCAGCACTCTGCCACAGATCGCAGAAGAAAAGTTTACAGCCCGCTATAACCCCAGTCTTGTGAAAACATTTGAGCAAGTAATAACCAACCAGTTTGAAAACAAGACATTCCAGCTTCTGGATGCAAGAACTCCAGATCACTTTGAAGGAAGAGCTGGTAAATATCAATATGTTTCTAGAAAGTTCTCATCTTTATTTAATTAATGTATTAAGTGGGCCAGCCCACATGGATGTGTCCAGGGATTAGTTTTGCTGCAGTAAGGTGTGAGACCAACTGGGGCACTGGTCTGTTGTAGGTATTTTCAGAGTTCAGTTATGAGTTAGTCAACATGTGAAAAAACAACTAGTTTACATCATGTACATGTGAAAAGAACAACAAACCGGTACTTGTGTGTGTATATATATATATATATATATTTTTTTTTTTTTTTTTTTTTTTATATATATTTTTTAATATATGTATATGGCCAACTAAAACTATGGGTTTGTTGTTTTTTTCACATGTAGACTAGTTGTTTTTTTCACATGTCTATATATATATATATATATATATATATATATATATATATATATATATACATATACATACATACATATAACATATACAAAGTAACAGTTTATACTGTCAGAGGAAAGGCACATATTGCAATAGTAGTGTTAATTTATTACATTTTCCCTTGATGAGTCTGATGACTTCTTTTGCAAACAAAATACCTTCTGTCAGCAGGAGTACTTTGTGTTGTAACTGATGCCTCTGTACCTAATTGTCTTTTGGTGTGTGTGTGTTACAGCCTGTATTCAAGTGTGTTCACACTATCACAGAGTTTATTTTCAAACTTTAATTAAATGATCAGGGATGAAGTCAAGCCTATCCCTATGTGCTGAAGTTTGTGTGTGTTATTTTTAAACCATAAGCTGTTTAATCTGGCTAATTGTTTGGTCTGGGTTGGTTTTAAAAAAAATCCTATTCTATTAATTTTTAACTAGCTCTATATGTTCTTCTCCATTCCCAAAGCTTGCAGTCTTCATTCAGATAATTACTGTGCATAGAATGTGTTCAGGATTCATTTTAATGTCATTCATTATATATACCACTGGGTATGATTACAGCTGAAGTAAAGTAGATGGGTTTTAATTGTGTGCGCAAGATTGTGTGTGTGCATTTGTACATCACTACATCAGTACATGTATGAGGTTTCAGACATCATCGTGACTATAGTCTTATAGATCTCTATGGTCCAATATTTTATCAACATTAACTTCATTTAGAGTGAAACAAAGCACAGTCAGTTGCTGTGAACATGTCAGCTTGTCTGTAGGCTGCATTTGTATAGCCACCACCCTGACCCAGTAGGCTACTTATTTGCAACAATATGATGGAACAGAGCATTTGGGGTTAACTCCCAACATGAACAATAACTGGTTTGTCAGTCTGAATAATTCCTGATGTGTAAACACTGACTTGTGTGTTCAACTGGCAGACATCCCTCAGTTCTGTCTGGTCATTGTACTGTGTAAATGAAGCATTGATGAGTCTGCACATCTAGTACATGAGTCGTACATTCATGTAAAGTATTTGGCCCAGTTTGTTGGAGGACCTTTGAAACCTCTACTGTATGATAAGACTTTGAGTTAACTGTAATGTCTAGTTATCACTTCAGTCCTCTACTCTATGATTAAGGGAAAAATCTAAAAGACACAAATTACTTTTGTTTTTGCTTTTCTTTCTTTTTCTCCTTATTTTTCCTTCTTCTTTCATCATCACCATCATAATCTTCATCATCATCATCATTATTAATATTGCTGTCATCGTCATTGCCATCAACAGGTACGATGATGACATTTGCCACATTCATTGTGCAGGGCCAAAGTCAGGCTGTATCCCAGGCTCTCTCAACATGCCTTTCCCCAACATGATGAACATGGAGGAGCAGACGTTCAAGAGTAAAGAAGAACTGTTGAAGCTGTTCGAGGCCGTGCCAGTGGATGTCAGCTCGCCAATAGTGGGCTCCTGTGGATCAGGTAAGCACAAGTATTCTCTCATACTCTTACACTAGTTACAGCTGACATTGTATTCATCCCATAAATATGTTAGAATGGTTAGGCCATTTTGAAAGTGTAGCTTTATGTTGTTTGTCCTAGAAAAATAAAAGCAAAACAAACAACAACAAAAAGCAGACAAAGAATTGAGAGGCAAAAGGATGATTGTGGTTATCTCAATATCTGTGTTGAAGACGACCACAACAGCAATGGTTGAGTTACAGCTGATTGGCTGTCCTACTTAGGCAGGTAATTGTTTGTTGTTGTTTTTTTCTGATAATAGTGTCAAAGAGACCTGCCTGAAGGGATTCTGCTAAAGAAAACAAAACAAACAAAACTGGCTTTTCATTTAAAATTGTTTTATCAATAACCTCATCAGGCAAAATAAAAAGCAAAAATCAAAGGGATTGAACTGCTTCCAAGAAAAACATTAGTTCCCTTTGTGTAACCAAACCAACAACAACAACAAAAAGTAAAACGTGATGCTGTCCCTACATCAGAAATCTCCCCTGTGGTGTAAATATTATGACAATTACAACGAAAAGAGAAAAAGGACACCATCCACCCCATTAAAAAAAACCACAAATAAACAAACACACAGTTACGAATGTGAAAAACCTTAAGTATAGAGGAGAAAAAACAATTTTCATTGGATCTCTTGTCTTAGACATGACTTCAGTGTTTTCAATTTCTAGAACGACCTGCACTGATAGAAGAAAATGAAAACAGTACTTCATCTAAAGCTTCCTTACAGGGATGCTAGGGGTTCTTGCAGTATAGATAGCATCCTTGCCTTCTGGAAATTTGTGTGTGTGTGAGAGAGAGTGTGTGTGTGTGTTTGTGTGTGAAATTAAGTCAAGTCAAACGATCGTTATTGAGGTTAAAGAGTAAGCTTACAAGCCTTTTTCTTTATCCTGCCCTCACACACACACACATACACATACCTACACACACACCAAAACAACTTCACACAAAAAGCAACAACAACAAAGATGTATCTATGTAAAAAGTGAATCTTAAGTGATCATGTGTGTACACTTGACAGTGTATATTTCACTGTGTATATATAAATTTTTTTTTTTTGTTTGGTACAATCATACGTACTGAAGGGATGGGGAAGGGGACATCTTTGATATTTTATTATGGTCCTGTTCATTATTTTTTGTGAAAACTGATTACAAATGTTTTATATGCTTTTTTTATATGATGATGCTGATTGTTCTTGCCTGTTTCAGGAATCTCAGGGTGTATGGTGGCCCTTGCAGCCTACTTGTGTGGCAACGAAGATGTGGCAGTGTACGATGGATCCTGGACGGAATGGTCTCAGCGAGCCGAACCTCACCAGAAAAAAAATGTCCCCTCAGGCTGAAAATGTTGTGTTGACTGCACATAATGGCTGGAGTAGGGTTATGATGTATTATTGTCTGATTAGAATCAATGATAGAATATTGTGTACTTCATAGTATATATAGTTCGATTAAAGCTTTGATTTGTTTTCACAAGATAGTATATAAATTCCATATAGTAGTAGTAGTATCGTTATTATTATTAGTAGTAGTATCATTATTATTAGTAGTAATATTTTCATTATTACTATTATCATCATCATGAGAGGTCAGGTGGTCTTTTATGTTATTTTGTGTTGGGCTGATTTCTTTTTGGTTTTGGCTTGGATTTGTTTTTTGTTTTAGTGGATAGGATATTAGTGTACATATATCATGAATTTTAAAGCTGCTTTTCACATATGCTTCAGTTATTGTGCTAATCACGGCATATTCCTTTGTTCTTGATACTGCTATCATTAAATTGATAAAAATGCAGCTTTTATGTTTTCTGTTCTTTTGCTTGTTTTACGGCTGTAATCTTGGATGTGTCATTGTGTAATTCAGAAATTGCATCCTACAAGATTCTCTATTATCTCAACAGATCTGGTAGTATTTTTGAAAAATGTTTTCATATGCCATAGATTTACTGATGATTTGTTTTCCATCAGCTGTGTTGTTTTGACTACCTGGAAAAAAATGTTTTTAGTAAAAATGTGAACATGAACATTGACATTTTTCTGCTTAAATTACTTGAAAACAAGTGGAACTGTGTCGTTCTTTGATACCAATTTTGAAAGGAATTATGCATTGGATTGCTGTCTTTTAAGTATTTTTGTTGTTTTTTTACCTGGAATGAAGAAAGGCAAGGGGGAGGGGGGGGGGGCTTCTTCTGAGTTTTTAAAGTTTTCCTATTTAAAATTGTTTTGAAATGTTAAGTGATGAACATTTTTTGTTAGATTTTTGTTTACAGCACCTTTTTCTCAAAGAAAAAGGAAGATAAGAACAAAATACAATAAACTTTAAAAACAACAACCAACCAACCAAACTCGATGTGGTCAAGAGGAAAGGGCTTGCCCACCTTATGCCACATTTGCCCAGTAACACCCCCCCCCCCCCCCCCCCCCACTCCCCCCACCAGTCCTCTGTTCAGAGCAACCAGGGCATAATATAATTCCATCTCATTTTGATGTCCAGTTATGATTTGGCTTGTATAGGATTCGCTCTCACAATTTATCAATTCTGTGTTCAAATGCAATACGTTTTACAGTATAAAGACCAAACTGAGATTTTCAATGGATTTGTTTTGTGTTAATGACTAAAATCATGCCTCAACAAGGGCACTAGCAATGCTCAATTTTGTTTGTTTTAAAGATCTTTTGTTTTTTATTTCATACTGAGATAATCTTGTCTATGTTTGAAAGAGCATTTCAAATTGTTCCTTTTGAAGTATGTGTGAAAAGTTTCTTGCTGCAAGGTAACACAGAGGTGAAACTCCAATCACTCCTGGGACCCTTAAGTGTGCTCTTCTAAGAGGCAAAGTACAAGTCTGGTTAGGCCTGAAACCATGGTCCTTTCTCAATAATGCAACAGATAATGTCATGGAAAAATTTCACCTTCTACTGATTTTTGTTTGTTTTGAATTATTTTCATAATGATGAATTAACTTTAACTGATAACATGCTCTTGTTCTTCCTTTACTTTTTTCTATTACACACACACACTCACACTCACGCACACACACACACACACACACACACACACAGATAGATAGATAGATAGATATACATTTTATATATATATATATATATATAATTTGTGTGTAAATTGATAAAAGAATTTAAGTTTTAATAATAACTTTGACTGTGTGGAATTTATTATGGTGAAATGCAATTATTGTGGCTTCATGCAGATCAATTACTGGCTGTTAATATATTCTACATCAGGTGGACTTGTTATCCCAAGTTTATTTAAGCAGTATGTTCTTAAAAACTGAAAAACTGAAAAAACTGAAATGTTTCAATTACCACTATCATCTTTTCATAATCATGAAACATAAGAAAAACAGATTGCATATGTCAGATACTTTGCAATGCAAATACTTAGTAGAATGGAATATAGGTCTGTTTTTGTTTGTTTGTTTTGTTTTCATTCCTTGCCTAGAACTTCCAAGGTTCACCTATGAAGAGATTTTTCCATATAATTATGTCCATTTTTGCCCACCTTCACTGTAGCCACATTCTGACTCTGGGGATGAATTTTGGATTCAGTTCACTCCCACATTTTATTCAAGAGTGTTTTATTAAACTTATGATGAAATTGTTTGTCTTGAGTATATGTTTTTCATGTTTCTGTAAGAATATTAATATAGAATAATAGCAATCGGCCATTGTTTCTTGCCACAATGGTATGTGTGTATTCTTTACTGTAGCAATACACTGTGATTTTTACTTTGTTGCTTGGTCTGTCCAGTATTCCCCCCCCCTAACAACTGTTTTTATCGACAATATTGATAGTTGAGCTTACATGCACATTTTCAACCTCATTCTCAAAGTCTTTGTAAAGTACTTTTGGGTGAATTCAGTGTTTCAAGATTCAAAAGTCCATTTCTGTCCTTACATTTTATCAAAATTTGCTGCTCATTCATCCAGCTATAAGCTACACCACCCTGACACATCAAAGAAAAAGGTCTAAGTGTCTGAACATAAGCTTTGCTCAACAATGCTATACAAAGACTTCAACAAGACTGCAAATGAAAGTTGGTTTTAACCCAAGGTAACTGCTTTAGAGTTTGATACTGATGTATTTTCTGTATCGTTAAGTTTTGTAAAGGTTTCTATCATGTGTTGGTCTGTGCTTATTTTGTTCTTTTCTTTTTTTGATTTGCAGATATTTTGTGGCTATTTAAGAAGTGCTTTCACTGATATCGTTATGCATTTAAATAATATTGTTATTTGAGATAGCCGAGTTGTTATTTTATCGGATTATATCGTTGGATGTCTCGTATATAATTTTTGGAAATATAGTATGTTGTGTATTTTTTATACTTTTATTGGCATTATACTGCTTAGTTCATCTTTTCCCTCCACCAGTTGTGTCTTTTTTTTTGGGGGGGCGGATTTCTTCCTTACCTTTTTCCCCTGCCTTTCCAGTTTGTTGCTTTTTTTTATGGAGAGCTCTATACCTTTTTGTCTGCCATCTTTGGCATGTTTTGTTTTATTTTAGCGACCAAATCCTGTTGTGAACATTGAGATAGGCACAGGATGTCTATTGTTCAGTTATTTACTTATACATACGTTTTATGCATTTTGGTTTACATTTTGAAAAGTTGCTTTGATCTGTTTTGTATCTACTTGTTATCTGAGGATAATTAAATTAAAATGAAAAGCTGACGTCTTCAGAATAACCTTGTCTTATATACATTTGGGAATCAAATTGTTACATTTTTTTTAAAAATAAATTTGACACTATGTGATAAGAACTTTGAAATGGTCTTGATGGTTGGTCTGGCAATGAACAAAATTTAAAAAAAGACAAAATGTGAATATAAATGAACTAAAAACAATATTGACTTGAGAATACCATTTGCTTCAAATTGGATGCATTAGTGCCTTCTTTTTTAAATTTTTTATAATCATTTCATTTCCTTTGTGTCAGTGGTTTTTTTTTCTGAAGCTTTTATTTTCAGCTGTTTTGCATAAATGCTGCTTGTAACACCATGACTTTATCATATGGCATTATGAATGTATTGTTACATTGCATTTTTTATATGTTTCTCATGTTAATTGTGCTTTGTTAATAGTGCATTCTACTGGTGCGCCAGTTTAATCTATGCCAAGGTGATGTGCCTTCTGTCCGAGTGTTCAGGATCCTGTATCACTTATGATAAAACAGAACTGGTTTGAAACCATCTTGAGCGTTTATATTTTATAACTAGATTCTTATAAGAAAACCTCTTTTTGATTTGTAACCAGATTTATTGTCTAGATTTTTTTCCATGTACAAGATTTATTTATACTAAACCATGCCTTTTCATATTTGTAATATCTATTTAACCAGATGATTAAAATGCTAATATTTACAGATAAAAAGCTGGACCATATGAATAGAAAATACAGGTAGAATTAAGAACGTGAATGTAAGAAAGCATTAGTATCTTAAATTGGTGTTTATCACTTCAGTTCATCATCACAAATCTAAAAGCTTCTGTTAATCTAAGGCCTTATGTAATGTTGAACTAAGGAGATGTGTACTTTGGAAGAACCTGAATTTCACTCTCTAAACTTTGTTTTTTTCGGTGCAGATGTTACACCAGTCAATACATTCAGCATACTATTTCAATTGTGTCCCTTCCCCCTTTTCTTAATTTTTTTTTAAAGGGAGAGTACATGTGCATTCAAAGATTTTTTTCTTCTTTTATGAATTCACCATCTATCATACTCGAAGGCAATAAATGGAGACATTATACCATAATGAAACCACAACTTTTTATCAATACTATGTATTAGCTACCATTCTGTTTTGTTGTTATTTTGATTGTTTTTCAATCATCTGTGTTCAGTGATTGTTATCGATAATCCTGTAATAAGAAAGAAGCAGTTTGATGAAAATTATAAATTTGTATGTAACATGAAAAGTTGCACTGTAAGTCTTCCTGTTAGCTCTTGGTTTTAAAATGCTTCGGTTGCCATTGTTCATCAAGTGTTATCCATAATTATGTAACTTACATTCAAATTGTTTTCTGTTCTTTTTTTCTTATTTTTTACATCAAATTGTTCAGATTGAAAAAAAAAAATTTTGGCTTGTATTTGAATAAAGAATGTTTTTCTTTGTCTTTCTAGATCTTATATACCTCAGGTTAAAAAGTGAAAAAGTTTTTATATATATATACAAAATATGTTATTTTCTGTAAGTATTGCTTTTGACAGTTGAAAATGGTACAGTTTTGTACTCATCAAGTTAGCTTCAATAAAAAATTAAATGTCATTTTTTCAATCTGTGGTGTGTGTGAGTGTGCAGTGAAGGATTTTACAATACATTATACATGCACATTGGCTGAAGTATTATTTTTAAAAAACCCATCATTTAAGTGATATTGCATGCATCACCCTAGTTGTTGCTTTCAGACAACAAGAATGCAAAGTTCTATAAAACCACACCTCCTTCTGTTGTCTGTCATTGGAGCAAAAATGCATTGTGCTGCTGTTAAGCACCTAACAAGTCAGACCCAGTATATCCAACTTCAGCATAGGAGAGAATAGGTGTTTTTTTAAAAAGTATTTCTGAAAAAAGGCATGAGAGTGGACCAAGAAGGCAGAAAATAGACAAGACAGATGTGACAGGAAGAAAGGGACAAGGCAGAAACAAAAGAGGGATAGAAAAGAGGGAATTCCTGAACATAATTTCCAAAAAGTGGGGATGTTATTTATTCTGACAGGCCTCCAGCATTCCCACGGGGGAAAACCTACTTTAAACATAACCCTTTCACTGCAAGCTATTCTGTTTTTGCAGAAATCCTGCCTGCCATTTTATGAAATAAAATCATATAATTTAGTCCACAACACATTTTAATTCTTAATGATTTCAAAGAAATGATAGTAAGTGTACCATGAATCTTGGTGATTCCAAAGAAATGAGAGTAAAAGTATAATGAATAAAGTCACCCACGTATATGTCACACTTTGCAGTGTCCGTGGCGAGTCATTCACATAGCAGGTTTGTGCACAAAGTCAGCGCTGTAGAGGTTACAGACTTATATTTTTCTTTGGTTTTTAAACAATATTTTTAATCTAGGGTTTACTATTTTTAAAAACATTGTCTTTAAGGTTTATATCAGTGGTGTGGACAGAGGCCCTGTCTGGGTAGAAAATAAAATGTACTTGAGCAATTGTCTTGGAAAATTGCAGCAGGCATCTTTTGTCCAAATTGTACCCCCATGTCCTGCCCCACTTTGTGTTTGTACATATGAGACAGTGTGTGTGTGAATGAACTGGCAGAAAATCATCAGACTTTCTGTGTAGAATGAAATTGTCTGACAAGAATACGACATGATGAAGTGTTTCTGAATTTGATTAACAAAGAGCTTCTGGCCTATTGATAACATTTGTTGCTTATGTAAAAAAAAAAAAAGTATGTTCTTTTGAGCCAGAAGGCCCATAGAGCCGGAGCTTATCCCGGTTTCTGTAGCGTTAAGCGAACTGATGGTTTTTCACCACCCCTGTGACAGGACGCTAGTCTGTCGCCAGATACTTCCCCAGCAGAGCTGGTACCCACTTGTACACCTGGGTGGAGTGAGGAAAATAGGAGTAAAGTGTCTTTCCCAAGGACACAACACCGAGCCGAGCGGGGATCGAACCTGCGACCTCTGGATCACGAGTTGACCGCCTAAACCACTCGACCACAGTGCCTCCTTGTTGCTTATGTACCAATTGTTTTTACCCCCAATCCAAACGTGCAATGGAATCACCAACAAAATTACAATAATCAAAGAGCTGGCTAATTTGTAACCAACTTTATTGAAAAAAATCGTCTCTCCAATGACATGTTTCAACACAATTTTTCAGGCTGTATGTAACATATAGGTCAAATTATGGACAAGTACTCTACTGTCTTTCAAACACAATGTAAATTTTTGTGCCAATAAAACTTAAATGCATAATTCAATTCCCTCACACTTGTGATAAACATGTATTTCCTTCACAATGGTGTTAATGATGTATTTCCTTCCCAAAAGTAATAAACATATCATAAATCTATACAAAAGCATGCTCTTTTGCTCCAAAAGAGAAAGCAAACGATAACAGATTCTGTACAGAAGACAGTATGGCAGGATTTGTATTGCGATAAAATCTACTTTAAAGCAAACGTGTTTGTAAAATTTTTGTTTGTATCAACATTTTATGTGCAGTTCAAATATTTTTTTTAAAGATCATCATTCAAGCATAATGAAGGAAAATTTCTGGTCTTTTACACATTGCACTTTTCTGAAGATAATAATGAGAAGAAATTGTGGCTGTTTGGAGCTTCTTTTTAATTTCTTCTTGTACTGAGAAGTTATACTGTCTCAGCAGTGGATAACACCCAAGAGTAAAAGTCTTGCTGTGGATTTTTTTGTTTGTTTTTGTTTCTTGGGTTTTGGGGGGTTGGGGTGTTTGGTTTTTTTTGAGTTTTTTTTTTGGGGGGGATTCATTTGTGTTAATTGGTATTTATGGACAAGTAATTTGATTCAACAATCAACTTTTTCTGTTCCGCACAAACTTACATTAGACAATCAAGCAGACTTACAGGTACAATAGTGTGTGTACGTGTGTCACAGAGTACACATTCATGTGTTAACATTTAATAAAAGCATGCATATGCAAGTATGACATATAAGTATGCATGTGCGTACAAATAATGTGGGGGTACAGGTTTGTTCATACAAACTGCGCATTTCAGATACACAACTTCTCGATACATTAAAATTTACAGCAAACAACAAGGTCACTTTTCTCAAACACTCGGCCACAAAGCAAGAATGATTTTTTTTTTTTTAGTGAAGTATTTAACTTCAGGACTTTTCCTTCAAAAGATTATGTATGGGGGGGGAAAAATAATCTGATTTTCATACACACTGAATTTTCAAATGGTTGGCAATCATTTGGAATGTTTTTCTAGGTTTGCACTGGTTATCAGGTTTAAGAAATAAAGCATATTTCACTTATCAATGTATGGTATAATTCTCTGGGGAAAAAGTTACCTTACAAAGCTGCTGAACAATGTGGTGTGCAATGACGGCAAATGTCTAGTAAAAATTACTTTTGAAATAATTTTGACTGGGATATGCATCATTACTTCATAACCCACTCATTTTCATTACCAAAATTGACTTAAACTACCACTTACATGCATACCTTTAAATCTAGATTACCACATTCAATTATTAGAAAATTATCGATAACATAACTGCACATCATATCCTTAACTTTACAATAGCAAACAGAACAGACTCATGTCAGGATGGTTTCCCATCATCAGATCGAGAATGCCACTTAATAACAAATGACTTTTCAAAAATCAGTATAGGAACAAAACACCAGCAAAATCAACCTTTTTATACAACAAGAGCTGTCTAGGCAAGTCTGTATAATTATGTGGGTGGTTTTTACTCCAAGCAGTAACTAACCAGAAGAAAGTAAACCCTAACAATGTAAAACAGATTGATTCAAATATTGTATAAAATATCAAAGAGAAATTTATCACACACAAAACAAATTCAAAACCCAAACAGGAAATAAGCACACAGCTTACAGATTATGCCAATCAACAGAATATTGCTACAACTTCTAAATAATGCTGATCTCTCTCTCCCTCTTTTTTTTTCCACTACACTTTATATTTAAGGACTAAAATCACTATTTTAATAACAGATCAGAAAAAATAATACTGAGTAATCCCACTGTGCATCCCCAAAGTCAGAATGCGGCTACCTTAATGGTGGGTAAAAATGGTTGCATATGCAAAATCTCACAATTGGTTAACCTCGGAGCTCTAGCTGAGGAATAAAAAACAAAAAAAACAAGAAACTGTACAATGTGTCAGAGCCTTTCTATCATCATTATTAACAAAAAAGTAAATTAAAAAAAAATTAATTAAAAAAAAGACTGAAGGGTTATAATATATAATAATATAATGTATGGAATTTATATAGCGCTGAATCTTGTAAAGCAACAAATCAAAGCGCTCAATATATGGATCTACCAGTATATATATATATATATATATATATATATATACTTTACAACAACAAATTATTATTAAAATACTTGCTCTGAACTGTAAGACTGTTATAATTCAAGTTCTGCAAAGGTCAACACAATGATGTTGTGTCCCTTACATAAATATACATGTTTGAAACTTAACTCTTTCGCTGCCACACCCTTCTTCAGCTCTGGGACACCTTATTTGACAAAGTATTTCAGGTTGAAGAGGGTAAATGTAAATACAAGGCAGTGAAAAGTCGCAAATAAAATTTCTTGGTTTGGTACACCTAGAAACTAGGCTGCACACGCAGAGATGGAAACTAAGGACACTGTCACAAACAGTTGGTCTCCCTCGTGATGGAATAGGAAAATTTCAGTGAATGACACGCACAGATTTTTTCCCCCCGAGATTGGGGAACTTTCTATGCCACCGGAAGCACATGGAAAAAGCTCTGGTAGGGCACTGAAGAGGTTAAGAAAAAAAAGAGGAAAATATGGTTGAACAAGCTGTGATTTTATGCTTGTGCTTAAGGATAAGTACAAAGAAACCATAAATTTTACCTGAGTATTGCTACGGCATAGAATACAATTGACAGTTATCATACAGGTACAGTTTTATCACTTGGATAATATAATTTGATATTTTTTATAGCCCTACTGACTACGAAAGCCATATCAAGGCTGTCATCTCATTCAATTCCAGTGGCTCCAGTAACATTTATTTCAAGTTCAAAACCAACACCACCTTAACCCTCAAAATATCCACACTATCAATCTCAGAAAAAAAACACATACACACATTAAATGACACAGCACCTAAATCATTTCATTCCTTAAAGCTGATAAAACCAGGCTGTGCTAAGGGTGCCAGCCATTCTGCTCAATTCATCAGGTGGGACAGCAGACAGTAAGTAAGAGAGATGACAGAAAGGTCAGGAAAACAACAGAAACAAGTGATAGAAAAGAGGAAATTTCCAGCACAGAATTTCCAAAAGATGGGGATACTATTTATACTGAAAGGGTCTCTGGCATCCCCAGGAGAGAATCACTCGGATGAGACTATAAACCGAGGCCCCGTGTGCGAACGCACGCAGAACATCTTGCGCACACATTAAATCCTGTCCCACTTTTCGTAAGAGCAGGCCACTGAGTGCTGGTGGGAACAGATGACAGAATTTACAAAACCACATACACACGGGGACTGGATGTAAAAAAGCACATAAGTGCTTATTCCATTATCCTCGATATAAAAAGAATAAATTAAATAAAATAAATAAATAAAAAATACTCTGCATGTACTTAGTATGTGTATTCTTCTTTAATTCAATGATTGTTCAAAGAACACACACACTAAGCATATGCAGAGTAATTGTGTGTGTGTGTGTGTGTGCGCGCGCATGTGTGCATGTATGCGTCTGTATACATTTAGTGGGTAAACGCTTTTTTTTTTAATAAATTATAAAACTTCTCTTTTTCTTCATCAAGCTTTCTTTGTAAATCATGGATCTTTCATCCACTTACATAACGAGATTCAGTGCTTTCACTTAAAACAGTGCATCAACATTTTCAAAGTTTTAAAACAAGTCGGTCCAGGACAACAGAGGTGCTGAACTGCTATGTCAGTAGACGACCCCCCTGCAATTTCATGGCAACCAATAACAACAACAATCACGATAAAAACACAAGTTCTAAAACACAAGATTCACACACACACACAAAATTATTTAACTGGTATTCTTTCCAACCAATACTAAATACTCCAATAACAGGTAGGATTATGCATATATTTACAGCTTAAACTAAACTATACCACAGATGCGCATTTATTTACAGCATAAACAAAAAAATAAGCTGATAAGCAAATCTATCAACAGACTATCAACCCTCACTTGAAAGCAGAACCAAACCAAAAAAATGTTAATACCAGCAAACAAAAGAACAAAAGCTTCAAGACATTCAAAGATTTTTCTGAATATATCATTCATCCAAATCAGCCACCCCAGAGACTTCAAGATTTACTGTATTACCCCTGAAGTACCATACTCCTTCTGTGCAGCCGATACCAGAGTCTCAGTCTGTGGGAACATTGTTCATCTGCTCAGGTTTAGCACGCTGGTACCATTCGAGCCATGACCCATCGTACACAGCCACGTCTTTTTTGTCACACACGTAGGCAGCTAAGGCCACCATACAGGCAGAGACCCCTGCAAAGGATAACAATTGTTTCACTGTAGTCTAGTGGATGAAAACACTATCAAAACTTAACACAACTAGTTATCCACAAAGTCAGAATGCAACTACCTAAATCAGTAAATGGTGGGGGAGGCAGGGGAGGGGAAGGGGGGTGGGGAACTGTCACATTTGCAAAAATCTCACCATTGGTGAACAACAGCTAAGGAACGGGAAAAAACCCACAAAGAAATCCAAACAAACACCAAAAAAACACCCTTAACTAGCAGGATACAAAGGAGATGGGGAAACCAGGTGGTAAATTTATTAATTCTTATTACACCATAAACAAGTGAAGTAGCTTGTTTTCCTTCCAAAAAAAGAAGGGCAAAAACAGAGATAGAGAACTTTGAGCTAATGATGCTTATTAGTGTTACTTAACAAATAAAAAGCAGAAACATGATGGATGTAGTAGAACAAATTGAAAAACTCTTAAAAAAAAACCCTGCTGCATCATCTGTATAGTATCTTATAACTAAATTTATTATGTAGTAATGTACATGTGTATGTATATACCCACCATTTTATACAAATCTGCAAATTTACACTAATTACCTTTTCATTCAACACCGGATCACCCTTCAGATTTTCATTAAGCCACAAAAGTGAAAAGACTAAATCATATACAGGGTTTTTTTTAATACTGAGCAAAATGCCTTCCCTTTCTCCCAAAACACACAAAGCCATCTTACTTCAAATAACGACATCTATCCTACACACAACAAAGCTTTTCAAGTAAATGAGAAGCACAGGAAACCCAATCATATGGAAACACTTAAAAAAAATCACCTTTCTTATTTTAAAAAACAACCCTTTATGCATATTATTTTATTGAGTTGGTAAAGGCACTATCTTTAATACTAATCACTATATTTATAAACATTAAGCCTGGATCATGTTTTTTATAAAACCATTTTTATTCAGTTTTATTATGTTGTACATTGTTATATGTCATGAAATATAGTTTTCGTTACATAGGGGAAAAAAGCCTGGATCATGTTGATGATACCAGCAAAATAAACAGAAAGGGAGGGTGTTGTGTGTGTGTGTGTGTGTGTGTGTGTGTGTGTGTGTGTTAGGGGAGGAGGTTGGATGGGGGGAGGGTGCTAAACAAAACAAGGATGTGAACAATCCTGGCCTTAAGATTACAAACATTATTTTGCAGCTGGCTCAAATGATTTGATGCCACTTAAGCATTAACATTAAAAAGGAAAAATACTAAAAACAAGGTGCTGGAAAAGCACCTGTTCATGTGATGGTCTGTGTTAGATATATCAGTTTTTATACTCTGAGAGAATTTTGTTCTCCACGACTTTAATTAATCAAACTTCCCACACTCATAAGAAACATTATATTCTACATAACATATAATACAGTTTTCAACTATAGTTAATTTCAGGTTCAGCATTCATTTTCACATTTAATAAAATTTCTCACTGAACCTTCTAATCCATATAACATACATGTACACAAACATCCAATTAAATTATGAGGAAAACATCCTTGATATGTAGTATCACTATCAGTTAAGAGGTAGCATTCACCTGTTCCACATGTCGCTGCCATAGGTTTGTTGAAGTCTACAGCCAGCTCCTCAAACATTTTCTTCAGTTCCTCTTTGCTCTTGAACGTCTGCTGGTCCATATCCATCAGGTCTGTGAAGGGCATGTTGAGAGAACCTGGGATACAGCCTGGCTTGATCCCTGCACATGATAATGTAAATTGTAATGCTCTGCAGTGCTGCACTGTATTGGTATCAGTGGTATGTGTCAGTAACATAATTGTTTCAACTTGTTCCAAGCTAGAAGCTGATTTCTCTTAGACTTAGCTTGCCCAAGCAGTAGAAAAGCACACTGATATAGCATAGGAAATGGTGCTGTGGGGGGGGGGGGGGGGGGGGGGAGGATTTTTCATAACACACATTTAGGCAATATCTACATTTTTCACTCATCTGTGCATTAGCTTTGAAATAATGATTATGCAGTCCATATTTTCTATAAGTAGAATTCAGTCTTTTGGATGGCCAAAACAAGAAAACAAAAAAAGTGGATATTGTCATACTTTGCTTTATTTATTTGCTTACTAATAATTATACACTGAAGCTTTTGCACATTTTTTTCAGACTCTTGTTTGTACAAGGGCAATACAAACAAGGGCAATCTGTTTTGATAGTGCTGGTTCTTTCACATGTGCTGCACAGCTTGCATTGGGAACCTTAGAAGGGAACATGCTCAGACTCCCTTGAAAGAAATGCGTACATAATCCAGAAAGAGGTACTTTGAAATATAAACATAGGATTACAATGTAGTTTAGATTACAATGTAGTGTAATCTCTTTAAGAAAAGTACAGAACTGTGCATGCACATGTGCTCATACATGTAACATATGCAAGCATTTATAATGTGTGTGCATACATATTGGTGTGTGGGAGTGTGTGTGTGTGTGTATAAATATCTGTGTGTGTGAGAGAGAGAATATGTGCTCATACATGTAACATATGCAACCATTTATAATGTGCGTGCATACATACTTTGTGTGTGTGTGTGTGTGTGTTGTGTGTGTGTGTGTGTGTTTCACTTTTATTTACCAGGTCTAGGTTCAGGTGCCTTTCCACTGAAGCGTCCTGCTGGTCTTGCATCCAGCAGTGTGTAGGTCTGTTTACCAAACTGGTTTGCCTCTATCTCTTCAAAAGATTTTACTAGTTCGGGATTGAATCGTGCTGTGAAATTTTCTTTCTTCACCTGAGGCAATGCTTCTGTCACCCAGTTATGTTCTTTCTTCCATTTACGCAATCCTCCCTCCATCACTGATACATTTTCGTGACCAAACACGCGGAAGGTCCACCAAACTCGCTGAGCTGAAAACAGTGGAAGCCTATCATGATTATCGTAGACAACTACGTGAGTGTCATTGTTGATTCCAAGTCTGCCGACATAAACTGCGAAGTCTTCTGCTTTGGGCAACATGTGGGACAGATGCTTGGCTTCTAAATCGGCACACATATCGATGTCAAAGAACATCGCTCCTGGGATATGTTCTCGTGCATATTCCCCTCTTCCATTTCTGTTCGTGTTCGGAAGATGCCACGACCCATCAAGAACACGGAAATTCTTCGCCTGGCTCGCAAGCATATCTGCTACCCATTTCACGCTTACTATCGCGCCTACTTTATTCATGGCGTTGAATTTTTGAATATTCTTGGGCTCTCTGGGATTTATGTTGTTTTTCTCCTATGGCCTCAGGGTCGACCTTCAACTCTGCAGAATCGAAAGCAGAACTCAAAGCGGAAACTAGCTAATTAATCATCATCTGCCTCAGAAATGTACTCTTGAAATATGGTCAATTTTAAACCATTTTCTTTATTCTAAAATGTATAAACAATTATTGGATCATAGAAACTTGGATTTTAAAACAATCCTGGAAGAAAAAAAGAATACCACACAATTTAATGCGAAAATTCACGTAGTCCCAACTTCTTTTAATTAGAAATACGGCAACATTTTTTTGGCTCTTTTCTTTGCGAATGCAGAATTCATAGCTAATGTTCGTGAGTTTGAAATATAAGTAGCCCCTAAAGAGGATATAGCTACCTGTATTAGCTTGTAAGAAAGTAAACGAAAAATTATGTTAAAAAAACAAACAAAACAAATAAACTTGTTGGACTGGAATGTATGCATAGCTGCTGTGCAGATAAGCCATCTGTGAACAGAAGACAAGCAGACAGCACAAACAAACGTGAATGAGACCAGAGATGAGGAGTATTTGAGGTAGAGCGAAGAATATTGACTGAAAATCAATAGCATAAATTGAGAAATGGTTATGAGATTGTTTTAAATGGTTCAGTTGTTTCTAGAACTGATTTTTCTTTCAGGAAAGTAAGCAAAAACTTGAAAATGAAAGCTGTTCTTTCACAGTTTCTGCATTGTGCTGCTCTCAGATCTGATTATAAACAGACTCATCAAAGTCATGTGATTACAAGTAGTATCTATTATAGGGCTAAAACAGTGCAGTTGTTAGTGTTATCTTAATGGCAGAATAAGTTTACACAAAAGCCGTTTGTATCATTTCTGTGGACTTACACTGTACTATCTGCAGTCTGTACACACACACACACACACACATGTGTGTGTACACACACATGAGAACGCACATAAACACACACACACACACACACACACACACACACTGTGTACTCACACACATGCACACACACACTCAGGCTATGCATGCAGGTGCACACACACATTCACACACACACACACATGTGTACATACACACATGTAAATGTGCATAAACACACACACCACACACACACTGTGTACACACACACATGCACACACACTTTGACCTATGTACACACTGTACAATCTGCAGTCTGCACACACACACATGTGAATGTGCGTAAACATATGCACACACACACATATACTTGCACACACACACACACACACACACACACACTCTTTCCCGTCTGAAATCACTATTTAGTGGAAGGACGTTAAACTGAAGAACTACTACATATACTTGCACACACATGACATACACATACACACATTTAAATGCTCGTGTATGTGTATGCTTACACACATGCGCACATGTAATGTACAAACATACACAAAATATATATGCACGCTTGCTCATAACACACACATACACATACACACCTGTCTTGCATGTATTTAACTCTGAGTTATTTTTTTTATATATTTTTTTTTATACCACTTAAAGTCACGGCAGATTTCTCTGCGTGAAATTCGGGCTGCTCTCCCCGGGGAGAGCGTGTTGCCACAACAGCAGCACCACCCATTATTTTTCCCTCTCAGCAACTGTAGTTGTTTCCCTATCAGAGTGGCTTTTTTCTACAGAATTTTGCCAGGTACAACTCTCTTGTTGCCATGGGTTCTTTTACGTGCACTAAATAATTATGTGTAACACACGAGACCTCGGTTTATCGTCTCATACGAAAGACTAGCACCCAGACCACAACTCATGGTCAAATGGATGGGGGAAAATTTTCGGGTCCAAACAGGATTTGAACCACCGCATAGTTCTGACCCGTACTTTTCGCTTTCTAGACAGAAGTGCTACACTAGACCACCGATCCACCAGTGTTAATGCTGATCATCATCATGTGACAACACTCTTCCCAGGGAGAGAAGCCAGAATACAGAATTTCATACAAAGAAATGTGCCATGACTGAAAATGCTACTCAGTTTAATACAATACAATGTACCTTGTAAGATTAATGTGTAATTTGTGATATGGTCCCTATGTTTCAGCATTTGATGATCTCAAGACAGATAAAATACTAAAAAGGAAGGAACCACCAGCACTATGTCAGGAAAGCCCCCTATCAAATCAGAGGAAAACTTCAAAGACAGGTTCATTCGTTTTTTTGGAAGAAACAAACCTGCCATTCAGAATGTGCCCAAGCCAATGGCCAAAGACTTTGTCATTAATCCACAAGTTCTGAAGGTATGTGTTGCTAAGGGGTGGTAAGTGGTAGATCAATTTGTAAAAGACACTATGCTATGACAGTGTGAGTGTCACTTGTCATAAATTTCATAAGCTTTCTATACCATATCTACATGCCTGTCTGTAAGATCAATGTATGTCTGCCTGTATGCATGTACCCGCTTGTCTGAGTGTCAAAGTCAAATTTTATTTTCCTGGTTGTGTGTGTGCATGCATATATGTGTGTGTACACGTGTCTGTGTGTGTGATCTGTCTGTTTGTCTCTGTCTGTCTCTATCATTTTTTCTCTCTGTGTCTGTCTCACTCTCAGTCTGTCTGGCTGGCTGGCTGGCTCCCCCCCCCCTATTAACTCTGTCTCACTTATGCCGTTATGGTTTTCTCTTCCTTATTCATCTTATCTTCTTTGTTATTTATTTATCTTCAGTTAAATATCTATGGAATGATTCATATTCTTACTTTATGCGCCTTGTCTTTGTAGTTAGTTTTAAGAATACGTTTGTGTGGTTTGTGTGTGTGTGGGGGGGGGGGGGGGGGGGGGGGTGTAGTAGAGAGAGAAACAAGAGGGAGAGAATGGTTGTAATGTAATGAACTTATGAAGGAATTTTTACTGTGTGTTGGAAGGATATTGGACCAGAATGCCCCTTCAACAACCGCATGAGAAATCTGAAGGAGGTGACAGATCTTGTCAGACAAAAGAAATTAGAGCAGGTGGGTTGATTGTGTCTTACCTATTGTGTCCTACCTATTTTCTTTTCGCGTTTTGTTGTTTTTGTTTTGGGTTTTCTTTGGTTGGTTTTGTTTATTTCATTTGCTGCTAACGGATGAGTGATGTTAACTGTAATATTACTTTTATTCCAAGTTATGGATAGAAAAAATAATACACTTTTTTTGTCTTCACTATTTAGCCACTAATTTTAAACCATATCAGCAAACCCCTATCCTTCCATTTTCCAACCCCACTATCACAGTTTTAATTTATGCAGAAGAGATGGGGTATGTACACTTTGATTATTCTCATATTTTAAAAAAAAAATTGTGTTCAGGTATTGTCACTATTACATCATATGATTATGTGATGTATAGTATACACTGATTTTTCTCATATTTCTTGAAGAATTTTTAAACCAAATGTGAGGTAATACATTGGTCTCTCTCAGATTTTATACAGAAATGTCGAGTATTGCTTTCCCTTTCCCCATCCAGTACAAGTTTTGGTTTTGGTTTTTTTTTTCTGAAATGTGTGTTGTCTTGTCCTCATCTCTTGAAAAAAGAAATCAACATCTTCAGTTCAAGAGCAAATTGCTATGCCAGTTAGTAAAGAAGGTGACAGGGTTTTGATGTATGCCTGTTTCAGAATGCTCCTGAAGCCCTGTGGAAAGCTGTACAGGACTTGATGGAACCTCAGCATGATGTTAACACTCGACACCAAGCTCTCCAGTTTCTGCTGGCTCTCATAGAGGGACAGGTAAGTTGTCTGCACAATGTGTATGCAGGGTTTGTTTCATTGATTGATGTCACCCATCATGCGATTTACATCCAGCATGATGGTCATGTCTTTGTAGTGTCATCCTTTTGGAGGATTACGAGTTGATGCCAGTGATCTTATTGATGACAGAGCCATTGGAGGTGAAATTTGAGTCTTGAGATCGCCGTGAGGCAGCACAAAGGGCTATAGGAAGAATGGGATAGCCTGGTGGTTAGAGCGTTGCATGTTGCAATATGACGGCCAAGGTTTGAGCCACCACCAACATGCCCATTCAAGGGGATTTTACCCTGGAATTAACATGAATTAACATTAACACTCCCCTAAAAATCCTTCAGATGACATTATCACTTAGTTCCTGTGCGTGAATGCGAGCAAAACATCTTGGTCACATGTTTAAAACCTGCTCTGCCTTTCGGAAGAGAGTCTATTTTGTTCTGGTAGGAATGGATGACAAAATTTACAAAACTGCTTGCACACGAGCACTGGATGAATAAACACACTCAGGTGCTTATTTCATTATCCTCAAAATAAAAGAAAGAAAGAAATACAATAGAACTTTGAAACATTGTTCTTTGCAGTGTAGGGTAGGCAAGAAAAATGATGACTGATGTTTTGGAGAATGAGATCAGTTGGAGACTTTGTGACAAGACTGTTCTGCATGCTTCCTATCATGTTTCCTGTCATTAGTCAGGCCTGAGAGATTCACATAACTGCAGTGATTCAGTCAGGTTATGTGTAAGCAATATTAATGTCACAGTTCTGAAGTCAACAGTGGATAAAAATTGACTGTATGGTTTCAAGTCTTTCCATATACCTCTCTCCACCCCCAACCTCCCCCCCCCCCCCCCCCAAAAAAAAAGGGGGAAAAAGAAACAAACAAACAAAACTTTAAAGAATGGAAAAGCTAAAATCCTGTAGTAATAAGATATTTCTATCAACCAGCCACCATGGTGCAGTGGTCAGTGCCTTGGGTGCGACTGGAAGGTCGCGGGTTTGAATCCCATAAGAGTCGTACGTATTTTTTCAGACTCCAGCCAGCTCCCGACCAGAGTGAGTGTGCTGTGGGCTCATTGGGAAAATTAGAACGACACACTCAAGTTTCATCCATTTTACGGATGTGATTTTGAGAGTACTGTTCAAATTACTGCCAACACTGCAGGTGCCTGTATCTCTCAGGGCTCAGTTGATGCCGGGATGTAACATGATGGGAAGTGTAGTGTACACTCCTGTCGCGTAGTCTCAAAGCAAATGCTTTTCCATAGCAGCATTGTTTCATCATCATCATCATCGTCATTGATCATCGGGATGTCATACAAGAAAATTGTGTCTGATGCTGTGTTTCACAGAAGATGAGGCAGAAGAAAAAAAAGAGAAAATTTTATCAACACTTCAGCTTTAATCTAACAGTGGAGAGTTTGTTGTGGTACTAGTTTGCCCCTCAGCTGGTTTTTGTTTTTGTCATGTGTAATTTGTCCATCAGTCCTGAAGTAGTTAGTTGTAGAGGATGAAGAAAATGTTGAAATTAGTGAAAACAGCTTTTTTTTCAGGTGTTTTTGTTTAGACATTTACTTTGGGCTTTTCTAGTAATTTTAATGAGTATGCTTTGTTGTATACTTTACATACTAGTTGTTTTTACAGAGGTGTTTTTTATGTTGACAGTTGAAGTACCTGGGAATGCTGAGAGGCTTTTTCTTCAACATCATTGTGGGATTGCAGCACCCTGAAGACTTGGACCTCAGTAGTCCATATGATTGCTGTATGATGAAAATAATGTTTCATATTGTACATTTCTTGCCATGCGGTATTTGATTTTTTGTCCTCAAATAGGTAATAAAAATTAAATAGGAAACTTACCGTTAGAGACAAATGATTTAGAAGGGAAAGATTAACCTCTTAACTGCCCAGTGCAAGTGCACTCTATATGCCGGGGAATAAAATTCTTATGTACCACTGCTATGTTCATATCCCTCTTACTCAGAAACTACTACATGAATATTCCTGATAGTCTACACAATGACAGTATATATATCGGAGATTACTTCGAGGCAAGCTCAAATTAGTTAGCATGATATTTCACTGCGAAAATATATTTAAAATGTAAAAAATTGACCATAAATACGATTTCTTCATCACCACTATCATTCTGAGTACCCCCCATCTCAATAATGTCAAACATATGTCTAGGCCAAATCTCATTCATTGTTTTTTAAATACACGATCTCCTGAATCATACGCGATCGTTTTCATCACTGTTAGGTAAATCTAGAGTTTTATTTGCCACTTTTACAGCTGTGTAAAGTTACTGATGCCTTCAACAAGAAGTCTCAGCAATTTTGAACAAGAACTTCCCAAGCAGTCATGCATAAAAACACAAAATACGAGCGAAAAAACGATCGTTTTTGCCACGGTTTTTGCAGCTCGATGTTGCCAAGCAACAGGAGAGTGGTCTCTATTAATTTTGGAGTTCTTTCCCTTTAACTGTCTGTAGTCAAGGAAGCAGGCTTGTTTACTTCAGTTCGTCACCCCGGAAATTTTCCGGGTTGTTGGCGTATAGGGTGCATGTTTAGCCCCGGAAAATTTCTAGGGTAAGGCAGTCTAGTGGTTAATATAAAAAATGGCAGAAAAGAAGAGTGAGAACGATGCATGCTTAAAATGTATTCATTTCCTCTTAGAGGAGGTAGACTGGGGGGGGAAAAAATCCAACCCCAGAGAACTGTGCTTCTTAAATAGAGATCCTTGATACCTGAAGAAAACTACCAAAATAAACAATAACACCTTACAGATGGGAACAGTCATACAAAACTGTTGCTGAGAAAGTGGGACCTCTTTACATGTTGTAATTGCCCTTCATGGGATGATTAAAGTGTTTTTGACTTTGACTTTGAGCCTCTCTGTTATTCATGAACAATTTATGTGGGTATAATTTGTCTCTTTTTCTGCATTTGAGCTTCCAGAAATCGTGAATCAATAATGTATTTCAAATTGATAATAAATATCTGTCTGCTTTACTTATTGATTGTATAATGAATCATACAAGACTGTATTGATTGATTGTATAATGAATCATACAAGACTGTATTGTTAATGCTCTCGCGTATTTAAAACTGTACTGTATTTGATCACAGAATTAATAAAAGTACCTGCGGTACCCATCATTTTCTCTATGTAAGTGATTTAGATGAGAGAGTAAAGTGGAAAAGTATTGTACTGTATTTTGAATACTGTAACATAGTGTGTTGTTTTCTTTTGTCACCAGACTGGAACTATTCAAGAAGCTGAGTGATGAAGGGAAAAACCTGCTGGATTTTGAGGAGGAGACAGGTGTGTGTTCATGTGCTTGAATGAAAGAAAATGTGTTTGTGGAAAGTTCTGATAAATATATCAGGTGGATTATTTTTTCCATGAGTTCGTCAGAGACAATTTCTTTTGTTCCAATGTTTTTCTGTTTGTTTGCCTACCAGTTTCTCTCTGTCTGTTTTTTGTTTGTTTGTGTTTGTTGCTTTTTCTTCCCATATTTTAATCAACAAATTTTAAGTGGCCAGCATGAAGACCACACATGAATATGTAAGTAGAAGTAGCAAATATTTGGCTTCTGTGGGACTTGTGTCAGCAGATGCATGTTATCAGTAAGCACAAAATAAATGCATGGTTACTCCCCCATGACCCTGTCAGGGAGCTGCTTGGCTTTGATCTGAGATGTCTTCTCTTCTCTCCTATATTGCTTTGCTGTACAGACACTTACACACACACATGCATGCATGTTTATGTGCATGCATACACATACACATGCACGCATGCCGCGTGCATGTGCGGGGTATCACTTTATGTGGAAGGACATAAAATTGAAGACTACTACTACTACTACTACTACTCCAGTACTAGTACTACTACTACTACTACTCTACACACCACACACACACACACACCACACACACACACACACACACACCACACACACACACACACACACACACACACAGAGCAAAAGAAAAAGATCTAAATAAAAAAAAACATTTACATGATGTGAAATGTGTGTGTGGTAACAGGGTCATTCTTGTTGAAGTTAATACAGCTAGTTTCACCATGAAGTCACACTGAATTTTTTTAAAGTGATTAAAAAAGATTTCAGGATGACAGAAATATGTATGCACCATGACAGGATCATTCTTGCTGAAGCTAATACCCTATCACAGCCAGTTTCACCATAACAGTAGTACTGAATTAAAAAGAAAGATAAAAAAAAATTTCAAGATGACAAAATATGTATGGATTGTGACAGGACTGTTCTTGCTGAAGCTGATACCCTATTACAACCAGTTTTCACCATACAGTAGTACTGAATTTTTTTTTGGGAAAAAAACATTTTAAAAAGAGATTTCAAGATGATGCTTTGTGACAGGCCCATTCTTGCTGAAGCTGATGCCAGATGCCCTGACAGCAGGCGTCATCACCGAGTTTCTGCAGCTGCTGATCAACGTCATCAAGTTCAACGCTGCCTACATCGATGAAGACATCATGTCGGGCCTTGTTCAGTAAGTTCTTTCAAGAGCATTGGTGATGCAGTGCCTACTTAGATGTGTAATCCTTTGCTCCTAACCTTAAAGAATTTTTCTATTTGAGATGATAAAGTATTTGAATTTATGTAGGTATTACAAGTTCAGAACTAGGTCCTTGTTTGTTCGGTAGACGCAGGAAAGAATCTTCTATACTTTCTACTGCTCATGGGATGGCCTTTGTTGAATGCTTTTTTTTTTCAGTAAGTGAGTTGTTGAGGCCTGTATCACAGTGTTGTTATGCTTTGAAATACCATCGTGGATTGTCTTTAGCCACGGCAAGCTTTTAGCATAACAATCTTTGTTCTACATTGGAATTGTATTCTGTGAAGCCAGTCGTTAATATTTGGTTTGGTCATGTAGATATCATTACAAATTATTTGAAGTTAATTGTATGTTAGCTGGTTTGGCACATAATGTCAGAACAACGTGTTATACTCTAAATTGTCAGTTGAAGTGATTGATTGAATGAGAAGCTGCTGCTGTTTTACTTACATATGTAAAGTCTAAACCTAGATTTTGAAGTGTTCGCTAATTTAGCTGTCTTACTTACATTTGTAAAAGCTAAACCTAGATTTTGAAGTGTTCTTTAATTTAGCTTTTTTTTTTTTTTATCCACAGTCAGCTAACCTCTTAGCTGCTATGCCCATTTTATGCTTACTGACAGCTGTTAACCAAGAGGATTTTGGTTTATAGATGAGAAACTGGAAAGGTTTTTGATATTTTGAAATATTGAATCCTGCAGTTTTTGAGTCCTCTCTGGAGATATGTTGCAAAATTCATATCTAAAAATTAAGTACAGAAAATTCATGTCACGGTCACGACAGCTTTTTCTGTCATGGGACTCTTTTAGGCTTGCAGAAACATGACAGGTACAGACATCACTGGAACTGAAGAGGTTTGATTGTGACAGTGTTAGAAATTGGAGGTTATAAAAACAGAGAATTACTGTTGACATGAAACCCCAGAAAGCAAGAGTGTCTACTGACAAGTAAACTCAGCAGTAACAGCTTTCAAATGAAATGAATCTTCTTCTTCTTCCTTTTTTGTCATGTTTCTCCCAGGGGAGGTTTGACATTGATGAGCCTTCTCCATCTCTCTCTGTTTTGAGCTTCCTCCTTATTTATGCCCCTTTCTCTAAGATCATCTGCAATACAGGTAGCCCAGGTCTTGCTAGGTCTTCCCTTTGGTCTCTTTCCATCCACTATGAAGTTCATTGCTTTTTTTATGATGTGGTGGTCTGTTTTCCATTGAATGTGCCCACACCAGCGCAGTCTATTGCTACTAGCTACAGACTTCAGATCATCAACTTTGCACATTCTAAATGAAATGAATGTCTACTAATAAATATGAGGGCATATAAGCATACAGCAAATAACCAATAAGTGTGTTTGGGGGGGTGGGGGGGTGGGGGTTCTGTGCTTTTGCATTTTGCTTGACACATAATTATCTTATTAGCTTGTTTTATATGGATAGCTGAAACATTCCCTGTCTGTTACTACATGAAAGACTTGTGACGTGTTCCTTTGTTGCAGGCAGACGTGCATGATTCAAAACCGAACACGGTCAGATGAAGACATGAAGGTCAGTAATTGTTGGTTATAGCAGTAATGTTATGAATTGGTAGCTGCCTTTTTCCTATCAAGAAATTCTTTCTTGTGTCTTATGCCTCCCTTTTCCCCATTTCTTAACTAATATTCCCCTCTCCTGGACTCGCATGCACAAACACACATTCACGCACGCACACGGACACACACACACACATGTACGTATGTGTGTGGTATGTGAGTGTGTGTGTGTGTAACTGTGTATTTGTGTCTGTGTGCGCACTCATGTACATGTGTGTGTGTGTGTCTCTATGTGAATCTGTGATAATGTGTGTTTGTGTGTGTATGATTTTGTGTATAACTGTGTCTATGTGTCTGTGTGTGTGTACTCATATACGTGTGTGTCTCTTTGTATATGTATAAGTGTGTGTGTGTATACATCTGCATGCTTTTTATTTATTATTCATTTATTTATTCTTTTATATCGAGGATAATGGAATAAGCACTCATGTGCTTTTTTACATCCAATCCCCATGTGTATGCGGTTTTGTAAATTTTGTCATGTTTCCACCGGCACACAATGGCCTACTCTTCCGAAAAGCGGAACAGGATTTAACGTGTGCGCAAGATGTTCTGCATGCGTTCGAACACAGGGCCTCGGTTTATAGTCTCATCCGAAGGACTTCGACATTCAGTTCGATTTTTTTTGGTCAAACTGGGAAGAAAGGGCGAGGCTGGGAATCGAACCCAGAACCTCACGGTCAACTTTTCAGTACCTCCACATACATGTCTCCATGTATACACACACATATATACATGCACGCTTACAATGTCTATGATATGGTTTACAGCTGTGCCTGCAGGCCATGGACGCGGTGATCTGCTACAGCTTCCTGCCTCCTGGCTGTCTGCACTACCTGGTGGCTGCCCTCTGCCACGTCATCAACAAACCACGCTTCTGCGACCACAGCTGGGAGGTACTGCTGCCTGGCTTGACTGTGTGCCCCTGGGCTTGTTGACTGTCTTGGTGTTTTGGGTACACTTATATGAGTGCATCATTTTTTCGATTTTAATGTTTTCTCAGTGTTAGTGATATTAGATGATTCACAAGTGCATCAACAAACCACGCTTCTGCGACCACGGCTCGCAGGTACTGCTGCTTAGCTTTTTGGCAGTGTCTTTGCCCCAGGGGTAGTTGATTGTCTTGGTGTTTTGGGTATACATACACAGGTAACAGCTGTCAGTTTCTCCCACTTTCAGCTCCTCTCAGCTGTTATCCATCCCATCCTAGTTGGTGCTAATCTTAGCAGAAACTGGCCGTATTTGGACTTGGTAAAAGGAAGGAGCTAATTTTAGCACTGGACCCTTGCCTGAGTTATGCTGGATTTATGCACTGTGAGGTGCGTGTATGTGTATACTTCTACATATGTGTTTATACATAAACACTGTTTTACTGTAATGCAGGCACAATTTATATGTATGCACAGACACTTTCAGCTGCATGTACCTCCTCCCTCACCCCACCCCCCCCCACCCACACACACTCACTCACTTATAGACACACACACACACACACAGAGCAGAAAAAAATCATGCCAGGACTTCTTGTGCACATAAGGAAAGAGTGTTTGGAACAAAGAAAAAGTACATTTTACAGCGACATGTAGTATAGGCAAGCAAAGAGCTAATGAAACAAGCAAACATGCAGAATGCTGGGATTTTACAATATGATTATTCAAACAGTCATTGGGGGGGGGGGGGGGGCTGGATAGCTTAGTCGTTTGAGCATTGCACTCACAGATTGATGTCATGGGATTGAGTCTGGGTTTGAATCGGCACTGAGCCACCTGTTCAAAGGGATTTTGCCCTCTGGAGTTAACACTAGTACTGACTCCACTCCCTCGAAAGTCCTTCAGATGAGACTATAAACTGATGCCCCATGTGCAAACGAGCACAGAACATCTTGTACACACATTAATACCACTACTTTTGGATGAATAAGCCATTGCGTGCCCGTAAGAAAAGATGACAGAAATACAAATGTACGCACACTGGTGTCATGTTTAGACATCATCCCTGAAGTCATAATGTGGCTACTTTAATGGTGGGCAAAAACGGTCACATATGCCCAAAAAAATTCACATATGCAAAAATCTCACCATTGGTGAGTTTAAGAACCATGAGTTCTAGCCAAGGGATGAAAAAAAATACCAACATACCCACCCCCCCAACCCGTCCCAAAATTTATGGAACGGAAGAATAATACAATATGCTGAAATATTGTTTCTCTGTGTGTTTTCAGTTGATGAGGAAGCTGCTGGGAACCCACCTGGGTCACAAAACTATCTACACCCTGTGCTGCATGATGCAGGATAGGTCAGTCTATTCCTCCTCCTCCTCCTTTAACCTGACTTGACTGACTTTGGTTGTTTTGAAAGGAAAAAGAACAAACTGTTATAGTGATTTATTTTGATTACCAGTTGATCAGTTAAGTGTGGATTTTGTAGGAGGGTTGGGGGGGGGGGTGTGTGAGTGATGGGGTGGTGGTAAAGCATATGTATGTTCATTTGTTTTTCTTTTCACTTTAAATGGTATTAGACGAATGTGTGTCTGTCAGTATGGGTTTGTGTGTATATGAGTGTTCAAGTTTGTATGTGTGTATGCCTGAGTTCAAGCCACCACTAAGACACCTGTTCAAGGGGATTTCCCCCCAGGAGTTAACTTCAGTACCAACTCCACCCCCTCCCCCTGAGATAATCCTTCAGATGAGACTATAGACAGATGTCCCATGTACAAACACACACATAACATCTTACGCACATGTTAAAACCCATTACTTCTTTTGGAAGATAAGACCATTGCATGCTGGTAGGAATGGATGACAAAATATAAAAACTGCATGTCGCATTGTTGCTGTGTTTAGACATCATCCCTGAAGTCGGAATTCCCCAAAGTTGGAATGCGGCTACCAAATGGGGGGGGGGGGGGGGGGGGGGGGGGGTTGCATACGCAGAAATCTCACCATTGGTGAACCTTGGAGCTCTAGCTGGAGAATGGGGAAAAAAAGCCAGAATGTGGCTGCCTTAATGGGTGGACAAACTTGCATACGCAAAATCTCACCATTGATGAACCTCAGAGCTTTAGCCGAGCAACAAACAACAACAAAAAAGCATTAGAATAGATTCAGAAAGGAATGAATTAATAATAGAAAGAAATAAAACGGTGATAATAATGATGTTAACAATATTGACATGCAGACAGAACACTCCTGACTTCCTGATGCTGCGTGGGGCAGTGTTCATCATGGGCATGGCATTGTGGGGGTCACGACGGGTCGCCACGCTGCACGACACTCCAGTTGCTGTTCTCCCTTCCTTCCTCCAGGTCAGTGTAGGCACAGTATTACAGACATGGTTTGTATTAAGGACAAATCGTCTTGTGTGTAGTGCTGTGACATATCTGTGTGTGTTTGATCTTGTTTCTGCATGTATATGTTGATATCTCTTCTGTCTGAACTACCTAAGGAGGTGTTGGGGGCACTGCATTAAACTTTTCATCTGTGTCTCAGGGTAAACTTGAACCTAGTGGAGCCCATCACTTTCCAGATACAGGGTGCATGCTGGGAATATTTGTGTGTCCATAACCCATCGAACGCTGACAAAAATTATGGGATGTTTAGCATGAACATTTGATCTTCTGCTTGCATTTGATATATATGCAGAAATGGAATTAAGGCATTGCTTGCATACATACAGAAAGGGAATTAAAGCATTGCTTGCATACATACAGAAAGGGAATTAAAGCATTGCTTGCATACATACAGAAAGGGAATTAAAGCATTGCTTGCATATATACAGAAAGGGAATTAAGGCATTGCTTGCATACATACAGAAAGGGAATTAAGGCATTGCTTGCATATATACAGAAAGGGAAACAAATACACATGCAGACAGGAAAAGGAAAAAAATAATGGGTGGTGCTGCTCTTGTGGCGATACACTCTCTTCAGTAGAGCATCCCAAATTTCACATAGAGAAATCTGCTGTGACTTAAAGTAGTATACAATACAATACAATTAAGGCACAGGCAGATCTATACTTCAAGTTGACATTGAAGACCATAAAAATCATCACCTTTGATTCACCAGAGGCTGGTTCTGAGATTCAAATCCGTGATTTCAGGGACCTGCAGGATGAAAGTCAAACACTTTTATCCACTGTACTGTAGCGTTTGTCAACTTGTGTTGATAATGTGAAGCAAAGGCATAACCTTACCACGTGATTGTCATATTTGATAGCTGTGCAGTAAACAAAGCCTTGCATATTCAGATTTGATTGTCATGTGTGTTATATTTGTTCTTGCCTTCTTTGTTATGGCCTCCTGTATTGTCAGAGAATTGTCAGCTTATTACAGTGTGTGGAAGATAATTTATGTTTATAGTCTACTTGTGTAATGCTGTTACATCTCTACACCGTGTTCCCCTTCCCTACAGTATTTTTTTTTTTACCAGAAAGCCCAATATGTGAAGGCACCCAACAGGAATTGACATTTATGTCTGTTATCATTAAACAGTGCTAGTGCGTTTGTGTGAGTTTGTTCTGTTATACATCTTTTCACCCACAGTGGTATGAAATGACTTCTAAAACAAGTTGGAATATCAAATGAAGGAGATTTGAGATATCAGTGTGTTTGTGTGTATGTGTCTGTACATGCAAATGTATGTGTGTATGTTTGTGTGCCTTTGTGTGTGTACATACCTATGTGTATATAATGTGTGTGTACATGTCTGTGTGTATATGTGTTTATGTACATGTCTGAGTGTCTGTGTTTGTGTATACATGCCCATGTGTATATATGTGTGTGTGCAGGTGCTGGTACACAACAGTCCTCTGATTGCCTACGAGGTGGTGCTGACCATTCAGCGACTTGTCTGCAAGTTTGGCAAGAGTCTGCTCCATTCCTCCTGGGAAGTCATCCTGGACATTCTACAGAAGCTTCTCTATCAGAGTGAGGTAAAGACCTGCACACCAACAGCCTAGGGTGGGCTTGGCTTGGCCTGGTGTGGCTTATTTTGGCCTGGTGTGGCTTAGCTTGGCCTGGTTTGGCTTAGCTTGGCCTGGTTTGGCTTAGCTTAGCCTGGTTTGGCTTAGCTTGGCCTGGTTTGGCTTAGCTTGGCCTGGTTTGGCTTAACTTGGCCTGGTGTGGCTTAGCTTGGCCTGGTGTGGCTTAGCTTGGGCTGGTTTGGCTTAGCTTGGGCTGGTTTGGCCTGGTTTGACTTAGCTTGGCCTGGTTTGGCTTAGCTTGGCCTGGTGTGGCTTAGCTTGACCTGGTTTGGCTTAGCTTGGCCTGGTTTGGCTTAGCTTGGCCTGGTGTGGCTTAGCTTGGGCTGGTGTGGCTTAGCTTGGGCTAGTTTGGCTTAGCTTGGCCTGGTGTGGCTGGGCTTGACTTAGCTTGGCCTGGTTTGGCTTAGCTTGGCCTGGTTTGGCTTAGCTTGGCCTGGTTTGGCTTAGCTTGGGCTAGTTTGGCTTAGCTTGGCCTGGTGTGGCTGGGCTTGACTTAGCTTGGCCTGGTTTGGCTTAGCTTGGCCTGGTTTGGCTTAGCTTGGCCTGGTTTGGCTTAGCTTGGGCTGGTTTGGCTTAGCTTGGCCTGGTTTGGCTTAGCTTGTCCTGGTGTGGCTTAGCTTGGCCTGGTTTGGCTTAGCTTGGCCTGGTTTGGCTTAGCTTGGCCTGGTTTGGCTTAGCGTAGCCTGGTTTGGCTTAGCGTAGCCTGGTTTGGCTTAGCTTGGGCTGGGCTTGTTTGGGCTTGGCTTACTCCTCTATTGAAAGGAGAAGGGGCTTTATTGTCTGTACAAGACATTCTGCCTGTGTTCGTACATGGGATATTGTTGCTGTTGTTCTTATTGCGCATTCCCCAGTGTAACACCCTGGGGATTGGTTACACAGAATATATGCTCTGACTCCTCACTCATTCCACCTGGGAATCATTGTGAGATTGAAAGTAGATGCCGAAAGACAAGTTTGCATGTGTGTGTGTGACAGGTGGAATCCCAGAACCCAGTAATGTGGCCTTGGAGAGGTCTTTTCAGGAGTTGGGTGTTTGTGTCTGTGTTCATGTGTGTGCTGCTTTTTGTTTTTGTTTGTTATGTTGTTTTGGTTGGTTTGGGGATTTATTTAGCTTATTTATTTACCTTTTTATCAAGGTTTTTTTTGGCTTATACCCTGATTTAATGTAGTATTTGGTGACTTAATTCATATTTGTGACTTAATTCGTGAATACCAGTTTTTTGTGAATGTTTTATTGATTTATTTCTATTTAATTTTTCGATTGTTTTTGTTCCTGGGCTGGAGTTCCGAGGTACACCAATGGTGAGATTTTATGTATGCAACCATTTATACCCACCATGAAGGTAGCTGCATTCCATATTTAGGGATTTATGTTTTATTAATATCGTCCTTCGGATGAGACTATAAACCGAGGCCCCGTGTGCGAACGCATGCAGAACATCTTGCACACACATTAAATCCTGTTTCGCATTTTGAAAGAGTAGGCCATTGTGTGCCAGTGGGAACAGATGACAAAATTTACAAAACCGCATACACATGGGGACTGGATGTTGAAAAAAAAAGCACATGAGTGCTTATTCCATTATCCTCGATATAAAAAAAAAAGTCATCTGAGCGCTTTGATTTGTTGCTTTACAAGATTCAGCGCTATATTAATTCCATACATTATTATGATGATGATGATTATTATTATTATTATCTATTATTATTATCATTATTAATTCATCATGTGATCATGTTTCAGACAATACCATCCTTTGATTTGCGTGTGAGCGCCACAGTGCACGACATACTGACGGAGATAGAAGACCTGCACACTGCGGGACACTTCTTGGGGCCGGTCGATCGACTCTACTCCATTGTGGAGTCGTGCGCAGGACAACGCCCGGTATTGATGCTTTTTTATGTAACATTTGTGTTTGATGCACATATACATGTATGCACTTACGCACATGTCAGTTTTGCACTTTTTCTGAAAGCAACTCTTTATCGTTGTAGTTGGAATGAGGTGACGTAAAACTCCCATCAGCCAAGCAAGTTTTCTTTCTTGCTTATTACCACATCCTGCCATTTGAAAGTTTCTGTAAGTTTGTGTGTGTGTGTGTGTTCGCGCACGCGCGCATGACCTAGCTTTTTAAAAAAAAATCTGTTTTTTTTTTAAAACGAGTTCCTCAGCTAGCACTCTGGGGTTCACCAGTGGTGAGGTTTTTGCATGTAAAAGAACCCTCAGCAACAAAAGAATTGACCCTGGCAAAATGGTGTTTAAAAAAAAAAAAGCCACTTTTCTAGAGAAACAAAAACAATAATTTTTGCTTTTAAATTAGCGGCACTAACAGTTTGGTGGCATGCTCTCCCCTGTAATGTAATGTTGTTGCGACACAGGTGGACTCAGTGTCCACACACTGAAATCTGCCATGACTGAAAATGGTGTACTGTGTACAGACCTAAGATTTTCCCCTCCTGTTTCATATCAGAACTGTCCCACTTCACTAACCCATGTCCTATATCACCCTGCAAAAGTATATGACCTGTGCGTGTTTGTGTGGGTGTGTGTGTGCTTTTGGAAAACGACTATTGAAATTTTATTTCATAGATTTGGTCTGCAGCGTACCATGTTTGTAATATCTGTTTGTTTAAACTATTGATTGTTTGTCATTGGTTGCATGACTGTAAGATTAGATTGAATGCATGCGCTTTGATTTGTCTTTGCAAGATATAGCGCTATACAAGTTCCATTTATTATTATTATTAATGTTGTTGCGGCACAGGTGGACTCGGTGCACAATCTGATCGACCACCAGAAGAAGGAGATCCACCCTGGAAAGGACAAGTGGCTTCAGAGCCTGCACCAGCTGCTGGACAAGTTTTACAGGTAGGTCTGCAGTTATTACCTGTGTTCTGAGTCTCTTCGTTCCTGGCCTTGTGCTGCAGTGTTTTTTGTTTGTTGCATTTACTGTAATTAGGTAGCTCTTTGCAGGCTCCTGTGTGCAGCCTGAATTTGTAGGTACACATAAAAGAAAATTGACGGAATCTGTAGCTAAGCAGTTAAGACCATTTGACTTCAGTCGTATATGTTCATGAAGTTGTGGGTTCGAATCTTTTTAGCGGCATCTGCTGAAGCAAAGTGGGGATTTTTTTTTAACAACATCCTGGGTCAACTTTGAGTGCAGGCTTGTCAGTGCTTTAATTCCCTTGTGTTTGTATATGCATGCAGAAGATCAGTATGCGTGTTTCAGATCCCGTAATTCAAATCAGCATTTGATGGGTTACAAAAACACTAACACACTCTGCATGCATCTGTTCATGGAGATGGACGTGCACCACCAGGTTCCTTTTGCCCTAGAAACTGTCTGACAGATTCAGTGCATTGTCCTAAGGACTCCTCAGGGAGTAAGGGAGAAAAAAGAAGAAGATCGATCTCTCATGACCTGTTTGAAATACATTTATTGGATGCCAGGCTCTAAAGTAAACAACGTGGTACAGCTGGGCACTACATGAAGATGATGATAGCATTGAGCATTGTGTGTAGCTCAGACTTACAATTTACATAACAAGAGTAATGTAACCACGAGGTTGGTTGGGTCTTGGCTGAGGTGTCTGGAGGGATTTTTCTTCTGCATTTCATAGGGTCTTTTCCAGTGCGCTACAAGTCCTTTGAACGAGACTGAAAAACCAAAGTTCTATGTGCAAACTCCCTTGTTTTGTTTTTTTGTTGTTTTTGTTCCTCAGCTAGAGCTCTAAGGAATGCCAGTGGTGAGATTTTTGCATATGCGAACCATTTTTGCACACATGATCTGGGTTTGATTGACAACCGAGGCACCCATTCAAGGGGATTTTTCCTCCGAGTTAACATCAGTACCCACTCCACTCCCCAAAAAGTCCCTCAGATGAGACAATATCCTGCGATCCCATGTGTGAACACTCGCAGAACATCTTGTGCACACATGTTAAAACCTATTCCACCTTTTGGAAGAGTAGGCCATTTCAGGCTGGTAGGAATGGATGAGTACAATTTTTTTTAAAACTCATGTTCTCTAGTGTAATGTTTAGACATATCCCTGAAGTCAGAATGCGGCTACCTTAACTGCGCGTTAAAAAAAAAAGGCTGCATACACAAAATCTCACTATTGGCGAACCTCAGAACTCTAGCAAAGGAACAACAAAAAAGAAAAAGGGTGGGGGAGGTGGAAAAAATCAGTTGACATTTGGGTTCTGTTTTGCAGACAGGACACCAGGACAGAGGTGCGCAGGAAGATGCTGGAGGTTTTCGCTGGGGTTGTCGGTGACCGCAAACATGTCTATGAGGTGAGCGCCCTGATCCGTTACACAACCACTTCTCCCTTACTCTGTGTGTGTGTCTTGGTCAGTAATAATTGTCTGCAAGGTGAGTGAGTCATGGTGAACTGTTCTTATGTCTCTTGTGATGTTACTTCTCCGAATCTCTGTGTGAGGGTGGAGTGTTTTAAGTCTGTGATAGTTTTTCTGAATCTTTGTGTGAGATGCCGTGGAGTTGGGTTTTTTGTTATTTGAGGGGTTTTGTTGTTGTTTTTAAGTCTGTGATGTTACTTCTGTAAATCTTTGTGTTGAGGTGCAGATGGGGTTTTTGGTTGTTTGGGGTGGTGTGTGGGTTTGTTTGTTTTTTAAGTCTGTGAGTATTCTTCAAATCTTTGTGTGATGGGTGAAAAGTCACTTAAGTCTTGATTTACCCTGTGAATCTTGTGTAAGATGAAGTGTTTCAAGTTAGTGGTTTCTCTGAATCTTTGTGTGAGGATGAAGTGTTTTAAGACTGTGATGTTACTTCTCGGAATCTTTGTGTGAGAGTGAAGTGTCTTAAGTCTGTGATGTTACTTCTGGATATTTGTGTGATAGTGAAGTGTTTTAATTCTGTATTGTTACTTTGATTACTTATGTGAGGGCAAATTGTCTTGTAAGTCTGTGATGCTGCTTCTCTGAATGTGTGGGTGAAGTAAAGTCTCTGTGATGCTGCTTCTCTGAATCTTTGTGTAATGGGGAAGCATTTTAAGTGTGTGGTGTTGCTTCTCTTAATCTTTGTGTGATGGGGAAGCATTTTAAGTGTGTGGTGTTGCTTCTCTTAATCTTTGTGTGATGGGGATTTGTTTTAAATGTGTGATGTTGCTTTCTCTTAATCTTTGTGTGAGGGTATTGAGTCTGTGATGTTACTTCTCCAGATGTTACTTCTCCAAATCTTTGTGTGAGATGTCTTAAGTCTTTGTGTTGGAGTTAAGTATTTTAAGTCTTTGATGTTACTTCTTTGAATCCTTGTGTGAGGGAGAAGTGTCTTTAGACCGTGATGTTACTCTTATGGGATTCAAACCTGCCACTGTCCAGCCTCTAATCCAAAGCGCTTACTACCTACCATGCCTTGGAAGCTGGTCATGTTTCAGCGCTTTTTTCATTTTATTATGATAGCAGTAATGACCATCCATCATTATCATCATCATTAATGATGAGGGTAAGAGTCGTTGATGAGGATCATCATCATCATCATAATAGTGGTGATGATGATGATGATGAGGATTATCATCATCATTATAGTGGTGATGATGTTTACCTAGTAAATAAAGCATTGCTGTCTGTTGCAGGTGGATCTGATTAACAATCTCATGATTCCACATTTCTCCCACATCGACAATGATCCAGATGTGGAGGTTCGCAAGAAGGTGGTGGAGATTATTGTCAGTGTCGTGCAGAACTGCTCCAAGGATGAGTTCTTCGACCTTGTCAATATTTTGGAAAAGGTAGGTTATTTTTGTTTGAGGTGGGTGTGAATGTTTGTGTGTGTGTTTTTTGTGTGTGTGTGTTTGTGAGAGAGAGAGAGAGAGAGAAGGAGTGTGTTGTGTGTTGTGTGTGTTTGTGTGTGTGTGCACGCACAAGGGGGAAGGGGGTGTATGTGACTTGAATATGCATGTGTATTTATCGATGAATGAGGTTCATCTTGATTTAAAAAAAAAAATTTTCTGCTATGAATTCTGTTCAGGATACAACACATTGGTCAGAGAAAAACTACATGCACATACATAGATGCACGCATGTGCACACACACAAACACACACACATACACACACACACACATACACACACACTTTTTGTACCTTTCTGATACCTAATGATGTAGTTTGTTGTAGTTGCACATTCCCCATCTTAATAACACTCTGGTGGTCATCCAGAATATACACATTGTCTCACTCACCCCTGGTGGGAATCACTGTGAGACCTTAAGTACACACTGGATGACAAGTTTGCATGTATGACTTTTCAAGTACCTTATCGTACAGGCAGCCATACTCTGATTTCTGAGGATTTTTTTTCTTCTTCAAAGGATAGTACAGGTTGTTAATGCAAAGAGCTTGTCATGACTGAAGACGACCTCAACATAACTTTGATTGTTTTTGTTTTGGGGGAGATTTTTTGCTAGGCTAGAGCTCCCAGCTTCACCAATAGTGTGATTTTGCGTATGCGACCATTTTTGCCCACCATGTATATGTTCTTGTTTCCGTAATCCACCAATAACACTTACATGAATTACGCAATATTTAATGTAGATATTTGATCCTCTGCATGTTTATATACATGAAGGGATTTAAGGCACTGGCATGTCTGCACTCAAAGTTGACCTTGGGGATCGTAAAATCCCCACCCTTAATTCACCAGACGCCACCAAAGTTGAACTGACAGCTTCGTGGGACCCATGGTAGTGAAGTTGAATGGTCTTAACCACTCGGCTATAGCGTCCGTCAACCTAACATTTCAAAGCATACCATTTCAGTGCAGGCTTTGGCACTGGGCTTGCATAGATAACTGACAAATATTCTGGCCTGGGCCAAGTGATGTTTTGTGCTGGTGACTTGTTTCAGATCATCCGCAAGCCTCTTCACGTTCAGATAGGACCACAGCTGAACTCAGAAGGGGACGTGATTTTTATGACGAGCGAGGAACACAACTTGGAAGATGTCAAGGCCGCCTTTTTGAAGGTCATCGATGTCTTTAAGGTAAGGTGTGTTTGCATGTGAATGGCTGGTTTGTGAAAGTTGAATGATGGAACGATGTTGGGTAGGTGTTAGACATGAAGTTGTAGATGGTGTAGGAATACTTAGGTCTACTTGTCAAAGTGTACATGGTATATGTTTTCAGACGTTAAAAAAAAATCTTCATATGGATTGATGACAGTGTTTATTCTTCAGTTTAATTGCTTTTTTTTATGAGAAGTGATATTAGAGAAATAAAAGGTGACATCTTTGCAATTTTATTAAAACTTGTGTAAGGACACACACTCTAGAGATTTACTCTCTACGTGTGTTCTACTCTGGTATAATTTAGAAAAGGTGCGTGTACCCACATACTGCAAGAGGACCATTTTACTAAGAAAGGCAAGGTTTTCTGTCTTGACAACATGGCTAAAAGATGGATGGCATCAATGTATGTAACACATACTCTGTCTTTGCTTATGCAGTAAACTCTGCCTTCCCAGCATTTTGGGGTGAATGAAAAGCAACAGAAAGGGAGAGAAACAGACAGGCAGCTTTACCGAGATGGAAAGAACATCGGAGATAAAAATGGAAAAAATAGAGACACTGATACAGAAATGCAAGGATACAGCGAGACAGAGAAAGACAAAATGACAGACAGAGAGAGAGAGAGCATGGAAAGATTATGTAGCATTACATATTTCATGTGACGCCGAAGGGCACCAGCGGCAGATGAAAGAAAGAAAGAAAGAAAGACATATTTCATGAGAACCTAGCTTTATGAAGTCCCTTGTATTTCATCACAAACTGTACAAAGTCCTTTGTATTTTACCACAAACACTACAGGGCACCCTCTGTACAAGGTCCCTTGTACTTTTAAATCAAATTGTGCACAGCCTCTTGCATTTCAACAAAACTGTTCAAGGCCCCATTATATTTTAGCTCTAACTTCACAGGGACCATTATATTTTGGCGCAAACTGTACTTTCATTTTATTACTAATTCTGCAAGGGCTCTTATATTTTCATCACAAACTGTACAATTTCAACAACTACTGCACAAAATCCAGTGTATTTTATTGGCTCAAACTGCATAATGTCCCGTGTGTTTTCACTTGCACAAACTGTGAAGTCCCCATTATTTTATTCTAGCATCATCTGTTTAAGGTCTCTTCATTTTTCAGCACAAACTGTACAAGGCCTCTGTTTTTTTCAGCACAAACTGTACAAGGCCTCTGTTTTTTCAGCACAAACTGTACAAGGCCTCTGTTTTTTCAGCACAAACTGTACAAGGCCTCTGTTTTTTCAGCATCATCTGTACAAGGCCTCTGTTTTTTCAGCACAAACTGTACAAGGCCTCTCTGTTTTTTCAGCACAAACTGTACAAGGCCCCACCCAGCCATGCCCAGCGTCTGTACAGCCTGATCCTCAGCCACATGCAGGCACAGTATGCCCAGGGCTACGACACCTCCACTGCTGCCACCATGAGGACAGCCGTGAGTGCACATTCATATGTGGTTTTCTTCTTCTTCTTCTCTTTTTTTACAAAGATGTAAATGTTCAGATCAGTCTTGTTGCAAAGTCATAATGTCATGCTTCATAGGGAACAGGATAGCTTAGTGGTTAGAGTGATGCGCTTGGGATCTGCTGACCCGGGTTCGAATCTCATTCAGGAGGATTTTTTCCTCTGGAGTTAACATCAGTGCTGACTCCACTCCCCACCCCAAAAGTCCTTTGGATGAGACTATAAACTAAGGTCCTGTGTGCAAACATATGCAGAACATCTTGCACACACATTAAAACCTGTTCCACTTTTCGGAAGAGTTGGCCATTTTGTGCCAGTCACAACGAATGACAAAATTTACAAAACTGCATACACATGGGGACTGGGTGTAAAAAGCACATGAGTGCTTATTCCACTATCCTTTAAATAAACAAATAATTTTTTTTTAAATCATGCATGGAATAGTGTGACTAGTACCAAGTGTCACATCACTTTGTAAGGTTAAAGAAAGACTCTCTTGAAAATATGTAAAAAAAATTCTGAATATTTGAGCAAATTGACAGTAACATATATTAACTGACAGCGGTTTGGGTTACTGTTTCAATGTTATTGGGTGTTTTTAGAATGCAGGAGAAACAGAACATTACTGAGTGTGGTCTGTAAATGAATTTCTCTGTTTTGAGATACTTTTCATTAGCTGCCTTCACCTCCACCAAGCGTGTTGCATGTATAAATTTGGATCCATTTATTTGTGGACAGTTGCATGAGTATGAATGATTTGAATGCAAGCGCTTCGATTTGTTTACAAGATTCATCACTATATAAATCCCATACATTTATTATTATTATTAGAATGAAGTAAAAATTTGGAATTGGAATTATGTCTTGTAATGTCAAATGATCAGATACAACTACCTCTTCCACACACCCCTCCCTTTCTATTTTGACTGTATGAAAACCTCTGTCTTCTTCTTTTGACTGTATATCTGACAATCTGTGTCCTGTGCTGAACACAGGGACTGGAGCTACTGCTACAGCTACGCTCAGACACCAAGCACAGAGTAGGGCTGTTGAACCGCAGTGGGATGGCCGGGCCTAGCTACAGTCCCTATGTCCTCTGCACTGCAAGGTTTGGATGTGTATACACATGTGTGTGTGTGTGTGTGTGTGTGTGTGTGTGTGATAGGGTGTGTGTGTTGGAGATTGGATATGTGTGTGTGTGGAGGGGTAGGGGGAGGGAGTGAGGGTAGGGGGAGCATGTGTGTTATGAAATGTATATAAAATCACCATAATGTGTGCATGTGTGTGTGTTTCATGAAGTACATATAAAATCACCATAGTATGTGTGTGTGTGCATGAGTGCATGCATGTGTGTGTGTATGTTTAATGAAATACGTATAAAATCACCATGGTGTGTGTGTGTTATAAAAAAGTAAAGTAAAAGTATGTTTTTTCGAGCCAGAAGGCCCATAGAGCCGGAGCTTAACCCGGTTTCTGTAGCGTTAAGCGAACTGATGGTTTTTCACCACCCCTGTGACAGGACGCTAGTCTGTCGCCAGATACTTCCCCAGCAGAGCTGGTACCCACTTGTACACCTGGGTGGAGTGAGGAAAATAGGAGTAAAGTGTCTTTCCCAAGGACACAACACCGAGCCGAGCGGGATCGAACCCTCGACCTCTGGATCACGAGTTGACCGCCTAAACCACTCGACCACGGTGCCTCCCTGTGTGTTATAAAGTACATATAAAATCACCATAGGATGTGTGTGTGTGTGTTTTATAAAATATGTTTTAAAAAAATCACCATAGCATGTATGTGTGTGTGTTCTTCTTTAATTTAACGTCTTTTCATGGTATTAGAAATATGTGTGTGCGTGTGTGTGCATGAGTATATGCATGTATGTCTATGTGAATGGGTTCGATTCCCGTTCAAGGGGATATTTTCCCCTGAAGTTAACATCAGTGCAGACTCCACTTTCCCCCAAAGTCCTTCAGATGAGACTATAAACCGAGGCCCCGTGTGCGAACGCACGCAGGACATCTTGCGCACACATTAAATCCTGTTCCGCTTTTCGTAAGAGTAGGCCATTGTGTGCCGGTGGGAACAGATGACAATTTACAAAACTGCATACACACGGGGACTAGATGTAAAAAGCACATAAGTGCTTATTCCATTATCCTCAATATAAAAGAATAAAATAAATAAAGATATGATATACAAACCACATACAAAAATCACACAGTCATACAGCTTATATCGGGTCGCGATTTTCGAGAGTGGCGTTAGGCGGTCAGCAGCCCATGGTGCCCAGCAGCCCGGGTCAGTGTAGTTCACGGCTTGACTCCCGTTCTGGAGATCATTCTGAGTGACTGAAGATGGTCGGTGGTTAGCTAAGGCCTGAAAGTTCTCTGTTTGTGTGTGTGTGAATGGGTGGTGTTGGAAAAGTTAGTTTGGTGGTGAGAGTGTGATGGGTGTCAAGGCGGTGGTGTTGGGAAGTTTTTGGTGGTGAGAAAGTGTGAAGTGGTGTGGAAGGGGTGGTGTTGGTGGAAGTTATTGGTGGGTGAGGTGTGGTGGGTGCGTGTTGGTTGTGTGTGTGTGTGTGAAGAGGTGGTGTTGGGGGAAAGTTTGTTTGGTGGGTAAGAGTGGGGTTGGTGTGTGTGTGAAGAGGTGGTGTTGGGAAAAGTTAGTTTGGTGGGTGAGAGGTGGTGTGTGTGTTGTTTGTTGTGGGTGTGTTAGTTTGTGTGGGGTGTGTGGTGTGTGTGTGTGGTGAAGGGTGGTGTTGGGAAAAGTTAGTTTGGTGGGTAAGAGTGGTGTGTGGGGTGTGTGTGTGAAGGGGGTGTGTGTTGGGAAAAGTTAGTTTGGTGGGTAAGAGTGGTGTGTGGGTGTGTGTGTGAAGGGGTGGTGTTGGGAAAAGTTAGTTTGGTGGGTAAGAGTGGTGTGGGTGTGTGTGTGAAGGGGTGGTGTTGGGAAAAGTGGTTTGGTGGGTGAGGTGTGGTGTGGGTGTGTGTGTGTGAAGGGTGGTGGTGTTGGGAAAGTGTGTTTGGTGGGTGAGAGTGTTGGGTGGTGAGTGTGTGTGTGTGTGTGTGTGTTTTGAAGGGGTGGTGTTGGGAAAAGTTAGTTTGGTGGGTAAAAGTGGTGTGTGTGTGTGTGTGTGTGAAGGGGTGGTGTTGGGAAAAGTTAGTTTGGTGGGTGAGAGTGTGAAGGGTGTGTGTGTGTGTGTGTGTGTGTGTGTGTGTGTGTGTGTGTGTGTGTGTGTGTGTGTGTGTGTGTTGTGAAGGGGTGGTGTTGGAAAAAGTTAGTTTGGGGGGTGAAGGTGTAGTGTGTGTGTGTGTGTTGGTGTTCATTCTTAAAATGTATCTACTAAAAAGGTGATATTCGACAGGAAAAGGGGGAGGGAAGAAAGATGAAAAGCTCATGTCAGTATGTATGTGGAGTTAAATGCGTGCGTGTTGTTGTTGCTGCTACTTTCAGTCACGGCAGATTTCTTTCTCTCCATGAAATTCTAGCTACACTCCCCATGAAGAGTGCCTTGCTACAAGAGCAGCACCACCTGCGTTTTTTTGTCAATTTTTTTCCCATTAGCATGTGCATTCATTCCCCTAATTGATTGGGTTGTTTTTTTACAGAATTTTGCCAAGGACAACTCTTTTATTGCCATGGGTTTGGGTCCAAGAGGATTTTTTTCTCCTAAAATTAACATCAGTGCTGACTCCTCTCTTCTGAAAGTCCTTGGGATGAGTTCATAAATCAATTTCCTGTGTTGAAATGCACTTAGATCATCTTGTGCAAATGTTAAAACCTGTTCTGTTGTTCAAAAAACTAGGCTTTGTGCCAGTGGGAACGGATGACAAAATTACAAAACCACTTGCACAAAGGGATTGGATGTAAAAATAAAAACAGCAACAAAACCTTGTGAGTGCTTATTCGTTATCCTTGAAATAAAATAATTTAGATTGTAACCAAAAATAATGTTTTAAAAGTTTATTTTACGAGCACTAAATGTGTGTTGTATATGTACAGAATCATGGTTTTTATCATGTCATCCAAAAGACTAGAACATGCAGTGAGATATTGTGTGCATACATGTGTGCAGGAGGTGGACTGGCCAGTGTGTGTTGCACATAGAGTCATGATTTATCATGTCATCCAAAAGACAAGAATGTGGGGTGGAATATTGTGTGTGTTTATTTATTTTATTTATTTATTCTTTCATATCGAGGATAATGGAATAAGCACTCATGTGCTTTTTTTACATCCAGTCCCCGTGTGTATGCGGTTTTGTAAATTTTGTCATCTGTTTCCACTGGCACACAATGGCCTACTCTTTCGAAAAGCAGAACAGGATTTAACGTGTGCACAAGATGTTCTGCATGCGTTCGAACACAGGGCCTCGGTTTATAGTCTCATCCGAAGGACTATACATGTGTGTGTGTGTGTGTGCAGGAGGTGGACTGGCCGGTGCTGAAGACATTGCTGACTGGCCTGCCCTCAGTGCTGGAGAACAAGACACTGGTGCTGTCTGCACAGGGGCCTCTGGTCTACACTCTCTGTGGGCAGCTGTGTGCTATGGTCAGTGTGTGTGTGCGTGCGCGTTCATGCATGCATGCGTGCAAATGTGTGAGTGTGTATATTTGTGCATATGTGTGACTTTGTGCATGCACATGTGGATTGCATTGTAACACTAATTCATTCAAATTTGATAGTATGAAGGCCTTGACTTGTTCAAGATAGTTTAGACACAAGCAAAACTCTTCAAGGTTGATGTAGATACTCAAAATCAGAGTAAATGGGAGATTACATTTTCCAAATAACTTCAAATAATCAAAAAAGAAGAAAAAACAAACAAACAAATGAAGGCCTTGACTTGTTCAAGATAGTTTAGACACAAGCAAAACTCTTCAAGGTTGATGTAGATACTCAAAATCAGAGTAAATGGGAGATTACATTTTCCAAATAACTTCAAATAATCAAAAAAGAAGAAAAAACAAACAACCAACCAACCACACCAAAGTCAGATGTGCTGGGCCTGACTTGTCAGGTGCTTAACGGCAGCACAATGAATTTGTGCTCATGTGACAGACAGCAGTAGTTGCTGCCTGAGTGTTTGATGAAGAAATAATAATGAGAGTGTTTTATTTGCACCATTCCAGTCCTTTGTACTGATACTTCTGATTGAAGATTGATGTTGTACTCTTTTTTGGTTGTTGTTTCTTTTGTTTGTTTGGGTTTTTTTTTTGCTGCTTCATCCTCTATGATGTCCCTTTCCTGCTGTTCCCACACCACTCATCTCAACTTCCCAGCCACAGCCATACCCAGAGTCATTGTGTCTCATCCCCAGGGTCGGAAGTCCACGGAGAGCCCATCAATATCAGGCCACCATGGGGCCACCAGCCAGAAGAGCCCTGCACTGCTGTGGGGTCACTTTGGTGGTGTTCAGTGGTGCCTGTTCAGAGCTAACATACAGGACACCACCTACTAGGCCCCCTACTAACGACAGTATTAGCTCTGCCACAGAGCCAGACTGAGCTGCCCACCCAAGGTGGCAGCAACTATGTTCTGTTCATTGTTAACTATGCATGGCCATTGTGGTTGGCAAAACTATAAACAGTAGGATTGGATTGGATTGGTTCAGCTGTGCTGTAAACTTTGTGAATAAAAGATGTTACCTTTTGATGGCAACAGGTGAGTCAGCGAAATCAAGGTTTGGTGCGGAAGTTACAGCGTGTGCCTGATGGCTTCAAGATTTCTGACTACGACAACTGCGTGTTGCCGGCAGTGTCCGCCATGGTGGCCTACCACCCCTTCATGGACAAGGCTAGACAGGTTGGCCTACTGTGTGTGTTTGTGTTTTGTGTGTGTATGTGTGTGCGTGCTTGTGTGTGTGTTTGAAAAGATCAGAAGGTGAGGGAAGATTGTATGAGGTAGAGGAAGAAGGATGAATGTGAAGGAAGGGGGAGTGGGTGTTGTTAAGGGAGGGGACAAGGTAGATTAAATGTGTGTGTGTGTAGGGAGGGCAGGTGTGTTCATGCATGCTTGGTACAGATCTGGTGTATGCATTATCTGTCTGCATTTTACAATGTCATAGTGTGTGTGTGTATGCATGCATGTGTGTGAATAAGTAAGAGAGAAAAACTGCGGGAGTTTGCATGTCCGTAAACCTAGGTTTTTGTGATCTCGATTTTTTTTCATTTCGCTTAAGTGTTATGAAAATGCACAGTTCCACAACAACTCTAGTCTTTTTTCATCCTTTTGGCATGTCTGTGTGTGTGTGTGTGGTGTGTGTGTGTGTGTGTGTGTGTGTGTGTGTGTTCAGCACGAGATGATCAAGTGCCTGGAGTTTGGTCTGGTGTCGGGCGTGGCCAAGGTGTGTGTGACCTCCATCCGCATCTGTTCCCTGGAGATGCCGGAGCAGATGGTGCGAGACCTGCCCTCCATCCTCCTCAGTCTCTCCAAGATCTCCGCCACTGTCTCCATGGCCATACCTGTCCTCGCCTTTCTCTCCAGTCAGTTAGCTTGCTGTGTTAGGGAGTGGGTGGGGATGGGAGGGTTGGGTGGTTGTTTTTTTTCTCCAGTGTTGGGTTTTAAACACTGTAGTTGTTGTTAGACAAGTGGGAAGGGTGTGTATGTTTGTGTATGTGTACAGTTGTGTGTGTGAGTGAGTGAGTGTGTGTGTGTGTATGTGTCTGTGTGAGTGAGTGAGTTTGTATGTGTGTTTCAAGGCAAAGGCTTTTTGATTCACCTGACTGATAATTTGTTTATTGAAGGTAAAAGCCTTTGATTGGCTCCTGTATGTTGAAAAATAGCTGATTATATCTCACAATCATGTGACTGTTTCCAAGATGGCATACAATATCTTTTGTCCGTTGAATTGATTTTTGTTACCTTGTTAATCAATACGATTTAGCAAAAGTTTTACATGTAAAATCGCCAAAAGAAACTGAAACATATCAAAAAGATTACCCATCCAATAAATGAACAGAAGAGAAAGCAGAAGATAGAAAAAGTTACAAACTGAAGCTAACTGTAGGTGATGACTGTTGATTTGGGCTTTGCTGCAGGTTATTCAACTATGCATCATATACATCCTTGTAATTTTTTAATTTTCTTCAAACTTTAGAGGATTGCACTTCATAACAAAGCAGCTTGAAGTCTTGTCAGTCGTGGCACAATAATTATCAAATTCAGGAAAGTGTTGGCCGAGTTTACTGATCTGAATGTTTGTTTTATTATTTTTTTGTTACAGCAGTAAAGGGAGTCGAGGTATGTGATAAATAAAGATGATTGTGTGTGGTGTGGCAGGTATCGTACGTCTGCCCAAGCTGTATGCCAACTTCAACAACGCCCAGTACCTGTCTGTCTTCGGTATTGCTCTGCCATACACCAACCCCTTCAAGTTAGTACAGGGCTGCTGTTGTTTGGATGTTTCCACTTGTCTTGTTTCTTTCATTTTTTTGTTTCTTTTCTTCTGTTCCTTCTGTGTTACTTTTTAAAAATTTGCTTTTCTTCTTCTTCTTCAGTTTGACATAGTTTTTACCCCTCTTCCTCCATTGAAATCATTGTTCCACATAAGAATCAAAGAATATGGTGAGATACACAAACGGTATGAGAGATATGATATCACCTGTTTTAGGGATGTTTTGTTGGTTTTGTTTTTGTGTTTGGGGGGAGAAAAGGGTGGGAGGGAGGATGCTGTACATGAAAAAGAGAGAAGAATTTAATAATTTGTAATATTGATAGTATAATGATCTAGTAAGATAACTTTTTATATCACATTGTAAGCAGTAATGACTTGACTCTTGGAGTGAGGTGGTTCTTTTTCCAGAATCATAAATCTACCCTAGAGAATGTTGTATTTTACAGGAAGATACACCAATGTGTCATACTGTCAGGTTTTGAATAACAACACCCATAAGTCAGAAGGGGTGAGGGTGTGATTTTTAAATATCAAGAACATTAGTGTGCTGTTTAGCAGTTTGTGTGTATTTTGTGTTCTTTGATGGATGTAGCATAACACAGATAGAATATTCCATTGGCAGTGATATGATCTAGAAAAAAGCTGAGTTTGAAATACTTTCATTCAAATGTGAACTACTCTTTTTTTCTTTTTCTTTTTTTCTTTTCATAAATCTCAATCTGTGGGTTTCTAGATTTCTAATACCTGTCTTTTGAAAAATGTAAACTATGGATGTGATTTTCTTTCGACTGTCTTAATGTGTTTGAACACTTTCAGCCATAAGGCATTGTGTCACTTATGGTATTTGCTTTGGGTATACAGGTTCAGCCATTATACAGTTTCCCTGGCCCACCATGTGATCAACATCTGGTTCATTCGTTGTCGTCTGCCTTTCAGGAAAGGCTTTGTTAAATACATTATCAGGGTAAGGCGTGCACACGTGTGTGTATGTGTGTGTGTGAAAGTGTGTAAGTGTGTGTAAGTGTGTGTGTGTTTAGGATATGTGTGTGTATGTGTGCATATGCACTTAAATGCCTATGTCAGTTGTGTTACATATATTTCTGGTTTTGTTTACGATGATTCTTATATTTTCTTTGGATATATATTTTATCATTTCTTGTATTCTGTTGGCAAAGTTATCTACTGTTATGCAAAAAATGGGAGAATCTGCTATATTCTGTATAGTTCATATATATCATAGAGTGGAGACATACTTTTCTGCAGATACTTTTAAGAGATGATGTATGTCCGATTTCAAGATTTCATCTTAGTTTTATTTATTACATTTTTTTAGGATGCATGTCTGACTTCAAAAGTGATCCATCCCATAACCTCTAACTTTCTAGACACTTTGTTTGTATACATACACATGCAGAAGATCAAATACGCACACTAAAGATCCTGTACTTCATGTCAATGTTCAGAGGGTTACAGAAACATAAACATACCCAGTATACACTCTGTAACTGGCTCAGCCAGGCTGAAACTGCTCAAGCGACACTGCCCCAAAAATTCACTGCAGCGCACAAACAACTCCACAGACAGCTGAACGGAGAAGAGAGTGACCGTCAGACCAGCGATGGCTGTGTTGTGTGTGCAGCACCTGGGCAGCTACGTGCAGCGGCTGGCCATGGAGAACAAGCTGGAACAGCAGCGGCTGGAGCGCCTCAACCAGAGCTCTGCTCTGCGCAGTCGTGCTGGCTCTGAGGGTACCACGTCCAGGTAACAGCAGCCTGGTTTTGTTGGTTCTTTGTTTGATGTGAAGAATATGTAGAGGTTTTTTATTAGGATGGGCAAAGTCAGCCTTGAGGTAGAGAAAAGAAGGTCTGCTCTTTTGTAGTCATGCGTGATTTTGGAGGGCACCACAGCCTTTTTATTAAAAAAAAAATCTTCTTCTTCTTCCTTGAACTCTCAGACAGCAACTCTTGTTGTCTGTCAGCGCCTGACAAGTCAGGTCCGCCACATTCAACTTCGGCATGATTGTTTGTTTGTTTTTTTAATAAAGGGAGACTATTTGGAATGTTGATTTTTTGAAAGACAAAGTCAGCAGAAAGAAGTAGAAAGTATTGAGTATAGAAGATTTGGCTTTTTTGTTGTTGTTTAGCTGTGTCATCTTTTTATCATTCTGCTTAAAGCGTGCAAAGATTTTGCTCAAACATTTCTGTAATCACTAATTTTTTTCCAATTTTAAAACTTTGAAAATGATAACAAGAAGAGTAAATCATGCAAATTTTTCTTGCTTGTCATTTGGTTACTGACTGTAGATATCGCTAAATGAGCAGCCTACTACACATGTTATTAACACTTTGGAGTTGCTTTTATTAAAAGATAATTGTCAACTAAAATTATTCTTAAGGGGGCAGGGACAACAAAGAAGACGTAACTGTTCATATTTATGGCTTGTTTGGGCAATCTATATCCAAATGCTTTTTCTGTTTAGTGTGACCATAAAAAAAATGTTTCTTTGTGGTAGCCCCCCAACCCCCACCCCCCGAACAATCAGGATGTAGTGTAATGTTCACAATGTTTGCAATCCACTACAATCGTGACTCCAATGAGTTAAATATTTGTAAGAGAGCAGTGGGCATGCATATCAAACATTAATATGTGTCACCAAGTTACGATTATGTGTTACCAAGTTACTGTTATGTGTTACCAAGTTACTATTATGTGTTACCAAGTTACTAATGATGTCATCAAGACGCAGGATGCTCTCAGGACCTCCTGCAGTGCGACGGGAACGCCCTCCTCCAATGGACGGGAAGATGGCGCAGTTCCACAGGGAGTTGATGGAGACGGCCATCGATTCGTTTTCCCGTTACACCTTCGGCAATATGTCCAACACTCTGAAAAGGTGAGACAGGACTTGCTTTTAGTTTTTCTTTTTGGGGGATGACTTGTGCATTTTTTTGCTGTTGACTTTTTTCTTTCAGACAACGCCTCTGCTATAAGTTTTTATGTTTTATGCAATAATTAAATATGAATGGGAAGGAGAACGTGGGTGGGTGGGTGTGGGTATAATTTTTGTGAATACCACTAAAGATACTTGACAGAGTCTTTGAAGTAAGATTGGCCCTTTTCCTTTGTTGAAAGTTTCTTGGTATTATGAGAGCATCCTCAACAGTGTCTGATAAATGCAAGTCTTGACAAGTTCTCATAGAGCAAAACAGTAGTAGCTCATAGTAGTAAAGGTAAAGGTCAAGCTGTCCCATAACCTATAAGGTCGTAGGGGAGCGAGGCGTCGGAGACCTCACTTCTCTAGGGCCAGCATATTGAGGGCGGTGCCCATCTCCTCTCCCTCACTGCTTTACCTTCCCTGACCCTAAAGAGGGCAGGTACCCATTTACAGCTGGGTGAACTGGGGGAACTGTACTGAAGCCAAGGTGTGCAAACGGTCACCCATCCAACTGGTAACCACGCTCAACGCTGCTTAACCTGCTGGGGGAAAGCGAGTGCTCTGACCACTGAGCTAGCCCGTCCCCATTACCTTTTACCTCATAGTAGTACTATCCTCATAATAAAAAATAAAAAACTTGAAAAAAACGTACAAAATATGATCACAAACACCAAAAATGTTCAGGGGTATGTTAGTCGAGCTATCTTTATTAGTTTGACTCCTTAATTCTGGCTTACCAAATAGCCTTTAGAATGAATCTTGAGCTAATAAGAACTAAGAACGAGCATGAAACACTACTGAAGAGTCTTTGGCTAATATGCCTGTCTTACATCTATCGGTAGAAACAATAAGACAGATGACATTAAGTGGTGTTTTCATGATACAGAGTCTTAGTCTAATATACCTAACTTACATGTATTGGTAAAACCCATAAAACATGATACGAAGTGGTGTCTTCATGGTGCTTTTTGTTGCCAGGTCGCCCATGGGGGATTTCTTACTGAAGAACGGTCTGAGTGAGACCTGGTTGGTGGGCAACAAGCTGGTTACCGTGACAACCAGCGGTGGGGGTTCCAGGGAGACGGGTTCCATGTTCTGCAGCAAGTGTCTGCAGAGGCTGCAGCGCTCACACACCAAGGTGACTAGCGGGATGGGTCAGTGCTTTAGAAGTAACACGCCTTTCTAGAGAATGAGGAGTCCTGGATTTGAATCATGTCCACCCCTGTGGGGATGCCAGGGGCATGTCAGTATAGATAGCGTCCCCACATTCTGGAAATTCTGTGCTAGAAATTTCCTCTTTTCTATCACTCGCTTTGTTTCTGCCTTTTTCTTCTTGCTTCCTGTCACCTTCTCTGTGTCTGTTTTCTGCCTTCTTGGTCCATTCTGCTGCACTTTTTCCAGAAAGACTTAAAAGATAACAACGCTCTCTTATGCCAAAGTCAGATGTGCTGGGCCTGACTTGCCAGGCGCTTAATGGCAGCGTGACGCATTTTTGCTCATATATCAGACAAAAATAGTTGCTGTCTGAGTGTTTGACGAAGAAGAAGAATCATGTCTAATGCCAAACTTTGCCCTCATCTTCTAACTTGTTTCTTGTCTTCTGTGCATTGTCATGCATTATCCTGTTGCTTTTCTTTGCAGCTGTCCCCTCAAGAGAAGCGTCGCAGACACAAGTCGGCCATTTTCACCCGCAGCATCAGCGAGATAGGGGGAGAGGGTATGACAGCGGGGGTGGGATCACACCGTGAGGATGGTCGTCAGACGCGTGACGACATGAGCGTGGTGTATGAGGGTGCCCACGATGATGCGGCCGTGCAGACTGGCAGTTCTCTGTCGTCAGGCTTCGATATCGAGTCTCTGGGCTCCATGTTTAGAAGTGAGTTGTGTTTTTTGCTGTGTATGTTTTGTGTTGTGTTGTGTGTGTTGTTTGTTGTGTTGTGTTGTATGTGTGTGTGTTTATGTGTGTGTTTGGTGGATCGGTGTTCTAGAGGTAACATGCCTGTCTAGAATGCGAAAAGTCCGGGTCGGAAGTGTGCGGTGGTTCGAATCCCGTTTGGGCCCGAAACTTTTTCCCCGTCCATTAGACCATGAGTGGTGGTCTGGGCACTAGTCTTTCAAATGAGACGATAGACCGAGGTCCCATGTGTTACACAAAATTATTCAGCGCACGTAAAAGAGCCCACGGCAACAAGAGAGTTGTCCCTGGCAAAATTCTTAGAAAAAGCCACAACAAATACAGTTGCAGACAAAACAAAAGACAAAAAAAAAGGGTGGCGCGGCTCTTGTGGCGACGCGCTCTCCCCGTGGAGAGCAGCCCAAATTTCATGCAGAAAAATCTTGTGACTTAAAGTGGTATAAATGAAATAAATAAATGAAATGAAACGAAAATGCGTACTTGTGTGTGCTTGTGTGTTTTGGGGGAGGGGTTGTTGTTTGTGAGCAGTCTTGCTCACATCCTCATACTTTATCTGTAATAACTTTGAAGCTAAAATTTTCTACTGGTTTTTGTTGTTATTGTTGTTTGTTCTGTGTAGAATGTTTAACATCAAAAACTTAAGTCTTGAAAACAGAAAACAAGCTAATTTGTGTGTGCATGTTTCCTCTACCCTTGATGCTGCATGTACTCAACAGTAAAAGGTAAAGTATATTATGAAGAACTAGAGACTTTCTTTGCTGGAGGAAGTGTTTCCGTTTGTTACCCTGTACCTTTTATATACTTGTATGCTTGGTGGTGGGTAAGGGCAGTACAGTAGTCATTGGCTTAGGTTGTTTTGCTTTGGTGGGTTATTGGAGAAAAAGGTTTTTCTTGTTGGTTGCTTTCTATTTTATGTTTTTAGTTCTGCTCTCTTTTTCATGCTGACAAATGCTCATGCATGCATGCACACACTCACACTCACATGCATGCACACACACACACACACACTCACATGCATGCACGCATGCTTGTATACACATGCATACACACACACACACTCACACAGAGTTATTCAGTGTACCTCTAAAGATTTTACATTGACACATGCACACACACAAGCACACATGCACACACACACAAACACACACACAAATACACATACACTAGCACACACACACTCTCTCTCTCTCACTCACTCTCTCTCTCTCTCTCTCTCTCTCTCTCTCTCTCTCTCTCTCTCTCTCTCTCTCTCTCTCTCTCTCTCTCTCTTCTCACTGACACACAAACCTCTGAAAAATGGAATTAACAGCCAGGAAAAATGACCGCCCACAATCGTTGCAAGAAATTATTGTTACTATAAAATGACCACCAAAAAGTGTACTTCCTGGACATACAATTTTCTTTTTTTGTGAATGGGTGAGGTCTGTCTTTACTATACTTATATACACACACATACATACACACACACACATACACTTACCATAATAGTCTTGCTATTCTCTTTTGGTGGAAAGGGAGAGGTCTGACTATACTGTACTTATGTTTACTTACTTACTGTAATAGTCCCTTTAAATTGCACTGAGTAAAAACAGTCGCATACACAAAATCTCACCATTGATGAACATTCGCAGCTGTAGCCAAGGAATGAATAAAAATGCATTACATATCTCACAGCTGTCAAGTTTTCCCCCACTTTGAGCTACCTTCAGCTGCTAACCATTCCATCCCAGCCCAGTCCAGCTGGTGCTAATTATAGCAGGAACTGACCCACACTTGAACATGGTAAAAGGAAAGGGTGCGCTAAGTTTAGCACCGGGCGGGCCCTGAACAAGGTGAAGCCCTGATATAGCCTGTGTGTGTGGTCAGCAGGGCTGTAAAAAACAGTTTTAGATTGGATTGGCAGTGAACCCTGAACCCTTTTTTTAAATATTTTATTTTTATTTATTCTTTTATATCGAGGATAATGGAATAAGCACTCATATTCTTTTTTACATCCAGTCCCCGTGTGTATGCGGTTTTGTAAATTCTGTCATCCGTTTCCGCTGGCACACAATGGCCTACTCTTCCGAAAAGCGGAACAGGATTTAACGCGCGCGCAAGATGTTCTGCGTGCGTTCGAACACGGGGCCTGGGTTTATAGTCTCGTCCGAAGGACTGAGTTATGCACACTGTGATCCGACCGATCCCTCCAGGCTGGCGCTCGCAGAACCAGGACAAGAGCCTCCTGTCCTCCAAGCCCTGCCCATGCTGGTGCTCGGGGTGGGCGGAGATCGTCATCCGCGCCGCCAGCGGCAACGTCGCCTGGATCATGCGCACGGAAAACCTGCAGTGCCAGGCGGGTTCCTATGGCGACCCGTCCATGCCGGACATCACGCTGCTGTTTGCCCCTGTGGCTGCGACGTCGCCAGACACGGAGAGTGTTAGCAAGCTGGACAGCGGGAGTCTGAAGGAAGAGGATTACGACACCATCCACGCGGACATTTTTGGGTGGGACACCCGCAGTGAGTTGCTTTGATTTTTGTTTTTTTTAATTTTGAGGATAAATGAGAATAATAATGTATGGAATTTATACATCGCTGAATCTTGTAAAGGAACAAATCAAAGCAATAAAGGAGTAAGCACTCATGCGCTTTTTTACATCCAGTTCCTGTGTGCGTGGGGTTTTGAAAATTTTGTCATCTGTTCCCACTGGCACACAATGGCCTACTCTTTTAAAAAGGGGAGTGGAGGGGTTGGGGGTAGGAATGGCTGTCTTGTGTGTGTTTGTGTGAGGGAGAGTGCATGCACATGTGAATGTTTTGTGAGTGGGTGTGGGTATCTGCATGTGTGTCTGCGTGCATGCTGAACAAAAATAATGGTGAAGCAAATATTTTATGTGCACGAGTAAGTAAGGGACTCTGTGCATTTAAGTTGCATGTGTGCTGTTTGTAGATGAGATTTAACATACTTTTTAAAAATATATATTTGGCAGTGTTCATCAGTGGAAGCAGTTTTATGGAGTATTGACCCTCAGATTTGTTGATATATAAAAATGTGTGATTCTACATGTATTATCTGTTTTTGTGGCAAGAAAAGAAGCAGGAAGAATTTGTGGTGTACTTGCTTTGGTTTAAAAATAAATGGAAAATATTTCTCTTGTCATGGTGGTACATGTTGTTAGGCAGGAGGGAAACTCGGAGATGTAGAAGGACAAAGGGAAGTCAGACCATGTTATTAGATTTTAATATTATGTCGACCATACAAACGATGACTATGACAATCAGGAAGAAAGGGAGAGCAACATTGTGTGTCAAATATGAAAAAAAAAAGATACAGATGAACAGAGGGCTGTATGCCTTTGAAGAGCATATCTGAGACAAAAGTAAAGGAGTATGTACTCATACTTCAGTTCTGTTTAACATTCTTGGTAGACTAATGATATTTGCTTTGTGACAGAGTACCTGCAAGTTCTCATAACTTTACTAGCATGTTCTTGTATTTAATGGTTTGAGTCTTCTCACATCTTATTATTGTAAATCATCTTGTTAAGTTGCTACATTTACCAACATGTGGAAAAACTAGTAGAAACCCAGTTAAAACGGCAACAACACAAAAAGAATGTTTTTTTGTAAGCAGTGTACATGAAGTGACTGGCTTATGTTGTTCTTGTGTTTTACAGGTCAGTTAAGTCCCTCAGAAGCTGACCAGGAAAAGGTAAGTACACTTTTAGGATAAGTGCGTATTCTACTTTTAGTGCACTTCAGTTGTTTCCTCTTTAGACGTTTTGGGAAAATGAGCTTTTTCTTCTTTTAAAAAAAAAATTCAATATTTGCTTTTATTGCGTTTTTAGTCACTTTGACTGTATGATCAGTGTTTATTAAAACAATTATTTTCAGGAACTGCTTAGGAAAGCAGTTACATGTGTAGGTTGTGTTGAGGCCTTCTTATATCTACATTAGTTTGATGTTTACTGTCCATAGAAACTGATGACAGTGCGGACAGTCATGAATGCATTCTGTCCTTGAATATTTTTACCTAAACATCCTGTTGTGGTCTTTGTGTACAGTGTTCCATTTGTTTGGCATAGTTTTGGTTTTTTGTCTTTGGTTTTCTGTCTTACTTTTATTTTTGCTGTTTGAGGTAGAGATAGTTCCTGGTTTAAAAACAGAGTGAAGCACTATTGGACGTACTGTCAGGAAAAGGTGTTACTTGGACCAAACCGAGACAGAGAAATGCATTTTTATCATTTGGAGATGATCATTTTATATCAGTGTTGCAGACATATTTGGGCACATATGTCCATCCCTACTTCCTACCAAACAGATTCAGAATGTAATCGTCATGGTCCTATCACTCTCTCTGTATTTTTTGGGTACTTTTTCTTAAAGTAACAAGAACAAAGACTTTTTTCTGTCTGTCTTCTTCTCCTATATCATTTTTATGATTGGTTTGTTGGGTGTTTTTTTTTTTAATTACTTGCTCTGTATATTTTTACACTTTTTCTTAAAGTAGCCAGATCTCACACATTTTTTTTATCCTGTCTTCAGCTACCTCCTATGTCATATTCCTGCTTCTGTTCGGGTTTTTTTCAAAATCCCAGACACTTTTGTATGTCTCCACGAAACATGGCACTTTCACCAAGAAGCGTTTGACATAACTCAGTGTGTGTGTGTGTTAATTCTCCAGGCCACCAGGTCCACAGAAGGCACCAGCGACATGGACTTCTCTCCCTCCAGCCTGCGCCGGACCAGCTCCAGCCCCTCCCTGCTGAGCAGCTCCACCAATGAGGTGCCTCCCGTCAAGCTGGACGAGCACCACTTCTCCCGCGAGAGGCTGCAGCACAACGTGCACATCGTGGTCGGCAGCTCAGACTCACGCACCATCACCGCCGCCCAGAATTTCGAAGGGTTGGACACAACCCCCACCACCGTCGCAACCACGCCGACTCAGGAGTTCAGAGAAACGGACGGAGGGTGTTCGGCGACTGAGGGAGCGGAAGAAACGTCGCAAGAACAGTCAGTAGGTTCGGAACAGGGTGTTAAACAGAACGTTTCTAGTGACGATACTTACGCCACAGACACGGCAGAGGACGTTCACGGCCACGCCTCAGTAAAAGCAGCGGCCAGGGAACCGGCACGCAGCAGCAGCAGGCTAGAAGCGCAGCTGAAAGAGTACGACCGCCAGCAGCAAGAGGAGGAGCAGAAGAGACGGAGCACCACTCCCCTGGCGGAGGCAGAGACCCCTACTCCCCCAGCTCCCCCGCCCACTCCCTTGTCGGTGCCGTCAGTCACCTCGCCGTCTAGCCCTGCCGGGGACAGTCTGTCAGTGCGAGGCCCGCACAGCCACAGGGGGGCCAGCAACAGTCCGCGTCAGGGGCCCGTGCAGTCCCCAGACAGCTCCTCTTCTTCCTCTGTCACTCAGGTACTGGCTGGGGGGGTGGGGGGGGAAGTGGACTTGTATATGTTAGTCCGTCGTGTTCGACAATGACCTCCAAAACAGCAGAGGAGGCAGCTGCTGTTTCGGAAATTGGGCAGAAATTTGATTATAGTGGAGATGCCTTGCCCACAGTACATCCCCACTCTCTCGGCCAAGTGGGCATAAGGACAGTCAGCGTTGGAGATGTTCTCCAAAGGCCAACTAGACCCCAGGGCTGCAGCACATAAGGACTGTGCGAGTCAAGCCTCCTAGTCAGAGAGTCATAGTCGATCACTAAAGACTAAGCTGTAAAGTGGAATTCCATGAGTGGAAAAGCCACTGGTCATACAGCCTCTCACTTTGCTGTTACCCCCAGCGTCAATGGTTTAATCAAGAACTGTGATAAACCCCAGGCGCTGACGGCTGAAAGTGTGGACTAGGAGTGGGTAGTATGTAGGTATGATACAAACAGTTTGAAAGATGTAAGATGAGATCATATTTCTTCATCGAATGCTCCTAAAGCAACTATTGTTGTCTGTCGTATGAGCGAAAATAATGTGTGTGTGTGCATGTATGTCTCTGTGAATGGGTCGATTCCCGTTCAAGGGGATATTTTCCCCTGGAGTTAACATCAGTGCAGACTCCACTTTCCCCCAAAGTCCTTTGGATGAGACTATAAACCGAGGCCCTGTGTGGAAACGCACGCAGAACATCTTGCGCACATGTTAAATCCTGTTCCGCTTTTCGAAAGAGTAGGCCATTGTGTGCCGATGGGAACAGATGACAAAATTTACAAAACCGCATACACACGGAGACTGGATGTAAAAAAAAGCACATGAGTGCTTATGCCATTATCCTCGATATAAAAGAATAATTAAATAAATAAATAAAATAAAATAAATAAGATAAAATTCTCGAAATAAAAGAAGAACAATAAAATAAAATGAACAGTAAACCAGCAGTTCAGTATAAATAACCTGAGAACCATGCATGCGCGTAAATGATTTGAGTGCAAGCGCTTCGATTTGTTTGCTTTTACAAGATTCGGCGCTATATACACTCCATATATCATTATTATTATTATTAAGCACACCAGAACACCTGAAGACCCCAGGGTTTTCTGCACAGGAGGACCTGATGGAGCTGCGCATGAAGAAGCAGCGTGGCTACACCATCTCCGTCATGACGCCGGCAGAGGCCACGCGACAGCAGGAGGAGGCGGAGCTGAGGGGCGGGGTGGGGGGCAAGGACGCGGTGGGCGTGGTGACGCCCTCTGAGGTGTTCCTGCAGCTCTACCACACCCACCCCCTGCTGGGAGACAACCCCCAGCACCTGCCCCTGCACGTCCCCAACAACTCGGTGACTCCTTGTTTCATCTGTCTGCCTCTGTGTCTGTTTCTCTGTCTGTCTGTGTCTCTCTCTGTCTGTTTGTGTCTGTCTCTGTCTCTGTCGCTCTCTTCTTGTGTCTTTGTCTGTCTGTCTTTGTGTCTGTCTCTGTCTCTCCCTCTCTCTCTCTCTCTTGTTGTGTCTTTATCTGTCTCATTCTCTCTCTCTCTTGTTGTGTCTCTGTCTGTCTCATTCTCTCTCTCTCTTGTTGTGTCTTTGTCTGTCTCATTCTCTCTCTCTCTTGTTGTGTCTCTGTCTGTCTCATTCTCTCTCTCTTGTTGTGTCTTTGTCTGTCTCATTCTCTCTCTCTCTCGTTGTGTCTTTGTCTGTCTCATTCTCTCTCTCTTGTTGTGTCTTTGTCTGTCTCATTCTCTCTCTCTTGTTGTGTCTTTGTCTGTCTCATTCTCTCTCTCTTGTTGTGTCTTTGTCTGTTTCATTCTCTCTCTCTTGTTGTGTCTTTATCTGTCTCATTCTCTCTCTCTTGTTGTGTCTTTGTCTGTCTTGTCTCATTCTCTCTCTCTCTTGTTGTGTCTTTGTCTGTCTGTCTCATTCTCTCTCTCTTGTTGTGTCTCTGTCTGTCTCATTCTCTCTCTCTTGTTGTTCTTTGTCTGTCTGTCTCATTCTCTCTCTCTTGTTGTGTCTTTGTCTGTCTGTCTCATTCTCTCTCTCTTTTGCTTGCTGTGTCTCTGATTCTGTTTCTCTCTCTCTCTCTCTCTCTCTCTCTCTCTCTCTCTCTCTCTCTCTCTCTCTCTCTCTCTCTCCTCTCTCTCTCTCTCTCTCTCTCTCTCTCTCTCTCTCTCTCTCTCTCACACACACACACACACTAACTCTCTCTCTCTGTAATGTAATGTAATGTGAGTGGAAGCTTATAAAGCACTTTTGTGACTTTACATTGAAGAAGCCCAAAGGGCTGAAATACAAGAACATAGGTGGGCCAAGGATTTAGCAATGGAACAACAGGAAGAAAAATGTTGTTCAGTGATGGTCTGGTTTTAGGTAGGAGAGAATTATTGGTGTCCACTTTTTATTTAATATTTTAAATGGTTTGTTTCAGCTCTAATATTAAATGTATCCTTAACAGTTCAGTGACTTATTTCTGTTTGAATATTTTCTGTGGTGGTTTGATTTTGTAGATGGGAGAGAACTGTTCATTCTCCATGTTGTTATTCTTTTGGCTGGCTTCAACTGCAATGTTGAAGACTTCATAAACAATTTCAGTGACTTTTCTCTGAGTATTTTTTTTTTTATAATTCTGTGATGGGTCTGCCATTTTAGACGCTAGGTGACTGTTTGCATCCCTTTCTTTCAACTGGGTATTTAAACTCCTGTGAGGGTTTTCTTGCTTTTTATGGTATTCCCTCTTCTTTATGTGTGGTGGGTATGGTGACAAATTTGTGTGTTTTTGTTTTGCTTTTTTAAATATTTTTTTTAATTCCTTTTGTTATTGCAAATACATATATGCATGACAAGCAATATCAATATCAATAAACGTTAACTAGTAATAGCCGTATGTTCATGAATGTACTTCAATATTGTACATAACAAAGAGATTGCGTGTATACAACATTCCTGCATGCATACAATTTGTGTGGGTTTTTGCATATCAAAAAGAAAACATGAACTAAACAGTCTTTACAGTACTGTTTTTTCTTTGGTTCTGCTCATTGAAAACAAAATAAATCCTGAACTTAACTTCTTTTTTTTGGTGGGGGGGGGGGGGGGGGAGGAGTTCACATCTTGATAAGAGCGTACCTGAAAAATCGTAAATAAAACATTCCTTGTTTTTTCGTTGTGACAGGCAAACATGAGAAAGCTTTTCAAAATATAATCAGTATAGTATTCAAATCTTCCTCAACTCAGAAATCATTGCCATATTATTGTCATACAGTCATCATTTGAATTTGTAAAAACTATTAATTGTGCGTGTGTGTGTGTTTACATTTGAATTTGTAAAAATCTATTAATTGTAACTGGCTGCATGTGAAAAACTAGGATGAATGAAAGCGCTTTGATTTGTTTTTATGCAAGATATAGCGCTGTATAAATTCCATGTATTATTATTATTATTATTATTATCATCATTCTGGGACTGGCTGCATTTCAAAATGTCACCTGAAGAACATCCACATTTTTCCTTGGAACCGTAACAATTCCTTTATTGTGCTTTTGTCATTGCTGAAGATAATATTATATTAGAGGCACAGTCATAAAGAGGAAGGAGAGTGAACATTGTGTGTGTTGGTGCTGATCCACAGGATATATCCCGCTCTGTGTCCCTGCTGGACCACATCTTGCCGTATGAGACACACACCATTGGTGTCGTCTATGTCGCTCCTGGACAGGTAGTTGGACTGTTTGTGTGTGTGTACATGTGTGTGTGTGTACACATGTGTGTGTGTACGTGTGTGTGTGTATATATATGTGTGTGTGTATACGAATGTGTGTGTGTGTAGTGTGTGTGTGTGTGTGTCTTCAATTTTACGTCTGTTCACGTAAAGTGATATTAGACAAAAATTAGTGTGTATGTGTGTGTGTATACGTGTGTATAAGTGTGTGTGTATACATGTGTGCGGGTGTATACGTATGTGTGTGTGTGTGCTCTGTTTTGGTGATCACGTGAAGTAGGAAGAACAGTTTTAAGACTTTGCATTGAGATGGAAGTGAAACAGGACAGTGTTTATCTGCTTATGTAACGGGGGGAAGGGGGGGGGGGGGGGGGGTCGATGTTGTTCTGTTGTTTTGAGGATAATGGAATAAGCTCTCATGTGCTTTTTTACATCCAGAGCACACGTGTATGCAGTTTTGTAAATTTTGTCATCTGTCCCCACCGGCACAGAATAGCCTACTCTTCTGAAAAGCAGAACAGGTGTTAATGTGTGCAGAAGATATTCTGTGTGCGTTCACCACAGGACCATGGTTTATAGTCTCATCCAAAGGACTTTTGGGGGAATGGGAGTCAGCACTGATGTTACCTCCTGGAGAAAATATCCCATTGAACGGGATTCGAACCCAGGTCAGCAGATCATGAGCGCAATGGGAAACGCTCTAACCAACCAGGCTCAGCTGTACCCCTGTTTAGATTCATGAGTACAGTGGTGTTTACTTTACATGTTGATCAATATTTTCTGACTTATTTCTTATCTTTGGCTCGACTTGAGCTAGCTGCTCTACATGTTAGTCAGTTCTTGCCTGATTTTCTTTCCTGTTTTGAGGAATGCTGTCATCCTGTGCAACACATAATAATTAATGCACCAGACTCACTGCAGTCATCAGCTTTTTTCCCTCTGTTTTAAGTTAAGTGACAGAATATTAAACACTGGTGTTTGAAGTTTTAACTGAAATCCTGAAAATTATGCCAGTTAATCATAGTTCCTTTTCGTTCTGTCTTTAAACAGTAGTCACTGATGATTCTGCTTGAACTTGGATGAAGCCCTTTTGCTTGTATGTTTTCTGAATACAGACAAAGGACGAGAGAGCCATTCTGGCCAACCGTTACGGGTCAGCACGGTACACAGAGTTCATTCAAGGTCTAGGTCACATCGCACGTCTGCCAGACCCCGGGGAGGAAGGCAACTACACAGGGGGGCTGACCAGCGAGGACGGCAAGTTCATGTACACCTGGCAGGACGAGACCATGAAAGGTGGTCCTCTCTTTCTCTTTCTGGTTCTTTACTGTAGTTTTCCTTTTTTTGTCTTTTGTTCTTTTTTTGTGTGTGTGATGGAATAGCAGGATCAGAAAAAGAGCTTGCCAGCCTAACAGAACACTTGGATAAGGCCTCCAAAACATACGGCATGGAAATCAGTGCAGAGAAGACCAAACTGATGACTAATAACACCAACGGCATTAGCACTGATATCAGGGTTAATGACCAGAAGCTGGAAACAGTTCAAAGCTTCAAGTACCTGGGAGCCATTGTATCCGACCAGGGATCCAAGCCAGAAGTAGTATGCAGGACTGCACAGACAATAACAGCTTTGTCAAAACTAAACACCATCTGGAGAGATAAGAATATCTCACTTATCTCCAAGATCAGACTAATGCGCTCCCTTGTCATATCCATATTTCTGTATGCCTGTGAATCATGGACCCTGACTGCAGATTTGGAGAGAAGAGTACAGGCAGTGGAGATGAGATGCTTTCGGAGACTCCTTGGCATCTCCTACAAAGACCACATAAGCAACGAAAGCGTGCATAACAGAATCCAGCAAACCATCGGACCCTATGAGAACCTTCTAACGATCGTGAAAAAGCGTAAACTTAAGTGGTATGGGCATGTCACAAGATCCCAAGGAATTACAAAGACAGTTTTGCAAGGCACTGTCCAAGGAGGAAGAAGAAGAGGCAGACCAAGGAAGAGCTGGGAGGCTAACATCAGTGAATGGACAGGCCTAGAACTCAACAAAACCCTGAGAAAGGCAGAACAGAGAGAGGAATGGAGGGAACTGGTTGCTGAGTCTTTGAGGGTGCCCCCACGGTCGTCAGACTACGGGACAGATAGATAGATAGATAGATAAGTTTGTGATGAGAGGTAAGGGGTTCTAAAGATTCCTTTACTTAATTAAGCCATTGGAGTTGTAGAGGATGAATAGAGAGTCCTGTGTTTGAAATCTGGTCTAATTCGTTCCTCATGAGCCACTCAATTATCATCATTATTCAAGAATTGCTTTGCATGCATACATACCATCATCCCCCTCCCTCCCCTCCCCACCCCCCACCTCCTCAAAGAAATGAAAATTATGCACTAGAACTGCAGAAAGATCTGCTGTGTAGCTTTTCAAAGCTTTAACACACCTTTTTTCAGTGTGTAGAGGGTTATTGTCTTAGCACACTACCACTTTTGTGTCGACAGTCATCTTCCACATCGCCACATTGATGCGGACGAGGAAAGAGGACCACAACCTGACGTTCAAAAAGCGGCACGTGGGCAACGACTTTGTGACCATCGTGTACAACGACAGCGAAGAAGAATTCAAGCTGGGCACACTCACGGTAGGAATCAGACTTCACCCCTGCTGGAAAACTTTGTAGTAGTAGTAGTAGTAGAGTGGATGATAGGGGGAAATGGTTGAAGCCTTTGCCTGTAGGCAGGGAAAACACTCTACACTCCTTTTTCAGTCAGGTTTTTGTTGTTTTTGTTTTGGTCAATCCTGTTTTCTGTTAGCTCTTTTTTTCCCTTTCAACATCTTTTTGAAGTCAGCCAAATGTTGATTTTTTACTAGTCAGTGCTCACTCTGTCTCTCTCTCTCTTTCTTGGTCTCTCTCTCTCTCTCTCTCTCTCTCTCTCTCTCTCTCTCTCTCTCTCTCTCTCTCTCTCTCTCTCTCTACTCTCTCTCTCTCTCTCTCTCTCTCACACTGTCTCTCTCTTTTTTGAGGAAAGAATACTCTGGGTGACCTCCAGAACATAAAGCTAAGAAATGCTCAGCAACAACAACAAAGATGACAAATATGTATCATTTTCCTGGGACAAGTAATTTTTCTTTTAAAAACATTAAGATAATTGATGAGAATTCTGATAAACTCGATGAGGTGTGTTATTTGTGCAAAGGATTTTCAGATTTTGTTTGTTACTGTTTGTGTATTCAGCACCAATAAAGAACAGTCCCAAAACTTTAAAAAACAAAACAAAAATGATGACTTGAGTGTTCAGACTGTTATCTGGTACATTGTGCATTTTTGCAGCAGGGAGACTTACTTCAAAATCTGGCAATGCATTGTTTGCATGTCATTGTGTGTGCATGTGCTTGTGTGTGTGTTTGTGTGTGTGTATGCGTGTTTGTGTGAGTGTGTGTGTGTGTGCGCGCGTGTGTGTGCAGGGTCAGTTCAACTTTGTGAACATTGTCATTCGACCGCTGGATCATGGGGGCAATGCTGTCACCCTGCTGGCCAAACAAGGTATGTGTCATTACAGCATTCGTTACTTGCCGTTCAGTATTGCACAATAATGCATGGTTCAGTGCACGGCATTTTAAAATTAATACAATGATCAGAAATTGTCAAAGTTTGTAATGTTCTGTTCCATCACTTGACGTGAAGCGGTGATAGTCAACAACAAATCACGTAGCATGTTCTTCATAGTGAAATGTAGAGAGTTACTCGGCAATGTTATCACTTCATAGCACAGTTCTTGTTCTTGGTTCACTTTCTCCAAACTAGTGATGGCCTACAACTTTGCACATTATCTGTAACAATATGTATAGTTATGCAACAATCTCTCTGTGTATGCCACTGCCATATCTTTGGGCATTACTTTCCTCTGTCATTGAATGAACTGACGTTATGACAATTATGTCTTTAAACAATATTGCTTTTACTTCACTGCTTTATGTCACTGCTTTACATCACTGCTGTCATCTGTATTTTTTAGCAGTTGTTTTTTTTTCTCTGCAGGACAGGTTCGCTGCTTTTTTCATGTAGACAGCATTTTAAAATCCCTGAAGCTGATTAAAAGGCACAGCTTGTGTGGGTTCTTTCTGCTGGGGGCTCTTGCAGTATGAACAGTACTCCTACCTTCTGGAAAATCTGTGCAAGAAGTTTCCTCGTGTCTATCACTCTCTGGGTTTCTGCTTTTTTCATTTTTTTTTCTTCCACTCATCTTTTTTCCTGAAAGTAATTTTCCCCCCATACATTTGCCTTTAATCAATCAAGCCTTGGCCCCCATGTTTTCTTCCATTGTTCGTTCTGGGATGTGTTACCCATGCTGTTTCATTCTGGCAGATGGGGACGAAAGTGAAGTTGTAAAATCCTGGGATGGACAAAGGCATTTTCATCCCATACCTTTATGACCTTTTTGTGTTATTTCTGGTCAGCTGGCATAATCTATTTTATTGTTATTTATGTTTTTCATTGGTATATTATTTGAGGTTGTAAAGCTTCGGGTTTGGGGAATTTGTAGACTATTGCTGGTGGAGGGAGAGGAAAGAGCAGGGGGTGGAAGCCTGCTGTTGTGGAGTTGACAGCTATACCTAGTTAGGCTGATAAGTGAGTAGGCTGGTTATACCAGTGGCTTGGATGCCACAGAGATAACTACCTTGTAATTTGTGACCTTGAAGTCAGGGGTCAGATATGCTAAGTTTAACTTTGCCCGAGATACTCTGCTTGAAAGAATTTTAGTACAGTGCCTCAACGATTCCTTGGAGAAGTCAAGTCATAATCGCACACTATACTGATAGTCATACCCTGTGTGGGTTCCAAAAGCCACAGCAGTTGGCATGTATAACTACATTACCTAAATTTATAGCCCCATGCATACTTCATTATGTCTTCTACTGTGAAAATGTTCCTTTATATGGGCACACAAAAGCAGAACAGTCTAGTAGTCGGTGCTTCAAGCTCGTGACTTGATCATAATCTGACAGCACATGGTTGATTCTTTTGCTGATGCTCCCATCATGTGACAGAATTTTCCCCCTGGAGATAACAAGGAATCAGACCCCATTCCCCCGACAATCCTTCACATGAGACATGCCTAACATCTTGAGCATATATGGATGGCTTGGTTGCTATGGAGATAACTAGCTTGTAATCTGTGACCTGCAGAGTGATGGGATCAGAGTGTTAATGTAGTGCCCCAGTGACTCCTCAGGGAGCTGTTGGAGAAGTCGGGTCGTAATCACACACCATGCTGTTTGCGCTTCCTTGCTGGGTATATCGTGAACAGAACAATACCTGATGCAGTCATGTTCACCATCATGTGCTTTTTCCCATATTTTGTTTTTTTTGTGCCATGTGTGTTTTTGTGTGATGCATATCTGCTACGTGTTACAAGATGTCACATACTTGGTTTTCTTATAGAGTCTTTTAAGGATTCCATCTCCACAGGTATGATCTGTCCATGTGTATAGTGTGTTGTGAGCCCTTGCTGTTAGTTAGTTCTTACAATGATTTGGTATTTTCTGTGTTGTGTGCTTGTGTGTGTGTGTGTGTGTGTGTGTTTGTGTGTGTGTGTGTGTTTTGTATTGGTGGTGGGCTAAATATTCAACAACAACAACAGAAGTGTGCATGTGTTGTGATTTTATTTCGTGCATTTCTTCATAGAGTACAATGTTGGTGTGTTTGTATTTTGACCATCTTTCATGCCAGCTGTCTGCTTTTTTTTTTCCTTTTTCCTGCACTGCTTTGCATTTCTGCACACTGTTTTCTTGTGACTGCTGCTTGTAGTTCTTACCTTCTCACTGAATGCATCTTTTCCTGATAACTCTCTGAAAATTAAGTTAGAAGAAGAAGATGAGTGTTTTGAATTATCCACTTGTATAAAAGAAATATTTAGAGGAAAGATAGAGAAATATCTATTTAACCCTTTCATTTCCAGAAAAAGATCAAAATGAGAAAGACTTATTTAACTCGTTCATTACCAGCCATTCAGTTTTGCAGAAATCTCCAGTGCCTGCCATTTTTCAGTACAAAAATGTAACTCTACAACTGAATAATTGTTTTCTTCTAGCTATTTTTACTAGATGTAGAAAATAGACTGTAGTTTAATAAAATGATAGCATAAGAAGACACTGTAGTTTAATAATATGATAGCATAAGAAGACACTGTAGTTTAATAATATGATAGCATTGTATACATGTCTAGTCAACAATGATTTCAAATTTCTAGTGTTTGGAAGGAAGGAGAGGGTGTTAAGTCATCCTAGTTCATCATATTTTGTTCTGCAATGTCATCAATGAGCCATTCTTGTCGCAGAAGGGTGACATTGGCATGGGCTAAGTGTAGTCAGTTGTATCTGGGGGGATTGTGGTGTTTTATGCTGTCACTGAAGCAGAGAGTGGTTCTATACAATCAGAAATTTTTTGTTTGAACTTGGCTCTCTCTCTCTGTCTCTCTCTCTCTCTCTCTCTCTCTCTCTCTCTCTCTCTCTCTCTCTCTCTCTCTCTCTCTTCCTCTCTCTCTCTCTCTCTCTCTATCTCTCTCTTTGAATGAATGTAACAGAGTTGGAAAAAAATCTGCAAGTAGACAATGTGGCTTTCGTTCTTTTTTTGTGTCTTTTTTATGAACATTTTTTTTCAAGCTTGTTTTTTCAAAATGTGTTTTAAAGTTTGTTGTTGTGCGGTACATTTGAACTGCTCTAAATTCTGCCTGCTTTTGTGTAAATATTGAATTAGTGGTCAAAATATATGATACTGTTGTGATATCTGAAAACTTTTGACCGTTATATCTCTTCTTAATAGCCTTTTACCTAGTTAGAAAATAAGGCTTAAGTAAAACCTACTTGCTTGGGGGAGGCAAAAATTAGGTATATCTTTTCAAAAATGTTGGTGGATTTTGTTAACTAGTTAAACATTCATAGAAGTTTTTGTTTTTTTTAAGTAAATGAATAAAGATTGCAAAACATGGTTTTTCCTCCAAATTTTTTTTTTTTTTAATGAAAGAAATGTAAACCTAGGAAAAAAATTTCTATAGGCCAGTGCAGCAGAGTGTACACAGTACGCAGTAGTGCTAACAAATCATGTTGTCTCTGTGGCAGCCAAGAGGTTAATATTTTCCCTGTAAATTTGAATGTGAAAAAGCTTTGTTGTTGGAACAGAAACAGTTATGAAAAGGGTTCATTTGGAACTTGAAATGAAAATCGACTAAACAAAAGTATTTTGTGATTGCAAATAGTGATAACAGTCCATGCCACAGCTAATGGTTAGATATTGCTTTGCTGTCGTTAGTCAATGTCGTGGTTTGTATTACATAGGTGTGTGTTAGATAGGTGTGTGATCTTTCTAACTTACTGTTTATTATTTCCTCTCTGTAACATTGTGATGATGTATGTCTGCTCTGCATGAGTGTTATCTCTTGTTCATAAACAGATTAATTAAGATTGTATGTCCTGCATGAGTGTTGAATTCTGGATATGCTGTTAAATTTTGACTGGATTTTTGACTCTGTGTGTGTGTGTGTGTGTGTGTGTGTGTGTGTGTGTGTGTGTGTGTGTGTGTGTGTGTGTGAGAGAGAGATAGAGAGAGAGAGAGAGAGAGAGAGAGAGAGAGAGAGAGAGAGAGAGAGAGAGAGAGAGAATACAAAGTGTACAGAATTTCCATTGCAGTATTGTTGTTGCCCTGTTGTATGTATGCTGCCTTTGTGTTAGTCAACTTAGTTGTAATGTTGTGTACATATTGTGTGTGTTCCTATTAAAAACAAAAAAAAATCTTTAAAATGGAATTGTTTCTTGAAAGACTTTTACCCCCTTTTATGAAGTAGTAGACCTTTGCCCTGTATTGTTCTACAGTGTGTTTTACCAAATGAACTGAAAACAAGTATTGAAGAACACCTGTGTATGGATACAGACAGATAAAAAAAAGTATAATGTGTTAGTTAAAGTAAAGAAAGGTTTTGTCATTTTAGAGAATGCATTTTTAATCAAATAAATACAGAGAAGAAAGTCAGTAGACTAGACAACATCAATGATTAAAACGATCAGGAGAAGGCAAGAATTTGGATACATCGACTGTCATGGTCAAGTGAGAGAAACCATTAATATTTTAACAGAAAATCAAAGCATACTGCCCATGGATGATACATGTGATGATGGTCTAAAGTGTGATACATTTCGTTTTTAAAGAGTGATGTTATCTAGAATGAGTGAATTTTCTAATATTTAAAAGCTTGAAATTGAACACCTTTATTGACCCTTGATGGGAATATGAAGTTTTTTTAGGAACTTCGTTTACACAAGGGAGGTTATTCTTACTCTGGTTGCATGTTTGTATGCGTGCATGTGTGTATTTGTGTCTGTGTGTGCATGTGAGTGTGTTTGTATGGTGCGTGTATGTGTGTGTGTGCATGCATGCATGTGACTGTGGGTGTGCGTGTCTGTGTGTGTGTGCATGTGTGTGACCTTGCTTGCATGCATATGTGAGTGGGGTAAGTCGTCTTTGATAGGTAAATAACTTTTAACATATACTCACAGCTGTTAACTGATGATAACTTTAATTGGTAGGTAAATGATATTTAGAATATATTTACAGCTGTTAGGTATTATAAAAGATGTTAAAAACAATGATTACTTTAAAAGTGTGATTGTGAAAACAATTGATGTTATTCCATAATTATAATGCTGATAACCTATATAACGGTGAGTGTGTTCTTAACAGACATGCAGGGTCACACTTATTCCAAGATCATAAATGTCAGATTATGGTTTCTCATATGATAGCAATGTTCCTGTAGCACTGATCTTATGTGTAATGATAATGGTGTTTCTCACAGACATCCTGGGTCTCACTCGCTCCAAGATATTAAAATTCAAATTATGTATCTTAAGTGACAGTGTTGTTTCCTGTAGCTCTGACAATGTGCATTTGTAATGATGATGGCGTTTCTCAGACATAGAAACATCCTAGATAGCATTCACCCAAAAGTCGATTCTAGTGGCTTTTATGACAGTAATGTCTACTGGAGCGCTGACCATGTACATAATGGTGATTATAGTTTTTGTTTTACAGACGTAGCAGGGGCCCTGGGTCGAACTCACTCCAAGATCATGACAATTACTATGATGACTCAGATGATACGAGTGATTCCTGTAGTGCTGACCATGTAAATAATGGTGATAGCGTTTTTCACAGACATACACGCATCCTGGGTTAGACTCACTGCAAGATGGTAAAAGTTTGATTACAGTGACTCAAATGGTAATAATGTGTCCTCTTGCACTGGCTGTGTGCATTTATTTGATGAGTGTGTGGGTGTTTTTTTCACAGACATAGCGGACATCCTGGGGCACACACACTCCAAGATCATCTCTGACACCAACCTGGCTCTGCTGGTGCGACAGATCGCTGTACACTGCAACGTGAGTTCTCCTACCTTTAGAGGGGCCTGCCTCTGTCTGTCTGTCTGTCTGTCTGTTTCTCTCTGTCTCTGTCTGTCCCTCTGTCTCTGTCTCTATTTCTGTCTCTGTCTGTCTGTCTCTCTCTGTCTGTCTGTCTCTCTCTCTCTCTCTCTCTCTCTCTCTCTCTCTCTCTCTCTCTCTCTCTCTCTCTCTCTCTCTCTCTCTCTCTGCTCAGAAGTATGTGTGTGCTGTTCAACTGTCCTTTCATTTTCATTTTGTGGTCATTTTATGTTCATACTGTCTTTTTTGGTAGGGGGGGTGGGGGGGGGCAGGATTTGATGAATGGAGTGAGCAATGTGCTTTGTTCTTTCTTTTCTACACTGTCTGTTCTACTTGAGAGGTGCCATGGTTGAATCAGCCAAGTGGTTGAAGACAAACCCTAAGACCCCTGGCACATTCTGATTTCAGTCTCAGTACCACCTGGTCATTATGGGTTAACATTTTCATGACCTTTCGTGTCAACCTATAGACAGACCTGCCAGATTCTTCATGGTAGTATACTGAAAATTGAATATGCATATTAAAAACCCTGCACTTGATATCAGCACTCGGTGGATGTTGGAAGCATGAACACCATGCAGAAAGAAGGCTTCAATAAAGCTGTGGAAAACAGATTTTATCCAGTGGATATGAAATCCATAAGTCCTAGGGTTGGACAAAAAGTCAGAAGCTGATGGCATGTCTTCTATGTTTATTTGTTTGAGTCATCCAGTGATGGGTTTCTCAGTATATGTCTTCTTTTATTTTGGGGGGAAGGGGGCTGCATCATCTCCTGTGACATTTCTGACAGCACTTATTCCATTCTCTCCACCCCAGCCATGCCATGGCTCGTCATGTCAGAAGTCCATGGGGAGGTTATTGTGTTAGGCTGCCGTGAGGCCACCAACCAGGACCGAGAAAGGCCCTGCACTGCTCTGGGTCACTTAACTTAACCTGGTGTTCGGTGGTGCCTGTTCTGAGCCAACATAAGCAAATGATGATAATACTATTAATAGCTTAAAATGTGCATGTTAAATCCATGCATCCATCAACCTGACCTCATCTCCCCTGTTTATCAGTACCCTCTGTTATAAACTTGATGTCTCCACAACACACCACTCTCCTACCTCTATGAATGCCTTCACCTGTACACTTCTTCTCATTTCCTCCATTCTGCTGCAGATAACCTGTGTTTACAAACACCCAGATTCAAGCATTAGTCATCGCTCTTTCCCCGTTTCTGGTCCATCGATCTGGAATGACCTCCCTCTCTCTGTATGTTAGAAGCCTACATATCACACTTTCAAATCCAGCGTCAAGACATACTTATTTCCATCCTAAGATCTCCAAGATTTTTCCCCTGACAATTTCATCTCGTATCTGTCCCCTGCCTTTCAACAGCCAGAATCTCCTTCACCCCATCAGAGTGTATTATTTTCGTGTAGGTGTGTGTGTGTGTACATTTAAATTTGTGAAAGACATTTGTGACTGCTTGTATGTATGTAAATGTATATATTTAGATGTGTATATATATATATATATATATATATATATATATATATATATATATATATTATATGTGTGTGTGTGTGTGTGTGTGTGTGTGTGTGTGTGTGTGTGTACAAGATGATTTGTTCTCACAAGAGATAGTGCTGTATAAATTTCATGTTTTATCATTATTATTATTATTTCTGTTCTTCAGCTGGCCTCTTTGGTGCTCAAAGAGCAGAACCTGGGTCACGAGCCCTTTGCCTCCAACTGTCTCAGCCGCCTCCGACGCATCAAGCTGATCCGCAAACGTCTGATGGACTACTACAATGAGAAGAGCTTCAACAAGGGGGAGAACCTTGGACCTAGCAGCATGTCCCAGAGCATGGCCGAGGATCCGTTCGTCATTGAGGATTTCACCGATTATGTGTGAAGGGCGTGTGGCGTGTGTGTGTAGGAAGTGCATGTTGGATGTGACGAGATGAACATATTTTTTAGAGAAAAGTATTTATTCCTGGATGTTCTGAAAGGTGGTGTGATGAGGTCGTGCTCTCCGAGGGAAAGGCTATGTTCTGTAGCTTGCTTCGTGGTGATTGTGCTTAGGGCCAGTTCATTATGAGGTGGGTTGTTGTTTTTCCTCTTTTCTTTCTATTTTTCTTCATAACTGTATGTCCTTGTGGTATGTGTATGTTACTTGTGTAACTGTGGTCAGTGTAAACTGCTTATATTTTCTGTGTGTATTAATAGTATCATATTTGAACAGTTTTGTTGAAACTTTGCATGATTTGGGGTGTAAATATCATTTTTGCCAAGTAACCAAATGACATGTAACTGATTTTGCTAAGGGTGGTAAAACGAATCAAAACTACAGCAAAAAACTTTAATCACAGCAAAACTTTAAAATAAAAAAAGTACTTAGAATAACTACATACTTCATGTACTTCATTCACTGTGTCCATGACAATTCACAAATATATTTGCCACAAGCTTTTGCTTTGTAAAAGAAATGCTGGTGTCTGAGAGAAAAAAATGTTCTGTACTAAAATTTCATAAGCCTGAATCATAAAAATGTAACAATTTCTTAGGGGAGTAGGGTGGGGGAGGTTTCTTGGGGAGGGGGGGGGGGGGGGGGGAGGGGGGGGGTAGTGGCGAAGTGTGTATATTCCAACTTACTTGTCACCATTTCACAAATAAGCACAGCCCCTTTTCTCAACTGAAAGATGAGGCTAAGACATTACCAAGGGCTGTTTTCTTTGCCCCTTTAAGAAATGCAGGTGCAGACTCAGAAACTAACAGTGGATACTAATAATGATGTCAGTATTGTGATAATCCAGTGTTTAAAAAAGGTGCCATTCAATTATATTTTTTTTAAATCAAGAGTGAGGCCACAGTGCTGCTTTTGGTTAACGCAAATTATGACAATCAAGAAAGGCCGCTCTGGTCTTTCATGCATTAGTCAGCAGTTCATTAACACACAGTAGTAGTGTGCATACACAAACATAGGATGTGGAGTTGTTTATTAATTTATGCCAACCTGGATTGTTTTTAATGTGTGTGTGTGTGTGTGTGGAGAGAGAGAGAGAGAGAGATCTTAGGTAAGAATCATAACTTCTCATGAGAGGAAAAGTATTGATTGAAAAATCCTGTTTACCCTCCTTGTTTGCTGTATGTTTAAAGAGCTTACTTCTTCTTGTACATGATTTCATAACTTTTCACAGGCATTCTTTCATTCTTCTTGTATATGATTTCATAACTTTTCACTGGCATTTTTTCATTCTTCTCTTTTGGAAATCTGAAGTTTACCGTTGGTGAGGCTTTTGCATGTGTGACCATTCTCTTGCCATTTAGGTCACCATATTTTGACTTTGGGGATAATATCTGATATTGATGTTTGTGTGTGTAAGAGTATGTATGTGTGAGTATGTATGTAAGTGTGTGTGTGGGAGAGAGAGAGAGTGTGTGTTATCCATTATACCAGGATACAGTAGCCAAATCTTAAAAAAGCAGAATGCGATTTAACATGGACACAAGATTTTCTTTTTCGAGTTCATGTGCAGGACCTCAGTCTGATGTCTCATCTGTAGAAGTGGAGAGACATTAATTACAGTTGTGCACAAATGTTGCCTCCAAAAAGAAAGCCTCCTTCGATCTGGTTGTTGTATAAAGAGAGAATTGAACCTTTAATCCTTGGATCAGGTGTCAAACATCCTAACCACTTGACCAGCCAGGCCCCATTGTCCATCATTTGCTTCAAGCTGTTGATCAAGAGTGACTTGTGGAAAGCCATGGGTTGTGTGCCATGTGTATTGCCATCTGTATAATGAGGCACAGCAGCTGTATGGAGTATTATGAGCTGGTTTTGTCCCACCGTGAAGATTGTGTAATCAGTGCTACCGCGTTTAAGTTTTTATGAAGTACAGATTTGCGTGTTTCAGTCTACAGTTGTCAGAGGACAGAAGCGAAAGCCTCCAGTTGATGTTGTCGACTGCAATTTGTATGTGTTTATGTTGCGTGCAAAATACACTTATTGGAAGAATGACAGAAAATGTTAGAATGTTCAGTTTTTAAAATATTTTTTTACATTACATTGTGGTTTTGTGTGCATGCATTTATGTAATGCTTTACACGTTTCATAACTGATGATAAATCATACTGAAATCAGTGTACATCAGTAAAATTTTAGTGATTACATTTTACTGGCTTTAATCTTGGTACTTTTAGTGCAACTTTTACTGTACTTTTTGGTCATGTGCTCTGATTTGTTTTCTAAAGCTTTTCTTCTTAAAATGAACAAGCGGTGCCCATGTGTTCAGACTGAGTGGATGATGCTGATAATGAAGGAGAAAGGAGATGCGATAAATACATTGATACATTTGCATAATGATAGTTGTCTTAGTCCCATTACAAGTGGAACGTCTATGCATATGAAACGATGGCAGATTTGTGAAAAATATGGATGATGTAAATTTTTGTTCCACCTTTTTTTTCTTCTTAAAATGTGTCTGTATTGTTCAGTCATGCTGATGTGTCAATTGTAAAGCCTGTGATTCATGGAATGAAAACAATAACATGAAATAAGCGATGAAAACACTCTGGGGGTTTTCTTCTGTATTGTGCAATGTGGAATAATGTTTGCGATGAATCCAGTAATGGTGGTGTGGAGCATTGCCCGGTTTGACACCCTGGAGGTCGCCCAGTAGTATATATGCACTCTGTGTCACTCATCCCACCTGAGGAATCGCTGAGTGATTGTGTGTACACACTGGATGAGAAGTTTGCTTGTACAACTTTTGTCAAGTGCCACGCCATAAAGGCACCCATACTTACTTCATAGTATTTTTTTTTCCTTTAAAGGAGAGTGGAGGGTGCTATACTAGGAGTTTGTCATGGCTGAAGATGATCTCAACATAACATTTGAAAGCATAACAACATTCTATTGTAGGCTTTGGCACTTGGCCCACACCAGTAACTGACACAGCTTTTGGCCTGAGCCATCAGTTGTGTTTATCATTCACATGTAATAAGTTACATGCAGAGTGACCATTGTCATGGTTAGCAGCAGTTTGAAACTTTTTTTAACGTTCCTCGGCTAGAGCTCCAAGATTCACCCATGGTGAGATTTTGCATATGCGACAGTTGTGGCCACCATTAAGGTAGCTGCATTCTAGCTTCAGGGATGATGTCTAAAACGCAACACCACTGGGTGGCATGTGTCGAAATGTTGTCATCCATTCCCACCAGCATGCAAAGGCCTACTCTTTCGAAGGGTGGAAGGGTTTTAACGTAAGATGTTCCGCATGCTTCCCACACGTAACCTCGGTTTATAGTCTCAACTGAAGGACTTTCGGGGCAGTGGAGTCAGCACTGATATAAACTCCAGGAGGAAAAATCCCCTTGAATGGGCCTCTTGGTGGTAGCTGAAACCTGGGAGCGATCCCAGGCCATCAGATAGTGAGCTCTAACCACCAGGCTACCCTGTTCCCCAGCAAGAGCTGAAGGGGGAAAATCCCCTTGAAAGGGCATCTCACTGGTGGCCTGAACACACGCCATCAGATCATGAACTCTACATTCTAACCACTAGGCTATCTTCTGCCCTGGAATGACGACGATGATAAATAACTAACTAAATAAAACAAAACAAAAAAAAGCCTCCGTAAAGTCTTTCACATGAGACCATAAACCGAGATCCCGTGCGCAAACACATGTGAAGTATCTTGTGTATATGTTAGATCCCATTCTGCCTTTCTGACGAGTAGGCCATTGCATGCCAGTAGGGATAGATGTCGCATTTTAATTTTTTTTTTAAACATGTGCATACTGGTTTCATGCTTAGACATCATCACAGAAGTTGGAATGTGGCTACCTAAATGGTACAACACTTGCATATTATATTCAAATTCTCACCAGTAGGAACCTCAGAGCTGTAGCTAACCCAATGAATGCACAGAGAGAGTGAGAAAACAAAACCTGTTCAGTCTACCCAAAACAAAGTTACCAAAAAAGTACAATTTATTTACCCCCTTATATAATCCATACATACACGAGAGAACCGACATTTTTTCCATACAGTTATGTACAAATCTTGGACGGCAACGGCACCGAACTATATATCATCATAACAAACCAATAAAGCAGTATGTACAAGCCAGTATCTTAAAATCTTAGTCCATTCCATTCAGCCCATATTATATTTTTATAAACCACCAAACAAATGAATAAAACTGATAAATGAAGAACTAAATTAAATAGATAAAAATAAAGAACAGTGATTTGGAATCCACATAAACCACAGTTACAGAACATTTTCTATTTCAAGTTTCCTGCAAGAATTTTGTAAATTTTTCTTTTTTTTAGTCAATTAAGGTAGCTGTTCAAACTCTATAACAAAACTTGAAATATATCCTGGGTTTTATAATATAACACAATTTCATACATAGATTTGGAAAAACACACACACAAACAAAAACCTCATTCATAAACAGATACATTCACAGACTCTTGCACGGACTTTTTGCGTAAGAACAAAGTTAGAATTATATCTCGATTCATAAAAGCAGTGAAAAAGCATACAAATCTCGATGTTGATTGATCACTGCTCAATATAGTTAGTTACACAATGATGAAAGACATGTGCCTTTGGTACAGAGTACTTTGAAGAAGAAATGTGTACATACAGAGCTGATGAAGCCAGTGTCAACAAACTGTGGAAAAATCAATGTGTCCTTACTAACAAAGAAAACGACATTCTTCTCCAGGGACTTGTTTTATAACAATAACAACAACAAAGTAAATAATTAATAAATAAAAATAAATAAATATAATAAACATAACAACAAAGAAGAAATGGAGGGTGGAAAAAAAAAGTCCACTCTACTTCAGTTTATGTTGAAGGAAGAACAAAAAATTAATAAATTTAATGGAAAATGTAACAATTCTACATAGGTTTTTTAAAAAATCTACTTCGGTTAAAAAAAAAAAAGAATCCATGAAAACATGTGTAAAACTTGCTGGTTTAAGTTGAACAGATCAACATTTGAAATCCAATTCACAATCACTATGTGATAACAATCTTACAGTCAATCATTTAAGAAACGGTTGTTAAAATTATAAGAACTATGTATAAAAAAATAATTTAAAAAGCCAACTTCAATGACAATCACAATGAGATATTCATCAAGAATTCTGCCCACCAGTTTAACTGAAACGTGCTTATTAATATTCTAACACCTGTACCTTTTTTTTGGTGCTTCATTAAAAGACTTGTTTGCACATACTTTTCCAAGAGATTACCTCATGGGGTTGCTGCTCTCCCTTCCTCCCCCTCCAAAAAAAGAACAGAAAACTGAAATGAAGTTATTGTATCAATATTTTCTAAAGAAAATACACCACCACCATCTCTACATTATCCACTTCAATATGTTGCCTTTATCCAAGAGTCAGCAATACAAGTCATCCGGCATATCTTTCCATTTACCAAAAAAAGTGCCACATTTTGTATAAATGTATTTAGTATTCCATACTTAACATGGTCTCATCCCACTAAGATGCTTGGATATATATAGATATATATATAGATTATATATATATATATATAAAACGGAATCTTCATCTACTAGAAATTTTGTAGCTGATATATCCTTTTTCAGGCAATCTCTTTATCTCAGTCCTCCTTCGGTCAGTTTCTTTTTTTTGTTTCTGCAACCTCTTCCCTGCGTCTTTGACATCTTCCCAAACCATTCCATTCCGTTTTCTGTTTTCAAACAAAGTCATTTGACACTTTCCCCTCCTATATTCACAAAAATCAGACAGCAATTCTCTGGGAGATGCTCTCTCGCATCTTAAAAAAAAAAATTTGGGGGGGGGGGGGGGGGGGGTTACACCACCTGTTAGAACTGTCCTGCATACTGCAGCATTCTGCGTTTGTCAGATTCTGGGAGAGTAGGAGCTGGACCTGGACAATCCCCCTATAACTTCTGGTTACACCTGACTGGACACTGTTAATCAATCTCCTCCTGTTCCACCCTCCACCCTGTCCCTTTTATTGGTGAAGATTGTCAGGCAAAAGTGTCTGTAAGCCAAATTCAGCTCTTCAAAAAATTGCGTTTTAAAAAAACAAAAAAAACTACCCTCTTTTATCCATAATACATTTTGTATATTTTCATGTACATACACCATTTGTTTTCACTCCTTCAATCTTCACAATAAACCCATGTTTATAAAAAAAATCTTATTCTGATTTCACAAAATGCAAAAAACTACTACAACTATTCAAATATATCACAAGTATAAATCAAAAACAAAAGCAATCATAACAGTCTAGAAGATACACACAGGAATAATTATATGCGACAAACTGTTAGTCTGGAACCACCCTGGGTATACTGGCTTGGCTCTCCTGGAGATGCCTATCAACAACAAACACAGCGAAATAAAACGGATCTTGTACCCTGGCCTTTCTTACCCACTTCTACAACTAGCTGGAAAACAGCCACTCACTCGCTTCACTATACTGTACTCATGGCAAAAGCAGTGGGAGTAGCGCAATATTGTCATCAAAGGTTATCATGATTATGTGCATCTTAACAGTATCACCACAAGTAATCATGAGTTATGTGCATCTTTTTTTGTTGTTGTTGTCATTTTTACCTGTTGTCTAAATCATCATCATTATCATCAGTCCCATTATACAATGATTATTTATGATTATCTGTGTTAATTATCATAGATCAAAGTCAGTTTACATAATTGTGTTAATAATAGATAACCAAAACTTAGTAGTTAATCATGCACCTCACATCACAGGTTATCATGATTATGTGCATTTTTTTTTTCTTTGTCAGTTTTGCCTGTGTCTAAATCATCATCATCACTCTCATTATACATGATTATACATAATGAACAGTGTTAATAATCATAGATAATGTCAGTTTACATAATCATGTTAATAATAGATAGCCATAATTTAGCAGCTCATCACAGACCTTATCACACATGCACACAATCATTACAAGCACTGATCCTTTACGATATAACTGATTTCAAAGACAAAGGAAAGATAACCTGAATGCCAATGTATCAAACATCAGAATGTTTTCCCATCATCAGTCTGGTAGCCATTGTCTCCAGCCATCAACTCCACCACAGTCTTTTAAGCCAGCTAGCATTATTGTCAATTACGGCAAACACTTGCAGCATTATGGGACACTCCTACCAACAACAGCGGCAATGGAGACAGGTATCCCTATTCAGAAGTGAAGTTCTGTCTGACTTATCATTCTCACGACAGCAGCGATATATATAGGTAACAGAGAATAGTATTAAGGAGTGAAATTCTGACTATCATACTCACTATTTATAAATTCCATCATCATAAGAGACTTACACTAGCTAGAATTAGCAAGTGAAATTTTACTTTAAAGCAGAACCACTTCATCCTTTATGACCATGGACCTTAGAAGGATCATTCAAATCCATTTAGACCCAATCCAATCTTTGCTGTTTATAGCCCCACTGACCACAGAGGCCCTATCAGGGTTGACAGCCTGTTTGGACTGGTTAATGTGAAAAGAACAAACTGATGCACAAAATGTATAAAAGATGTGTGATGTGAAAGACATGGTGAGTTCCAAGGGTCGATCACACACACACATGCTCACACACGTACGTCAAGTAATGGACTTCAAGAAGAGCTCTGATCAGCTTTAGGATACAAGCTTGAATGACATCATAGTCTGTCCCAAACAGTTCAGTTCAACCCAATATTTCAGGCTGCCTGAGACGTATGTTTGCAGTGATGTGATCTGTTTGGGATCTCTTTCTCCCTATTTTACCTGGCCATATATTCCAGAAGTCTTATCTGTTGCCTCTGTACTTAAAAGACTCAGTGATGGAGCTGACAGCCAGAATGACTGCAAATTCTGCCCATAAATATTTTTCCGACAACAAAACGGTTTTTAAAGATTTTGATACGTCTCCAGTCGTCTCATGAAGGTGGATTTTTTTTCATCCCGAAACGATGAAACGGTGAATATATACACAATGATCATTTGTTGTGTACACGCTCAAATATTCAGCGTCAGTTAAGACAACAGGTGGGGTTGTGTGAAGGCCATGTTTGCATAAAGGAACGATGTCAGCTGACACCACAGTCTTCCCCGTTCACATGATTGTTGCTGCCTGTGTGTAAGGCAATGGCTGGTGGTCCGGGACCGTGTGTAGAAAACCTGGGATCTGCTTCAGTCACCGCACATCATAACCATACTTTCAGATATGTACACTCATAGAAGCAGACATGTTTTAAAAAAAAGAGAAACCAACCCCAAACCATCAAAAATAAATCATCATCATTCCCCCCCAAAAAAAAAAACAACACCCACCAACCTACCCCAAACCCTGCACTCTGTAAACACTCATACTACATCACAAAAGTAAACCATGGATAAACTTAACGATAACTGTGCGTCAACGCAAGAGGTATACTATTTTCATTCTGATATTTCCATGGAATTCTTTACCAGTAGTTGATTTCTCTTGGTTATGCTTACCAAAAACCTGTACAGTTTGACAATCTGAGACTAATGATCTTTTGGTGCTTTCGATGTTGTCTGGAATACTGTTACAGACCGACTGGCTCTTAAACAAGTTTAGCAGTAAGAAAATCACACACCTTCAGCTTGGGAACTTTTGTATTTTAAATCAGACATAAATAATTATGGAGTGGGTGAGCATCCTGAATTTCACCCAGAGAAATCTGCCCTGACTTTAAGTGGTACGAAAATGGGAGTTTTCCCCCTTGTATATTATAAGTAAGCTGCTCTTTCCCTTCATTTTCTGTGAAATTGATTAAGAATTTCTTATTTCTGATTCTCCTTCAGATTTAAAACATAATAACAAAAAAACAAATTCACATTATTTGTTTTCATTTTTAAGAGAAAAAAATACACTAAAAGTGGAAAGTCTAATAAATGCCAAAAAAAGAAAGAAAATTTGGTCACAGAGGAAAAAAACAAATAAACCCAGCATCCTTTACGAGACCGCACAAGTCATGGAACCCAAACTACTGCTCTGAAGAAAAAAGTTCATTAGCAACAACTGTCCAAGGCAAAAAAGAAAAAAAGCCTGCACAGGAAACCATGACTCGTCTTTCAGTCTCTTCCACAATAACGTTTCAAGAGCAATCTTCACCTACACTGTATCGATATCTGACCAACGCCAGATCTGCGGATCAGATCTGTTCTCATCACAGATTCAGGAGAAAATAGCAACCGTTCTTTCTTCAAAACCGGCACATCTGAAGAACGAGACACACACACTCTCTCTCACACACACACACACACACACACACACTCTCTCTCACACACACACACACAGAGGCAGGTAAACTTGCACTCTTTAGCAACAAGATCATCATTATATGCATTGTCATGTGTTGCACATCCCAACCAAGCTTTCAAAGAAATCCCTTTTTTTCTTCTTTTTTTTTTTTTGCTTTATAAGTTTCGCATTCTCTTTCATCTTTTTATTACATTCTCTCTCTCTCTCTCTCTCTCTCTCTCTCTCTCTCTCTCTCTCTCTCTCTCTCTCTCTCTCTCTCTCTTCCCTCTCTCTCTCCTCTCATTTTCCTTTCTCTCTCACCCCCCCTCTCATTCCCACTCTCTCATCCCTCCCCTCTCTCTCTCTCTCTCTTCCCTCTCTCTCTCTATCTTCCCTCTCTCTCTCCCCTCTCTCTCTCGTCTCACTTTCCTTTCTCTCTCACACCCCCCCCCCCTCCCTCTCATCCTCCCTCCACCCCCTCTCTCTCCCTCTCTCATATTCCCCCCCCCCTCTCTCTCACAGCGGACTAAACAAACGACGGGGGTCATCTTCCAAAGGTCAGCTTGGACCCTATGGTCTCAATGTCAGACTTGGGGTCAGGGGACCGGGAACTCCACGAGGTCTCCCGACACACGGCCATGGCCTTGACCTGCAGCGGCTCGACGGAGCAGGTGTCCTTGACGACCCAGAAGAGGGGCACCAGGCCGTCCACCCACACCTCCAGGTCCCTGCCCACCCTGCGGGCATTGTCCGCAGCCTCCCTCTCCAGCTGCAGGTTCTGGGCGACCTTCAGGGCCGACCGCAGCCCGGAGAAGTCCTTGCTCATGTACAGCCCCAGGGGCCCGTTGTGACTGCGCTGAGCCATGTTGACCGAGATCGGGGATCCCTGAAAAACGGGCAAAGTTGGATTAGGGATACAAGATTCAGTGCTATATAAATTCCATACATGAAAAAGGTACGGTGAAGGTGAAGGTGTTTCCATAACTTACGCAGTCGTTGGGGAGCAAGGAGTCAGAGACTTCACTTTTTACAGGGGCCAGCATATTGAGGACGGTGCCATTCTCCTCTCCCTCGCTGCTTTACCTTCCCTGACCGTAAAGAGGGCAGGGACCCATTTAGAGATGGGTGAATTGGGGGATTGTACTGAAGCCAAGGCGCGCAAACGGTCACCCATCCACTTGGTATTGTAATTGCCCTTCATGGGATGATTAAAGTGTTTTTGACTTGACTTGACTTGACTTGGTAACTACACTCAATGCTGCTTAACCTTAGCTTGGGGAATGTGAGTGCTCTGACCTCTGAGCTATCCCATCCCCTGGATAGGGGTTACTTATGGAATGGCACAGTTACTGCTTTTTAAAAATCATATTTAAGTCCCAATGGAGTTGTCTGATTTAGAGACTGTGTGTGGTAGCTGCAAGTCATTCCACTTTGATGCCACTGGCCACCCCAAAAATCAACACCCAGTGTTGGGCACTAAACACTTCTAAAGCGACGCAATGCTATGAATGTATGAAATTATTGCTGAGGGTAAATCATTAACTCTTTTTGTTGCCTAGGAAATAAGATTGAACTCAAACATTTCAACCTAGAATTTTTTCATGACAAACGGGTATACGTTTTTAAAAAATTCTGAGGACTTTGTTACCACATCAACATCTATGACAGTGTGTATTATCTGAAAAGTAAACGAATAAAGGATACAAAATGCATGAAAATTGACCAGGTTTATGCTTTTTCAACAAATACACAGCTTCCCTCCCCATCTTTTCAGCTCTCCATCTCTCCCACCACAACAACCATCACACCACAGATTCCTGTGCACCACTCTATAAACCCGACATTCACATTTCAAAAACAAAACATCAGACCCAGACACTCACCTGGTGAAAAGTTATCGGGGAGACCAGAAACTGCGTCTCGGCGACAACGGTCATGTTCAACATCAGTTTCACCGTCCACACTCCTGGTCGCAGAGGACGGTTCAGCGACGGTTTGTGGGAACCCACGAAGGTGGTGGACGGGATCAAGATGTCGTAGGACACAGCGATGATGTTGGTGGGGTCGATCCAGGCGACCGAGACGGTGAACTCTTTGCCAGGGCTCCACACGTGCCGCAAGGTCACATCGTCGTACGGGCCCAGCAGGCGTCCGTAGTTGCGGAAAATGAGTTCTTTGGGGTCGAAGTCCGATCCCACCTGAAAATATTTTAAAAGTGGAGTGTGATGGGTTAGTGAGTGAGTGAGTGAGTGAGTGAGTGAGTGAGTGAGAGAGAGAGTGTGTGTGTGTGTGTGTGTGTGTAAGTAAGTAAGTCTTCAATTTTAATGTCTTTCCACTTAGTGTGTGTGTGTGTGTGTGTGTGTGTGCATGCGCGCGTGTGTGCGTGAATGCATGTGTGTGTGTGGTATGGTGTGCTGTGGTGTAGTGTGGTGTTGTGTGTACATGTGTGTGTGCATGTGTGTATGAGTACACTTGGGGTTATGTGGTAAGTTAGTGTGTGTATGTGTGTGTGTGTTAGTGTGTACACAAGATAAAGTGCAATACACATCTCCACTTACATTATATCACATTTCATTACATTATAAATAAACTGTGTATGAACCAGGCGATGGTAAGAATGACTACATGACTCTGCAAGTGCTGGAAAGTTGAAGGAGGGAGGGGGTGGTGTTCTGGCACTTACATACACACACAGTCAGGTAAGCCTTACACTTTTTTACACTGAACAGAAATACAAATAATTATACCCAGGGTGCACCCTGTACCTGGAGAAGGGAAGGGCTGCGCCAGGTTCAACTTGCCCAGGGGACACAGTGCAGTGGCCCCAATAGTTCTCAGGCAGTTAAGAGAGAAGAGAGAACAGAAATTTAATTAACACCAACAGTTGTCATTTCCCCCCACTTTCAGCTACTCTCAGCTACTATCCATCCCTTCTCATCCCATTCCATCCCAGCTGGTGCTAATTATTGCAGGAATCAACCGCACTTGGACTTGGTAAAAGGAAGGAGAGCACTAACTTTTGCACTGGGCACTGGACCCTTGACTGAGAAATGCTGGATTTGTGTGCTGGGACCCCTCATCTCCCCCCCACCCCCACCCCACACCACCTACCTATCAGCATAACATACAAATATCAACCACCACCACCACTTAGGCAATCAGCATACTATCCATACGCCACTCCCCCCAGCCCCCAAACCAACTCCCCCACACACCCACCCAACCCCCACACACCTCCAAAAACTGCAGGCGGGCCATGAGACCCTTGGAGTCCAGGACGGAGTAGTAGTGCTTGGGATGGAGGTGGGTCTCCAGCGCCACCTCGCGGCCCGTGGTCAGGAGCTGGGCGGTGAAGAGCACCAGCAGCCCGTGGAAGTGGTCGCCCTCCATGAACAGGCTGACCTCCAGCACCTTCAGGGGCCGGACGCCGCTGTCCGGCTGACGGAGCGGCAGGGAGGCCGCGGTGACGCGCATGAAGGAGTGGTAGAAGGTGAGGTGGGTGTCCCTGTTCTTGGGCACGGGGTCCAGGTGGTGGAACTCGTTCTGCCAGTAGCTGGACAGGGCTGTCAGGCCTGGGGGAGAGAGAGAGGGAGATATATATATATATATATATATATATATATATAAAGAGAGAGGAGAGAGAGAGAGAGAGAGAGGAGAGGAGAGAGAAGAGAGGAGAGAGAGAGGAGAGAGAGAGAGAGAGAGAGAGAGAGGAGGGGGGAGAGAGAGAGGAGAGAGAGGGGGGGAGAGAGAGAGAGGAGAGAGGGGGAGAGAGAGAGGAGAGGGAGAGAGAGAGAGAGAGAGAGAGAGAGAGAGAGAGAGAGAGAGAGATCTGAACTCTGAACTGGTTTAATGGTACACCGGCCTTAGGCCACAATACACCAGGTGAGGGGGGGGGGGGGGGGGGGGGTGGGGGTGTGGAGGGGGCAGGGGTGTGAATGTAATGAAAAATGGAAGCATAGGATAAACTTCACACATACTATAGCAATGAAAAATGAAAGCGTGCGATAATTTTCACACATATTATAGCAATGAAAAATGAAAGCATGGGATAATTTTCACACATACTATAGCAATGAAAAATGAAAGCATGGGATAAATTTCACACATACTGTAACTATGACAAATGAAAGTATGGTATAAATTTCATACATACTATAGCAATGAAAAATGAAAGCATAGGATAATTTCACACATACTGTATCTATGACAATGAAAGCATGGTATACATTTCACACATACTATAGCAATGGAGAGAGAGAGAGAGAGAGAGAGAGAGAGAGAGAGAGAGAGAGAGAGAGAGAGAGAGAGAGAGAGAGAGAGAGAGAGAGAGAGGGGGGGGGGGGAGAGAGAGAGAGAAAGAGAGAGAGAGAGAGAGGGAGAGAGAGAGAGAGGTGGACACGGAGCATCGGTCAGTAGGTTCTGATGTGCGTGCTGGATGTTTTATTGCGTTCTTTTCATTATTCTATTCTTTTATTCTATTCTTTTATATCGAGGATAATGGAATAAGCACTTATGTGGGTGTTTTTTTACATCCAGTCCCTCGTGTGTATGCGGTTTTGTCAATGTTGTCATCTGTCCCCACCGGCACACAATGGCCTACTCTTTCGAAAAGCGGAATAGAATTTAACGTGTGCGCAAGATGTCCTGCGTGGGTTCACACACAGGGCCTCGGTTTATAGTCTCATCCGAAGGACTTTTGTTTGTTTAGATTGTGGTGTGTGTCTGTATTGTTACAATTTATAAAGCTTCTTTGTCGAACCCTCAGACAGCAACTCATGTTGCCTGTCACATGAGCAAAACTGCGTTGCACTGCCAATAAGCACCTGACAAGACAGGCCCAACTTTGGTGTGATTTACAGAGCTGAGCTCACTAACATCACTTATCTAGTGACTGTTTCACAAAGCTTTTTAAAAGGGTCATACCATGAAACATTTTTTCCAATTTTGTTATCTTTCATCCAATTATAAGGGAAAAAATGTACAGCTCTTCGATATTTCTCCAAATGCATACCAAGATGAATTTTCACGAGCTTGAAGACAAGTACACTATGGATTTAATTGTCAATTTTTCCATTTGCGATTTACAATATACGGAAAGATGGCCGATTGTTTCAACCCATAGTTGGTCAACTTCTTAGCATTTCAACATCATGACATTTTACAGAAAATAAATCATTACTGACTTTACCAACAGATGGCAAATAATGACTGAATTGTGTTTTCTCTAAAAAACATATTATGTTTGGATGTAATCAATCGATCTGACCCATGGTAGCAGACATCATAAAAAAAGTATGTTCTTTCAAGCCAGAAGGCCCATAGAGCCGGAGCTTATCCCGGTTTCTGTAGCGTTAAGCGAACTGATGGTTTTTCACCACCCCTGTGACAGGGCGCTAGTCTGTCGCCAGATACTTCCCCAGCAAAGCTGGTACCCACTTGTACACCTGGGTGGAGTGAGGAAAATAGGAGTAAAGTGTCTTTCCCAAGGACATAACACCGAGCCGAGCGGGGATCGAACCCGCGACCTCTGGATCACGAGTTGACCGCCTAAACTACTTGACCTCGGTGCCTCCTTGCAGACATCATGGCCTCTGTCAACTCTACTTGCATTCGTTCAGATGTTCCATCACCTAAGGTCCTTTGATGCATTTACACCCAGGACCTCGTTTTATAATCTCATCCAAAGGACTTTTGAGGGAGTAGAGTCAGAACTAGTGTTAACTCCAGGGGAAAAAACAACAACCCTTGAGTGGTTGCCTCAGTCGTGGCTCGAACCCAGGTCACCAGATCACCCGCGTAACAATCTAACCACTAGGCCACCCCCCGCCACCCCCCCACCCCCCAAAGGTGTACAATGTACCTTACCTTGCTGAAGGTGACCAAACAGGTAAACATCCAGACTGTTGATGATCTCCTGGTTCACCACAGCCTCAAACTTTCTGGCAAAGAACAGAGGCTTTTCCTCGTATTTCTGGGGGAACAGAAAGAGAAAAAGGCAATCTTTAACTTTTTCTTTTTTCACATTGTGACAATCTTTTAATTAACATGTATCAAAGGACTCTTCAGAAAACTGCAGATTTTTTCTACAAGAAGTCACCAACATACTTTTCATATGCTGCTAACTTGTAAATAGGGTGTGATAGGACAGTTCCATAAATTAAAAGGTTTTTTTCTAAACTCACAAAAATTGATACAGCTATCAAAAATGAGCGCCTTTTAAGTCCACCCATGCACAAACACCACTGCATGCCTTACTCAATGCTAATCCAACTCTCCATTTTTAATTTAGAAAAATATATTTTAAAAAAAGAAAGAAAAACAATCATTGTCATTAGTTGCAAAGTCTAAAAAAAAAATTACACTGCATACTCTTCAAATTCTTTTTTTCCCGTTCCTTATCTAGAGCACTGAGGTTCACCAATAGTGAGAATTTGTGTACGCGACCATTTTTACCCACCATTAAGGTAGCCGCATTCTGACTTCAAGAAATTATTTAATCTGTAATGAAACTTAAGTATATTCTCATGAGCATGATGGAGACACTATAGACTATTCAATATCAACAAGACTTCTGCCTTCTTTTTTAAACAGAAACAAGTCATCATTTTTTAGATAGCTGACAGAGCTAAGTGGCTTACATTTTAAAAGGCATCAGGTTTCCTGATCTAACTCTTTCTCTTCTTTTCACTGAATGGATGCAATGTTCTAAACTTCTTTCCGATTCATTGTGGCATTATCCGTGACTTTTTGTTATTGTAAAAAAAAACCCTCTTACAACAATGTCTGACACTCAATGCAGTCACTGAAATAACAATGATAACAAAGAAATTTTTTTTTAAAACTCAAATAACTGAGAACTAATTAGCTTTTCCTAATGATTCCATTCATAACTACAATGTGACCAACTTGAATCATACAATCACCAAACAACAATAACCTTACAAATGACATACTCTATTAGAAGGCACACAGATCCATATTGAGGATTTATGCATTACTTTATAGTCTCCAAAAACAACAACAAACAAACAAAAATCCCCCCCCCCCCAAAAACAAACAAAAAGTTTTTTTAAATCCAATGTCTAAAAAAAAACACACACAAAAAACCACCAACTTCCCTCCTTCCCCTATAATTACATATCTCAGGGTTTTTTTTTAAAAAGCATCAATAAACAACAACAACAACAACAAAAACCTACATCAAGAAAAAAGAGGAACAATCCAACGACAAACCATGAGACGTTCCAGGTCGGTGATCTTGAAGTCATTGGGGGAACAGCCGCACCAGTCGACGATGTGTTTGTACTGACACTTACAGCCCTGCTTCCTCCGCCAGTTGGTCAGGTGAAGGTTGTTGTCCACAGAGTCTGAGCAGAAGCGACTGTTCTGCAGTACCGTGTGGAAAAATGACTGGAAACACACACACACAAATGAATGCGCACGCATGCACACACACAGCCATCACAACACACACACACGTGCATACACAGAGGCACACACACACACACACAGAGTTTATTTATTTTATATCGAGAATAATGGAATAAGCGCTTATGTGCTTTTTTACATCCAGTCCCCGTGTGTATGTGGTTTTGTAAATTCTGTCATCTGCTCCCACAATGGCCTACTCTTATGAAAAGCGGAACAGAATTTAATGTGTGCGCAAGATGTTCTGCGTGCGTTCACACATGGGGCCTCAGTTTATAGTCTCATCCGAAGGACTTTTGGGAAGAGTGGAGTCTGCAATGATGTTACCTCCAGGGGGAAATATCCCCTTGAACGGGAATCGAACCCGGGTCGTCAGATTGCAAGCGCAATGTTCTAACCACTAGGCTATCCCATCCCCTCCAGTACCCATAAACAAAATACCCCTCTCCCACCAAAAAAAATGGGTATGATACTTCATCCACAATATTCCAACTACAAAAACTAAATAAACAAACATGAGGTACTAGACCAACCCCCCCCCCCCCCAACTCCACCCTAGTCCCCACAATAGTGCCAATCACAGCGCCAAGCCTACACACTTATAAAACTAGCTGCCTTCTGCCTCATATACCCACCTTGTAGCACCTTGATGCAAAAATGACCAGCCATCAGCCTACATCTCTAAACACACCATTCTCCCACACACAGACACAGACAACTGTACACCCAAATCAAGTCATTCCACAAGTACCCATATTCTTCTTCCTCTTCATCAAACGCTCAGACAGCAAGTACTGTTGTCTGTCATATGAGCAAAAATGCATCACGCTGCCATTAAGCGCCTGACAAGTCAGGCTCAACACATCCAACATCAGCATAAAAGAAAATAGATATCTTTTAAGTCTTTCTAGAAAAAAAGGCACAAGAATGGACCAGGAAGGCAGAAAGTAGACAAGAAGGAGGTGACAGGGAAAAAAGGAACAGGGCAGAAACAAAGAGAGTGACAGAAAAGAAATTTCCAGCACAGAATTTCCAGAATGTGGGGATGCTATTCATACTAACAGGCCCCCGGCATCCCCACAGGGGAAACTACCCAAACCACACCAGTCTCACCTCAGCAGGCAGGAGAGTGTACTTGTACAGCGCTTTCAGCCCCTCTAGCAGCTCGTCGTTTTCCGTCACGATGTACTGTGCAAAGTCGCGGTACAGACACACCCAGTCGCTTCCTCCGTCAATGCGAACGCCGGATGGCAGAGGGCGATGTCCGATGCGCCACAGGTGGTTCTCGCATTCGTAGAAAGTCTGGTCCAGCCCTTGCTTCTTGATGAAGCGTGGGGTGTCTTTGCCATGGGACTTGAGGAAGTTGAGGCCTTTGTACGCTGTCAGGTAACGGGTAAGGTCTGCCACCGTCCTGCAATGAGCATTGGAGAGGGTTACAGGAGGTTGTAGGTACTCCATGTTTATTGTTTTACAACATGAATGGTGCTTGCAATCGACCGTCAAACACTGTCGATTTGACCTCAATATATATTAGCAAAAAAATTCCAGTGTTATCAAAGATGAAGCTTATACTATCTGCTACAAAGTGTCATTCACTCTAATAAATGAGTTTTGACCTCTGCAAACTTATTTTTACAATTAGAAAAGAGGGAGAGGGATAAAAATCATCAAACACTGTCAATTTGACCTCAATATAAATAAGCCAAAAAATTCCAGTGTTATCAAAGATGAAGCTTATACTACCTGCTACAAAGTGTCATTCACTCCAATAGTTTTGACCTCTGCAAACTTATTTTTAGAATTAGAAAAGAGGGAGAGGGATAAAAATGCAGGTAAAAGGTTTTCTCAAATTCTCTTTCTTGACTAATTCATAAACAACAATAGTAATATAAAAATAGTTTTAAAAAACAGTGGGGATACTATTTCTACTGAAAAGCCCTTGACATTCCCACAAGGTTCTATGATCTGACTTATACATCAAAAAAAGATATATAAGAGCAGAAATTCACTCCATGATTCAACATAAGGGTAACAGCACACAGTATTATTTTACAGCATATCACTTCACAGTTCAATGTCAAAGGGTAAGAAAGAACAGCGAGATAAAAAAATAAAAAAAGACATGGAGTGAAAAAGCCCCAGGACTAACTTGATGGGGTAGTCACTTTCGCTGAGGTTGATGTAGTAGTCCCAGTGCCAGTCCTCTTTCTTCAGCAGTTCAGCCAGGAAGGCCAGGTGTGCCTGCAGGAGGCTGGCCCCTCCCCAAATGGTGGCAAAGCGATTCCGCGTCAACATCACATTGTCCAGGCGCCGCTCCAGGGGCAGCAACTCCCGAAAGAGAAAGTTTTGTCTCTGGAGACAAGAGCAAGGAGGAGGACACAGAGTCAACAGATTGGCCCTCTCCATGATGATTCATCAAACCACTGCCACTTTTTTTTTTGGTCCTTTTTCCTGATTCCTTGGCTAGCACTTTGAGGTTCATCAATGGTGACATTTTTTGCATATGTGACCATTTTTCTGACTTCAGGAATAATGTCTAAATATGACACCAGTGTTCATGCGTTTTTTGGGTTTTGTTTCTTTAATAGAATTTTTGTCATCCATTCTTACCAGCACCAACAGCCTACTCTTCCAAAAGGCAGAATGGGTTTTAACATGTGCGCAAGATGTTCTGCATGTGTTCTCGCACTTTGGGCCTCAGTTAATGCTCTCATCCAAAGGACTTTCGGGGGAGTAGGGTGAGTACTGATGTAAACTCCAGGGGGGAAATTCCATTGAATGGTGGTGGCTTGAACCTAGCTCAATCCTAGGCCATCAAATCATGAGTGAAACACTCTAAGCCATCCCCCACTACAAACATAGGATTCTCTGTCATAAACAAGTCCTCATACTCATTCATGGCTACTAGCTACACTAGGAGGCTGGAAACTGTTTCGAACACTTTTAACACAGTTCTTTTTCTTTCTTTTTTTTTTTTTCTTTCTTTTTTTTTTGGGGGGGGGGAATTGCTGTGGAGTATTTTGTGAAAAAAGCTCTCAGCTCCAACTTCTACCTCAAATGACCCAAACGTTTTGTTTCTTGGCCATTATAGAATTTGGATTTTAAAAAACAAACAAACACATTAATACCAGTGAGTAGAATAATCAACAACAAAAAAGTGTACAGTCAAACACACACACACACAATCCTCACACACATGTACACCCCCCCCCACAAAGTCACCAGTCCTCCTCAGCTATACTCACGCTGTCCACATGGATGTAGTAGTAATGGTGGGGGTGGTAGATGGTGCGCAGCAGACGTACCACCTGTCGCACCTGGCGACCGTTGAGGGTCAGGACAAAGACGATTTTCACCTGTTTGCCTGCAGCCTTTTCCCCTCTGGCAACCAGCGGTGCTGGCTGTCGCACAGTCTCTGAAACCAAGGAGGGCTAGTTTGGAGGAGGGCTAGTTTGGAGCCACTTCTAAGGAGGGCTAGTTTACAACCACTTCTAAGGAGGGCTAGTTTGGAGCCCCTTCTAAGGAAAGCTAGTTTACAGTCACTTTTAAGGAGGGCTAGTTTACAGTCACTTCTAAGGAGGGCTAGTTTACAGTCACTTCTAAGGAGGACTAGTTTACAGCCACTTCTAAGGAGGGCTAGTTTAGAGGAGGGCTAGTTTACAGCCACTTCTAAGGAGGGCTAGTTTGGAGCCACTTCTAAAAAGGGCTAGTTTGGAGCCACTTCTAAGGAGGGCTAGTTTACAGCCACTTCTAAGGAGGGCTAGTTTACAGCCACTTCTAAGGAGGGCTAGTTTACAGCCATTTCTAAGGAGGGCTAGTTTGGAGCCACTTCTAAGGAGGGCTAGTTTACAGTCACTTCTAAGGAGAGCTAGTTTGGAGCCACTTCTAAGAGGGCTAGTTTAGAGGAGGGCTAGTTTACAGCCACTTCTAAGGAGGGCTAGTTTGGAGCCACTTCTAAAGAGGGCTACTTTGGAGCCACTTCTAAAGAGGGCTAGTTTACAGCCACTTCTAAGGAGGGCTAGTTTGGAGGAGGGCTAGTTTACAGCCACTTCTAAGGAGGGCTAGTTTGGAGCCACTTCTAAGGAGGGCTAGTTTACAGCCACTTCTAAGGAGGGCTAGTTTGGAGGAGGGCTAGTTTGGAGGAGGGCTAGTTTACAGCCACTTCTAAGGAGGGCTAGTTTGGAGCCACTTCTAAGGAGGGCTAGTTTGGAGCCACTTCTAAGGAGGGTTAGTTTGGAGCCACTTCTAAGGAGGGCTAGTTTACAGCCACTTCTAAGGAGGGCTAGTTTGGAGCCCCTTCTAAGGAGGGCTAGTTTGGAGCCACTTCTAAGGAGGGCTAGTTTGGAGCCACTTCTAAGGAGGGCTAGTTTACAGCCACTTCTAAGCAGGCCTAGTTTGGAGCCACTTCTAAGGAGGGCTAGTTTACAGCCACTTCTAAGGAGGGCTAGTTTGGAGCCACTTCTAAGGAGGGCTAGTTTACAGTCACTTCTAAGGAGGGCTAGTTTACAGCCACTTCTAAGGAGGGCTAGTTTACAGCCACTTTTAAGGAGGGCTAGTTTACAACCACTTCTAAGGAGGGCTAGTTTGGAGCCACTTCTAAGGAGGGCTAGTTTGGAGCCACTTCTAAGGAGGGCTAGTTTACAGCCACTTCTAAGGAGGGCTGGTTTACAGCCACTTCTAAGGAGGGCTAGTTTGGAGCCCCTTCTAAGGAGGGCTAGTTTGGAGCCACTTCTAGGGAGGGCTAGTTTGGAGCCACTTGTAAGGAGGGCTAGTTTACAGCCTCTTCTAAGGAGGGCTAGTTTACAGCCACTTCTAAGGAGGGCTAGTTTGGAGCCACTAGTTTCGAGCCACTTCTAAGGAGGGCTAGTTTACAGCCACTTGTAAGGAGGGCTAGTTTACAGCCACTTCTAAGAGGGGCTAGTTTACAGCCACTTCTAAGGAGGGCTAGTTTACAGCCACTTCTAAGGAGGGCTAGTTTACAGCCACTTCTAAGGAGGGCTAGTTTGGAGCCACTTCTAAGGAGGGCTAGTTTACAGCCACTTCTAAGGAGGGCTGGTTTACAGCCACTTCTAAGGAGGGCTAGTTTGGAGCCACTTCTAAGGAGGGCTAGTTTAGAGGAGGGCTAGTTTGGAGCCACTTCTAAGGAGGGCTAGTTTAGAGGAGGGCTAGTTTGGAGCCACTTCTAAGGAGGGCTAGTTTAGAGGAGGGCTAGTTTGGAGCCACTGCTAAGGAGGGCTAGTTTGGAGCCACTTCTAGGGAGGGCTAGTTTGGAGCCACTTGTAAGGAGGGCTAGTTTACAGCCACTTCTAAGGAGGGCTAGTTTACAGCCACTTCTAAGGAGGGCTAGTTTGGAGCCACTAGTTTGGAGCCACTTCTAAGGAGGGCTAGTTTGGAGCTACTTCTAAGGAGGGCTAGTTTGGAGCCACTTCTAAGGAGAGCTAGTTTGGAGCCACTTCTAAGGAGGGCTAGTTTACAGTCACTTCTAAGGAGGGCTAGTTTGGAGCCACTTCTAAGAAGGGCTAGTTTACAGCCACTTCTAAGCAGGCCTAGTTTGGAGCCACTTCTAAGGAGGGCTAGTTTACAGCCACTTCTAAGGAGGGCTAGTTTACAGCCACTTCTAGGGAGGGCTAGTTTAGAGGAGGGCTAGTTTAGAGGAGGGCTAGTTTGGAGGAGGGCTAGTTTGGAGCCACTTCTAAGGAGGGCTAGTTTACAGCCGCTTTTACCAAACAAGTGTACCTGCTATGGGCAATATGAGTTCACCAGCAAGCTATGTCTGAAGCTGAGGACAAAATTTCTTCAAGTCAAGTCAAGACAAAAACACTTTAATCATCCCCTTGAAGGGCACTTGCAAAATTTGTTGCCAAACACTCAGGCAGCAACTATTGTTGTATGTCATATGAGAGAAAATACGTGACGTTGCGTTGCCATTAATCACCCTACAAGTCAGGCCCAGAGCATCTGATTTTGGCGTGGGAGAGAACTGTTATATTTTTTAGTGGCGTGGGAGAGAACTGTTATATTTTTCAGTATTTCTGGGGGAAAAAAGGCAGTAGTATGGACCAAGAAGACAGAAAATAGACAAGGAGGTGACAGGAAGAAAAGGAACAAGGAAGAAACAAAGAGAAGGGATAGAAAAAAGGAAATTCCGAGCACAGGACTTCCAGAAGGTGGGGATGCTAATCATTCTGACAGCCCTGCAGGATCCCCACGGGGGGGAAAAGGAACATGTCTCAGGGCTATATAATGAATATACAACCAGTTACCATGCACACCAACTACATGACAGTGACACAAACTGCTTGCTTCCATTCAATGCTTACACTAGTTGAACTAAGGCAAGCAAATGTTTTTGTTCCTTGGTGGGGGCAATAATTCTCTATATAAAAATAAAATAAAAAGCCAGTTGAATACTACACACACACACACATGCGCGCACGCACACACGCACACACATGCACGCACAACACAATGCAAAACCCCCCAACCAGCAACCTTCAACAACAACAAAGAAACCAACAACAACAAAAATCCCTTCCCACCTTGGTGGTAACTTAACCCCCAGGCAAAAGCCTTCTAATCCCAACTATAACTCTTCATTCAACACAAAGAACAGTCACTGAAGACACGGCACATTAAGCCTGAATACAATCATGCAAGTCTACAGACACTCACACACCATGACAAACTTTGATAAAAGACCTCACAATGACTCATTCAGCCACAACCAGGGTCTTTCAAGGGCAACATAATCTCTTGCCCTTGAAGCTTATCACTGCCTTGAGAGACTGAAAATGTTTATGCTCACTATAAATCATACTCATTCAGTACTGCTATGCTGAAAATACTCACAGCTTAAAAATTGTATTTATTTATTTTATTTTTAGAAGCATCATTTTTCTTGCGCCGTAAAGGGGAAATCACTTTTGTGACGCGGGGGTGGGGAGGTTACAGTTCATGGATAGTGTCAGCGGAAAGTGCCCGGTGGTAGTGACTGAACATTTTTACGCTCTCTATAAATCAATCATACCCATTCAGTACTGCTATGCTGAAAATTCCCATGGTTAATTTTTATTTTCTTTAGCAGCGTCATTTTTCTTGCAGCATAAAGGAGAGATAATCTTTGTCACAGTGGAGGGAGGGTTTACAGTTCAGGGATTGTGTCAGCAGAAAGTGCTTGGCCGTAAGTGGATATTGTTGTTTCGGAGGCGGCAATGTTGAAATGTCTCGACCCCCTCCTTCCCCCACCCTTCCAACCACCCTCCTGATGTAGGCTGAGGGTGAAACTGGAGATGCTTTTGTTTTGTGTTTCAGCTGCTGCACTTGTTCTTTTTCTTTCTCTCTATGTGTGTTTGTTCTTTGATTTAAAGTCTTTTCAGTTTAAGTGATATTAGACTCTGTTTTGTGGTGTGTGTGTGTGGTGTGTGTGTGTGGTGTGTGGTGTGTGTGCGCGCGTATGCGTTTGCACATGTGTGCATGCATGAGTGAGTGAGTGATTTTGTGTGTGTGTGTGCGTGTGCACATGTGCACATGCATGAGTGATCGAGTGAGTGATTTTGTGTGTGTGTATGCACATGGTTGTCTGTCTGTCTGTCTCTCTCTCATTCACTCATGAATACATGTACATGCTCCCTTACTCTCTCTATTCTCAATTATTCTTACACACATACACACACATGCACACACATGCAAACGCACACACCCGCATGCACACACGCACGTACACACACCCCTCAACACAAACACATACCACTCACTCATATATACACACCTGCAAGTGCACTCACACACACACACACTGACCCCCCCCCCCCACCCCATCCTATCCCACCCCTAACCCTCTCATCCCCCCCCCCCACCCCATCCTATCCCACCCCTAACCCTCTCATCCCCCCCCCCCCCCCTCCCCTCCCCTACTTCAAAATCCATGATCAAATGCTCACAGTCAAAAGCTACACACAAATGGATTATTCCGCAACTTCCCTTCATCTGTGAAAAATCAAAGCAAAATCAGCATGAAAAGAACACGAACGTGACCCAAAATGACATGAAAAATGAAAACACAGAAATAAGCCGCTGCCATTTTCTCATTGTTCTCCATCCAAAAAGCCAACATCACTCCTTTCATCTCTCCATAATGCTGAATGGAGAGCATCTCAAAATATACTTTGATAGTTAAAAAAAAAAGATAAAATAATAATAATAACAATTTATGGGCCTGCGTTATTGAAACTGACTCTATCAACAAGACAAACAAAAATGAAATGAAATAAAACAAAACAAAATGGGGAGACATCAAACAAAGGCAAACTGACTTTCCACTTTAAAAATCCGAAACAGAGAGGGAGACAGAGACAGACAGACAGAAGAGACAAACAAACAAACAGAGACAGACAGACAGAGACAGACGGACGGATGGATGGACAGACAGATGGACAGACTGATAGAGACAGGCGGACAGACAGACAACACACACACACACAAAATAATTTATCAGAAGACACAGAAGAGAGTTAAAGAGACACACACAGAGCAACCTCTGATATGCAAGTAAATAAAACAGAAAGGCAGACAAATAGAAAAAGCCACAGTTCCACAGAAAGCTAATGATTTCCAAACCAGGGGAGGAAGACAGGAAGAGAGAGGGGAAGGGGGAGGGGGGGTAGTTTGAAGTCTGGGAGGGCAAGTGTAGAGAAAAAAAATCAACAGAAAGTTGGCCAAGCATGAAAAAAATTGGGGGGAAGGGGGTGTCAGGCATGCTCAGGCAGAGCATTGAAAGAACTCCTGAGCTGAGTGGTTAGAAGCATTTGACTTCAGTCCCACAGGTCCATGACGTCATATGGCTTCGAATCTAGTCCAGTCAGCAGTGTCTGGTAAATTAAAGGTAGGGGATGGATCCTTACAGTTTCCCAGGTCAACTTAAAGGGCAGACCTGCCAGTGCCTTAATTCCCTTCATGCATAAACACATGCATATTAGAGAATATGCACAAAGATCCTGTCATTCATGTCTACGTTTGACGGAATACAGAAACAAGAACATACCCAGCATGCTTCCTGTGTCTGGAGAGCGGTGGGCTCTGCCAGATTCTTCTTACTTTGTCGTTGTCGTCAAACACTCAAACAGCAACTATTGTTGTCTGTCATATGAGCGAAAATGCATTGCGCTGCCAACTGTGGCGAGGTAGAGAACTGTTATCTTTTAAGCTTTCTGGGGGGGGGGGGGGGGGGGGGGGGGGGGGGAAGGCAGGAGAATGGACCAAGAAGGCAGAAAACAGACACGAGAAGAAGGTGAGGGAGAAAAGGGGAAAAAAAGAACAAGGCAGAAAAAAGAGAGGGCTAAAGAGAGAGAGAGAGAGAGGAGAGAGAGAGAGAGAGAGAGAGAGAGGAGAGAGAGGAAGAGAGAGAGAGAGAGAGAGAGAGAGAGAGAGAGAGAGAGAGAGAGAGAGAGAGAGAGAGAGAGAGAGAGAGAGAGAGAGAGAGAGAAGGATAATAGACAAGAAGGAGGTGACAAGAAGTAAAGGAACACGGCAGAAACAAAGAGAAGGATAGCGGGGGTAAAAAAAGAGGAAATTCCTCGCACAGAATTTCCAGAAGGCGGGGATGCTATATTATACTGAGAGGCCCCTCGAATGTCCCCCACACAGGGGGATGCCAGGTTCAAATTTGCCCAAGAGGCACTGGCTGCAAACAATTTCCCATGCAGGGCCCCAACAACTCCTCAGGGAGTTCAAGGAAGAGAGAAGAAGAGAGGGCTGACAGAAACGGGGATGGGAATGATTTAGTGAAGGGCTGAAAGGGCCACAACAAAATGGAAACAAAATGCCTCCGCTGATGAAATACCACTGCGAAAAGGAGGGGGGAGTGACAGGGTTAAAACAAACAAACAAACAAAAACCCTCAACTAAAACGAATGTCAATCATCCAACAACAACAACAACAAAAAACCAACCAAACTCAAAAAAAATTTTTTTAGTACAACCCCCCCCCCCCTCCCCCAAATAATCCTCTGAAGTTGGAGTATGGCTACCTACATGGCAAAGGTACTTGTTTGAAAAACAGTCACACGGGCGAATCTATCCAGAGTTAGGTACTAACTCACAGTCAGTGATGCCCAGGTGGGATGAGTGAATCAGAATGTATACTAAGGGTGACCACTCAAGGTGTTCATCTGGGAACGCCCAACAGCAAACAGACCGCCCCCCCCCCCCCCCCCCCCCCACACATCCTTTGGATGAGACTATAAACTGAGGCCCCATGTGCGAACGCACGCAGAACATCTTGCGCACATGTTGAATCCTGTTCCGCTTTTTTAAAGAGTAGGCCATTGTGTGCCGGTGGGAACAGATGACAGAATTCACAAATCCGCATACACACGAGAACTCGATGTAAAAAAGCACATAAGTGCTTATTCCATTATCTTCGATATAAAAGAAAACAAAAATAAATGAAATAAAAACACACACTTATTTCATTTCTGAAACATCTATGGAACAGACGTTTTGCTTTTTTTTTGCAGGGGTGGGGGGAACAATGCATCTTTTATGTCTTTGTTTGTCAGCTGGGGCTTCAAGCTTAAACAGTTTATGAGATTTTTTTTGCGTATGAAGCCATTTTCCCATCATATTCCGTCTTCAGAAATGCTGCCTTCACATGTCACCACAGTCATCCATTTCCACCACCACCTATGTGATGGCCTGATCTTCCTTCAAAAGAAGGAAGGAATATGATTCAGCATGAATGAAAGATTGTCTCTATGCATGCATCTCTCTATGGGGGAGGGGGGTCCATGATTTAAGGTCTTGTCTGATGGACTGGAGGAAAATTGGGCGTGTGCACAAATCACTGAGAGACCATCACTTCTGTGAGATTCAAACCCACAACTTCAGGATCAAGTGTTTAGCGTCATACCTTCTTATCCTACACACATGCGCGCACGCACACACACTCACGCACACACACACCTACTTAGCCTACACACACATGCACGCACACCACACACACACCTACTTAACCTACACAGACATGCATGCACACCACACACACACACATACACACACACACTTACTTAGCCTACACACACATGCACGCATGTATGCGCACGCGTGCACACACACACACCACAACACACACACACACACTGCAGTGAATTACCATCTTCTGAAACCTCAACAACAAACAGCTCAGCCAAAACAAATAAGGAAGGATACAAAGAACTATTTTATGAGCACAAAGACAGGGCTGAACTTGTGGGGTGGAAAAGAACTTTGTTCTTATCAAAGTAAAGGAATTTAACACTTTTTTTTTTTCTAATGCACAAAGGGGGCAAGGAAAGAAACATATACACACTCACACAAACAGATATGCATGCGTGTGAGCAAACGCACACACATACATATTTCTAGAAAAGAGATTAAATTTTCACCATAATAACATGCAAGCATGTGTACACACACGTACACACACACACACACACACACACACACACACCACACAAACACTCTCTCTCTCTCTCTCTCTCTCTCTCTCTCTCTCTCCTCTCTCTCTCTCTCTCTCTCTCTTGCACGCACGCACACTCATATAATGTGACTTTAAATGAACAGACCTAAAATTGAAGATGCACACGCACGCACACACACACACACACACACACTCACAAAATGTAGACAAAATGAGGTGGGGGTCTCATGTTTTTTCTTTCTTCTTTTTTTCCTTTTAATCCCTTCTGGAAGAAAATTAGGAGAGGGGGTAGGGGTAGGGGTGGGGGGGGGGGGGGGGGGAGGCGAAGCAGCAATTCCGTAACAAGAAGAGCGATACATCAAGCAGACACAAAACAGTGGAGGGTAACAGTAACAGAGAGGGGAGAGAGGCCTATACATCATATTTTCCCCATACACAGTCCCCCACACAAAATGAAGAGAGAGAGAGGGAAGGAGGGTAGGGAAGGAGGGGAGAGGGAGGGGGAGAGAGATTTTTTTTTAAAATTCTTTTATATCGAGGATAATGGAAGAAGCACTTATTTGCTTTTTTGACATCCAGTCCCCGTGTGTATGCCTTTTTGTCAATTCTGCCATCTTTTCCCACTGGCACACAATGGCCTACTCTTAGAAAAGCAGAACAAGATTTAACGTGTGTGCAAGATGCTCTGCGTGCGTTCACACACGGGGCCTCAGTTTATAGTCTCATCCCAAGGACTGAGACAGAGAGAGACAGGCAGACACAGACAGACAGATACAGACAGACAGACGACAGCAAGGCAGGCCTACAGATCCAGCAGCACTTCCTGTCTTCAGCCGTGAACTTGCTGCAAGCTACTTCCATCCTTTCTTTCTTTCTTTCTTTCTTTCCTTCTTTGTTGAGGTTCCTTTTCTTTTTCTTTGTTTTTGTTTGTTTGTTTGGAGTTTCTTGGGGGGTGCGGGGAGATTGTTTGTTCCTCAGCTAGAGCTCCGAAGCTCACCAATGCTGAGATTTTTATGTAGTATGCAACCAATTTTTTGCTACCTATTTAGGTAACCGCATTCTGACTTCGGGGATGAAGTTTTAACAAGACACCAATGTGCATGCAGGGTTTTTAATACATTTATTTGTCATCCGTTCTTACCAGTACAAACGTGTACGCAAAATGTTCTGCGAGCATTCACACACAGAGCGTCAGCTTGTAGTCTCATCAGAAGGATTTTCTGGGCAGTGGATGGAGTCAGTACTGATGTTAACTCAAAATGGAAAAATCCCCTAAAATGGACGGACGTCTCTGTGGTAGGCTTGAACCTGGGCCTTCAAATCACGAGCTCAATGTTTTAACCACTAGGCTGTTTCATGCCACCCCATACCCCCACCACTTCCACCACCATCATTTTTTGAGAGTAGGGGGGAAGGGGTGGGGTGCAACTCCTGAGAACAAAATGCACAGTCATTTTCCAAAAATAAAATGTTTAAAATCTAGCGCTAGCCAACCATTGCATCTGCTCTTGTTTGTTAAGAGCATGGTTCCACAATAACTTCCCTTCCCTCTTTTCTCCATTAGACCGTTCGCAAAAAATCACACCAAAAACAGTTTACTGTTAACAACAGCAACCCCAAATCAAGATATGCTTTGTGTATTTTATCACAGACGTAAGCAGCTACTGGACAGATTGCGCATGGCCTAGTGCCTTCCCCAAAATGCCCAGAGCTTGAAAAAAGATTTAAAGCGCTCATCATTATCCCTATTTTTGCTATTGCTATAAGATTTCTGTGGTTTGCGCTCAACATAGATGAAATTACTAAACTAACCAAGTTTTGGGGTTTTTTCCTCTGAAGCTAGAGTATGGCTGCCTATAGGGTAGGGTAGTTCAAAACAGCCATATGCGCAAACTTGTCATCCATTAACCGGCAACCTAAGTGACCTGAACTGTATTAAAAAAATAAAAAAAAAGAGATGTAAATAGTGTAAAATATAAACAATATGTTCCAAAAAAAATTCCACAATAAGTTGTCATTCAGTGTGTATTTACGGTCTCACAGTGATTCCCAGGGGGGGTGAGTGAGACAGAGTGTATATTCTGGATGACCTCCAGGGTGCTTCAGCTGAGGAACAAACAACAACTCAACAAACGAATTATGTTTTCAACTGTACGGCAGTTTTCTTGGCAAGGACTGCAAGGTTCACCACTGGTACAGCTTTTGTATAGATAATGCAACTGTTCTTAACTCCACTATTCGGATACTTATATTCCATCTTCCAAAATTTGTAAGGCAATGACTATAAACTTCTTTTTCTTTAACTAAAACAGGTTGTTTTTTAAATGTTGTTTTCTGCAATTTTGCAGTCCTTTTACATCTTTCAAGCAGCGTTTAGTGATCATTGAAATCATAAACACACTGGTGATAATTATCACAAGATGTTTTTCTCACTGGCCTAGAAAGTGAAAAGTCTGGGTTTCAAGTGTGTGGTGGTTCTATCCCTGTTTGTGCCAGAAACTTTTCCCCCATCCACTAGACAGTGGACACTAGACAGAATCCACTCTAAAAAAATCAAGACGGAAATGCAGAACATGCCAGTTTCAGCAGTGTTCAACCCCGTAAAGATAGCCAGGAAGGATTTTTGGGGGGGTTAAAAGAGTCATGATCTTTTGGAAAGACACTCCTAAATTTTGTGTGACATGAAATATATATATAGCTGGATCATTTTCAATAGATGAGCGTCTGCTATTTGTTTTATATTCTCTTTCTCTGATCTCTTTCCTTCCCACCCTCCTTCCCTCCCTCCCTCGTTCGCTCTCTCCCCTCCTCACCTTCTCTCTTTCCATCTCTCCCCCTCTAATCTACAGATGATTTTGTAGCAAAAATGTCAGGGCAGGTCAACCCGACCCAGACATATGCTTACCCAGTAAAGGGAGTGATGTATGTTCAATCTTCAACATATGCTGTTACAGCACACATGCACAACAAAACAGATCAACCACACACACACACACACACACTTACACGCATGCATGTGTGCACACACACACAAACAAGACAAAACTGAAGATCTCTCTCTCTGCCCCCTTCCTCCCTGTATGCAAGCAAACACAAACACACACTAACACACACACACACACACACAACACACACACACCACACCACACACACACCACACCACATACACACCACACCACACCACACCACACCACACCACACCACACCACACCAAAGCGTAACATAGCCTGGGAAAACCCCACGATGAGAATTCCAGCCCTGACAAGCCATTCATCATCTTTCTAAATCCAGCTTCCTCTGCTGCTAATTATTCCAACGTGGCTTAAAATCTTTAAAAAAAATAAAAACAGTGACAACAACAAAAACAACAACATGTCTGGGCTGTCATCACATCTCCCGACCTTCCTAAGATAAACCGTCTGCCATACCGTAACCTAAGCCAAAAACACGCAACATACTCTACAACTTTAAAGCTAGGCTCACCCGATAATCGTTTCACCTCCAAGCCAATTTTTCTTCTTCCCGTCTCCGCTGTAAAGGCCCCACCTCTTTGACTTCAGAGCCTTCTTCTTTTTATCACTCATCACTTTCAGCTTTTGTATGACACTATAAACCTAGATCCCATACACACATTGTAATCAAATAGCTGTTTGTTTTTATGATTCATCACTTTCATGGGCACTACAAACCTAGATCCTGTGTGCATAGGAATGCAAATACTGAAATAGATTTCCTCTTTTATCACTCATCACTTTCATTTAACACTATAAACCTAGTGCATATGTATGCAAAAGGACGTCCTCTTTAAAGACTCATCACTTTCACATGACACTATAATCCTAGATCTGTAATGATGCAATGAATGCCTAGTATTTTCTAACGTTCTGTTCCTGTACCTTTTTATTATCTAAAGTATAAACGTGAAAGAATGGATGATATAGTAGGTGAAGTAATTTGTTTGTCCTGACGTTTTATGATTTCATTATTTTTAATTTTTTAAACATTCTTTATTTAAGTGTGTGTGTGTGTACGTGTGTGCGCACGCGCGCAGGTGTGTATGAGTATGTGTGTAATTTGTATTTTCCAATGTATTATCTTATCTATTTTCCTCTTTTTACAGGTTTAATTTATTGATAAAGGTTGTAATAATGTAGTATTTCAACATAGTCATTAAGAAATTTGTTCTTAGATAGATGGCTTAATGAAAAAAAGCAAATGCATTGCTTATTCAATGTACCATCTGGAAATAAAAAGTTGACTTGACTTGACTAGATCTTGTGTACTGTATACACATGCAGATATTGTGCAGGCATAATCACACTTCATTTGTGGTAAAGTAGATCAGTCGTGGCCAGTGGTGAGAATAACACAAGGATACCTAGCATGCACCCCAGAGTTCATCAGCACAGCTGGTTACGCAGCCGGTGAATCATCTTCCCAGTGACCAAAGTAATGCAGAACACACAGAGAAGTCTACTCCTCCTGGCAAAATCTTATTGGGAAACAGAAAGCCAAAAAAAACATCCCCACATTCCCCTTTACATTGTAAACGAATATGTTTTTCTGAAAGGAATTCAAATGAAGAAAATGGGGTGGGGGGGGGGGGGAGGCAATTCGCGGTTGGGGTACCCTAGTGGTTAGAGCACTGATCTCATGGTCTGATGGTCAGATATCCAGCTACCACTTAGGCTCCACTCCCCTCAAAGTCCATAAGGTGAGACTATAAACCGAGGTCCCATGTGTGAACACACGCAGAACATCTTGCACACACATCAAAACACGGTTTGTTTTGGTTTTTTGGTCCATTAATTGTCAAAAACCACAGATCATTTATTGTACAAACCACAGAGTAACTATTGTCCAAACCACAAATCATTCATTGTCAAAACCACAGAAACCGATTCTGCTTTTCGTAAGAGCAGGCCATCATGTGCCAGTAAGGATGGATGACCATTTTTTAAAAATAAATGCATGCACACTCATGTTTTACAATCATCCCCAAAGTCAGAATGTGGCTACCTCAATGTTGAGTTTTACAAAAGGTCACACACACACATAAAAATCTCACAGCTGGTGAACCTCAGAGCTCTGGCTGAGGAACACAACAACAACAACAACAAAGTGAAGAAAATCCACTGACTGACAATGGACTGCAGTGGCTTTTCCCAAGCCTCCTTGAAGAGATGTAGAGAGGGGCATTGCACTGTGCTTTTCAGACTGTGTGTCTGTCAGGGGGAACCCGAAGCTGTTGAAGCCCACAGCGCTCTCCTGGTAGTTTGATAGTGTGAATGTAACTATCAGGGGGAAAAAATGTAATGTAATCACAAAGATCTTTTTCGTGCAATATCAGAAAAAAATGATCACAAAGATCCTTTCCACCTGACTCCTGTGGTCATTCTCACCAGCTGTCAACTCCTATGAGCAAAAAAGCAAGAACACAAACAGTAACACCCAAGTGTTGGCAGAACACATTTCTGGTTTTACTTAACTCTTTCCTCAGGCTAAAAGATTGGCCAACTGACTGCTGTCAACTCTATCACAACATCTTTTCAGTCAGCTAAATTCATAGGACTAATTCGCCACAAAAAGCATAATTTCATTGCTTATCTGTTTCATTTGATAATACGCTTTCTTAAAGCTTTGAAAAATAAATGAATGTGTAGGCCTGGTGCCTCGTTGTTCATAAAGCACAAAGTGCTGCTGGTTTTTCTCAAGGGTGGGAATAAAATAAGCCACAGCTTCCTGTTCTTCCCCTACTGTCTAATTGTAGATTAGTATTCATGTAATAAGACTATTGAATGAAAGCTTTTCGGACCAACTTCAGTTCTGCAGGAATGTCATATGTAAGTGGTAGTTTTGTTTATTGGTTCTAAACTTCCGTTACCCCCTCCACCCCAATAAAATACAAACAGGAATGAAATCTATGAGTAGCAGCTGTTTGCACAAAATGAACCCCTCCCCCACACACACAAACTTCCTGCCCTTCCTTCTGATAAAAAAAACGACTGAAAAATGTGAAAACAGGAAAGGTGTTCAAGGTCTTGATGCAAAAGCTTGGGAACTGGCCAACTCCACACAAGGATGTAACCCCCACCCCCTCCCCTCCCTTCTTGTGCATATAAACATCTGTATCATCAACAGATGTAATCTCATAGGCTTGTGCCCAAGTGCAACAGTGCACACACTCTTTTTCACGCACAAATGCCTTCACATGCATATGCGCATGCATGCACATGCATATGTATTACACACATGTGCACTCACACACACACACACTTTCCAAACAACGGTAACATTTTTAGTTTCAATCCACGATTTCTAAGCTGACTGACAAGACTTTACATGGAGCCACTACTATCTGCCCAAAAGAACCAACAAACAATCATGAATACACACACGCACAGTGCCAGTGATTATTGTCTTTTCCATACTAACTGGAAAAGCTAAGATTCTTTCTGCTTAGCTTTCCAGAAATGAGAAACAAAACAAAATCAAATCAAAGTCATGGGGTGGGGTTTAAAACAAGCTGTAGCTTGATGCAGTTCCCCTTTTGTATTGTTGTCTGCTTATAATGTATGAATACTGAATAAAGATTGTAAATCAAACTATGCAATCTCAAATGACTCACTCTGATTACCTCCCATCACATTACTGAAAACTTTTCAGTCAAATTACCTCCCATCAATCAAACTTTCTTTTTTTTTAATCGCTTCCCTTTCACTGATACAAAGGTTATCCCCCCCCCTGATATGGTTACAGCATTTCTGAACACTGAGTTGTTGTACTTAGTTGTTGCAAAAATGACATGCAATCATGCAATATTCTTTTCTAAAAGCCTTCAAACATTGTTTTCTGCATAAAAAGTAATTTCTGAGAAAATGGCCAAGTTAAAGTTTATCATATCATGCATGTACCGATCAACAGAAAACTGACGCTGTGTGTGTGTGCCCCTCTCTCTCTCTCTCTCTCTCTCTCTCTCTCTCTCTAATGTTTCCTAAATGATTTTTTTGTAGCTGACTTTGTTATACAGTAACATGTTGTCTTGTGTGTGTGTGTGTGGTTTTCTTTTGTTTTGTTTTTTGTTTGTTTTTAAACCAAAATACTAAGCAGTCGGCAACCCCTTCATGTATGGCCAATGGCCTTTTTGTGAATAAATCATTCGAGTTCGAGTTCGAGTTCTCTCTCTCTCTCTCTCATCTCTCTCTCTCTCTCTCTCTCTCTCTCTCTCTCTTCTCTCATAATACATTCATTATCAATAAATACCAATGAAAATTAAAACCAACACAAAACAAAACAGAAACAAAATGAAACAGAAGTGAATCACTCAAATAGAAAATGGTACACATGCAATGAAAAAAAAAAAAAATTCTAATTCCAAAAAAGCAAAAAAGAACACCCCTTCCCCTCACACACCCAAAAAAATTGATCTTCAAACAAAGAGACAAATAAATCAAGAATTAACAGTTCAAGCAAAAAACGCAACGCGACATAATAAACAATGAAAACTCTGAACAACTGGAACTCTGAACATCACTCACAGGCTCTATCACAGTGACGGTGGGGATTGTCACAGGGCTTATACAGACCTCTGAACTGTAGGAATAACAGATCGCAAGTCAGCTTCATCACGATTGCTTTGTGTATCATAAATGATCGGTCAATAATTATGGGTATTTGTTTACATGGTAGAAATGTTGATTGATTGATATGAAAACTATAGAGTAAGCATCATAATACTGAAGGTGTATATGTATACATTTCTTGCTTGTGTGCAGTGTGTTGTGTGTGAGTGTGGTGTGTGTGTGTGTGTGTGTGTGTGTGTGTGTGTGTGTGTGTGTGTGAGTGTGTGTGTGTGTGTGTGTGTGAGTCTGAGTCTGTCTGTGTGCGTACATGTATGTACATGCAAATGTGCGTGTGCAAGTCTGCAAGTCCACAACTGTGGAAGCTCACATGCAAGCATAAAAACCATACAAATACACACCACACATCACCAAGCCACTACATTAAAATCAATACCACCCAATTCGAATCCATCACCTTCTGCCAAGCCAGACACGAACACAGACAATAAATCTACCACAACCAAAACGACAAGGACGGACTCACTGCCAAATCCTGTGCGAAAGACACGAATGGCCAGGTACCCTCCGCAGGTGGCGTTGCGCTGGGTAGGGCAGGGCGTGCCACAGTTTTCCTCCGATATCTTGTGGTGCTTCCCGTAACTCTCCCCGCACCAGCACTCCCTGCCATACTGCAGGCCGGCAAAGTTAAAGCCTGCACATACGTGATGGGTGTTTAGGGTCAGTCCTACCACTGATCATTGTTGGAGCAAAACATACACACACACACACACATGCATGCATGCGTGCGTGCACACACACACACAATCAGTAACACACACACACACTCTTGCACACACATTAAAACATCTTGCGCACACGTTAAATCCTGTTCCGCTTTTCGTAAGAGTAGGCCATTGTGTGCCGGTGGGAACAGATGACAGAATTAACAGAAACACATACACACCAGAGACTGTGGATGTAAAAAAGCACATAAGTGCTTATTCCATTATCATTGATATAAAAGAATAGAATAAAACAAAATAAATAAATAAACCTGTTCTGCTTTTCGGAAGAATAAGCCATTGCATTCCGGTGGGAACGAATGACAAAATTTACAAAACTGCATACACACAGGGACTGGATGTCAAATGTAAAAAAGCACATGATTATTCCATCAACCTCAAAGTAAAAAGAATAAATGATGAAAATAAACACACACACGTGCACTCACACACGCACGCATGCACAAAAACACACACACACACCCAACAACAAAATACACAAGTTAAACACCTGAAACACACTAAAACTTAGCATTTTAAACAGTAATAATCCAGCAATCTATATAAGCAACAGCAACTTTAAAACAGCTTGGTTTTTTGTTTTGTTTTCTTTCTTTCTTTCTTTTTTAATTCATCTTTATTTCAACAATGGGCTCCACCAGATTGAATAAGTCCAAGAGAAACAGTCTGAAAAAATTCAGTGCCATGCCCCAGCCACTCCTCAGGGATTAAGGAAGAAGAGAGATCTCAACAATGTTCTCTTTCATAAAAAATAGCAGACACTTACTCACAGGCTGATCATACCATAGACAAAAGACTATCTATCTTTAAAACAGAGATCATCCATCTAATCGGTTTTGGCAAATATAAAACTGCCATCTTTACCCAAAGGTATCACAGAAAACCACCGTCTTTATCCAAAGCGCAATAATGATAAAACAGACAACTCAGATTCCAGACACCCACCTCCCCGAATACAATGATTGATGCACCGGTCTGGGGAATTCTCTTCCAACTCCACAAAGCCGCCGTCCATGTCCCGATCATTCATCTTGTCCTTGTGGCAGCCCAGGTACTCTCCCATTCCCTTCCCTGAAAATGTCAAAGCATCTTCATCAGTATCGGTCCGCATAATTCCCCTCATGGGGATACCAGGGGCCTATCAGTGTAAATAGCATCCCACCTTGTGGAGTGTGAGTTCCTGGTATTTTACTTGAGGAAATTCTGAGCTAGGAATTCCCTTTCCCTCTTTTCTATTCCTCTCTTTGTTCCTGCCTTGATCTTCTTCTTCTTGTCACCTCCTCCTTGTCTATTTTCTGCCTTCTTGGTCCATTCTCTCCCTGGGGAGAGAGCAGCCTGAATTTCACAACAGCCAAAAGAGTAGAGCAGACATCCAACTTTTCTGTTTGCACAGGCATTTTGCTTCCCTGTAAGAACAGCTTTGTTTCCTACAGAAATTTGCCAACTCTCTTGTCACTGTGGGTTCTTTTACATGTACCAGTATTAGTTGCACATGAGACTTCAGTTTATCACCTCATCCAAAAGCTAAGCACCCAGACCACCAATCAAGATCTAGTGGACGGCGTGAAAGCTTGGGTTCAAATGGGGATTGAATCTGCAACCTTTCAGTCTGAAGAGGGGTGCATTACCTCCAGACTACCCATCCACTTTGGTTCCATGTTTGGCTATACATGGAAAGAAGTTAAAGAAATGTCAAAAGTCAGGATGCAGCTACCTTAATTAATGGTGGGTAAAAACAGTCGCATACTCCAAAAAATCTCACCAGTGTTGAATTTTGGAGTTCTAATCGAGGATTGGGAGAAAAAAAGTTAAAGAACAACATCAGTGAGTGGACATACAAGATAAATCCTTTAAGTACCTTAATCTCTCATCTGCAGACACAACTCAAGACAACACGCACTTGCCTAACATTCTGACATCCCATTTTCTGCATGAAGCAGCAAGCCCCTAAATCGCTGCCCCATCATTTCCCCATTATCAACAATAATGTTACTGAATGCATGCTAGTCTTCATGTCCACACACAGCTCATCACGATCGTCGCTTTTTGTAAACAGCACTCTCCAACAGTATCACTGCATGTCTGTGAACGACAAAAGCCCATTCATTCATTTTGTCCTATTACAAGCACAAACCATCTCAAATTCCCCATTCCTGCACTGCAAATACTATCATCATCATTCATCATGATCATGATCATCATTATCATCATTTATCGTCATTCAGTTTGTAGGGATTTAACCAGCAATTTCCTTTGTGTTTACTCATTCTGTTGCTAGAAATAATGTTGGAATCATTCAAAAAAGGCCAAGATACTGATGTGGCTAAAATGTAGCTACTTTAACATGACTGTTTGTGTGTGTGTGTTTGTGCGTTTGTGAGTGTGTGTGTGTGTGCATGTGAATATGTGTGTGCATGTGTGCGTGTGTGTGTATGTGCAACTCCACATACACACTGACATTAACTTTTCATCCCTCTTCCTTTCCCTTTTTCCTGCCTAATACCACTTTTTCATGAATAGATGTTAAAATGAAGATCAACACACACACACACACACACACACACACACACGCACACACACACACACACACACACACACATACACACATACACACCTCACCCTGGAAATAAAACAGTTTGAATCCAAAAAAAAAATGTTTAAACCCAAACAAACGCACACCCCTTCCCTCCCTCTCCCCACCCCCTCTCTCTTCACCTTGTCCCTCCCCACCCCCACAAACATTTGAAAGGAAAACTTCTTTTTCTCAAGTCAAACTGGAGGATGGAGAATTGCCTCATCAAATTCAACATCACACCACCCCATAATGAACAAAAGAATGCAAATTTTCATTTAATTATACAGCAGGGATTTAACAAATTCAGTGACAAAGCTCTTGCAAAGTCCACAAAGGTAAATGGCTAAAAATCCCTTCAACAGACAAACAAATAAGCAAACCCATTTCTAACATCTAAAGAAAAATAGAAACAAACAAATAAAAAGCACATATCCCAAGAGACTTATAAGAAAGTGCTAGACATACACATAGTTTTCTCTTTTTTTGTGTGATCTCAGTTTTTGAAAAAAAAATCTTTTATATACCTAGTTTTCTCTCATTTATAACCTGACTTATGGGGGTCAGGATAGCCTGGTGGTTAGAATGTTTGTGCTCACGATCTGGAGGCCCAGGACTGGTCCCAGGTTTGAGCTACCACCAAGACACTCGTCCAAGGAGATTTTTCTCCTGAAGTTAACATCAGTGCTGACTATACTCCCCTCAAAGTACTTCATATGAGACAATAAACTGAGGTCCCATGTGTGAACATACACAGTACATCTTACGCACACGTTAAAACCCATTCTGCATTTTGGAGATGGCCATTCGTGCTGGTAAGAACGGATTAAAAAAAAATTTAACGTACGCACACTGGTGTAACGGTTAAACACCATACCTGAAGTAAGATTGCAGCTACCTTCATGGTGAGAAAAAACAGTCGCACATACAAAATCTCACCATTTGTGAATCTTGAAGCTCTATCCAAGGATCAGGGAAAAAAATAAAGTGATTAACAGTGAAGGAAGGTGGCAGGATGGTTAAGATGTTCGCCTGCCAACAAGTAAACCGTGAGGTTGTGGGTTCGATTCCCAGCCTCGCCCTTTCTTCCCAGTTTGACCAAAAATATCGAACTGAATGTCAAAGTCCTTCGGATGAGACTATTTATAAACCAAGGCCCCGTGTTCGAACGCACGCACGCAGAACATCTTGCGCACATGTTAAATCCTGTTCCACTTTTCGGAAGAGTAGGCCATTGTGTGCCGGTGGAAACAGATGACAAAATTTACAAAACCGCATACACACAGGGACTGGATGTAAAAAAAAAAAGCACATGAGTGCTTATTCCATTATCCTCGACATAAAAGAATAAATAAAAAATAAAAAAATAAATTGTTCATCTTCAAAATCCTCAACATCAAGCGCTGCCCCACCTTGCAAAGGGCAGAAGCGCGGCAGACGCAAGGGGTAGAGCTTCTTGTCGTTGTGCTGGCAGGTGACGTCCGCCAGCTCCTGCTTGCACTGCACCGACTTGGCCCGCGTGATGGCCGACACTGCCTCCTTGCCACTGATCTCACAGCGGGGCTGGTACTTGGCCAATCGCCGACCGCCCTCGTCGTCGGCAGGGATGGGGTCCTCGTTCTGGTTGCCGTCCAGCTTGTTGGAGGCATGGCCGTTGGGGTCAGCGCCCGGGTCGTCGGCAGGGGGGCCTTTGCCTCCGTTTTCGTTGTTCAGTTTGTCGTTGCTGCTGGACCAGGGGTTCTTGCCCTGTGAACACACACAAAGGAAGAAGTCGGGATTACTCACTAGGAATATGACGGGATGTACTGTTGCAGTTTGAATTTGTCAACTTTTTTCCTTAATCGTTGTAGCCACAGGTCGTGTATATGCAAGTATGTCCTCAATGACCCTGTTACATTGTGGTAACTGTATATACACTGTAGTGCAGCATGTTGCTTCTCTCATTACATATCATCTGCCCTGCCTGCTTTTAACATAAAAAACCAATAAAAGCTACAGCAAAACCTACCAACCAAACAAGAGTTAGTGGTAATTGCTGATTGTTCCAGACTCATCTTTATCAAAAATATTGGACTGCACTCACCAAAAAACCCATCATGATTCTTGACAACTAACCAGATCAGAGGATATCACTGTCAAAACCACAACAGTGTGACAGAGGTTTAGACTCATGGGAGACAGGAGACGTATAGACTAAAGTATCTCTCATTCTCTGGATGTGGGTCTCTCCCAACAGAGCACTTGAGTACAATTCTGACATGGGATTCAAAGCCCTTAGCCAAATCGATCATGGCGTTTTAGGATCACAATGGTATGTATGCTTGCCTCATACTTACATACATCCATCCATAGCCTACCACTAAAAACAAATGATTGTTAATCAATGCAGAACATTTATGGATCATATAATTATGTGCAACTGAACATGTGACCTCAGTTTATAAGTCTATTCCAAAAGCTTGCAATGAAAAGAGTTAAACCCAAAGTGAACTCTGTTTTTATAGATATTTTTAAAAACAGCACATTTCTTCAAGAGGTCAGATCAGCAGAGACTCAAACCCACAGTACCAGCAGTAATAATAGGGACCCCGAATCCAACACTCTAACCCTTCATCCATTCCAGCCCTCCACTTTCAAGACACAAGAAAGGAAGGAGGAGGAGAAAGGACAGAGCCCTCAGGCTTCATAAAAGATTTCTGGGGTAGATCTTTGCTGCCACTAATGGCCAAGCTCAAAGGAAACAACAACCAAAAAAAGAAGAAAAGACAGCTCCCTTTTCTTTGCACTAAAAACACAAATTTTGAAATCTTGAACTTTTTCCCTCACACAAGAGACAGGAAGAAGGCGGCAATGCCTCCACATTCAAGTCACAGATTTTTTTGGCTTTTCACTGTCAATGGACGTGAGGTGTGAGCGAGGAAACTGCCTTCAGGAGAACCATTACATCTTTGGATAGCCACAATTTTCTCTTTCAGCCTTTTTTTTCTTTTTGACAAATCACACACAGGAAAAAAAATGATAATGATATCTGAGAGGCGGAAACCTTCAGGCAGCTGACAGAGCAACTCTAATTGCCTCCCCTCGTAAATGCAGCGCTGCTTGCTGCAGTGTGTGCTATTTTAGGCACTCCTAGAAATGCTGTTCAGCACTGCTTGCTTCAGTGGTGGGTATGAGTGAGTTTATCACTTGCATTGCTTTTAACTTTTGAGTCAAACAAATATTTATACAGTTTTGTTTTCTTTCTATGAGCAAGTATGAACTTTCCACAGTTCTCTGTGCATTTTAGTCTATTAGTATTATGCTGGTAAACTATTTTTAAAATAATAATAACAACAACAATAAAATGACCACAACTGGACTTGATTTCACAACAATAACTATTTCTACAGGGAAAAAAAATTGTCTTTTCACTCACAGCGAATAAACTGAGATAACAGTGAAGGTGGTAAAATCACTGATTTTCCTGGAAGTCAGAACGTGGGCTACCTTAATGGTGGGGGGGGGGAACGGTCCCATATGCAAAAATCTCACCATTGGTGTACCTGGGAGCTCTCTGGCTGAGGAACAAAACAAGCCATGAGAGAGAGGGGGAGAGAGGGGGGGGGGGGAGAGAGGGGGGGAGAGAGAGAGAGAGAGAGGAGGGAGGGAGAGAGAGAGGGAGAGAGAGAGGGAGAGAGAGAGAGAGAGAGAGATGATGACAATGATGATGATGGCTCTTCAGTTCTCTCAGTACTACACAGCATGAGGCAAACTCAAAGACCTCATGTATTCACCCTCTCTGTGCATGTACACCCAACAGCAAAAGCAGAAGAAAAAAACAAACCCTGTGCATACCAGATACGGATATCTCTGAAGATGAAACTTTAGCTACACGTGCCATACCAGGTAGATCATATAAAGCAAAACAAAACGGTGATAATGTATGATTTTTGTAATAAATGTGTGGTCAGGCCATTATCCACAAAAACACCTCCCCCCCCAAAAAAAAAAAAACCAACAAAAACAACAACAAAAACCCACCCGAAAACAAAAAACAAAACAACAACAAAAGCCACCAAGAGTTTCGAAAAACAGATAGATAAAAGACAAGAACAACAATCAACCAGTGACAGTTTGTGTGTTTTTCAATGCGAGTGTGTGTGTGTGAGTGTGTGAGTACCATGACAGATATTATGTTTGTGTACCATGGCAGATACAGAATTAATTAAACAGACACATTAGCAGGGGGAAAATGC
>CM054135.1:39418383-39420883 GCA_028751875.1 Rapana venosa | reverse complement strand
ACCTAGAGTGAGACATTGCAAGATTGCGTACATAAAACCTGGAAAATTGTTTTTTTTTACTACACCCAAAGTAAACCAAAACCCAACCAAACAAACATATAATACACACCAAACACAAAATACAAACAAACCAAACCCAAAAAAAAAAACCCTTGACTTAAATCCACATGCGCCACCGAGATTTAAATCCAGAACATCAGGCCTATTCGCAACATGAAAACGTCACCTTCAACCACTCGCCCAACGAACTCATCGGTTGCTTTGCTCTGTTCCCAAGGCCGGTGCCTAGAGCAGTCTGGTGGCATGCAAGTAAATAATAGATAAAGTTCTGTGAATAATAGATAACAGGTGAAGGAGCCCCCACGGTCACCCCATCTTCTCCAGTCACAGCCAGGTTACACAGCCAGCTGCCATCGTCCTGCTGTCTACTACCACGATGTTGTTTTCTGTTTTCTGTTTTCCCCATGGTGTAACAACGAGTATTGTAGAATACGATATTCCATGTACGGCACACCTCACTTGCATAGAATATTCAGTCGATGGATGAGGATTGAATTCATAATTCATATGTAATGCAGGCTTGCACATGGTACTTTGCACGCGCGCACACACATATGCGCACGCATACCTACGAACGCGCGCACACACACACACTCAGTGACTCACACACAACACGCGCGCGCGCGCGCGCACACACACACGCACACAACAACACACAAACACACACACACACACAACACACACAACACAACGCACGCACGCACGCATATACACACACTCGGTGACTCACATACATACACACAGACAAACATACACACACTCAGTGACACACCACACACAGACCTCTCTCTCTCTCTCTCTCTCTCTCTCACCTCTCTCTGCTCTCTCTCTCTCATCTCTCTCTCTCTCTAACACACACACACACACACACACACACACAAACACACATCACAAACACACCTAACACATTTTTACGCTTACATTCTCTGAAGCGATATGAACATTCTACGTGTGTATGTTTATACTGCTCTAAAAGCCTGTTGCTGTGTCGAGTCGAGTCGAGTCGAGTCGAGTCAGTCAGCCCAAGAGCACAACAGAGGCCAACAGATTAGTTAAAGACTGCCAAAGGAAAACATCGTGGCTGCTTCTTCCACGTTTCTCTATCATGCCACAGGAGTTTTACTGAGATGCCAGAGGTAGCAGCGCTCTCTCCTTATCGTAGATATTCTCATCTTGTGTGTGGCTGGTCAGGATCTACGAAAGGTTTCTCCGCATTTGAAGCTTGTTTCGGGGTAGTAAATAACAACAACAACAACAACAACACGCGCACGCAAGTATGCATGCACCCACAGACGTAGCCTATGCTCACATGCGCGCACAAAAGCGCGCAAGCATGCACCCACGCGCGCGTGCGCGTACGCACATGAACACATTGAAAAACTAAGCTTAGATATTTTGTGTGTTGTGTGTGGTGTGTGTGTGTGTGTGTGTGTGTGTGTGGTGTGTGGGTGTGGTGTGGTGTGGTGTGGTGTGTGTGTGTGTGTGTGGTGTGGTTTTGTGTGGTGTGTGGGTGTGGTGTGTGTGTGTGTGTGGTGTGGTGTGTGGTGGGTGTGTGGTGGTGGTGGGGGAGTGTGTGTGTGTGTGGTGGGTCGGGGAGGGTGGGGGGTGGGGCGTTTGTTGTGTGAAAAAGTCAAACTTTTATTTTCAGATGGTACATTGAATAAGCAGTGTGTATGTGTAAGTGTGTGTGTTTATTTATTTATTTATTCTTTTATATCGAGGATAATGGAATAAGCACTTATTTGCTTTTTTACACCCAGTCCCCGCGTGTATGAGGTTTTGTAAATTCTGTCATCTGTTCCCACCGGCACACGGTGGCCTACTCTTACGAAAAGCGGAACAGGATTTAACGTATGCGCAAGATATTCTGTGTGTGTGTGTGCGCGCGCACGCGCGCGTGCTTGCGTGCGTGCATACGTGTTAGCATGCGCACTCCTGAGCATGATTACACATGCTCGCATGTACTCTACAAGTTAATCTTCCGATCTCCTTGTCCCACAAAAAAAAGCCGTTTCTATATCAAAACAACAACCACACACGACCAAACCATTCCTTAAAATCATCACACGCGTTTAAATAAATAAACACATTAATCAATCAATAAACAAGGGCGATGCATCAAACAAACACAAACAAACAAAAAGATGGACACAACAAATCAGAATATCACATTTTAGCGATGGACCATTAAAAAAAACATCGGAAAAAATTTAACAAACGCACGCCGAGTTAACCAATCCAAAACATGACAAGAACTCGAGGAAATTAAACTCGCGAAATAGAATTAACTTTGAAAATCAAACAAGGAAGGGAAAGAGCAAGCAGAGTGTAAAGCTGGAAACAGTGGGGGGGGGGGGGGGGGGGGGGGGGGGAGAAAAGAGAGAAACAGAGAGAGGGGCAGGTGCAGAGAGAGAGGAAGGCGCAGAGAGAGGCACAGAGA
>CM054135.1:39408383-39413383 GCA_028751875.1 Rapana venosa | reverse complement strand
ACCTAAATATTTCCGCCAAATCCCCCACCACCACCACCAACCCCCCCCACCCCCCCCCCCCCCACCCCGAACTTAACCCCCCTACCCCCCCATCCACCTTACCCCCCCCACCCCCCAATGGATAAAAGATGCCAGGAACAGGGTTTGAGAATAGAAGGGAGGAGGGTGCATGCAGTCCATTGTTTGGTGTGGAAACCTGTCTGCTAAGCCTAAACACTGCAGGTTACTCTTATTTGGGAGGGGGGCGGGTTGGGCTGGGGTTGGTTTGCGTTTCTGTCGCATACTGACCCTCTTCATATTTCGCATTTCATTTCATACCATGTTATGTCACGGCAGATTCCTCCGCGTGAAATTCGGGCTGCTCTCCCAGGGGAAGAGCGCGCGTCGCCACAAGAGCAGCGCCACCCATTTTTTGTTGTTTGGTTTTTTGTTTCACCCACCCATCCTGTCGCCTTCTCACAAACTCAACTCTCCTTCCCTACAACCTAAATGCAATCTGTCTGTCTGTTTGTCTGTCTTGCTTGCTCACATGCAGGTACATACAGACACACACACACACTAACAGACACACACATGTGCATGCATGCAAGCATGAACACACACGCACATGCACACACATGTGTGACATGCACATGCATACGCGCGCGCACACACACACACACACCACAACTCTCAATCAAATTTCTGCTTTGTATTCCCATGACAATGCTGCATTTGTATCGAAACAACAACGACCAAAAAAAATACTCCAACAAACCATCAAAAACATAATGAAAAAATAGATAATAAATGAATAAATAAACAGATAAAATGATATCAACAAAAAGATCCACACTGGAAAACAAGCAATATCAGACAAATCAGATTTCCCAAAGGGCCAAACAAAATGCCAACAAATACACTTAGCTGTTCTGTTCAATCGGCGAAGAACAGGAACAGAGAGAGAGAGAGAGAGAGAGAGAGAGAGAGAGAAGAGAGAGAGAGAGAGAGAGAGAGAGAGAGAGAGAGAGAGAGAGAGAGAGAGAGAGAGGAGAAAACGATAACAAGAGCTAACATTATACACACGAAAAAGGGGAGCGGGGGTGTACCAGAGATATATAATTATCAAAGGCAGTTCCTCACAAGAGGGGAGAGAGAGACACAGAGAGAGAGGGGAGAGAGAGAGAGAAGAGAGAGAGAGAGAGAGACAGAGAGAGAGGACAGAGACAGAGACAGAGAGAGAAAGAGAGAGAGACAGAGACAGAGAAAGAGAGAGCGAGAGAGACTAACACACACACATGCATACGTGCCCACAAGCACGTACGCACGCGCGCGCACACACACACACACACATAGTCATACACCAACACACACACAAATTGGGGGGGGGGGGGGAGAGAAAGGGGAGAGAGAGAGAGAGGGAGAGCGAGAGAGAGGGAGAGCGAGAGAGAGAGAGAGAGAGAGAGAGAGAGAGAGAGAGAGAAGGTTATTAACTCCGATATTAGTTTTCACACATTTCTGGTAATGATGGTTTGGGGGTTTTGTTCATTCGTTCGTTTCTTTGTTTGTTTGTTTGTTTGTTTCTACTCAGCAGATACGAGCCAGGAAATTAAGATCTCATTTGAACACTGCCTCTGGAAAATAAGTATGTAAACTTCTTATGTGTGTGTAGCTGTTGTATTATTACTAACTGTGTGTGCAAATGCCTTTTATGCCTTCCGCTCTGCACTTGCGTCTCAATTCACTTGATTGGATGATGTGGCTTTAAGGCAGAGCATGAGCAAGAAAATTCGGTTAAAAACCTAAAACAAAAAAAGATTTTTTTAAATGTCAAAACAAATAGAATCCTTGGGGGGGAAAAACACGTTTCTATTGATCAGTGAACTAACTCTCTCTCTCTCTCTCCCTCCCTCCCTCTCTCTCTCTCTCTCTTTCTGTCTGTTTAGTCTTGTCTTCTCCTCTCCTTCCTGCCTGTCCTGTCTGTCTCTGTCTGTCTGTCTGTCTGTACGTCTCTCACTCTCATAGCATCTTCAGCCAGGAAACCCCGTTCTATCCTCCAAACAGAACCAACCCTCTGCCACGGTGACCTAAATATCGCCACCCAATTTCCCCTAGTTTACCTCTCTTCCTTTTTTTTTTCTCTCTCTCTTTCTGTTCACACATGGGTAAAGATGCAAGGTATGAGATTCAGAGGGCAGGGCGCATGCAGTCCATTGTTTGGGGTGGAACCCTGTCTGCTATGTGTAAACATTGCAACAATGCAACAAACATTTTCTTTTTTTTTTAAAGGGAAGCCAGGTCAGACTGGTGTTCCTTTGCGTTTGTTTCTGTCGTATGCCGTCCCTCTTGCCCACCCAGCCTGTCCCCCCTCTCACAAACCCAACTCTCCTTCCCTAGAACTGGAATGCCCTCTGTCTGTCTGTCTGTCTGTCTTGTGTGTGTGTGTGTGTGTGTGTGTGTGTGTGTGTGTGTGTGTGTGTGTGTGTGTGTTGTCTGTCTGTCTGTCTGTCTGTCTGTCTGTCTCTGTCTCTCTCTCATATGAACGTATGCACCCACGCACACTTGCATACAAGTCATACATGCATGCACTCACTCTCTCTCTCTCTCTCTCTCTCATCTCTCTCTCTCTCTCTCTCTCTCTCTCTCTCCACACACACACACACACACCACACACACACAACACAAATGCATTGCTTATTCAATGTACCATCTGGAAATAAAATTTTGACTTGACTTGACTTGACTTGACACACTCACACACACACAGCGTTACCCTCAATCAACTTCTGCATTACATTCACATGACAATACACAACAAAAACGACTCCTTAAAATCATCAAAGAACACAATTGTAAATCAACAAACAAACAAACAAAAACAAAAGAAAATTCATTGGAAAGCAAGCTATATCAGGGAAATCACATTTTCCAAGGACCAAAAACTGCCAACAAACATGCTCAGTTATTCAATCTGAGAAAAAAGACGGGAACTGGAAGGGAGGGGGTGGGGGGGAAGGAATGAGGAAAGAGTGAAATTTATTGACCGGTAACAAGGATAAAACAGAGGCAGTTCATCCAGAGACAGACAGACAGAGAGACAGAGACAAATAGACAGACAGAGACAGAGAGAAACAGAGATAGAGACAAAGAGACAAGGATACAAAGAGACAGAGACAGAGAGGGGGGGGGGGGTGAGGGAAGGAGGGAGAGAGAGAAGCGATTGTCAAATCCAATATTAGTTTTCACAAATTTCTTGTTATGGCAATTCAGTTTTTGTTGCTACTCGGCTAATACATGCCACAAACACAAAACGAAACCTCATTCAAACACTGCTTCTGCCTATAAACGGGGACACTTTTTGCCCGTGTGTAGCTGTTCTGTTGTCTGTGCCAGAAAAAAGAGAAAAAATAACATTCCTGCCGTTCTTTCTGCTCATGCGTCTCAATTCACTGGATGAGGTTTTGTGGTTTCAAGGCAGAATAAGAGCAAGCAAATTAACTTTGCAAAACAAAGCCAAACAAAATCTTAAAAGAAAACATAGATACAAAAAAGGGGGTTAAAACAAATACAATCGTTGACAGGACCCCCCCCCCCCCCCTCCCTCTCCCTCTCTCTCTCTCTCCCTCCCTCCCGTGACTTAACTCTCTCATCACATCTTCAGCCAGCATAATGGTCAATCCTCCTCAAGTCAGATAATGTGGACAGACATCAAGGGCCATACCCACATTGTTGTCTCTCCCTCCACATTAAAAAGCTGACCACTGCTCTACAGGTAATCATGCAGAGTTTATATACACTGTAACCTTTTCCAGTGGAACAACAAAACCGTATATCTTTTCCCTGTTAAAAAAAGGAAAGTGGATCCAGTCCCTAAAATGGGAAATCCCTGATGGGACGTAAATATAATCACACCAAAAACCAGCAAGGAAAGTGGATACTGCTTGTGACGCCAGCATGACCCAACTTCAGGAGGACTGAATTCTATATAATGCGCCTTTCCAGCTGGGAGACCCCATTCTATTCTCTAAATAGAACCCTCAGCCCACGGTGATCTAGATATTTCTGCCCAAACTTCTCCTTGTTTACCTTTCTGTTCTTATTGTTTTCCCCCTATTCTTCTTTTCCCTCATGGGTAAAAGATGCCAGGAATGAGATTTAGAAAGGGGGGAGGGTGCATGTAGTCCATTGTTTGGTGTAGAAACCTGTCTGCTATGCGTAAACACGGTAACAATGCAACAATGCGCTGATTGGGGCAGCGGGGGGGACTAGGCTGGTACTTGTTTGTTGTGTTCTTGTCCCAGACTCTCTCTCCTCTCTCTCTCTCTCTCCATCCTCTCTCCTTCTTCTCTCTCTCTCTCTCTCTCTCTCTCCACCCTTGACTTAACTCTCTCATCACATCTTCAGCCAGCATAATGGTCAATCCTCCTCAAGTCAGATAGTGTGGACAGACATCAAGGGCCATACCCACATTGTTGTCTCTCCCTCCACAGAAGAATTTAAAAAAAAAAAAAAAAAATTTTAAGCTGACAACTGCTCTACAGGTAATCATGCAGAGTTTATATACACTGTAACCTTTTTCAGTGAAGGAACAAAAACATATATAAATTTTTACCCGTTCAAAAGAAAAGGGGATCCAGTCCCTGAAATGCGAATTCTCTGATGGGACGTAAATACAATCACACAAGAAACCAGCAAGGAAAGTGGATACTGCTTGTGACGCCAGCATGACCCAACTTCAGGAGGACTGAATTCTATATAATGCTCCTTCCCAGCTGGGAGACCCCTTCTATTCCTAAAAAACCCCCCCCCCAAAGGGTGTTCAAATTTCTGCCCAAACTTCTCCTTTTTCCTTTTTCGGGTCTTTTTGTTTTTCCCCCCTTTTTTTTTTTAAAAAAAAAATTTAAAAGGGGGGGGGGGTTTTTTTTTAAAAAAACCCCCCTAAAAAAAAAAAAAAGGGGGGGGGGGGGGGGTTTTTTTTTTTTTTTTCCCCCCCCCCCTTTTTTTTCCCCCCCCCCACCCCC
>CM054135.1:39400883-39403383 GCA_028751875.1 Rapana venosa | reverse complement strand
TCAAATCACCCCCATCATCCCCCACACACCCACACCCACCACCCCCCACACACCTTTTCCCGATCACCCTTGCTTTCAACCCCCCCCTCCCCCCCAACCCCCCCCTCCCCCCCCCCCCCCCCGCCTTCCCTTCCCCCCTCCCATCAATGTTGACGTTCGATCAACAGTTGATCAAAGTGTTGACGGCTCTGTGTGGTGTGTGTGTGTGTGTGTGTGTGTGTGTGTGTGTGTGTGTGTGTGTGTGTGTGTGTGTGTCAAACAGAAGCCAGGGCTGAAAAGCGAGAGCGGCAAATTACTCCCATGCTTGGCCAAACAGCTCCTGCCCTGTCCTGTCCTGTCCTGTCCTGTCCTGTCCTGTTCTGCTAGCTCGATGAATAGAATAGGAACCCTTTTTATATTTCGCTCCATGTCGGTCAGTCTGTCTACAGGTCTGTCCGTCTTATTATTCTTTGTGTGTGTGTGTGTGTGTGTGTGTGTGTGTGAGTGTGTGTGTGTGTGGTGTGTGTGTGTGTGTGTCTGTCTGTCTGTATCTCTCTCTCTCTCGTCTCATCGCTCTCTCTCTCTCTCTCTCTCTCTCTTCCTCTCTCTCTCTGTGACGCATAAATCACGAGAAACATGAACAAGTCGCACGGGCGCATACAGACAGACAGAAAAATGGGAAGAGGAAAAAGAGGAGGAAAGAGAGAGGGGAAGAGAGATGGGAGAGAGAGAGAGGGGGGGGGGGTACAGAAAGAGCAGAGCAGAGCAGAGCAGAAGAGAGAGAGAGAAGAGAGAGAGGAGAGAGAAGGAGAGAAGAGAGAGAGAGAGAAGAGAGAAGAGAGAGAGAGAGCAAGGGGAGGGACACACAAACACAACGAAAAAATTAGACAGACAAGGAGATACAGAGAAGGGGGCGGGGAGACAGACACAGAGACAGTGAAAACAGAAGCACACAGAGACAGACAGACAGAGAAGAATTAAGCTTAAGGGAAATATTACTGCATTTCCAAAACGAGCAGCGAATTACAAGATGAAACACACAGCGTAGGGAAGAGAAAAAGAGCACACAACAAGACCCCCCCCCCCCCCCCCCCTCCTCCTTAAAAAAAATCAATTCCATTCCCTCAGTTTACCATGATCTTTTAACGATTCAACACACACACAATCTCTCCTCCACGTCTACCATACCTCTAACATTACGCTTTGTCTTGAAGCGTGCCAGATTAAATTTCTTTCGTTTTCTCGTTTAGAGAGGGAGAAAAAAATAAGACCAGGGAAGACTAGAAGAAGAAAATTTATATATATATATATATATATATATATATATATATATATATATATATATATATATATATGTGTTGGTGTGTGTGTGTGTGTTGTGTGTGTGTGTGTGTGTGTGTGTGTGTGTGTGTGTGTGTGTGTGTGTGTGTGTGTGTTGAATATGAGAGAGAGAGAGAAACAGCGACGTAACAACAATCTGAAGGCAAACAAGTTTTGTGTGTGTGCGTGTGCGTGCGTGCGTGTGCGCGCGCGTGTGAGAGAGAGAGGGGGGGTAGAGAGAGAGATAATGGGAGAGAGAGGGAGAGATAATGGGAGAGAGACAGACAGAGACAGACAGAGGGACGGAGACAGAGCGACACAGCACAAAGAATAATCGAATGATAAATTCTGGTAAGCATTTTCGCCCATTCGCAAAGGAACGGGGAGGCACAAAATCCAAACATTTCAAAACATCAAATACTAAAACAATACACTGATCATGAAGACACGGTGGTTGCCACATCACGGAATCAAGTACAACGCTATAATTCGCATTCAGCGCAGGCACCGTTCCTTGCCTGTCAGCAGACTGTTTACTCACACTGTTGACAAAGCCAGCAATGCATCATTCATGACACACCTCTGTCCGAATGGACACACACTGCTTTAATAGCTGCTGTAGGTTTTGTCATGTCTTTATAGGATATATCGCTGAGATCATCCATTTGCTTTATAGCTTTTTTCTCTAAAACACACACACACACGCGCACACACACACACACACGCACGCACGCACACACGCACGCACACTAGCATGGACGCACGTTTGCACGCAAGCACGCACGCGAATGCACGCACACACACATATCAGCATGTGCTTTCAGATTCCAAACCTGTTTTCCAAGACAAGCAGCATACGCATGTTGCAACACATCCTCACACTCTGACACACTCTGCTCACATCCAGAACCAGTCACACGCGCTTCTTCTTGGATATTGTCAAACTTTTCACACAGAACGTTTCTTTCACTCTCTTTGCTTTCTGTTTCAAAGCCACCTAAAAGAGTCACATTGGAGTTTTTGGTCAGGGCACACAGCCACAGCCTGAGGGTCCACTACACACTACGCCATGTCCATTCCCCCTTCTTCTGACTGGTTTCTGGGTGAGGCAGGTGTGGCAGAGACACACTGGGCATGTGTAGACACCATGACTTGCAAAAACGTTCATCTCCAGATCAGCATTGCAATGAAGGCTGAGTGG
>CM054135.1:39388383-39395883 GCA_028751875.1 Rapana venosa | reverse complement strand
TGTCAGAATTATTGATATAAGTTTTGATGTATTTTTGATTTATATATATGTATTATAAGTTGATGTTTAGTTATATTTGTGTGTGTGTTGTGTGTGTGTGTCATGTCGTGTGTGGTGTGTGTGTGTGTGTGTGTAGTGTGTGTGTGTGTGGTGTGTGTGCGTGTAATTTTGCGTAATGCTACTAATGGCGCTCGGGAAAAAAATCGGCTACCTAAATTGCGCTGGAAAAAAAACACGGTCGCATACGCAAAAATCTCTGAGCTGTAGCCAGGGAAGGAAAAATGAGTACATGTCCTTATCAATTTCTGCCCATGCTTGTGCTCCTTTAGCTTACATCTTCCATCACCACCACAGAAAACAACAATATCAAGGGTGTTACGTACATGGATACAACTTACTACGCAAATGGCAAAGAATCTACAAGGTGAAGTGCTTGAATGAATCGTTGGGTTTTATAGAGCGCATCAAATTCCACACCCCAAAGCGTGGTGGCGGTGCCCGTAAAACGAATAAACAAACAACACTTGTAACGTGGTGAAGGGGGCAGGGAAAGAGGCATATGAGATAGGCACACACAGGCAGGAGGAGCACATAAACAAGCTCGGCAAACTCGCCACGTGTGGCGTAGCATTTATGCTCTATCCTGCACGCACGACTCTTCAGAAAAAAAACTGACGTCAAAAGCTGTTATCAAGTGTAATGCGGGGGGGATTCCTTGTTTATAATGATGATGCTGTACGCTAGCTGCTGGGTCATGGCATCACGAATCATAACTGACAGGATTGTGCGGTATTCTCTCGTTTTGGATACCTACCTTCATTTTCATTACACAACAGTCGCACACGTTATATCATAGACACACACGTGCGCGCGCAAGCTAATACACATAGCTGCATGCAACGATGGATGTGTGTGCGCGCGCGCGCGTGTGTGTGTATGTGTGTATAGGTGTACATGTGCACGCACGCATGCACACAAACAAACACACTCTCATGTGCGCACACACAAACACAGACACACACTACGCAAACACACGCACGTACACACACACACACACACACACACACACACACACACACGTGTGCGGGTACACACACATACAGTGATACACACACATGTTCACGCTCACAAACACACACATATACAGACACACACGTGCACCCGTGCGCGCGCACACACACACGCACACACCACAACACACACACACACACACATAGTAGCAAGCAGGCCCCAAATTCAGAAAGTCTTTTGAAGGCATGGCCTCTCATTTTGATGATGGTGTTCTTGTGTGGGGGGAAATGGCCTGTGAAACTTTGGCTCACATCAATCATTACACTACACATGACAGTCATGGTCCCCATTCTGTATTGATGAGAACACGGCAAAATGAAATTAAATGTGTGATGTGCGCGTGTGACTGTCTAGCTGTCCCTGTCAGTGAGAGAAGGGGAGAGAGGGGGAGAGGGGGGGGGGGGAGAGAGGGGGAGAGAGAGGGGGGAGGGGGAGGGAGAGATAGAGGCGGGCGAGAACTCGAACAGGGGAGAGAGAGAGAGAGAGAGATTTGGGTGTGTGTGTGAGTGATGTGTGTGTGTGTGTGTGTGTGTGTGTGTGTGTGTGTGTGTGTGTGTGTGTGTGTGTGTGGTGTGTGTGTGTGTGTCTGTGTGTGTAACAGACAGACAGACAGACAAAGACAGACAGAGACAGACAGACAGAAACAAACAAGACAGACAGAGAAAGCTTTTATATATGCATGCATAGATACAGGTTCTTGTGTATGCATGCACAGATGCAAGTTCATTCTGGGCTCTAAAAGAATGCTTGGTGGGGGTGGCGAGAAAGGCAATCATCACGGAGGGGTTATTAGTGGCAGGGTGATGGCATGGACTTGGGAGGGGGCTTTAAGGATTAGGGGAGGCCTGAACAGGGTAGGGTGTCCACGAGAGAAAGAAAAGAGGAGGCTGCCAGTGATTTACTGACCAGTCCACACAGACGGTCCTACAGCAGAGACTCGGCATCACGACCACTGCACTCCCGCTGCCCCAGTTGGTTAGTATGTATGCCTGCATGCCATCTGCGTGAAGGCTGAAGGAGAGAAGGAAGAGGCAGATGGACAGACAGAGAGACAGACAGACAGACAGATAGAAAAGGACGGGAGGGGAGAAACAGAAAAATACAGATAGGGAGACAGAAGAGGGGATGGAGGGGGTGGGGGTAAGGAGGGAGGAAGAGAGAGGAGAGAGAGAGGGAGAGAGGAGAGAGAGAGGGAGAGAGAGAAAGAGAGGGGAGAGAGAGAGGGGAGAGAGAGAGAGAGGAAGAGACAGAGAGAGAGAGAGAGGAAGAGACAGAGAGAGAGAGAGAGTGTGTGTGTATGTATGTATGTGTGAGTGCATGCGTGCACGAGTGTGTGTGTGTGTGTGTGCGTGAGTGCGAGTGTGTATGTGTCTTGAGTCCGCGGGTGTGCATGCTCAAGCGTTCGTGCGTCAGTACATACGTGTATGCGAGCATTAAGCGCAGTTCATTTAGTCCAGTGCAACTCCCCCCACCCCCACCCCCTCCTCACTATATTGATTATCTCCAAGGTTGTGCAAATCACTCGATTGCTAATTCCATCCTTTTCCTTTCCTTCACTTTCAGTCCACCCCCGCCCCTCCTTTGCAACCCCCCCCCCCCACCCCCACCCCACTCCTCCTACCTCCACCCCTCCTATTTCTTCTGCCTGTCTGTCTGTCTGTCTGTCTCTGCCTCTCTCTCTGTGTTCGTGCGTGTGTCTGTCTGTCTGTCTGTCTGTCTGTGTCTTCTCTCTCCTCTCTCTCTCTCTCTCTCTCTCTCTCTCTCTCTCTGTGCCTGTGTTCGTGTCTGTCTCTCTCTCTCTCTCTCTCTCTCTCTCTCTCTCTCTCTCTCTCTCTCTCTCTCTCTCCTCACTCTCTCTCTCTCTCTCTCCCTGTACTTTACGACTTGTGTGCACGCGTGTGTGTAATATTGTCTTCTGCGCTAGTTAAACACGCGAGCACGCGCTCATGCACGCACACACAAACACACACACACACACACACACACACACACACATACACACACACATACACGAAACCATCCTGATACTACCAGGCGCCGCCTAGACTCGAACCTTGCGACCCATGACTTAGAGAAGGAAAACAAACCCGTTGTCAGATCTCTTCAGCTCTGGCCCCTTGTCTCTCCCAAACCTGTCAGTCTCTTGGCAAAAGGGGCAGACGATCTCCATCATCACTGAGAGGTACCACCGCATTTTTAGTTCACCATACCGTAACCAATGGCGCACTGCATAACCTCTCTCTGTCTGTCTGTCTGTCTGTCTGTCTGTCTGTCTGTCTGTCTGTCTGTCTGTCTGTCTGTCTCTCTCTCTCTCTCTCTCTCTCTCTCTCTCTCTCTCTCTCTCTCTCTCTCTCTGATATTGTTATCCTAAGTCATATTTTTGTAGATGACTTTTCGTTATACAGTAACATTTTGTCGTTACTATTGCTTTTACCCCCGCCAAAATACTAAGCAGTTCGGCAACCCCCATCATGTATGTGAATAAATCATTCGAGTTCGAGTCTCTCTCTCTCTCTCTCTCTCTCTCTCTCTCTCTCTCTCTCTCTCTCTCTCTCTCTCTCTCTCTCTCTCTCTCTTCTCATCTATCTATCTATCTCTCTCTCTCTCTCTCTCTCTACCTTCATGGATTTTTTGTGTGTGTCCCTAGCTGGATTAAGACGTTCAACGGCGACAACCTGGGCAAAAACGTAACTGGAAAATGAATTCTATAAACTGCTTAGCACACCGCTTTATATCATCAACACAGGTGAAAAAACGACCCAAAATGACAGCTAAAGATTTTTTTTAAATAAATAAATAAAAACTCAGCTGATACTGCGAACGTACTTAAACGGAATACTCCCTTAGCAAGAACAGTACGCACAGTTCCACCGAAAAGTTTCCACATGAAGCTTCCAGCCGGAAGAGTGGGAGTTCGTATCTCGGTTGGGTTTGTCCACTTTACGACAAAAGCCACATAAGGACACAAGAAAAAACGTGACACTCGCACACACAACAGACAGCCTTTTACCAGCAGAGGAAAGTTGCCGACAAAAAATAGTTCAAAATATTTTGCGTGAATGGCGAAGGAAACGCGCTTTTTAGCTGCCTTCAAGCTACATATATATATATAAAATACATACATTATTATTATAAATATATATATATAAAATATATATATTATTTATTTATTCTTTTATATCGAGGATAATGGAATAAGCACTCATGTGTATTCGGTTTTGTAAATTTTGCCATCTGTTTCCACCGGCACACAATGGCCTATTCTTCCGAAAAGCGGAACAGGATTTAACGTGTGCGCTTACGTGTATGTATGTATGTATACCTGAAAATAAGCTCTAGCCAAGGCACAAAAAGAGAGAAAGAAAAAGACAAAGAAGAAAAACAAGGCTCGAACAAACAAACAAGCAGTGGCCAAAATAAGGAAATCTAACGCACATAAAATATCTTCGAAATAAAGAAAACAGAAAGCAGTTACTAAACGTTTAAAGGCCCTCTCATTTCAAAACAAGATTCGGATCTACAACACCAATGTCAAATCAGTCCTACTTTATGGCTCAGAAACCTGGCGGGTAACAAAAACCAACACCCACAAACTCAAGTCTTTTACCAACAAATGCCTCAGGAGCATCCTCAACATCAGGTGGCCCGAAGTCATATCCAACAAACAACTGTGGGACAGGACCAGACAAACCCCAATCGAGTCCATTATTAAACAAAGGAAGTGGGGATGGATCGGCCATACACTCGGCAAGCCTGCGTCAAGTGTCACCAGGCAGGCCCTTGACTGGAATCCACAAGGGAAGCGGAAAGTTGGTCGACCAAAACTGACCTGGCGCAGAAGTGTTGAGGAAGAAACGAAGGCAGCCGGAATGACATGGGCCGAGCTGAAGAGGATCTCCCAAAAGCAAGTTCGTTGGAGGGGTGTTGTTGCATGTTCCCCAAGGAACCAAGAGGCATAAGTCAAGTAAGTCAAACGTTTAAAGAAGGGTGGTCTTTTTTTTTTCTTCAGTTTTCTTCTTCCCTCAGTTGTTGGCAGCGAACAGGGACAACATTGAATTAATTATCGTTTGTGATTGGGAAAACTGCATGCACTCACACACACACACCTCTCTCTCTCTCTCTCTCTCTCTCTCTCTCTCTCTCTCTCTCTCTCTCTCTCTCCTAATGTTACATCTTGTATTAAATAATTTATTTTTTTAACTGAAGAATTCACAGTGAATGGCTGTACTTTGACTTACTTGACTTATGCCTCTTGGTTCCTTGGGGAACATAGGGCTGCAACAACACCCCTCCAACGAACTCGGTTTTGGAAGATCCTCTTCAGCTCGGCCCATGTCATTCCGGCTGCCTTCGTTTCTTCCGTCAACACTTCTGCGCCAGGTCTGTTTTGGTCGACCAACTTTCCGCTTCCTTGTGGATTCCAGTCCAGGGCCTGTCTGGTGACACTTGATGCAGGCTTGCGGAGTGTATGGCCGATCCATCCCCACTTCCTTTAATTTGTTTAATAATGGACTGATTGGGGTTTGTCTGGTCCTGTCCCACAGTTGTTTGTTGGATATGACTTCCGGGAATGGCTGCACACTATCACTTATATATGTTTTCACCCCTTCAGAAGGGGTTGTGACCTATCTGAATAAATCATCTGAACTCTCTCTCTCTCCTCTCTCATCTCTCCCCTCTCTCTCATCTCTCTCTCTCTCTCTCTCTCTCTCTCTCTTTTTCTCTCTCTGGTGATGTGGCCATCCCCTTCATACTGTCCCCTTGTGAATGGGCTTGAAAGCTTACCACAATAAGCTATTGTCCTCTCCCCCCTCCTCTTCCCCCCCCTCCCCAATGCATAGCATACATATTTCATGCTTTTAAGATATACTCTTTAATCTGTATTATCTAATGCATGCAGTGTAATTTTTTTAATGCCATTCATAACTTCTCAAGCTGAAATATTAAAGCATTCTCGAGTCTTGAGTAAATAAATACACGAAGCAAATCAAGCCGCTGGCAGATCTGCAATGTAAGTTAACCAACCAGAGAGATCAAAACAAAACACAAACAAATCCAGAAAGATCAAAACAAAACACTAACAAATCCAGAAATCAAACAAAACACTAAAAATCCAGAAAGATCAAAACAAAACACTAACAAATCCAGAAAGATCAAAACAAAACACTAACAAATCCAGAGAGATCAAAACAAAACACTAACAAATCCACACTCTTAATTGATAACTCACTGCTGCTGAAACTCGAACCCAGGACTTCATGAACCAACAGGATGGAAGTCAAACAAACGCTCAACCCATTCAGCTATAGCGTCCATCTGAACTTCATTAGCAACTCCTTAAAAAAAAAAAAATAATTAAAATAACAAAAAGCGTACACCAAACTGATGAGAGTCCTGTGATGCTGGGCCTCTACGGTAACTAGAATTAATGACGTTTTGCTTTACGGTCTGGCTCCATTCTATTTATACTGTACGCGCTTTGAAATCAGCGGCACACAGATAACATCTAATCTTCAACTTCAATGATTAATCATAAAATGCCCCAGAAATAACCCATTCCTCTCTCTCTCTCTCTCTCTCTCTCTCTCTCCCTCCACTCTCTCTCTCTCTCTCTCTCTCTCTCTGGAAAGAAAATTGTGGCCACACAATTAGCAATTGCTCATTCGAATATGGCTTTGGATATGCCTGGTTACATCAAGGTGTTGAAAACCTAAAAGAGTTCACTGCTGTTTTCTGACAAAGACTGGTTGATAGTCATTGGCAAGGACGGAATGATCATATTCAAATTAGAGATAAATATACAACTTTTAGACAGTTTATAAGCTTATATGACGTCAAACTTTATTTCAGGTAAGGCGTGAAATGAATATGCATCACAAAAGAATTAATGGCAAAATTCAGACAGGGTGTGTCAGATGTAAATGTTCATAAACTTAGAAACAGAATGCATAGTGAATCTGATCCGATATAACATGCCCTTTATGCAATGAAGCAATAGAAGATGAAGAATATTTTGTTTTATGCTGTCCTGGCTCTAATGACAGTTAGCAAAAAAATATAACCAGCAAAATATAGGCCTACTTGCCAGTCTAACGCATTTAGACTCTGGCTGGCTCTCAGGATGTCGTAATCCTGATATCATGAGCTATTTAGCTTTATGGTTATGCAAAGCTTTCAGAGTAAAAGATATTGATATGATGTCATAACTTTTTTTTCCCCAAGTGGAATTGTTTAGCATTTGTTTGTCACAGTTGTACTTTACCGTGTATTCTTATCATTAATCGTTGATTTGATCAGCAATCCCCCTCATGTATGAGTCAACGGCTTTTTTTTTATATTTACAATAAACCTTTTGAGAGTTCAGATCTCGATCTCTCTCTCTCTCTCTCTCTCTCTCTCTCTCTCTCTCTCTCCTCTCTCTCTCTCTCC
>CM054135.1:39370883-39373383 GCA_028751875.1 Rapana venosa | reverse complement strand
ATATGTGCATGCACGCACGCAAGCACGCCCGCATGTGCAAGTGTATGAGTGCATCTATCTGTGCGTCTGTATGCGTGAGTAGACGCGCGTGCATATGTGCACGAGTATGCCTGCACACATGTGCGTTTCATTTGTCAATCTGTCAGTGTACCAGAGAAGCCGAACTGTCTTCGCAACCAAGTCATTAACATTCGACATTCTTTTCTCTCCAGCCTGCCACTGTGCTAGTGCAGTTTAAAACATCAGCGCAAGTGTGTGTGTGTGTGTGTGTGTGTGTGTGGTGTGTGTGTGTGTGTGTGTGTGTGTGTGCGTGCGTGCGTGCGTGCGTGTGTGTGTGTGTGTTTGTGTGTGTGTGGAGGGGAGTGGATATGTGTAAGTGGTTAGGGTTTTCTCCTCTCGAAGCGCATTATTGAATTTTGTCCATAATGCATGATATTGATATATATATATAATATATATATATATATATTATATATATATATATATATATATATATATATATCCTTCTAATGATAACGCCACCCACAAGAACGTTGCCATCTTCTCTTTATGAGGACGCTATCACTCCTAACCCAGCTGTGCTAAGCCCCAGAAACAAGGAATGTCATAGTAATACCCTTTGCCGCTGTCTTAACACACGCTTCTACCCGCTGCGATCCACTGAACACCAAATACTTCCAGTGGAACAAACGTATCCTCTATTTCCAATTTTCAGGATGTATAATTTTGAAATGACAACATTTGAGCTGAAGAGTCAATCGCAAAAACCACCATGAAGCTTGCTGAGGACAAAGTGAAATAGCACAACATCAAACCACTGATTGAGAATTTGATCAGTGTGCGAAGTAGTTGGCACTTTACTAACAAACATGATAATTACTCGGTTTTGAAGCCTTAAGTTAATTGATTTTCCTCAACTGCGTATGGAGAAGATGTTTGTGGACGTCCTCGTGTGCACAATGATTATGTAAATAACGGACAGGTGCATTGTGGACATGATTTTTGCGAAGATTGGTTTTGTTAGGGGGTTCTTGGTTTTGGGGGTGCGGGTTTTTTTCGGGGGGTAGGGGGGGGGGATGGAATTTTTTTTCTTTTTTTGGGTTCCTTTGGTTTTTTGTTTGTTTGGGGGGAGGTGTTTTTGTTTTATTTGTTTTTTTATTTTAGCTTTCTCGTGCATCCACAGAAGTATACACGTAGTTTTCTTGTTTGCGAAGGTGTGTTCGTTATATTTGGCTGACATTTTCTTCTACGATATTTTGTGTTTCTTTTGATCCGGCCAACTGTGATGGTTTTTAAGAAGAAGAAAAAACCAAAACGGAATTTGAATTCAAGTCTCCCAGTGGATACTTCTCACTGTAGCATTCCTGGGAATAAAAGCCAAGACACGTAGGCGCGCAGGAAGAGCACATAAATTACGTAAGAAGAGGCCAAGACGGCTGTACGGGAGAAACACAATGCGAAAGAGATCTCAGCAGCACCCGAAATTATACAACAGCAGAGACAACCGACTGAAGGAGGAGGATCAACTTTACCTCTCAAAACTGAGACCGGGGACAGGGCTGACTTTGGGCACAGGTACTACATGTTATTAACCGAGTGTTTTACCGTGGACTGCCCAAGCGGCACAGCTTCAATGACCGTGGAACGTTTCTTGCTGGGTTTGCACAATCCGCAAGAACCTAGGAGCAAACACCTGGCTTCTCAAAACACCCACTTCTCCAGTGGACTGCCGAATTTAACAAGGTGTATGTAGTTCTCGTCTGGGCGAACAGAGATGATGTACAGACTTAAATGTTTATTGATGATCTTGGTTGTTGATCTAAGTTAATCAGCTTTGTTGATCAGAGAACAGAGAAGAAGTCTTGTTGATCTTTGTTCATGATATTGGTTAATGATCTTTGAGGATGCTCAGATCTTTCATTTCATTTTTTTTTTCACTTTCATTTTCATACCGCTTTAAGTCACGGCAGATTTCTCTGCGTGAAATTCGGGCTGGGGAGAGCGCGTCGCCACCCATTTTTTTACCCTGTCTGCAACTGTACTTGTTTCTCTATCTCTCCAGATTGCCTCTTTCAACAGAATTTCATGACAACATTTTACTAGTTCAACTTGTTTTAAGCAATTATGCATTTATTATATGATTTATTGTTTAGAGGAAAGTTGTGTGTCCCCTTGTCAAATGGCCTGTGTAGGCAATAAAAATAGAACAGTTCAGCTCAATCCAGTTCAGTTCTCTCTCCTCTCTCTCTCTCTCTCCTCTCTCTCTCTTCTCTCTCCTCTCCTGACATTTATTTTATCAGACGGTCATTCTCATCACCCCAAAACCTCATACAATATTGACATACAGACACAGCCACCATAACCACCACCCCCCCCCCCCCCCCCCAAAAAAAAAACCACCCACCCCACCCACATACTTCTCTGTGCGTCATCAGGTTTCATTATTTCCAAAGAAAGAAGAAAAGAAAACAAAAACAAAACACACTTCAAACGCATTCTT
>CM054135.1:39348383-39360883 GCA_028751875.1 Rapana venosa | reverse complement strand
ATCATCATCATCATCATTACCATCATCGTCATCATCATGATCATATCATCATTATTCCAGGATGCGCAGTTTCCTCATTTTTTCTGCTATCTGCAGCAGTGAAAACATTATTCTTTACGTCTTCAGTCGGGTTGTGCGTGCGTGCGTGCGTGCGTACGTACGTGTGTGTGTTTCCACATTTCTTCCAAGCTGGACAAAGTTTCAGGTTTTAAATTTGTATTAGAGTAATATAAGTCCTGTAACAATAGTATATTAATAATCATATTTCGAGCACTGTTCGACAAGACAATCGACAGACAGACAACCTTTCTTTTCTCAGCACCAACATAACCTGAAAGTCCTGGCGAGGACAGTTCTGTCGCCTTCGAGGCTTAAAGCGGTGGCTTAAGTCGTGAAACTCTGAAAGCACGATTTGGTAGGTCGATATTTCCATCTTCAATGGCCATAAGAAAAGAGAGGCTGTCGTAAAAGATTAGAGAAAGTTTCGTTTGGGAGAGTTGTATCAGACTTTTTTTTATAGTGTATGAACAGGAGGGGAGAGACCTGCAGTTAAAATGTGAGAGAGGGGAGGGAGGGAGGGAGGGAGAGAGACAGACAGACAGAGACAGACAGACAGGCAGAGACAGACAGACAGACAGGCAGAGACAGACAGACAGACAGACAGGCAGGCAGGAGACAGACAGACAGGCAGGGACAGAGACAGAGAGAGGGACAGAGACAGACAGACAGACAGGCAGGAGACAGACAGACAGACAGAGAGACAGACAGGCAGGCACAGAGAGAGACAGACAGACAGACAAACAGAAAGGGGGAGGGGGAAGTTAAATGACTGATATGTACATGTAAGTTGGTCTTCATCTTGTCATCGTTGTCGTCATCGTTGCTCATAATGTCGTTTTCCTTCCCTCTTCTCCTTCACATAATATCCTTCTTCCTTCTGTTCGTCTTCTCTCCTTCCTTTTCATTTCTCTCTCTCTCTCTCTCTCTCTCTCTCTCTCTCTCTCTCTCTCTCTCTCTCTCTCTCTCTCTCTCTCTCCCTCCCTCCCTCCCTCGTTCCTCTCTTTTCTCCTTAGCTCTGTACTTTTCTTCTCCGACCACTTCCATCTTCCCCTCTTTCTTAGATAAGTTCAAGTACGTACACACATACAGGCAGGCATGCATGCTTCACTTCTAGGATGCAAGTCCGTGTGTTTCTCTGTTGCGCGCGCTCACGCACGCACGCACGCACGCACACGCACACAGAAAGAGAGAGAGAGAGAGTCTAAGCGATTTTTCGGCTCCATTCGTTCGATTTCTCTTTTCAAGCTCTCTCGCTCGATAAGATGGCGAGGTGGGGTTTTTTTTCTTTTCAAAAAGAAACCCGCACCAAAGCGTCTGGCAGTGAAGAATCACCCAGACCAGGAGATTTAGTTCAGACAACACAGGGCCAATGAAACGGCAGCTGATTCCTTTCTTGTTCTCTCCGACATTAGAATTACTTCTCACAAATGGAGTGTGTTGGCGCATAGCAGGGAAGAGGGGGTAAGAACGGTAGCGTAAAGTGTAGAAGAGAGGGGAAAAAAGGGGGGTAGCAGGGATCGACTTAAAATGGTGTTTTTATGTCTCTTAACCCATTCTTTTGGGGGGGGAAGTTGTTACATGTGAAGTGTTGAATCATAAATTTTCTGAAACTTAATCCGATCAAAAGGCATTCAGCTTTTATCCAAACACGCACAATGTAATCAGTTGGTTTTTTTAAAAAATATCCGGCTTTTATCCGAATGGAAACAGTATTATACAGGTTTTTTGGAGAGGAAAGACCGATACTGTATGAAAACGTAAGTTTTCTTCACGTTTTTCTTTTAGAAACGCCATGCATAACTCATAGACATTGCTTTAAAGACAAAGAACAGCAACAATTTCGATCTTGTTCCAAGACAAAGAACCAAGTTTCGACCGACCCGGGGTGTTCTAAGATGTACTGGATTAAAAATCAAACACAAGTTCACGCGCGCGCACGCACGCACGCACGCACACACACACACACACACACACACACACACACACACACACACACACACACCCAAAACGTTCCCAACCCCCACGCCAATGACATGACAATCAATACCATGTCATTTTATGGAACACCGACACAAAAACCACGCATACAAACACACAAAAATGAAAACCACAAAACCTAACATACCCAATTCGATCGCAACCAGCAGCGTGTGAACACGAGAATGTCAAACCCGCAAACCGTGATACTGATGTCGCACTTTCACAACCGCACGGCAAATCGCCCCTTGGCTTTGGCGCCAAAATGGAACCAACGGAAATCCGACCCTGTCTAGTCCTCTTTGGAAACCCAGATTAGGTTTTGTTTACTTTTGAACTTCTCGAGCTTACCACATTTTGATATCAACTTCTTTTCTTTTTTTGTGTGTAGAGAGAACAATAAAGCAACAAGCAGTCTCCTCCATCTTCTGTTGGCACATGGTTTAGTGTTGTCACTTCAGAGCTGAACAAAACCAACCAACCGACCAGCCAACAAACAAACCCAAAGCAAGCAAGCAAGAAAAAAGATGCTGAGCATAAAACCTTTAAATAATTATACCCCTAGCCGGTTTACCTGAATTATGTAAATCTTTCTCACCGAGGAATTAGAAGTCAAACCTCTTTTTTTTTAAGATGCTGTTTTAAAATCGCCATTGTTCCAAACTGAGTGCTGATTGGCTGGAAGATGCGAGCTGTCCGTTTTAGATTGAACAGGATCTGTTGGAACAGGGTCGGACCTGACGTCAGGAGGCGCTTGAGACCTACGTTTAGGGTGATAACAGACGATCGTTTGCAATCTGTTTTTCCCTGAACATCCTGGCCTAACGATTCGGAAGGCTAGTTTGTTGGCTGCTTAAAACTCTCCAATGAGGCCATCAAGGACTCCTTTGATCAAACAGACCCGTTATCATTAAATACTCGATTTTATGGAGGATGGGATAGCACAATGGCCGGAGCACACACTTTCCCCAAGCTAAGGTTAAGCAGCATTGAGCTTGGTTACCAAGTAGATGGGTGACCGTTTGCGTGCCTTGGCTTCAATGCAGTTGCCCCAGTTCACCCAGCTGTAAAATGGGTATCTGCCCTCTCTAGAGTCAGGGAAGGTAAACAACTGAGGGAGAGGAGATGGGTGCCGCCCTCAATATGCTGGCCCCTTAAGAAGCTGAGGTCTCTGACATCTTGCTCCTCAACGACAACATAGGTTATGGAGACACCTTTACCTTTTCTCGATTTTTTAACAAGGCAATCAAAAAATTCATAGAAAGACCAGAAATAGATGACGCAAAAAGGGCTTATTTCATTTTGAAAAGGCCACCTACATCTTGGATGTCAAAAAGCCACACAAACTTGACATCAGACAACCGGTGTGTTTTCATAAATGACGTTCGACCAGTTGACGAGGGACCTTCGATCTGCCTGTTCTAAAAATACAGCTTGCCACATTCTGAACGGTTAAATCTTCCGTCTTGAAACACCTACTTTTCGTTTCAAGTTACACCAGGATAGAAAAAAGAGGTGGCGAGACAAAGACTACAGTATATGAAAACAAAAGGGAGAATGGAAGAGAGTATGGAAGCAGGGAGGGAGAGAGGGGGCACGTGTGCGCGCGCGTGTTTGTATGTGTGTGTGTGCGCGCGCGCGCACGTGTGTGTACATGCTTGCATGCATTCCTATGTCAGTTTTTGCATGCCAGTTTGTGTGTCGTGCATACCTATGTAACTGAAAGTGTGCATGTTTGCATGCATGAGCATGTGTTCCAGACTGCTTCTCTATACATTTTTTTTTATTTAAAAAACAACAGTGTTACGAACCTTTAATAATAAAGTTGCACGTTAAGAAACCTTCCTCTGTAGCCCCCCTTTTCCATTTTTTTTCCATCTTTAACAGTGAAGTCCTTTTTTATCATTATGTTCAACCATTTCTACCATTCACTATTCCAATAATATAATCTTTTGTTGCTATCTGTTATTAATAAGCACTTTCAGCAGATGTTGTTAAATTCAAAGTAACTGATATGTAGACACCAGCTGCCACAAGACATTCTGCAATGTTTTTGCCTTTGGAGCCAGCTATAAGCTGTTGGCTTGTTGTTGCTCACAATGCTTTCGTGTATCATAACCATGCTTTTTTAAAAAATCTCTTTACACCATTGCAATCAATCTTATCAGCATCCCAGCATCCATGAAAAATCTTCAATCAAAGCACCAGTCATCTTCCAAAGTAACCCTCTCAAGACAAGTGTCTCAAGACACTCAAGGACAAGCAAGAGACGGGTGCACACAGAGACAGAAACGTGAAGGTACCAAAAAACAAACAAACAAAACCCAACGAACAACAACAAAACCTCGAGAGTAGATACACAAGGACAGGTAGTTCAGAAACAATATACATTCAGAGAAACAGACAGACAAGCAGGCACGACCTTACAACACCGGCAGAGAAAACCCTGGCCAGAGAAACATTATACTGCAAGGGAAAGGACTGCGGCTGACAGCGAGAGAGGAGAGAGAGAGAGAGACGAGAGAGAGAGGAGAGAGAGAGATGAGAGAGAGAGAGAGATAGGAGAGGGAGAGAGAGAGAGAGAGAGAGAGAGAATCATTGTGACAGACGACAGCTGGCTGTCTGGCACAGGAAGGCAGGCGATAATGATGGCCACCAATCAATGACAACCCTCAAAAAGAGGAAGCAAGGACCAGCGCCCGTTGGAAAGAAAATGGAAAGGGAGGGGGGGGGGGGGGGGGGGAGGAGAGAGAGAGAGAGAGAGAGAGAGAGAGAAGAGAGGAGGAGAGAGAGAGAGAGAGAAGAGGAAGGAGGCAATAACAAGGGTGGGAAAGCCAATGTGTGGAAAAACGATCCTGACTTTTTTGTTCTAAAAGCCTGTAATCTGATAGAACGATGAAAAGTGGGAGGGAGAGAGTAATCTGCGAATTGGGGAAGAAAGAAACACAGAAAGAAAATATCATAAATGCATCATCAACAGGAGGAGGGATGAGAAAAGACTGAGGGGAGGATTAGCTGACAGTTTGAGTCGTCGATCTTTCCTGAAAAATGAGTGTAATGGACAGGAGAATAACAACAACAACAAAAGAGAGAAAGAAATGAGGAGAGCAGGTTTACTGCTGAAGACGGGGAGGGGGGGGGGGGGGGGGGGGGGAGGAGACGAAGAGATATTAACTTGAATCTCAGAGAGAGAGAGAGAGAGAGAGAGAGAGAGAGAGAGAGGAGAGAGAGAGAGAGAGAGAGAGAGAGAGAGAGAGAGAGAGAGAATTCAGAGAGAGAGAGAGAGAGAGAGTGAGTGAGTGAGTGAGTGAGTGTGGTGTGTGTGGGGGGGGAGGGGGGGGGGGGGGTAAACGCCAAGGCCTTTTGCCTGGATGACAATAAGCGTTCTAGATATTCGTGTTTGTTAAATCATCATCATCATCATTATTATCATTATATACATAAAAAGGCGTAGATTTTTACATTTCAAATAGAGTCTATCAACTTTAGTTTACTTTGCCGAAGTTTGAAGAATTAACAAGAAGAGGTAATGAGCTGTTCCACAGACAAGAAAGACATCATTCGAGCCAGAAAGCCTTATATCATCCATCAGCCACTGGCAAAAGAAAACCACACGGAAAAAAACCACACAACTTTACTGACATCCAGCTGCACAATGCAGCAGCAGCATCAAAGTATGAGAAGAGAGCAGACAAGCCGGCCAAAGATGTACAAGGAAAGAAAGCAGCATCCCAGAGGCCTGTGACTGCATTAAAACGGGCCACGAGGAGTGTTAGTTTGAACGCCAATTACACAACCTAAACGATGCCGTAACAACTGCTGGGACTAAGGGGGGAGCAGGTGGAAACCTTTGCCCTGATGACTACAGGTAATTGCCTTCGCCATTTGCTTCCACCCAGAAGTAGGTGTAGAGCGGTCTGGCCAATGTTTCTGTGGACAGCTAGCTGGTAATATATAACAGCAGAATGTATGATCCTGTACAGCAGTCCACTCACTGCTGCACACTGCAAGCCGGGGGACCGAACAATTTCAATGTGCTGTGTGTGTGTGTGTGTGTGTGTGTGTGTGTGTGTGTGTGTGGTGTGGTGTGGTGTGGTGTGGTTTGGTGTGTTGTGTGTGTGTGTGTGTGTGTGTGTGTGTGTTGTGTGTGTTTATTCTTTTCTTTTATTCTTTCGAGGATAATGGATTAAGCACTCATGTGCTTTTTTTTTTAACATTCATTTCCAGTATGTATGAAGTTTGTAAATTTTGTCATCTGTTCCCACCGGCACACAATGGCCTACTCTTCCCAAAAGCGGAACGGGTTTAACATGTGCGCAAGATGCTCTGCGTGCGTTCGCACACGCGACCTCGGTTTATAGTCTCATCCCAAGAGGAAAAATCCTCTTGAACAAGAATCAATCCGGGTCAGCAGATCACGAATACATCACTCTAACCATCAGGCTATCCCGTACCTCATCCGAAGGACTTTTGAGGAGAGTGGAGTGTGTGTGTGTGTGTGTGTGTTGTTGTGTGTGTGTGTGTGTGTGTGTGTGTGTGTGTGTGTGTGTGGCGTGCGGTACGTGCGCGCGTGTGCGTGCATGCGTGCGTGCGTGCGTGTGGTGTGTGTGTGTGTGTGTGTATGTGTGTGTGTGTGTGTGTAAACAGCAGTCCTTGACAGCAAGCTGTATGGTGTCCAGGGAGATATGAGAACAGGGATTGCATTCAATGGAGCAACAGCGCTTGTCATATTCCCAGACAAAGACATGGGTAGAATTATAATTATTTTAATAAATTTATATTATAACAGACTAGTGAGGTAGATATTATATATATATATATATACTTCTAATCTTCACATCTACTTTATTCACAAGTATTTCTAAGGGTCATACAATGACTTACCATCGGGTTTTCTTTTTTTTTATATTTTGTTGTAATATCGAAATCTAAAAATCTAAGTTAAGGAATTATTTCTTAGATAGATAGATAGATAGATAGAGAGAAGAGAGAGAGAGATGAGAGAGAGAGAAAAGATAGAGATAGATAGATAGATAGTAGATAGATAGATAGATAGATAGATAGAGAGAGAAGATAGATAGATAGATAGATAGATAGATAGATAGAAGATAGATAGATAGATAGACAGATAGATAGATAGTTAGACAGATAGATAGATAGATAGATAGATAGATAGATAGATAGATAGATAGATAGATAGATAGATAGATAGATAGATAGATAGATAGATAGATAGATAGATAGATAGTGTAATTCTGTATAGGTTTTTTTCACTTAGCAACCATGATTTTCTCATTCAAAACACTATCGCAGCCTCACGTCTCGAGAAATACAACACACTAACATCTCTCCTGACAAGTCATGCAGACAGCTAGACAGAGCAATGTTGTAGAAATAAGCCAAACAAGAGCAACAATGTTGCCAATCCCAAAGGGACTGTGGCTGACAATCATTGGCAGACAGAGAAAGTGTCGGGGTGACAGATTAGACATCAGCTGGCTGCCTCTGTGAGGAAGGCGATAATGATGGCTACCAATCAATGGCAATGTCACACAGAAATGACTTGGTGACGGGAAACTGCTGGGGAGGAGAGGGGTTGTGATAAAAGGGGAGTGCGGAGGAAGAGAAGGGGCGGTGTGGGGGAGGGGAGGAGGAGGTGCTGGCCTTGGCGTGAAAGAATGTGGAGAGTCTAACTGCTGTGTGTTCTTGTCCTAGCTGCTGCTGTGGAGGGAGAGGTATCATGGAGTTGGGGGGTGTTCCATACTTTCTGGACTTGGTGGATATGAAGCACAAGCAGTTATGCACTAGTCAAAAGCCGCTATGTCCAAGTAAGCCAATGGACATTATACCAAGGCCAATAGTACCATCCTTTTGAATCGGCTGGAGTTTCTTTCTTGGTAGCTTCTTTTTGCTAGAACGACGATAAACCTACACCAAACACTCAATCAAATCCAGAGTCCTGCAGTTTGGGCTCTACTTGCTGTAATCCTGCATCCCAAATATTTCATGAAAACTTCTAATTCCAGTTCAAGTTCTTTACAATATTCTATGACCTATAAGAAGAAGTGCGTTAACCAGGTAGAAAATAAGTGGGTTTTAAGAAGTGCGTTCACCAGGTAGAAAATGTGTGGGTTTTAAGAAGTGCTTTAACCAGGTAGAAAATGTGTGGGGTGTTTTTTTTCTCAATCTGATGCTTTTGTTGTTGCTGCTGCTACTACTGCTGATGATGATGCCACTACTACTATTACCACCACCGCCACTGCTACTTCCATCACTGCAGCTGCAGCTATTGTTGAAGGCAGTGTTGGTGGGTTTCCCCCCATTTCATTTTGCTTTGTTTTGACGTCTACAGAAATAAAGCAAATGATCGCCAAACCAAATAAATACCACTGATTTATAGCCCGCCATCGATCTGACTGCCCACACCAGGCAGCATCAGGGAAATAGAGAGAAGGGCCAGACTCTTCCCACACCTGCAATAAATAAAAAAACACCATAAACCGCCCCACGGCCAACAGCACAGACAGACAGACAGACAGACAGATGGCAACAACTGACTCAGGGTAATCAAACCCATGATGTCAGACAACCCACCTCCTCTGAGAAAGAATTAAGGGAGTGAGAGAGCAGAGAGTGAAGTAAAGAAAGAGTAGAGGAAGAAAGTGGCAGACAGGAGAAAAAAGGGGTAGACAGATGCGGAAACAGGAGCAGACTGACAGGTTGACAGACGATGACATGCAAGCAAATGGAAACTGGAAAAGAACAAACCACCTGCCCCTGCTTTATTCCAGCATCCGCACGCATTTCAACCTTTAAATTTCAGGACTTCTGAAAGTAAAAGGTCTTTACTTCCATTTAGTGTTCCATAAACCTCATTTGCACCAGTCCTGTACCCTACACATTTAAGGACAATTACAGATTCAAGGCTCTTTTCTCATTCCACAGTCAGTAAGGACTTCACCTGCTGAGTAGTGGATCAAAAAGAAACCAGATATTCGTTGATGGTTGTTGCCTTGGTGCTTGTGACGGTGGCTGGATTTCACCCATATAATATTTATCCATTCATTTATCCACTTGTCAATGTGTTTATGTTTGTATTTATAAATTTATTTAGATGCTTTGTCTTACTTTGATTTATTGTTCTAAAGGTTAAAATATACAGCAAATGATCCCAAAACAAAAAAACCACCACTGAATTGTAGCCTGCAATCGATCTGACTGCCTACATCAGGCAGCATCAGGGAAATAGAGAGAAGGGCCAGACTCTTCCCACACCTGCAATAAAAACCCCATAAACCGCACCACGGCCAACAGCACAGACAGACAGACAGATGGCAACAACTGACACAGGGTAATCAAACCCACCACGTCAGACACCTCCCCTGCCTCCAGAGAGAGAAGGCCAGCACTGGAGTGAGAGAGAGAAGAAAGCGACAGACAGAAGAAGAGAAACAGGAGAAGAAAAAAGTGACAAGCAGAAAGAGAGACAGGGGCAGACAGAAGCAGAGCAACAGGAGCAGAGAGTGACAAACAGAGGGAGAGAAAGGGGATGGCAGAAGAGGAGAAAGGAGCAGACTGAAGGATTACGAACTTTAAAAAAAAAGATTAGAAACAGAAAAGGAAAGATCAACCACCTGCCGTCCGCTTAATACAGGATGTCCTGATGGATTTTAGTCTTTAGTCCTCAGGCTTCTGACAGTCAAAGCTCTTTATCTACATTTAGCGCTCCAAAAACCTTACTAACAGTAATCCTATATCCCAAGTGTTTAAGGATAGTTTCAAATTCAAGGTCCGTTTAATATCGTGTCACCATCAGAAGGGCTACATCAACCAAGGAGTGAGATATGAATGAAAAGGGGAAAAAAAATAATTTGTGGCGGTGATTGTTGTTACCCTTGCTGTTAGTAAATGTTGTTTTGTTGCTGTTGTTTGTGTTGATCATTGAGTTTCATTTATTTATTTATTTATCAATCTATATCTGTTTTGTCTGGCTTTGACTTGTTTTGTTCCGAAGGCTAAAAGATAAAACAAATGATCCCCCAAACAAAAAGCACCACTGATTTATAGCCCGCCATCGAACTGACAGCCCACATCAGGCAGCATCAGGGAAATAGAGAGAAGGGCCAGGCTCTTCCCACACCTGCAATAAAAAAACCCATAAACCGTGCCACGGCCAACAGCACAGACAGACAGACAGACAGACAGACAGACAGATGGCAACAACTGACACAGGGTAATCAAACCCACCACGTCAGACACCTCCCCTGCCTCCAGAGAGAGAAGGCCAGCACTGGAGTGAGAGAGAGAAGAAAGCGACAGACAGAAGAAGAGAAACAGGAGAAGAAAAAAGTGACAAGCAGAAAGAGAGACAGGGACAGACAGAAGCAGAGCAACAGGAGCAGAGAGTGACAAACAGAGGGAGAGAAAGGGGATGACAGAAGTGGAGAAAGGAGCAGACTGAAGGATTACGACCTAAAAAAAAAAAAATTGGAAACAGAAAAGGAAAGATCAACCACCTGCCGTCCGCTTAAAACACGATGTCCTGATGGGTTTTAGTCTTAAGTCCTCAGGCTTCTGACAGTCAAAGCTCTTTATCTACATTTAGTGCTCCAAAAACCTTATTAACAGTAATCCTATATCCCAAGTGTTTAAGGATAGTTTCAAATTCAAGGTCCGTTTAATATCGTGTCACTATAAGAAGAGCTACATCAACCAAGGAGTGAGATAAGAATGAAAAGATAAAAAAACTCATTTGTGGCGGTGATTGTTGTTACCCTTGCTGTTAGTAAAAGTTGTGTTGTTGTTGTTGTTCATCATTGAGTTTCATTCATTTATTTATCAATCTATATCTGTTTTGTCTGGCTTTGACTTGTTTTGTTCCGAAGGCTAAAAGATCAAGCAAATGATCCCCAAAACAAAAAAGCACCACTGATTTATAGCCCGCCATCGATCTGACTGCCCACACCAGGCAACATCAGGGAAATAGAGAGAAGGGCCAGGCTCTTCCCACACCTGCAATAAAAAACCATAAACCGTGCCACGGCCAACAGCACAGACAGACAGACAGACAGACAGACAGATGGCAACAACTGACACAGGGTAATCAAACCCACCACGTCAGACACCTGCCCTGCCTCCAGAGAGATGGCAAGCACTGGAGTGAGAGAGAGAAGAAAGTGACAGACTGAAGTAGAGAAAGAGGTCAGAAAAACAGCAGGGGAAAAAAATTAGATGAGGAGAAAAGTGGCGAGAAAGAAAGGGGCAGACAGATGTGAACTAAGATGCTGACAAGTTGACAAATGAGGTCTGAAAAGAAATCAGAAACATAAGAAGACAGCCAGATGGCATGTAATTCAATCCAGCATTCAGTTTGGCATGGCATGGCATTCTTCAGAGTTGAAAACGTTTATCCTGAAAATTAAAAGATTTTCAAGCGCTACCGTGACTTCCAGTTTCTACTACCCCAGGTCGGGGAAAGACAGATGTTTAACTGAGAAAGCACAAAAACAAAATAAATTTAAAAAACATACGAGCAAAATATTCATCCATCTCTAAGCCATAGATGCGAACAGATACATTATATCTAAAGACACGAGTGTGTGTGTGTGTGTGTGTGTGTGTGTGTGTGTGTGTGTGTGTGTGTGTGTGTGTGTGTGTGTGTGGTGCGTGCGTGCGTGTGCGCGCGCGCGCGCGCGCGTGCGTGCGTGCGTGTGTGTTTGCACGCGCGTGCGTGCATGCGTGTGCGTGCGTGCGTGCATGTATGTGTGCGCATGAAGCATCAAATCATCCCTCGAACGACTTTCATCCAGTGTCCCCCAACTTATGCATTCACCCAGGAAGATAATCATATATTCTGTCTGGCTCATCATACCTGGGAATAACTGTGAGACCTGAAGTAGGTATACAGGGGATGTGAAGATTGCGTGCACGGCAGTTTTTACATTATTTTCGCCATATAACGCAGACTCAGATTCAGCAGATCATCCACTCCATTTGCCAATGGACCAAAACCTCTAGGAGCAGTCAGAAAGACTCCGGTCTAACATGACCATGCCCGTAAGTCTTCGTCCATTTATATTTTAGTCAATGTAATTCCTGACCTCGAAAGACTCTGGTCTAACCTGACCATTCCCGTAATTCTTCGTCCATTTATTTTTACTCAATGTAATTCCTGACCTCGAGTAATGGAAGAGAGTTCCAAAGAAAACAGTCCAAAAAAAATCATCAGTTCAATCCAATCCAATCCAATCTTGTTTAATAGCAGCGCCGACCACAGCGGCCATTATATCGGGGCTACCACCTTCTAAAATCTGAAATCTCAGAATATAACTGTGCAGCTATATACAGATTAAAACAGGGTTCACTTAGATTAGAACGACTTACGAATGAGTACCAATATTTGGACGGGTGATTATCAGAAAATGTTGTTGGAAGTCCTCTAAGGAATATTTGCTGACATATAA
>CM054135.1:39338383-39340883 GCA_028751875.1 Rapana venosa | reverse complement strand
AAGGCGGTGACTGGTCCTGAAACTATTACCCCGTCACTTTCTGTCCCTGGATGATGCTACCATGCAACTTTTTTTATATAAAAAAACCCAGCAAAACAAAAGAACCAACAACAACAAAAAATAAATGAATAAAATAACACGACGAGTTTTCCACTTCTACCAGCATCACACTTTCAAGCACCTATCACAGTGTCCATTCTATCACAGTCTGCCTTATTTCCTTCTTGGAAAGCGCTTTGATTTGTTTGGTTTATAAGACTCAGCGCTAAAAACATTCCCTATATATCATTATTAAAGCACTTTCACCTATCTCAACATAGAGGTTTCACACTCTCTTATTCGAGAAGCTCCACAAAGTTTTCCGCCAATTTATTTCATTTCATTTTATTCTTTTGGTTAAGGGCGCGAGCGAGTATAAATCGGAGGCAGAAATATTTAAGAAAAGAAAACAAGAAAGAGGAAGCTTGACTACCGAACAGAGACCATGACAACCGTGTGGTTCTAGAAACAAACAACCCTATTTCTTTAGTTCGTAATTTATACGTTGATTCCTACATCCACTGCGGTAACCATCAGGCACTGTCAGATTTGTTTTTAAAGTGACTGAAATCTAAAATGATGAATATGAGGTAGAATCAATCGGAAATAACACAGTCACTGAAACTGCGATTCATTGAACACGAAATACAAACTTTATACACATACCAATACTTTATCACGTCAATAAACAGAGAAATTGATGTGAGTTATTACTTTCTGTGATGATTTTTTTTTTAATCACAGAAAGTAATGAAATTCAATCTTAAACAAAAATTATCATTTATGATGAGTGATTGAAAAAAAGTATAACAACAAATGCCTGAGGATATTGTGATATTTCATCTAGCAAGAAAATGAGGGAATATACCCACGTGTGTGTGTGTGTGTGTGTGTGTGTGTGTGTGTGTTGTGTGTGTGGTGTGTGTGTGTGTGTGTGTGTGTGTGTGTGTGTTGTTTCTCTCTTTAATTTAACGTCTTTTCACATTACGTGATATTAGACAAAGTGTGTGTGTGTGTGTGTGTGATTGTGTGTGTGTGTGTGTGTGATTGCTGTGTGGTTGCGTGTGTGAGTGAGTGAGTGAGTGTTTGTGTATGCAAGCATGCGTGTGGGTAAGCTTAATGTGGTGTTGTAACCACACACAAAAACCCAGTCTTAAACACTTTACAAACGAAAAATCGCAACAACAACAAAAAATGACCAGGGTCAGTATCAATGGCCTAAGCCTAGTATTGTGAAATAAGCAGAAAGATCTACAGAAAAAACAAAGAGAGAAAATACAGCTGAAGAAAGGTCCAGTACAGAGGAGAGTAAATAAAGTTGGTCACTACGCAAACAGAAGCCTCGTGCACAGCAAAGACTGGCGCAGCACTCTATAATAACGTAAAGACTTTCTTTCCTGGCACTTCAACTTCATCTGGAGTCCATTCTCTTGACCACCCTACCACTTGTTATCCTATGGTGGTGGTGGTGGTGGTGGTGGCGGTGGTGGTGTGTGTGTGGTGTGTGTGTGTGTTGTGTGTGTGGTGTGTGTGTGTGTGTGTGTGTGTGTGTGTGTGTGTGTGTGTGGTGTGTTGTGTGTGTGTGGTGTGTGTGGTGTGGTGTGGTGTGGTGTGGTGCGGTGGTGCGGTGGTGGTGTGTATGTAAGTCTATATCTACCTATGCGTGTGTGTGCGTGCGTGACTGCCTGCCTGCCTGCATGTAGGCATGCTTGTGTGCGTGCGTGCGTGGGTGGGTGTTTGAGTGCCTGCGTGCCTGAATGCGCGCGCGCGTGCTTGTGCGTGCGTGCGCGTGTGCGTGTCTGTCTGTGTTGTGTTATATTGTACGTGTAGAGTACCGTCTCTCTCGCTGGGAAAAAGAGTCTACAGGTTCAGATCCTATCATAGCAAACCCCCTGCACGGACAATTTAAAGAATTTTATACACTCACTTCGCAAATCAGTAGAACAAAATCTAAAGCATCAGCTTCCTTACAGAAACAGACATAAAATTTTAAAAAACCCAGATATCCGTCCGAGATTTGTGACAATAAGAACCCTAGAGAGATTTGCACAGATAAGTTTTATACATCGTTTTGAAACCAGCAGCCTGCCAGCCAGCCAGCCAGCCAGCCAGCCAGATCAATGGCGACAAGAGCTGGACAAGAATCTAAAGAAGATGTCTACAGGAGAAGAAAAACGGTTTTGTGGAATGTTTATCTTGACTTGGGCTACGTACACGCGGACGAATTCCTGAGGGTGCTGAGAAAAAGCTGTTTTTGGGAACGACGTTTTCTTCTACTGCTTATGTTTCTGCTGCTGCTGCTGCTTCTTAGTCTTCTTCTTTTTCTTCTTCTGCTTATCCTTCTTCTGCTGCTGCTTCTTCTTGTTAATCTTCTTTCTCTCTTTCTTCTTCTGCTCATCCTTCTTCTTAATCTTCTTTTCTCTTTCTTCTTCTACTCATCCTTCTGCTGCTGCTGCTGCTT
>CM054135.1:39325883-39328383 GCA_028751875.1 Rapana venosa | reverse complement strand
AAACTACGGTTCGTGAAAGCAATGAATGGGTTAAATTCTGTTAAGAACGTCTACGGTCCATGAAAGCAATGAATGGGTTAAGAACGTCTACAGTTCATGAAAGCAATGAATGGGTTAAATACTGTTAAGAACGTCTACGGTCCATGAAAGCAACGAATGGGTTAAATTCTGTTAAAAACTACGGTTCGTGAAAGCAATGAATGGGTTAAATTCTGTTAAGAACGTCTACAGTTCATGAAAGCAATGAATGGGTTAAATACTGTTAAGAACGTCTACAGTTCGTGAAAGCAACGAATGGGTTAAATTCTGTTAAGAACGTCTATGGTTCGTGAGAGCAATCTCACATTCAGGACATAGATAGAATTAGAAGTTCAGGGGTCATACACTTGTTCAAAAAAGCGAGAAGTCTGAGTTCAAATCCCACCCAAAACCAAATTTCGTACCCCCAACAAACTGCTATTCTTTTAAGGTGAGATGATAAACTTAGGGTTAGGTCCCATGATAAAAATGTAACACGCATGTACAAGAAGGCAAGTTGACAAGAGCACTGTCCTTGACAACATTCTGTTGAAAACCCTGCCCTCGCTGACAAACATACAGAGACAACAACACGAACACACACACACACACACACACACACACACACACACACACACACACACACACACACACACACACACACACACACACACACACACACAAAGAGCAACGAAAAAAGCAAAATAAATGATGACTTATTGCATTCTCTTTTGTTTTCTTGTACCGAGTTATATTCCATTGCACTGCATAGTTTTCCATTGCATGGTATTGTATGTTACCGTATTACACTGTAGTGTACTGTGCTGTATGGTATTAGTATATACTATTACTGTCTTGTATTCTACTGTATCCAATTGATGACTACCAGAGACGCTGCTCTCGCTGAGGAAGGCATCCACTGTCTCAAGTGACAGAGAAATCTGAGAAGACCCTAGGAGAGCTATGCATCCCGACAGATTACAATAACACACACACACATAATCCCTTCACTGAATGGATGCTTTCTTCAAGCTCCCTGTAAAATATTTCCTCTTGGGTCTGGAGGAAGAAAGGCCAGACCTTGTCATTTCCACACCCACACTTCTTACCTTCACCACGCAATTTGTCTCGAACGGCCACTGACTCTCTCTCTCTCTCTCTCTCTCTCTCTCTCTCTCTGAGTCTCCGCCCCCTCCCCCCCCCCCCCCCCCACCCCCCCCTCTCTCCTCTCCTCTCTCCTCTCTCTCTAGTCTCCACCCCTCTCCCTCTGACTCTCTCTCTCTCTGATCTCCCCCCCCTCTCTCCCCCTCTCTACTGTCTCGTCTCTCCTCCTCTTACTCTCTCTCTCCCTCCCCCTCCTCTGCTCTCCGTCTTTCTCTCTCTGTGAGTCCCCCACCCCCCCCCTCTCTACTCTCTCTCCCCCCCCCCCTCTCTCTCTCTCTCTCTTCTCTCTCCTCTCTCTCCCCCCCCTTTCTCTCTGTCTGTCTGTACCTCTCTCTCTCTCTCTCTCCCCTTTCTCTCTCTGTCTCTCTCACTCTCCCCCCCCCCCCTCTCTGTCTCTCTCTCCATCCTTCCCTCCTTCCCATCTCTCCCCCCTCCTCACCCCCCCTCTCCCTCACTCCCCACTCTCTCTCTCTCTCAAACTCACTTTCACTCATCCACATGCGTGCACACAAGCACTCAAGGCTCTCGCGGAGTCGGGCCCGAGCCATGTCGTCAAGTACTCCCTTTATCTCGGACAATCTTTCACAAAACCCAAGTTTTCTGAAGAAGCCTGGTCCACCACGCCAAACAAACATCTCAAGACTACTAATTATCTCCAAAGAGAAATACCATCTCTCTCTGTCTGTCTGTCCCTGTCTCTCTCTTCTCCTCTCTCTCTCTCCCCTCTCCTCTCTCTCTCTCTCTCTCTCTCTCTCTCTCTCTCTCTCTCCCCTTTCCATCCCCCCCTCCCTCTCTCTCTCCCCTGTCTCTTTCTCCCTTTCTCTCTCTGTCTCTTTCTCTCTCGTTGCTGATGTCGTTGTCAACTTTGTCATCGTCGTCGTTGCTGTAATTGTTATGATTATTTTATTAGCATCATTAATATCATTGCTATTATCTTTATCATCATTATTATTAGCATCATCGTTATTATCCTTATCATCACTATCATCACCAATATCATTAGAGGGCTGGATGTAAACAACAACAAAAAAATTTTAAGCTGTATTCTATTACCCTCAATAAACAAAACATCGTTCATTCTTTCTCTCTTCCCATCCTCCCCGCCCCCTTTCTCTCTTTCTCTCTCTCTCTCTCTCTCTCTCCCTCCTCTCTCTCTCTCTCTCTCTCTCTCCTCTCTTCTCTCTCTCTCTCTCTCACACCACACACACACACACACACACACACAGAGTAAAACTGGAGGAGACAGACAGAAGGGCCTCTGAGGGGTAATGTTTGGTCTGTAAGCACATAAAGCTGATGAGAGACGCCGGTAAATTGA
>CM054135.1:39163383-39320883 GCA_028751875.1 Rapana venosa | reverse complement strand
AAAGAAAAAAAGTGAGGTGGCAAAAGATTAAAACAAATATCACAAACATTTAAAACAAATCTCTAAATATAATGTCTTTTTAATTTTTACAAACGGAAAAGAAAAACGAAAAGTGAAAAAGAAAAACATACACGGAATGACGAAACCAAGCGCAACATCTTGAAAGCTGGAGACAGGCTGGAATACACGGACCTGTCTGGCAGTGTGCAGTGACGGCAGAGAAAGCCTTGGCTGGCTACCGACCTCCAGTTCTTCCTCAATCAGCATCATTCACACCCAACTCTACAGCCTATTACCCTTGCAGCAACTTCAACTGCACGTGTTTCCTCTACACTTAGCCTTCCAATCATTTCCCATACTTTTTCACTTCAAAACATGTTGTGTGCTTTAAACATAGTTATTGTGTGCTTGCATGTACATGTGTGTTGTGTGTGTGTGCCACACCACCACCACTAACACCCACCACATCACACATGCACTGGGCCGGCACACACACACACACACACACCCGGAATTATTCTTGTTTTTTAGTCTCACAACGCTTCACAAACCCACTTACAAGCAGGAAGGAAGCGCAAATTGTTTTGCTCATTTCAAGCGTAAAAATTTTAACGACGCTTCCCCCCTCACAATTTCTTTTGCAGGCTTCTTTTGACAAAACGACTTGCCTTCGGCTGGCAGTTCTAAATGGAAACGGGTGTACTACAAGAGCTGTTCAACATGTTCAACGTCTAACTATGAAGGGGGTCCCACTGCAGGGACAAATGTTGCTTTTTGTTTGGTTGGTTGTTTGCTGTTGTTTGTTTAGTTTTTGCACACATAAGAGCCCATAGATCTATGCATTGGCTTTTGGGTGGTGACATTCAAACTTGAGAGGACGATACTGACGTTATGATGTCATCACATTTAGTAGCATCCTACCCATTGCAACTGAAGAAAATGGAGAGATTTCAGAGTCTGCTGTGACAACTACTAATTAGTAATAAGCTTTCTGCAAAACCTCTCTCTCTCTCTCTCTCTCTCTCTGTCTTGGCCACGTGGTCTAAGACGGAACATCCCCTGTGGGGATTCGGTATAAATATCATTCTCACCTTCTGGAGATTCCGTGCCAGAAATTCCCTCTTTTCTATCCCTCTCTTTGTTTCTGCCTTGGTCTTTTTCTTCCTGTGTCCTCCTTGTCTATTTTCTGCCTTCTTGGTCCATTCTCCTGCCCTTTTTTCCCAGAAAGACTTAAAAGATAACAATTCTCTTCCACACGGAAGTCGGATGCGCTGGGCCTGACTTGCCAAGCCCTCAACAACAAGGCAACATATTTCGGCTCATGTATATGACAGACAACAGTAGTTGCTGTCTGAGCATTGGACAACCAAGAAGGAGAAGGCCAAACGACAGGGCGCCATCTACCTGGAACTGCAGTAAAATGAACAATCATCGTCCGGGCATGCCAGTTGCTGCACTGTAAGTATATGATGTGGAAAAGACCCTGGACTTGTGAATCAGACGGCAATATGAACTCTCTCTCTCTCTCTCTCTCTCTCTCTCTCTCTCTCTCTCTCTCTCTCACACACACACACACACACACACACACACAGTCACTCACACACAGTCTCTGTCTGTCTGTCTGTCTGTCTGTCTGTCTGTCTCTCTCTCTCTCTCTCTCTCTCTCTCTCTCTCTCTCTCTCTCTCTCTCTCTCTCTCTCTCACACACACACACACACACACACACACAGTCACTCACACACACAGTCTCTGTCTGTCTGTCTGTCTGTCTGTCTGTCTGTCTGTCTGTCTGTCTGTCTGTCTGTCTCTCTCTCTCTCTCTCTCTCTCTCTCTCTCTCTCTCTCTCTCTCTCTCTCTCTCACACACACACACACACACACACACACACACACACACAACCAGAGCACACACTCACACACACCATCACCACCACACTTTGGTCTTTTTATCTTCCAGTCCCCATCACTCAGTCAGTCTGGTGCCTGCAGGCAAGGTAGGTAGGAGAGAAAATGAACGGTGGCACTGGTACAATGTGAGAATCTATGGCTAACTGAATGACACATTGTATCTTTGGAGACTTTCTTAAACTGACCAGTTTGTGGGAGGGCTGGGTACATCCTCACAATTTTAAGGGACCAATAATTTTATGTGTGTGTGCATGTGCGTGCGCGCGTGTGTGTGTTCTATAAGACTATGAGCACCCATAAAAATTATACATGCTCATATTCTTGAACACACGCACACATACACACACACACACACACACACTCTTCCCACACACACATTCTCTCCTTCCCACCATCCCCACCCATTTTCCTCTGAAAATCTTTTCAAATTCTCCTCATCTCCCCAATAAAACTGCTGAGGACTCCATTTTCACAAACAATAAACCAGCCCTCCAGCTAGGCAACTGAAGCAGAAAGAATGTCATCGCACATAAAATGAAATCATCAGGATCCAAAACCCCATAGGCTTTGAAAAAGATTTTTTTTTTTTAAATGAAAGAAAGAAAGAAGAAGAAGAAAAACTCACAATTCAGCCATTAAAATGAAAGCGAATCGAATCCATCTATAGGCAAGATTACCACAATGTTGGAAGATCATAAAACTAAAAGCTCCATGTGTACTCAGTGACTGGCAAGCGATGAAAACAGTATTATGTAGTGTTGTGTAGAGAGCATAAGGGGGAAAGTTGTAAGCAGGTTCTTCAGCTTGTAGTACATAGGCCTTGTAGTTGTATGCTTTTATTACTCCAACTATGAAAGAAAAAGTTTTCCATTCTGCTGTAATGTGAAAAATTAATAGTCTCCAGCCGAGTTCATGAATACCCTTCGCTTTCACTATCTGCTGACTCCAGCTAGGATTCTCTTCAACCATGTTCAACCTGCATGTGAAAGGAAACGGGAGAAAAGTTGTTAATGCTGGAATGTTTGTGGGTTTTGACTTTTTCCTCCTTTTTAAAAAGACTTTTTCTTTCCTCACATGTAATTTGTTGAAGTGAGTTTTCCGCTTGCTTGGTTTGTTTGTTTTTAATAAGTAGGGTATTTTAAAAAACAAATTTGATTAATTATCAGATTAAAACTCTCTCTCTGATGCATGCATGTACGCGCACACACACATGCACGCATGCACACACACATACACACACACACAAACGCACACGTGCACACACACACCAAATGCTCAGCATTCACAAAACAAACATTAAATTTGTATTCAGCTGAATGACTGTTTCTTAATGTAACAAGTACTAATTTACTATAGATCTAAGAACATTATCTTATTGCTTTTTACTTCATTCAGTCTAGATGATTTCACACACTACACTTTCTCATCAAATCAGAGACAGAATATAAAATGTTCATGATTTAATTTATTGATTTTGAATTCAATAATGTAAACTTTACCGCTTGAAGTATTTTTTACTGAAGACACTCTGCTAAATTGTTATTAATTCCATTAGCTAATGCATGAGTTTAGAAGCATGTATGATGTTCCTAGGTAAAAACAGTTTTCAAAATGGTTATATACTTCTGATGACATTTGGAATGATAAATAGATAAGATATGAATTATAAGATAATATACTATTTCTAACCACCCAGTCAATACATACTTGAATCGTTAAAAGTAGCTATTTTGAGAACCAAAATGATCTAAAACTAGGTATGTATAATTTGTGAGTTCTATATAAGAAAAAAATTCAAATAAAAAACAAACGAACAAAGAGCAACAACATCTGTAACAAAGTGTAACATCTTGTACTAGAATTTTTTTTACATTTAGATCAGCTGGCATGATGGTAGTTCCTAGGCAGTAAAAGGATGAAACTACAAGAGTTAAACTTAGAAGTTATAAATTGTGCAGATTCCTTTACACAATTTTTTCCAGTGAAATCCTTACCTTGACCAAAAACACACAAAATCAATAACAAGATGGCCTTATTTCCTAAGTGGAACAGTAAACTTAAAAAGAAAAGGGGAAAAAAAGAGCTTAGAGATAACAAGCAGCCAGAATATCTAACACTTCCCCAACTCAAACCTTAACCTTAAGAAGCAACATTTCCAACACCCTAAAAAGTTCCTGGATCTCAACCCAACCACAATGATAAACTAAAAGTACACAATATACAAAAAGGGGCAAGAAAATTAGAATAACCAACCAACCAACTGACCAGATCAAACAACAACAATGAATTTCACAAACCACTTTTTTTTTAAACCAGAGATGACAAAAAACAAGGATGAAAACAAAACAAAAAGTAAACAACATCAAATGAACATCACTGCTGACTAAAGAGTAAAGAAGAAGAGATGACAAGGAAAAGAGAGCAGGAACATACACAAGAAAACATGGAATTTTTGTCGATTGATTCATGTACAAAAGTGTGTTTGTAAGTTTACAGCAATGCATAATGTCTGCAGCAAAAATCAACCAATCCTATCTTTAAAATACAGTTCATGGATTGAGAGTTGTTTTATTTTGTTGTCTATGTTTTGTTGTGTTCTTTTGTTTGTTTGTTTGTTGGGGGGGGGGGGGGGGGCTGTTTCTTTTCTTTTTTTTTCTTTCTTCTTTTGGGGGGAGGGATATTTGTTTCAAAGTTTGGCTTGGTTTACTTTTTAGTTGGGTTTCTTGCAGCAGGATTGTTGTTGGGTTGGGTTTTTATTAGGGGGGTGGGAGGGTGGGGGTAGAGATCTTGCAAGTTGTATAACCACCCTTTTTTAAATTTTATTTACTACAGTAATTTCTGTTGGATTATATAGATCTTTATCTCACACAGGTCTACATTTGTCATCCAGAGGATTGAGCAATAAACAAGTCTGGGACTACTCATCTACTGAGAGTTATGACAACACATTTTCAATCAATATTATCAAAGTTTTCCTAAAATTAACTTATAAATGATCAATAAAACAAATCATAATATTTCTTTCACTTTGAAGCTCTTTAAACAGTGAAACACTAGTTAGTTCAACTGTTATTGTTAACTAGTCTTATGATAATGAACTAATATGTAATCTGAACAAATAAACCAAAATTTCCTTTAAGAAAAATTTTAACAGATAGACTGCAATTCAGTTTCTAAAAAGGTAGCAGAAAGAGACTACGCTTTGTGCAGTACAGCATGAATATTGTACACATTAGTCAATACACATGTGTGCAAAGACAGATTGTAGACCTGTGCACATACATGTGCACAATATACAATAGTAAGTCAATAGTATGTATGTACACATATTATATATATATATTACAGTATGCAAGTACTCATGAGCTTGTGTGCATGATTTGTGTGTGTGTGCACGCGCGCATGCATTCGAGAGACAGAGACAGAGTGTTTGTGTGTGTGTGTGTGTGTGCTGATTATATGCACATAGATCTATGCATGTACAGATGATTATAAGAGACAAGAGGGAGAGAGAGAGAAAGAGACAGACAGAGAGACAGAGACAGACAATAGGCATGTGTGTGTGTCACTGTGTGTGTGTACTTGTGTGTGTGTGTGTGTGTGTGTACTTGCGTGTGTGTGTCTGTGTGTTTATTTGTGTGTGAGTGTGTGTGTTTGAGTGTACGTGTGTGTGAGTGTAATTGTGTGTGAGTGTGTATGAGTGTGTGTGTGTGTACTTATGAGTGAGTGAGTGTGTGTGTGTGTGTTTGTGTGTCCATGTGTGTGTGTGTGTGTGTGTGTGTGTGTGTGTGTGTGTGTGTGTGTGGTGAGTGTGTGTGTGTGTGTGTGCTGTGTACTTGTATGTGTGTGTGTGTACTTGTGTGTGTGTGTGTGTACTTGTGTTTGTGTGTGTTGTACTTGTGTGTGTGTGTGTGAGAGAGAGAGAGAGACTGAGAGAGTGTGTGTGTCACTGTGTGTGTGTGTGTGTGTGTGTGTGTGTGTGTGTGTGTGTGTGTGTGTGTGTGTGTGTGTGTGTGTGTTGTGCACGTGTGTGTGTGTACATTGTTCTTGATATGTTTGTACATAAGTATGCATCTGGGGAAAATGTCAGAAGTGTTAACCCAGAACAAGAAGATGGACATACGACAGACCTCATTCAAGTTACCAACTCATAACAAGTAATTAAAATAAACCAGACAAATGCTGGTCTATGAGTTAATCAGTCCTATGAAGTCGCACAATAAAGCCACACACTCAAACCGACACAAAAGTTGAAAACAAACAAAGCATACACAACACACCACTCCGAGACTCACCCTTTCGCTTTCTCCGTTCAGATGCTTTTTGAATACCGGTCCTTCGCGTGGTCCTTTGCTACCCACAAGTTCATCCTCTGCCTGGGTCCCTTCTTTCATAGAATAAAAATTGTAAGCCAGAAGCGCCTGCACCGCAAGGATGATGAGGGCCACATAGAAAAAGTATTTGTATCGGGAACACAGTCTTCGATTCGACACCACTCGCGGAGCTGCCATACTCGTGTGAAAGGCAGCCGAATGCTACTCCGAGAACAGAGAGTTCTGCAAGGGGCGTGGCTCTCAAAGCACTACACGGCCACGCACTCGAAACAGGCTTGGCTAACGTCGGCGCTCACACTACGCTACAGACGCACACTTTCACACACTGTGGCAAGCACAGCGTTTTATTTTGCTGTTGCGGGCACATAGCTGCAGACACCTGACGATGTTTGTTTTTGCAACCGGTAATCTCTACTAGGAAAGATCGATCACCTACTGATTAAGTGAAGTTAAGTCATTGTTCTGTTGACAGTTATCCAGTACAGAATATTTCGGAAAAATTAGAAATTGGGTGCTTCCTTTGTTTGTTTTTTCATTTCGTTTTTGTTTTGCAATAAGCTTATGTAGATTCTCATAAACTTTATTTTTGTCGCCAGTTTTTAAAGATTATATATCCATATACAGTTTCCCAAGGGTCTGCTTATAAGGCACTAGAGCTTTGGGATTTTTTTTTCTTCAGTTTTCACAGTTGTATGATTATAACTATGGCCACTGCCGCTTCTGTGCCAGGCTTCCAAAACTGAAGTTGACTGGGCTCAACAGTTCTTTCCTTATCAAACTTCAGGGAAGTGCTCCAGAAGAAAAACAGTTGCTGTTTTTTTTTGCCCCAACAAGTACTTGCACAGGAACTTATACTGCATTATTTTGCTTTTGTTCCTGTGTTACTTTCAGTTAATGCCAGAGGCAGTGAGATGACAGCAAGGCTGACTTGAATGAAATTGTACAAGTGTGTGTGTGTGTGTGTGTGTGTGTGTGTGTGTGATTTGTTTATGGATAGTGCAGTCATGGTACATATGAAAGGCTCACCAATTTGAAATAATTCATTTGTGAAATTAACAGGGCAGCCCCCCTCCACTCCACACCAGCTCTGAGGAAAACCTTCCACATCTTGTGTCAAGTGTATTCAAGTTGTAAACTGGTGTGTGTGTGTGTGAAGATTTCAATTTACATTTCTTCATACAATGTGATATTGGACAATACAAAACAAAACAAAAAAACTTTTTAAAGACACCAGTTTACCCAGTGATTGTCAGCTGAACACTGGAAAACGCTTGTTGCATAAAAACAAACAAGAAGCTGAAAGAAACTTTTTTTTCTGTAATTGTCTGATATGTACAAATTGTAGTTCTGATAGGATTCTTGCTTTTTCACCTACATCTGTTCTTATCTGTCATAGTAAATGGGAGCCTGATTTATGTAATATATCATATCATCAGTCCAAGAAAACTTCTAAAAAGTACAATATGCACCAACTTCTAAAAAGTGCAATATGCACACCTTAAAATAAACACTTGAGTTGAAATAACTTTTTTCTGATTAGTTGGCATATGCCCAGTTATTTCCATCAAAGGAAATGTGAAGTTTTCCTGACTGTTGCATTTTCATTCATTCAGGCACTTCTGATGGTGTGGTATTTTCATTTAGGCCACTTATTCTTTTGTCTGATTAGTGGATGTATGGAGCATCCTGTCTTCAAACTGGAGGATAGCTGTAGACATTGCTGTCACTCAGGAAGTATTCTCTTCCCATTGGTCAACATATGGGATGTTTATTGTATCTCATCCATGCTAGCTCTATCTGGAAGCAGTACATAGAAAATGTAAGTTTGGTCTGGACTTTAAAAACAAAATCACATATGAAAGGTGAAGGTTCTGTTTGTTTTATTTAAACTGTTTTGCTCTGCTACACACATCTTTTCTTTTTTTGGAGTATGTTTCTCGTTATGTTTGGTGTGCTTTGTGGCTATTGGTAGTGGGCGTTGGGGGGGGGGGGGGGGGGGGGGGGTTAAGATCATTTTTCAAAGAGAAAAAGAGCAAAAACTATATTTATTACAACTTAAACATTTCTTTAATTCCCTGAGAAGTCATGAGGCATGGCACTGCATTTTTAAGCAATATGCCTTGGGCATGTTGAACCTGCTGTAGTTCATCCCTTGTCAGCTCAGACTACATACTGGTTTAAAGTGACAGACTAACGTTACATCCTGGTGATGTTTGTGTTATTCATGCCACTGGCTGTAGCAGCCTACTCTTCTATGAAAGAAGCATTTTTACCACACCCACAAGATGTGCACACATTCGCACATATTATCAGTTTGTAGTCTCATCAAAAGGACATGCAGAACAATGGGAGAACTGATGTTAACTCCTACGGAAAATCCCTTAAAATGGACACATCAGTGATGACTAAACCCAGTGCCCTGATCTGGTCACTGGTTCACACTCTAGGCTATTCTGTCCCAATCTGTTACACTAGTCAGCAAATTATTCTTTTTGTCAGAGAATAGTCTTTATCATTTGTGTTCCAAAGCAAATCTTATTACATAACATTACATTCTCTGTTGTCAGTGAGCATTCTCTTAATTATGATTGTTTTCAAGGTTCTGCTTGTATGAAAGTTGCCTGTTCTGTGATGTTTTATGCATAGAAAAACAGAAGATTTACAATATGACATAGTTTGGCATGGAGATCAGCACTGGAAAAAAAAAGGTTGATGACCAACAGTGCAAGTCCAATCTCAACCATCACAGTCAGTGGACAAAAACATCAGATAGTGAGCAAATTCAAATAGCCTCTTTGAGCTCCATCATCTGTGAAGAGGGATCTAAAACAGAAGTGATTTCAAGAGCTGGACAGACATTATCAGCTTATACAAGGCTAAAATCTGTGGAAATATTTTTTCATTTATCAGATAGAGCTCTGAGGTTCATCAATGGGGAGATTTTGTGTACGCACTCGTTTTTGCCCACCATGAAGGAAACCGTATTTCCATTTCAGAGATATGTGCTGGGTATGTTCTTGTTTCCATAATTTCCTGAATGGCGACATGAAATACAGGATCTTTAGTGTGCATATTTGATCTTCTGCATGTGTACATACATAAATGATTAAGGGAACTAAGGCACTGGCAAATCTAGACTGTGAAGTTGACCTGGGAGACAGTACAAATCTCCACCCTTAATTCACCAGACACCACTGTGATTTGAACCCACTTCTTCATGGACACATGGGATTGAAGTTGAACAGTCTTAACCACTTAGCTATAGCGTGGAAAGATAAAAACTTAAGTAGGAAGACAAAACTAAAATGACTCCATGTGCTGGTTCATTCTATCTTTGTATATGCATGCAAGTCTGGCACTTAAACAGCGGACCTGGCAGAAAAACTCAAGCACATGAAATGCAATGCTAAACTTGGCTTCTCCTACCTGGACTGTATGACAAATGAGTAAGTGTAAAACATTGGTAGAGAAGCCACAGACCACTATGAAGACTTCCATACAACAGTGAAGATGAGAAAACTGGCATGTAAGAAGTTCCGACAACCATTCAAAGATCATCTTGCAAGGCACAGTGGCAGATGACATCACTGAAAGGATGACTCCAAAGAGTTTTGCCAAGATCCAGGCATGGCCACACAACTGCCACAAATAGAGAGAGCTGGTGCTCCTTTCAGTGTAGCACCCCCACGATCACTCTCAGATTAAGAAAAAAAAGTTTATTCATACTGCTGTTAAGATGTGAATGACTGCAAGAATGGGAGGCAAGCCATAGGGGCAAGGAAGAGAGAGGGGAGTGAGAGAGAGAGAGAGAATTCAAATATTTCATTGAGGGTGTTTGGATAAGCCAGTGGCTTCTTTATACCAGGCCCTCAAAGAGAGAGAGAAAAAGAGAGAGAGAGATGACTGACACCTAAAAGATATAAGAAGGCAAACAGGAAAGAGACAAAGTCACACACACACACACACAAATACAAGCAAAGACAAAAAAACATACAAGCAAAAAGAGTGAAATGACTGACTCTTAAAAATGTCAAGGCTGAAAAGATGGAGAGCGAAAACCACAACAAAAAATACTGAGAGAAACATCAGCTCTTCAAAGCAACCATCAGACCAAATACAGGCCAAAAAGTCTTTATTTTGTTTATCACGGATGTTTACATTACATACACATACAGTATTAAACTTGAGTCAATTATGTACACACAACAACAGAACGAACTAGAACAGGCTTCACTCCTGACACTCTCTCTCATCAATCAAACCAATCAATCATCCATACAAAGTTACACCAACAAGCAAACACGCTGACCAATACAAAAAAACCCAGCAACACTCAATAGGATTCAGGCACAGCAGAGGGATATATTATTTGCTGCATGTAATAACTAAACCAAAATCCCTCTAAAAGAAATAAAATATAAAACATCCAAGAAAGGCGTAATGAAACTCTTTTGCCACTATGTATACTCAAGCTTCATGTGGAAGAAAACAAATGTGTCCATATGCAGACACATAAAAACTGAATACGCTGACACTAGACTAGATATCTTGAACCATTTTTACACACGTGCTACACAAAAAAAAACCCACATAAATTGTCTGAGCGTTGATCTTTACAGTTATGAAGAGTGCTTCATATATGTTGCACCTTTACCTGGAAAAAAATACTGACCAACTTTCTCAAGTCTCAACAGTTATATGGACCTATGCTTTTATTCTTACTTCATGAGATCCTTCTGCCTTTAAGCAAGCAACAAACATTCAAAATCCCAACCCCAAAAGAAACCCTAGTTTGTCTTCTTTTCACATAAAATGCTAGTTACAATTCACTTTCACATGTCAGCCACAAGTTTACAAAAGCACTTTCTAGATATTGAGAGAGAGATTTTAATACAGCACAGTACCGTGCTCAAAAAGTCCAGTTATCCTTACAGCACATGACACTGACCCATAGTAATATATATATATATATATATATATATATATATATATATATATATATATATATGCATATGCATATGCATATGCATGGTAACGGAGAAGAAGCTCTGAATAAACATTCCTTCATGATTTTTATAGAGGTTTTAGATTTAACAAATTGTCAGCCTTAAAATAGCTTTCACAGATGGCTGGACTATAAGCAAAATGAAAAGAAATGAAATTCCCTATATGCCTCTTGTGGGTTAATTACTTTAATTTAAAGCAAACAGTCATAAAGTCTCCCAATATGAGATTCAGTTATAATCAATGACAGCTTCACAGACTGAGTAATGCACTGTCACTAACTCTGAAAGTCATGTGTGTGTGTATGTGCGTGCGTGCGTGCGTGTGTGTGTGTGTGCGTGTTCACATACACACATGATGCACATTTGTGTAAACATATCTACATCCATGCATGTGGTCAAAATGTTACAGATTCACTGATGTTCTGCAGAGACTGCTAAAGAAATGCAAATCAATTATTTCCTACAACAATCTAAACATACAGATATAGCTTTAAAATAACTAAAGAAATTTAAACAAACAAAAAAAAGAAGACAAATTAGAAAAATTAAGAAACAAAAATACCTCCTCGACCCCCTCCCATCCCCACCCCCTCAAAGAATACAACATTAAAATAAATGTTAAACCATAATTGCAATAAACAATCACAGAAAACAACACATTAGCAACACACATTTTTTCATTTGTCCTTTTTCAAAGAAAAAAAAAATTCAAAACCCATCAAGACACGCACACAGTAACAAACTAAACCGGCATCAACGTCTGAAACCCCACCACCCGCCCCCTCCACACCCCACCCCACCCCACCTCCCTACTCCCTCAGAAAAACACACAGGCTAAGTAAGGATCTGAAAGCCTAGACGGCAGGGCCCGAACTGTGGGGTAGGGAGCACATTTCACAGGCGGCCAGACCAGGAGGGTTGAGGAAAGTGCAGTGTGCGCATGTCCACATGGCGCTGGAGCTTCCCCCTCCAATGGGGGGCAGGGGAGCAGCACCAGGTCCGACATAGGAGGCTTGGCGGGGTGAGGGGTCTGTAGAAAAGAGGTACAGCTCGTTTCAAATGATGACAACAGTATGCTGATGATAATAAAGAGCGACAAAGAAGTACACATTGTTTCAAAATGATGACAACAACATAATGCTGATAATGATAGAGCAAACATGAGGTACAGATTATTCCAAAATGATAACAATAATATACTGATAATGACAGAGCAAAAAGAAAAGCACAGAATTAGGACATAAACACACAGACACATATTTCTTCATCTAACGTGGTAATAATCAGTGAATAACCAGCCAGGGAAAATTTTTTATTTAGGTCAAAAAGAGACTTTCATAAACTAGTAAAGAGCAGACACAGTATAAGTACAGTGATACAAGTGCCATGCGTTATTTTCAGTTCTTGCTCTCATTGTAACTTTCATTTAATCAATTAACAAACAAACAAACACGCAAAAAAAGGAGACAGCAAAGAAAGCAGACATCATAATTATAAGAAAATAACAATTATCTTCTAGCTGACATCACATAGGAAAAACAACAGTAAGCTAATCATGTTTAACTAAAGTTGAGTGCACCCTCACATACATAAGAGAAGGGATGGAAAATATTTCAACACGCACAGACACAGAGAGAGACAGACACACAGAATGTGACAAGCAGAAACATAGACAAGAACAGCAAGAACGCTACATACAGAGAAAAAGACGGCAAATGAGAAATACAGGTAGAGGGAGAGAAATAGAATTCAACAGGGACACAAGGGGGTGGGGGGAGAATCAAAAAAGTAAGGGGAAGTAACATAGGAAGAGACAGACAGACAGACAAAACTTGTGCAATTTTACAGACAAAAAGACACAAGCATATAAAGAAAAGAAAATGAAAGGCAGAACTTAGTGTCTGACCGTGTGCAGACATCATCTCCTCCACTGTAGCCCATTCTTCGGTCTTCTTGAACTGCAGTGCCAGCTGTTCATCCTGGTTCTTCACTGCTTCCAGAAGCATCCCCATCTTTTCCTGTCCACACATAACCCCAACATTAAACACTCGCAGGCAGGCAAACACTCGCAGGCAGGCAACACATTGTTTTCTATGTTACTAAAACTGACTGATTGACTGACTTCTTCCTGAAGTCCTTGCAGAGTTGTTGGGGCACCACAATGAATTTTTTTTTTTTTAGGCAATGTGTCATGGGCAAGATGGTGATCTTGGTGGAGCCCATCCCTTACCAGGTTATCCAAATTACAAGGGCTACGAGTGATCTTTAGAAGGAAGGCAAATACACAATTTTTTCAGTAAAGCAGCAGAAAGTGCAGGTGACATCAAAATTTAAGACTTAAAATTCGTTCTGTCATTTTAAAAACAATGTGGTGACCACTCATATAACGAAAAAGCACAACTTTTATTTGTTTAAGCTACCTCCGCAACGTCAGAACCCTACACACAGGTATGTTGGTATTAAGAGTACTCTAACCGCAGCAAGTATGAGGTCAAAGGCTTATGTGTGCAGCACACCATGTAAATGCTTATGGTAGAAACAATACCAACTGTGATATATGATTTTTTTAAAACCAAGCAAACAATTAAATAAAACAAACCAGATGTTAACACCACACACCCTGTCAGGTACCTAGGTATTAGTAACAAAATCTGATGATAATGAGATTCTGACACTACCAAGTATGATTTCAAGAGTTACACAGAGTATCTATAATACTAATGATAATGAGATGACACTGGCAGATATCTCAGAAGATAAGGATACTGGTAGGTATTATCTCAGAGAAACATAGTACAAATGTCAGCAAAAGGGTTACAATACTGATACAAACAGAAGATATGTCCACCCTAAACCATTTTTTTCAGCATTTTAAAGGCAATTTTTTGATAGATGTTCAGTATCTTAATGCACAATATATGACACTTATTTTTTAGCAAAGTAAAATGAATGAAAAAAAAGACTTTTACCCTTGTAATTTCTCTTCTTTGTTTATTTCTGTTTTTTAATTATATCTTTTTTTTCGATAAGTTCATAAACTTCTTGTTCCCTTTTACCAACAAGGAAATCTGAACAGATGTGATGATGGGATATTGTTCAGACCTGCATTCTCACTGCTTTCAAAACAAAAAAATGTAGTGTGTATGGGAGAGTGGGAGACCCAAAAGATGGGGAAGGGGAGGGGGGAAGGTGAGTGGGAGAAGGCCAGTACAGAGATGGATAGAGTAGGAGAGAGAGAGAGGTAATCATTAACAAATGCTGATATTAACAAAATGGAAACTAAAAAGTATGTCTTAAAAGCATGCAGGCTATCAGTAACAAATACTGAAGACAAAAACACTGAACCCTGACAGGTGAGAGGTAAACAGATTATTAATAACAAAAAATGGGGAAAATATTTTTAAAAACATACTAACCCTGACAGGTATGATCTCGGAGGTACACAGGAACACGAGGAGGTGAAAGTCTGACATGGCTGCGAGGAACTGACTGGGGCTGAACTGCTGCATGTACTGTACCAATGCTCCAAAGTCCTGAACAACACATTGTTAAATATCTTTTTGAATACACACTGTTAGTTACCACCTTTTTTCTCATTCCTAGGCTAGAGCTTCAAAATTCACCAATGGTGAGATTTTGTGTCTGCGACTGTTTTTGCCTGTCATTAAGGTAGCCCTGTTCTGACTTTGGAGATGACTAAAGATGACACAGTATGCATGCGCTTTTGGATTGTCACCCGTTCCTACCAGCATAAGATGGCCTTCTCTTCCAAAAGTGATTTTATTATGTGTGGAAGATGTTCTGCGTACATTTGCACACATCACCTCAGTTTGTCTCATCCGAAAGACTTTCAGGGGAGTTGAGTTGGTACTGATGTTAACTCCAGGGGAAAAAGCTCAGGTGCCTCATGGTGGCCTGAACCCAAGCCATCAAATCATGAGTTCAACACTCTAACCACCAGGCTATCCCGCCCCCAGTTACCCTCTTTCACCAGCACTGATCCATCTTTCTCAGAAAGTGACACAAACATCTACACTTTCCCTTCTTGAAACCCCAAAAAATCACAACAACAAAATTAGCACAAACACACACATACGCACACACGCATACAAAATCATATAACTGGTTGGGCTTTTTTTTTTTTTACATGACTGGGCTTTTTTTTTTTACAAGCCTTCTTCCACACACACCCACTCCCTTCAAGCACATGTATGTTTGTCCGTCGTGTCCGACGATGACCTCCAAAACAGCAGAGGAGGCAGCTGCTGTTTTGGAAACTGGGCAGAAATTTGATTACAGTGGAGATGCCTTGCCCACAGCACATCCCCACTCTCTCGGCCAAGTGGGCATAAAGACAGTCAGCATTGGAGATGCTCTCCAAAGGCCAACCAGCCCCCAGGGCTGCAGCACATAAGGACTGTGCAAGTCAAGCCTCCTAGTCAGAGAGTCATAGTCGATCACTAAAGACTAAGCTGTAAAGTGGAATTCCATGAGTGGGAAAGCCACTGGTCATACAGCCTCTCACCTTGCTGTTGCCCCCAGCGTCAATGGTTTAATCAAGAACTATCACACACACACACACATAACCCTCCTCTCTCTACAAAACTACTGAAGAAGTAACTTCTTAACCAAAGACAAGAGGTACCAGAATGTCATTCTTCCATGTTTATATGACACTAAAAACAGAAAAAGCATAAAGAACAGAGCCACATACCTGAGTTTCTCCCATCTGTTCACGGTTCTCTGCAGGGAAGTTGCGCATGCCATCATGGGTTTTGAACGTGTACTGGAAATCGGAGGGGAAAGCAGCAGGCATGTCCACCAACAGGTATTCCACAGGCAGGGGCCTGGCCAGGTGAGTCACCTCGTTACCATAACTGTCTTTACCCTGAAAAAATAGCACCTGCTTGTAACCGGAGAGTATTTCACTCTGAGAACAGTCCATCAGTAAAGAAAAATATGACTATCAAGTCACTCAATATTTCAACTTGTCCAGTCTTCATATCAAATTTCTTGCGGAAATAGGCAAACAAGGATAATTGGCATTCACAGACATCATAACAAAGGGTCTTTGACTATGGCAATATCAACCTGTTCACTAAACGCCAATCCACTCCACATAAGTATCAACTTTCACATTCAAATCATCATCATTCTGAAAACGGTCTTCCACAAGCATATGCCAGAGTCTCAACTTGTATTATAAACTTACTAAGAATTATCCACATAAAACAAACCACGTCACATGACTATGAATTTGTAGAACAGAAAAGTGTGCACCACCAACATCTACTATTGGTCCATTCTCATCAGCTACTGACACTCATCGCAGTGTCTTTTCAGCAAATCGAGGAATGAAATCAGGTAAGTTACCATAACTCTTAATAATAATAACAATAATGTATGGAATTTATATAGCGCTGAATCTTGTAAAGCAACAAATCAAAGCGCTCAGATGACACTAAAAACAACTTTTTTTAATGTATGTGTGTGTATGTGGTTTTTTAAATTTTGTCATCTGTTCCCACCGGCACACAATGGCCAACTCTTTCGAACAGTGGAACAGGATTTAATGTGATGGGGCCTCGGTTTATAGTCTCATCCGAAAGACTTTGACATTCAGTTCGATTTTTTTGTCAAACTGGGAAGAAAGGGCATGGCTGGGAATCGAACCCAGAACCTCACGGTTTACTTGTTGGCAGGCAAACGTCTTAACCATCCTGCCACCTTCTCTTCTCTGAATACTTCTATCAGCCTTTTTCTTATTCTTTTCATAAAGGAAAGCGGTCATGAAAGGACATGAACTAAGCTTGCAGGTAAATAGACCCTTTGAATGTTTGTGCACTCACCTTGTAGAAGACGTCTGGAACGTACTGTTCATTGGAGGATTCCTTGACGTAGCCAAGCTCAGGAACGTCTTTGGTGGGAATAAGGCAATCGTCATTCACCAGAGCCATACACTGGTTGGACACTTGGTAGCCTTCAAAGTGGATCTGGTTGTTGTTGTCCCCTGTCCAACAACCACCTTGTACATACCACTTTTAAGCCACAGGTGACACCATGCCTGGTGGATGACCTCTTTCACACATCACATCCAAATAGCATGCTGTGATAATGAATGAATGGGTGTTTATCTTAAAAATAATAGAGCGCTTTGATTTGTTTTTGCAAGATATAGCACTATATATATTCCATTTATTATTATTATAATTAAAATATCATTAATATGTGCCCACTGTCTCTCTCTCTCTCTCTCTCTCTCTCTCTCTCTCTCTCTCTTTTTTTCCCCATGAGGGCCTGGTGTAAAGAAGCCTCTGGCTTATCCAATTACCCTCATTAAAATATTCGAGTTCGAGTTCTCTCTCTTTCACACACACACACATACACATATATAAACCTGAAAAATGTGGAACCTGAGGCCTGCAAAGCAGCAAGTCATAAGCAACAGCACAGAGAAAGCAAGTTTTGATAGAAGTAAAGTACAGAGAAACATTTCAACAGCTGTCCGCTAGAATCTCATACCTGCCTTGACCATGAACTGCCAAAACAATAAATGACAAAAATAAAGAAGACTGGTTTTGGCTATCAACCCCATGATTTCATATTTTTCAAACAAAATTCATGATTGGAAAACAAAATGTGCACATGCAACAAGGGATCTCAACAAAGCAGGCATACATATAAGCGGTGGGCACTTCAATGCAGTTCAAAAGTGCATAAATTCACCATTCCTGCAACATGATTTCCTTGCTTGTCAATTTTCAACATGAATTTTGATAAGAAAGTTGGGAGTAGAGGATCTTTAAAAAAAAAATTATTTTTTTAAACCCACCTCCACCACCACCACTCCCCTGACATGGTAACACTATCACTTACAAGACAGGCTAAAATATACCGGCATAAAACAGCGACAGACAATCTAACAGTGCTGTGACGATGACTTTTAACAGTAAACACCTTACAAGGACAAAATATAATCTATGGCCATGTGGACAAAACATACAGCCTTCCTGGACTGTCACAAATGAGCAGTGGGTAATGATCATGACAATAACCTGGTATAAATCTTCAGTGACAATAAGAAAAATAATGTAGTCAATGATGAAGACAGGACTTACCTGTGGCAATAACAGTCACAAACTTGGAGCCAAAATGTCCCTCCCTGGCCAGTTTGCAGGGGTTAGGGTGTTTGTTCTGGAAACTGGCTGCCATGATACACTCTTCGGCACTTAGGAAATGGGAGTCCTGCAAGACATCAACAGCCCTTCTGTTTCCCCAGTCATGTCACCAACCCACACATCAATTATGATATTCTACAATTCAGTTAGTCACAATGAAAATCCTTATTGTTATTCTGTAAGGCTTTCAAGCTGTTAGCTTTTGGAGCGACCTGCACTCAGTCCAACCTGATAAATACTCAGCTGTGTAAGTTCATACCGATTTTATAGGGGTTTTGGGGTTTTTTTGTTTGTTTGGTTGTTTTTTTCGGGGGGAAGGGGGGTTCTCAACTATTTTTCTTTCTTTTTCATGATCTGTCTGTTGCTGTCCCCTTTTCTACTATGAACCCACTGTTAAAGCCACTCACTTCAACCTCATCACAAACAGTGTAAAGCTTCTATGTGGATGCATGCCTCAATGTGCATTCTTGATTCTGAAGGTAAAACAGAATTAGCTTGGGTGTGGTCGTATGTGAGAAAATCAGAATGAGTGGCTAGGGAATAGCAGCATAACTGCAATGTTGTAGCTCCATCATACTTTTTAAAAATCTTTTAAAAGTCATGCTGCTCAAATTATAAGACAGTAACCTGATCCCTACTAGAACATGTAATCCTATCTATGACTATGAGGATATTTCTCTTCAAATTAAGAAATTTAAGAAATTCTGTGAGCTGAAAAGACTAACATAAACATCATCTCCTTTTGGTGCTCAAAAATATTTTAGGTGCATCTAGCTTGACTTCTACCAGAGCGTAGAAAATGTGCCTTGGGGGAAATCTTTCTACAAGTAAAACAATATCACGCAATGAACAAAAACGGACATGAGCATATCAAAATACAAAATGATATAAAATGTCCTTAATGATCCATAAGGGCATTACCTTCTTCCCATCCACGCTCAACCCCTCCCCTTTACTTCCAGCTTCATGTTTCCCTTCCTGGCTGTAGTTTAAGATAAAAGCCACTACCTGTAGTCTTCACTTTACATAACCTCACTGCCTTTTACCACTTACAATATTTCCACGGAAGTTTTTCACCGTGCCCTTGGAAAGGTCATCAGCTACAAGGTCGAGGAAGATCCACCCTACAGGCACCAGACCCAGACCTTTGGCCACCTCTGTCACCTGGTCTTCCTTGACGTCCTCCAGCAGCTCCACCCGGTTTGGGGAGTTCACCTGGCAAAAGGTACACAGAATATAATAGCTTCACGATTTTTGGAAGCCAATGACGACAGTCCTCCACATATGAGTGTCCACTGAATGGTGGGACCACCATTCAGATCTGGGGAACAAGGCAGAAACAGAGAGATTGACAGAAAAAAAGGAATTCCTAGCCCAGAATTTCTAGGTGGGGGTGCTATTTATACCAACACGCCTCTGCCATCTCCATGGGAGAAGTACTGATATTAAATCATGGGAGAAAATGCCTTTGAACAGGTCTCTTTGGAGGCTGCAAACCTGTGCCTCAGACCGTGAGCTCTACACTCAAACCTCTAGGCTATCTCTCCCCCATATAACCTTTACAAGATAGTTCAATACTAATGGCACAACTGAAATTAAGTATCACATCACCATATTTCTTTCTGATTTGAAAATTAGTTCAAACCAATCATTACTCAAAGAAAAATGTAAATAGATATCAAAGACAAAAATTTACACACATTCACAAACACACACACACTCTCTCTCACTCACACACACACACACACACTCTCTCTCACTCACACCACACACACACACACACACACACACACACACACACACACACCAACTCACACACACATATGAGACTCTCACCTGTGGCGGTTCGTAGATAGCAGCAACAGTGGCTTTGATGCCCAGTGGTACATCTTTGTGCGGTTCATAACGACCATACAGGATGCCTATACGCTGGTTACCTGTGCTTCTCCAGTAGTTTAGCAAACGGTCTGCTACCATGGGGTTTTCAAACATGATGTAGTCCACATGTCGATATGTCTGCACACAAATAGATTATGATGCATGTATGCTTAAAAATACAGTTAACTGGGAAAAAAATTCTCTGCATATCCTCTAATTCTGATACCCTTTACATATATATATAATATATATATATATATATATATATATATATATATATATATATATATATAACTTTTGTTGCTGCACTCTGACTTCCAAGATGGTGTCTAACCTCGATACCTGTCTGCCTGCTCTTTTGGAAGGCGGGATGTGTTTTTAACAGTGCAAGCAAGATATGTGCATTCCCACACGGGATGTCGGTTTATAGTCTCATCTGAAGGATTCTGACATTGAATGAATTTATCGTCAAAATGGGAAGAAAGGGCAAGGCTGAGAATCAAACCAAGAACCTCGGTGTCTGCAGATGGTAGCATCTGACATGCAAGTCTAACTAAACCAAAGTCAATACAGCAGTCTTCTCCAAAGGTAAGCAGGCAAACTATAATGTGTTCAGCAACAACATGCTTTGTGAACTTGCAAGCAAACACAGTTCATACACACCACTCCAAAAACTGATTTTCTCAAGATGAATATGGATAGGCTAAGCTGAGGACATCAATCTACAGCTCAAACATCTTTTCAACAGGAATGGGGGAGGGAAGGGAGGGGTCACAAGAAAGAAAAGGGAAATAAGAAACAAACAGCACAGATTTACACAACTCAGAACAAGGGGGAAAAAATATAAAATTATGGGAGACCATTTCAAAGAAAACTGCAAGGTTAAAGCTGGGCAATCTACCAACACACACACACACACACACACACACACATTCACACAGATGCACATACACAGCCACTTCCAGCAGCATCACAGCAAATACACAGACTTTTTACACGTCAAAAAACACATTGAAATACACAAGAAAGGCAATATCCACACAACACTGCAGTACAGACATCCTACGCTTACCCTAACACCCACATTACTATCCAGTCACTAGAATATAACATAACATACAACACATAGACTGTAGACTTTTGGAGGTGAAGCGGGAAGAATGGGAAATGTGGCAATATTGTTTGAATAAAGGCATCAGACCAGGAAGGCACAAGATACACGAGATGACAAGGAGACAAGAAAGGAACAATGTAACAAAGATACTGACAGAAAAAGAGGGCATTTCTTGCACAATTTCTGCTTCACTCCATCATTTTGAAGTGTATGAATGAAATGGCTTGCGGGTCAGCACAGAGTTTGGAGATGACCTGACATTTCTGTCAGTGACCTGACCTTTCCTTCCATTCCTTCAGGAGCCACTGGGGCACTGCACTGAATATTCCAGGCAATGCATCTTGGGCAACTTGAACAAGGCAGAACCCATCACTCTGCAGGTAGCAAGGCATGTGCTGGGCATGACTGTCATCCATGCCATTCCCCATAACTGGTTTACATTTCTGTGAACCATGCGTGAGGTTTTACATGTGTGCAAGATACTTTATGTACATTCACACATGGGACCTCAGTTTATACCATATGAAGGATATGCAAAAGATTTATTCTTTGTCAAATGCTAAGACAGTAACTTTTGTTGTCTCAATGCTTTTTCATGCAAGCGAAAATCCAACAGCGCTGCTGTAAAAGGCCCTGACAAGTCAAGAGCAGCATATCGGAGTTAGGCATGTGTATGGGAACGTAATCAAAATCTATGTTAACTCTGAAGGAAAAATCCCCTGGAACAGGCACAAAAGAGACTCCTACCCAAGGCCTCAGTTTCCATCCGATCACGATAACTAAGCGCTCAGCTGTCAGAGGTCCTCCTCACCTGTCTGTTGAGGGTGACAGCATTGGGCTGACACTTGGTGCAGATACCGCCTGGCCATGGAGGGTGTTCCTTACAGCCAGGCTTGATCTTGCAAGAGATGTTCTCCAGGTTGACAAACTTCCCTCTGGGCAGATCACAACCATCAAATAGTTTGTGCCCCAAACATCTTCAATGGCTAGATATATATCATGGAATAGTTTATCACAACTACATGCAAGAGCGCACGCACGCGCACACGCACACACACTCTCTCTCTCTCTTTTCACAGGAGTGGCTTCCCTTGCTTGGCTGCCAGCAAGACGCTTTCTCTCCAGCTGTGTGCGAGTTTTTGTGGTTTGCAAGTTGTTTGAAATCAAAATGCCTGTGTATGGACTACCAGCAACACTAGAGTGCATGTTGAACGCAGCACTTCTTGAACACACGCTGTCTTCGTTCAAGGTGGAAGGGAGAGGACGTCAAACTGTTGTCATTCTTCGTTTGACAGGTAATAGTACCGACCATTCCCCTGTCACACCAGTGTTGAATACGACATATAGGAAAAAATGCCCATCTCAGATGAACAGGGACAGAAGAAGAGCGGAAGCTTACAGAACAAATAAAGAAGGAAAAAATAATGAACAGGCTTCGTCCCCTCTCCTCTGTTTTTACCCACCCCACCTAGCTTATATTACGATGCTGCGAGCCACTGTGATAGCAACGCTCCTATCAATGTGTTTGAGTGTGGTGAACTTTACCCTCCCTCTTCAAGCAGTTGTCCGAATGAAGGCTGTATTGATATGAAAGAGCATGATATAGACAGACAGAGAGTAACAATTTCGTGCGGTAATGATGCGAGAGAAATGATAGATTTTGTCTATACTTGTGAAAATGAAGTGAAAGACAGAGTGTGTGGTGAAGGGAATGGGTGTAAGGGGGGAAATGAATGTGCAAAGAATGAGACTGAAGAAGAGCATGCAGAAAATAAGAGTGAGGAAGAACGTGCAATGAATGAGAGTGGGAAGAGTGTGAAGAGAATGAGACTGAGGAAGAAAGTGGGGAGTGTGCTGAACATGTGAAAAATAGCAGTGAAATGCGAGACAGTGATGATAGTGTGCCCGTCAGTGATGTCTGGGAATATTTACAAGAATTTTCAAAAAATGTAGACAATACTAGGTCCATGCTGCAAGAACTGAAACAATGCATGGTTGATGGAGCCACTGCTGTACCAAAAGGAAAGCTTTCTACAGATGTGCCTTGATGACTGTGTGAAAGACTTCTACACAAACTTAACGTAAAGACACTGTGATTGGAATATCCAACAGTATTTATAGACAATATCAATAGTCTACTATATCAAAACCATGGTTTGGAATTCATGCCATGTGGACCATTTTGGGTGTTTGATTAATTATGTTGTTAATTATATATGTGTTTTGTGCCCAGTCCTCGCCCCACTGTCCCCATGTGAATGGGCATAATTGCTTAACACATTAAACCTTTGTCATTGTCATTGTCATTGTCTCTTTTCACATACGAGATAAAGACTAGATATTTGATGATTAAGCCATATGTGAAACATAGACAAAATACAAATGAATGGAACCGTACAGCAGAAAATCAATCAGCTTGAAAAATTGTTTCCTCCCCCCACCCCCTCCCATATAAAAGACCAAGTTTGATAATGAAAAGAGGAAATTTCTTGCAAAGAATTTTCAACAGGCAGGATGACTTAAGTTGTGGCATCCCAAAAGAGATAAAAGCATACCAATAAAATTACAATGGTTATTGCAAAGGAAATGAAATTGCTATGATAAATTATCGCATACTGTGGCTGTACTTACTTGTCAACTCCTCCAGTCAGTTTGCGGAGGTAGGAATGGAAGGAGAGGAATTTGATGGGAGGGTCACAGCTTTTCAAAAACTGTTCATCATAAGGCTGAAACCAAAACAAAAAATGACAATGTCAGCACTACCTGCACCTTCAAATATTACTTTGTATACAAACATAGCAATAAACAACTGCTTTATGGATACATCTACTGAGAAAGGGTTTGGTAAATCTGGGGGTCCACTAAGACTTCATAAATTTGGGGTGGACTGAGAATGCTCGATGGATCTGGGGTACTGAGGGTATTTACTCAATCTGGTACTAGTACACAAAAGATGCTCAGTAAATTTTTAGGTCCACTCTAGGGTGATCAGTGAACTCTAAAGTCAACTGAGAATTTCCAATAAACTTTGGACCTACCAAAGAAGGCCAGTGATTGGGTCTACTGAGTATGTTCAGCAAATTTTAGAATGCTCTGAGAGTGTTTAATGATGATTTATGGAGTCTACAGGGTGTCTACAACATTTTAATATAACAGAGGACACTCAACAAATTTGGAAATCTACAAAGCTTTAAGTGAATTTTGGGGTCTACTGAGGTCTTTAAATGAATATTGGGCTTTACTGAGAAATCTGATCATTCTGGGGCATACTAAGGATATTCAATGAATCTGGAGGTGAACTGCGAGTTCAGCTAATTTCAAGAATAACTGCAGATGATTTGTTAATTTTGTAGTCTCAATGTATGTTCAGCGAAATTAATGTTTCTCTGAGAGTCAGTGCTTTTAAAAAAAAAAAGATTTGTGGTGTTTAGAAAATGCATCATCCATGCATCTATTCTATTTCCATGATTGAGGATATGAATGTTTTGATTTCGTGATTTCAATTGAACATTCACTTCAATACCTTTGGAAAATTTGCTCCAAATTCTTCATAATGGCAGTTTCATGGTATTGTTAGAGGAATGCAGTGATGACCAATATTCCAGAGTGAGAATCTCAAGAGCCTGGCTCTATGACAATGCTACTTTTGCCACCAGTTTGATGCTTATGAAATGGTGTACTGTGTATGTCAGGTTTAAACCAAACTGATTTTTTTTTTAACTTGGAAAAAAGCATGTACAAGCATGCACGCGCACACATACACACACACCTACACATACACACACACCTACACACACATACACACACACACACAAAGTTCCTATGTCATACTCTTCCTAACTTTTTACAATTCAGTAACAACAACAAAAAAACAAAAAAAAGTCTTATAACAAAACCAAAAATTGTAAACTACAAATAGAAAAGTCACACATGTGAAAGTCTCACCTCCAAGGGGACACAGTGAAGGCACTTTCCTTTAGGACCGTGGCGACAACTGCAGACACAACACAGCAATCCATTGTACTTTGCCTTGACAATATAACTGTATCTCTGATTGATTTTCAAAGACACAAGCGAGACCCACTCCTTCACAATAGAAACTATATCTCTAGCTGACTTTTATTGACACATGTGCGATCCACTTCTTTTATTCTTCAAACATTATCATATTTCAAGCGCAATGAAGATTTTGGTTAAGGTAAAGAGGCAATCATTCTGTTTCAAATAATGCCACTCTTGTTTTGTTTTGGGTTGTTGTTCTTTCATATCTGATATACAAATCACTGAACACATGAGGTAGCTTTCTTTACCCATACACAAATACTTTTCTTCTGCAATGTACATTACAGATTCCCAGTTTTGTGTTGTAACAAGCTTTGTAAAAAAAAAATAAGTCAGCTTGTAACTTCAAGCTTTCAACAGATAAATGAGGTACACAAAATATTCTCGTCACATGATAACCAGATACGTACAACTGCTCATTCCTGCTCCTGTAGATCTTGCCATCTTGCTTGCTGAGGACTAAGTCCACTTCATCTTCCTGAACCTCACTGGAGGGGGCAGAAGCACCAGCGGCGGAGGCAGAGGCGGTGTCTGTAGTGCTGGCTGGGAAAGACAAAGCCCCCTCCCCGGCTTCTGTCTCCATACCAGCTGCGCTCTGTGCTCTCTCCTCCAGCTTCATGTACAGCATGTCTCCATGTCTGACATGTCATATCATCATCATTGTTAACAATGTCATCACTTGAGTTTGATTATTACCATTATCATTGCTGCTATAATCCATATTAGCATTATCATTCCATTCATTTTCATCCCTGTTATCTTAATTCATTATTACCATTCCTGTGTTATCTTAATTCATTATTACCATTCCTGTAACTGATTGGCCTTAACACTGCTGTTAGTGTTACCATCCATTACATGACAACAGCATATGTATCAATTTTGTCACTCACCTACCTTTTTTTTTTTTAAAAAGAAGTAGTCTGATCAAAAGTGATATCCTGCAATTGCTTTGGATATGTTAAAACAGATGAGAAAACAAACTGTTAAGTTTGACACACAAAAAGACTTGACTCCTAAATCTTGTCTGCTTCCAATGGTCCACACATTTCCAATCTACAAAAACTTCTCTCATTTTCTTTTTATCATTCCCTAACCACTTCTGTGTTCATCTTGCAAGCAACAGACATAAACATACACAAAGGCACATAAGTGCAATGACTCTGCACTTGTTCTTTCTGGGCAGAGTTTACACATGACCTTTATCTTCTCTTTTATAAATATGTTAACTTTTTTTTTTAAACAACAAATTTCTGGACCATAACCTAGTTTATACTCAGAGCACCTGATTGACTTGAGAGTTCAAAAGCATCATCTTGAGAAAATCTGGCACATACTGACTGACCTGATTTTGTAGTCATCTACTTTCTTGGCACGGCTGTTGCGTATAAAGGTGGAAAAATCTCGGCCTGTATACACCATCCATCCCGTGTCTCCCAGACCAAACTCTTTCTGGACCTGCAGGAAAATATCCATACAGCATGCATAACTCAAATGATGTAACCTCTGAGCAAAGTTTGTTTTTTTATCCATAGTCTGAGCCCTACAGATAAATTTGACAGATCTTTTGTGCTAGTTGATAGTTGCATTACAAATGTAATTGTTTGTTGCCTTTAACTTTAAAATAAGAATCAGCTTACAACACAAATAATTACTCAACTGCAAACTTATCTACACAATGAAACAACCATGACAATGATAATAAATGAACATGGAACGGCAACTTACAACGGTACCACAATAGTCAACCAGCTATTGTCTTATTGGCCTACTCTTCTGAAAGATAGAATGTATGCATACATGTGCAAGACTTATGCATGTGCAAGACTTATGCATACATTTGCACACGGGACCTCAGTTTATAGTCTCATCTGAAGTGATGTCAGTACTGATGTTAACTCCACAGGAAAAATCTCCTCAAGCCAGTGCCTTAGTAGTGGCTCGAACTCAGGCTATCAGCAAGACCTCGATGACCAGGCTATCCCACCCTTTTTAAAAAAAAATTAAAGTAAGTGTGTGTGTGTACACAATTGTGTGTGTGTGACATGTGTCAGTAAGCATTATTTGGTTTGCACAGATCAGACATCAGAAAAACAATGGCAGAGTCACTGGCAACCAAGACAAAGAAATGATTACTGTTGTTGTAAACACTCCCTAACTTATTAACATCCTGGAAGATACCCACAACAGAAGTGATATTGATTACTTCACATATTAGCAGGACACACAAGTTTACAATACATTCATAATAAATCATTGACAGTAAATCACTGACACCATACCTTGTTTAAAAAGCTGGAAGTGCTTTCACTTCCCTTTGTTTCCAACCGTCTGGTTCCATGGTCTGGAGACTGCACTCGCACAGTCTGTCGACATCATCACACATGTATACATTTACTGGTTTTGTTATTGCTGTTCTTATCTGTCTTGGGGGGGGGGGGGGGGGGGGGGGAATTCTTATCATGTTTTACTAATTTTTTATCTTCTCTTTCAAGTTATCTGATAATGCTACTTTGTAAACACTTCATAGGTATTTCTGTCTTTCTCTGTAAATTATTTCTCAGGTTTCATTCATTCCATTATTAAGACCAAGGTTATGTTCCAAGTTTAATCTAATGAAATGCCTATTTTTAGTTTCTCATGATAAAGGAAAATAGCATGTCAGTCATGCTGGTTAATAATAATGACTGTTACAGTGTTATATTACTACTGTTATCTGCTGAGCCAATTTATTATGTAATAAATAAATAATGTATGGTCTATGCTTGCTGCACTCCATTTTCAGAGCATATGTTGATGAAGCATCTACTGGATTAACTTCTTGGCCAAAGATGAGCAATATGTTCTAAAATTACATTAAGACCAATTACACTACACTGTACACGTCTATAGACTATAGGCTGTATACTGTATAGCCTGTATAGGCCTAGTAGGCCTATGCTGGCTAGAGTATCCTGTACACTAAAAACGTATACATTGGCTTCTGCTATAATCTATGTGGAATACAACCGCTGTAACACACGAGTGCGTTTGTTCAGAAAACTGAATAACACAGTGTGACATAGCAATTAACCATTTTTTTTGTTTTTTGATACTTACTGCTTCAATGTTTTGAACGGTTTCATACACACATTAGATTCGATCTCTGTCTCTGCACTTGTGTCTAGAACAGTAGAAGTTAGGGCTAAACAAAGCCAATTTTTAACCCTTCTGAAATACGGTTACTTACGTTTGAGTTAAGACTCAGAAGCTGGTATACAGATAAATATATATACATTCAATGAATGAACCCACAACAACACTCGACTTACGATGGTTTTCGACATCGTGGTCGGTTAGGCCTATGGTACTTTTCCTGTCAGCTCCAGTCTGTGATGAAGCACGATTGGGACCTACTTTTGATTACGTTCAAAATCTCGAATGAGTGATAACAAAGTTAACGGAATAAAATATCAAAAATATTTAGAATACGTATCATTTTCAAGAAAGAAATCTATTGAGGAGACCAATTGTTTTATTTAATAAAAAAATGTAGATAGTAAAATGTGTTGATATGGCCATGAGAATATAAACAATATGGCGGCCACAGTCGATTTGGGACAGCAGCTACAGTTTGAGAATGGTGTGTTTAAATATAGAATTCCCCGGTGGGGATGCTGGGGGGCCTCTAAGTATAAGTAGCATCCCCACATTCTGAACATTCTGTGCTAGAAATTTCCTTTTTTCTATCAATGTCTTTGTTTCTGCCTTGTTCCTTTTCTTCCCGTCACCTCCTCCTCGTCTATTTTCTGCCTTCTTGGTCTATTCTCCTGCCTTTTTTCCAGAAAGACTTTATTGTAATTGTGTTTATGTGTGTGTGTGTGTGTGTGTGTGTGTGTGTGTGTGTGTGTGTGTGTTGTGCGCGCGCGTTCGTGTGTGTGTGTGTGTGTGTGTGTGTCTTTGCATGTGTGAGTGTTGTTGTTGTTGACTTCAATTTTACGTCTGTTCACTTCTAGTGATATTAGACGAATGCGTGAGTGTGTGTGCTAATATGTTAGTGTTTGTGTGTGTGTGTGTTTCTTTCTGTCTCTGTGTGTATGTGTGGGTGCATACATGTGCATGTGTGTAGGCGTGTGTGCATGTATGTATTGCTGTATTGTTCATGATCTGAAGATTCTTTTCATTTCAGTGTCACACTTGCCCCCACGTGCACCTTCATCCAGTGGCCGTCCCTGGTCAGGCTGTTTCCACAACAGAGGGCGCTTGTTTTCAACGCTGAAGCACCAGCCAATCAGTGATACAGAGAGTACACACTCCAGTTCTCCATCACCCAGGCACATTGCTCCAAATCCACCAAGTCCCAACAAAGCTGACAATGTCACTCTATCATTCAGACACCGTCGAGTGCAGAGTGCCAAGGCAAGACTGGAAAGGACTCCTGCACCAGAAAATGCTCCTGAAGCGTGTGCAGGCAGTGACTTAGCTGTTTTTGATGTGAACATGAACCTAAACCTTGAAGCAAAACCTTTTAAACGACGCTCTAGAAATCACTCTAAAGATAGCAACCAGTTTCTACGAGACATTTCTGCTGACAGATCTGTGAGCAGACCGAGCTCTGCTAATAAAACAGATATGAATATAGCACTGATAGGTGCTGGCAGTTTACCTATCGCAGAATGTGAAGAGAGAGAAACAGAACATGATGACAAACTTAAGCCTTCTGTATATGGATATGGTTTACAGCGGCAGGTTTTTGGAAGCAACCCAAACATTTTTACTGCAGGTTTGCAGTCCCCACCACCTAACACTATGTTCAAACTGGATGAGACCCACACATCAGCAACAGGTGCAAGGCAGAGGCAGGAGCGTGATAAAACCAGCACAGAAAGTTGTTCAAGGTATGGGATATAAATGGAATTTTTATGAAATGATGGATTAAATATTGGTTGCTGAACTTAACTGATAAAGTGATTGATTTTTCATTGATTCATTCATATTTTTGGATTTGTTCATTTGTTTATTAGTTTATTCACAGTTTTACTAATTCGTTTACTTATGTAATACCTTCCTGACTGTCTGAATGTTTGGTTGTTGATGTAGATAGTTGATAGATGGCTGCTTGGTTTGATTTACTGTTGTCAAGTGGGTTGGCTTATACAATGATTTAAAGGTTGGTAGGTTAGGCCCTTGTCAATTCAGTTGGTTTGATAGTGTACATAACACACACACACACACACACACACACACACACATATACACACACACATACACTCACCTATCCATGCATGCATGTCTCTCTCTCTCTCTCTCTTACACACATAGACACACACACACACACACACACACACACACACACACACCTACTGTGTGTGCATGCATGCGTGTGTGTGTGTGTGAGGTCAAAAAGTCTTTGGAGAATGATTATGAAGTACTGTGTGATGCTGATATTATATATGATTATGACTTGTGTCCAGAATAATTCCCTGGCACATGGAGCCATTACGGCCCTGGCTGACGCAAAGTGTACCGCGGGAAACAGTTGGAATCGATCCCTCTACTTGCCTGGTCTTCTTGCCCCTCAACCAGTCTTTTGATGACTTGCCAGTGGTGCCACTTCAGTGAATTTGTTTTGTCTTTGAACAAAAGAACAGACTTTGCAGAATTTAATTTGCTAGGAATTACTTTGCTATGAACTATAGTTTGCACATTGCTTTTTTATTGTTATTTTTGTTGGCTATTGTTGCATTGCTGCTCAGATTACAGGGATATCACAGTTTTTCCTGAATAAGTAAGCAGATACAAGTATGAGAGAGAACTTTAATCTTTTGTTTCTTTTCTTCTTTTTTTTTAGATCTCCTGATATTTAATAAGTGTTTTAGATGTTGCCATTGTAGGCTGGAGATTCTTTTAACCTGCAGATTTATTTTCTTGTTTTGTAGGTAGTGGGGGTGAGTGAAGTAGGTGGGGCAGGGAGGAGTTGAGTCAATTTATTTTTTGTCTCTATCACATCCATGCTGGTTTTGCTGTAATGTTTTCAGCTTGAAAGCAAGAGATCCTAGTCTTTCAGACAATATGAACTACTGGGGTCATATGTACAACATGCACAAGAAGCCCTGAATAGAGAAAAAATAATCATGCCAGAGGAGAAATACTATTTAAAAAATTAAGCATTGCATTGTAATGATGCGTTCTTCTCAGGGGAAGCCATCCAAATTTCATGCAGCAATATCTGCCAAGACTATTTTGTACAGTCAAAATTAATATGTGATACTTCTTTTTTTTTTTTATATAGTTTTTGTTCTTTGGCTTGAGCTCCAGGCTTATCAATGATGAGATTTTATGTATGTGACTGCTTTTGCCCACCATGAGGGTAACTGCATTCCAACTTCAGGGATAAATACAGTTTGATACAAAAGGGAAACTCATGTCATTATAGCCACTCAGGCAGATTCCTGTGAATCTATAAAAAAAATGTATGTGTATCTAATCCATACCTTCTTCAGGTGGATGAAGCAAACAGTCAAAAGGGGCTAGAAAGTATACAAACCATTTTAGAATATATGAATTTGTATAAGAATCAACTATGGTGCTTTTTATATTATCATATTCAAACTGTAAACAACCTGGAAGAAATAGCAATAGGAATGGTATTTATTTCCAGCAGGAAATAAAAAGGTGATGATGGACACTTGAGGTGGGGGGGGGGGGGGGGGGGGGGGTCTGATCCAGTCACCTTGACTGGCTGTCAGTAGTACATCTATGAAGAAAAGCATAATGATAAAAACCTATTGCTGATGACAGAGTTCAGATTGAAAGCTGATAGTCTGCTGCGATGCCAAAGCAGCTGATGTTACAATGTAGTACAGTATAGTGTTGTGTTTCAGTGTTATGTAATGTAGTGTAGGAATGCACTTGCTAGAAATATTTAAATAATATCAACCAAAAAATGTCATATATCATGGTTATGGTGATGTGGGAATGCTTCATGACTGAAATGTTCACAATTATCAACAAAATTATAGACTGATGTCTTACTCACTCTAACACAGTTTAAAAAATGGAATAGCACTTCTCATCCTTTTGGCTGAAATTGAAAGGATGAAAATCAAACTCTTCAACTGCTTTTTTCATGAAAGCAAACCTAACTTTTATTTGATACCTGTAAAAAGGATATACTTTTAATGCATCATCTATTGATACCACAAAATCTAATATCCTGTGTTGTATCTCCTGTGTTTCACAAACAATAACAATGCAAGAGAAGTAACTGCTATAAAGAGTAAAAGGAAAACCCCAAAGTGGAACCGAGAGAGTTTTGCATCAATATGATGGATTAAACCAGTGTAAATGTAATAAGTTGTTTACCCAGTGCAATTTGAATGATAGCACATGAATACAACACCAACCATCCATGCATATATACACACAAAAGAGATCAGACATTATGTACTTGAGCTAACTCTTTCTGTCAGTGTTAACTTGTAAAGCTGCCATGTCCCTATTTTTCAGTTCATGTCTTTCAACACAGACCATTCTGACTTTGTGAACTATGCATTGTATGTATATGTTAGCTATAGCTATCTTATATTATTTTACATGTTCCTTACACCTATTGTGTAGTTGTTAGCCATACGAACTATGCAGACTTGCCAAAGAAATATCTGTAGTAATTGTGTATTGTTGAAGATTCATTCAATACATTCTTAGATATGTTTACTGAAAATCAAAAGTTTGACTTTTTTTTTAAAAAACCCTTATGGGCCATTTTCCAGATATCAACATTGCAGAAAAATTAAATCCATCATTGCCATCATTTAAAATTTGGCTTCAAAATTCTCAGGCTATATGACTTAATTGAATTTGAGTAAGTGCGTCTGAAATGAAGTGTTCTGCCAGATCAACTGTTAATCAGTGTGGTGGGTTTTTGGGTGGGTTTTTCTTTTTTTGGTGAAAGAACAATATTTGTTCACAGTGGGTTTTTTGTTTTGTTTGTTTGTTTTTAGATAATTTATGCCATTGTTTATTAATGTTTTTGTTCATTGCATATGATGGTTAGTATATAATGCCAGTATGCATCATGGATTATTTAGGGTATTTATTTTAGGTAAATGAAAAGAATAAGTAATGGATAATATCAGTATATTCTTTGTGTCTTTAATCCCTTCAGTACTAAACATCATTTTTGTTGCAGAGGCTGGGGTTTTTGTTGTTGTTGGGTTTTTTATAATTCAAGCACAGCAAATACTGTGTAAAGTATGGAACACTTTTTTCGTCAAGAAATTGAGCATTTAACCATTCACTTTTGGACATGTGAAATACCTCTCAACAAAAGGTAGCATTTGTATTCAGTATTACTAAAATTAATTCAAATTTGATAACAGAGGAGCAGGGCCATCCCAAGCTGTTAACTGTAGTTAGCTCCCTTGTACTATCATAGATAAGGAAACTTATCCTAAGCTGTTAACTGCCATTACTTCCCTTACATCGTTCTGATTACAGTTACTTTTTAAAAATATATTTTGTTTTTATTTGTACTCTTTTATGTCAAGGATAATGGAAAAGGTCCTCATGTGCTTTTTTACATCCAGTCCCTGTGTGTATGCAGTTGTGTAAATTTTGTCATCCGTTCCCACCGGCACACGATGGCCTAAAGGATAAAGGTAAAGGAGTCATAACCTATAAGGTCGTAGGGGAGCGAGGCGTCAGAGACCTCACTTCTCTAGGGCCAGCATATTGAGGGCGGCGCCCATCTCCTCTCCCTCGCTGCTTTACCTTCCCTGACCCTAAAGAGGACAGGTACCCATTTACAGCTGGGTGAACTGGGGGAACTGTACTGAAGCCAAGGCCACAAATGGTCACCCATCCAACTGGTAACCACCCTCGACGCTGCTTAACTTGGCTGGGGGAAAGCGAGTGCTCCGACCACTGAGCTATCCCGGCCTACTCTTCCAAAAAGTGGAATGGGTTTTAACCTTTGCACAAGATGTTGCTTTTTATTTATTTATTCTGTTTTATCGAGGATAATGGAATAAGCACTTATGTGCCTTTTTACATCGAGTCCCTGTGTGTATGTGGTTTTGTAAATTTTGTCATCTGTTCCCACCGGCAGACAATGGCCTATTCTTACGAAAAGCGGAACAGGATTTAACGTGTGGGCAAGATGTTCTGCGTGCATTCGCTAATGGGGCCTCGGTTTATAGTCTCATCCAAAGGACTTTTGGGAGAATGGAGTGTGCACTGATGTTAACTCCCCGGGAAAATATCCCCTTGAACAGGAATCGAACCCGGGTCATCAGATTGCGATGACTGACACTGGGTGCATGAAATTTCAACGTATGTTGTGGGTATAGCACATTTTTGGCGCCCAGTGTGGGGCTAGGAATAAGAGTGATGACCCTAAATTCTGCTAAGGATAAGGGTTCTCGAAACACATATCTAACAGTTCAACAATATTTTAAACAAAAATATTAAGAACTTACTTTTTCGCGTCATTATCAAACAGTACAGTTCGTTCAAAAACAACAATTTCTTGAACTTTCAGTCAGCCTGGAGGTAGATGTAGCAGAAAGAAATGCACCATACACCCTGAGTCAACAATATCAGTGTGATGTGGCTAGTTGTTGTCATAGGTCAAGGGGTGGGGTGAGGAGAGTAGAGGTGTGGGTTATTCAGTCTACAGGCACACCAGAAAGTTTGCACTACCGACAATATTGACCAAGACTATACAACTCAAAATAAGTCAAAATGTTGTTACTGCATAGATTAGGTTACCTCTATCCACAAATATAGCAAGGAAAATTCTGAATAATGTATATGATGATAACTGTGTCATTGAGCGCTGAAGGGGTTAATGGGAAACAAACTAAATTTTGCCTCTGAAACTTCCATGTGCTTCATTATCATAAACAATCAATTAACTTCCAATGTGCTCATACCTGGCTTATGGTGCTTATTAATATAGATCTATTTTAATATTAACTTTTGCTTTTAATCTGCAGAGAATTTGCACTAGTCAAAATTTATATGATATGGCATGTGTAAATTACTATGTAGAAATAAAATGTATATGATTCAATGAGGCCAGTGTATACACCTGTACACATGTGCTTTGCATGCGCAAATATGTGTGTGTGTGTGTGTGTGTGTGTGTGTGTGTGTGTGTGTGTGTGTGTGTGTGTGTTGTGTGTGTGTGTGTGTACAGATGCTTGTGCATGAGTGCATAAATATGTATGCTGGTCTGCATGTGTACTTTCATTCATGTGAGTGTGAGAGAGAGAGAGAGATTGGTTACACAAACTCTCCCTTGGATACCTGTATGTGTGAATATGATAGAACTACTGTATTCAAACATGCACATATGCATACAAGTGAGTGTCTGGGCACTTTGTAGATCAGCTTTTAGTCTGAGACAGCCAGGATGGTTCTGATCCACAGGGTCTCTTGTATGTCATGAAAGTGAGGTCCTCTACCAGTAGGGCATCAGTGATGAGTTCCTGAAATCTTAGGATGACCAAAAAAATTCTTAGGATGAGGTTGCTGAAGTTCCTGGATCTTGACTTTAAGATCTAAACCGTACCTGTATGTCAGTGTGGGACAGTACACCAGCATGGATTACAAAATAGTTGACAAAACTAGACCCAGCCCATAACCTGCTTTGCAGAACTTAATATCTTAAGAGAGATTAGTCAAGGCCAAAAGCTAGACAGCCAAGTTTCTGCTGAGAGGTTTTTGTGAATTGGAAAGTCTTTAATGAAGTGTTTTGTGGACATTAAAGTTGTGCCACAGGACATATCAAGGAATATATGAACTGTCTGAGCCTGGACAGTTTTGTTATTAGTCTCAACATGATGACCAGGTTCTCTTTAGATGGCTTTGCTGTTGTGTTCTGGGATACACTGGTGAAGCCACCATTTCATCTTTTTTCTCCTTAGTGATGCTCTTGACTTTGTTGTATGTGGCTTGCTGTTAATACTATGGCATTCCCCCTGGGATGCTGAGGGCCTGTCAATATAAATGGTATTTCTACCTTCTGGAATTTCTGTGCTAGGTTATACCTCTTTTCTATCCCTCCTTGTGTTTCTCCCATGTTCCTCCTCTTCCTGTCGTCCTCTGCTTGCCTCTTTTCTGCCTTTGTGGTCCTTTCTCCTGCCTTTTTTCCCTCCAAAAGTCTTTTAAATAAATGCTCTTATTCACATCTTCATCATCATCTCTTTTTCCCATCTTCGTTCTCATCCACCCCCTTTGCCAAAGACAGATGTAGTCTACCGGGCTCCTGACTCATACCGGCAATACAATGCATTTATGTTGATGGATGCATCATCAAAAAGTTCTAAGCGATGGTGCTCTACTTGTGCAGTCCCATTGGGCTGGTAGAATCCACCCCATGCAACTGGTGGTCACCCTGTCCCATTGTGTGGAGTCAGGCAACCCATATGGAGGGAAAATGCTAATGGTCACACTACATTTGACTCAAAAGAAGATCCAAGACCCCTCAGCATTCCACTGAGGAATGCTGAGGGAGTCTTCAATAAGATCCCACTGACAGAACGACTACATAAAGAGAAAAATAGATATAGCCTGTATCTAAGAGACACGTTAATTTTAAATCCCAACTATAAATTTATCATCAGAGGATACCAAGCCTTTAGGAAGGACAGGGAGGGAAGATACAAGGGAGGAGTGCTAATACTTGTCAAAAATGACATTGCAGCCAAAGAAATTAGAGTGGACACAGATCAGCAAGCTGAAATCCATGGAGTCAACATCACAGTGGATAAGTCCAATATCACTCTTTTTAACCTGTAGCTACTGCTCGACAGATAAAGACCTCTCCTATTAAAGTTGAGCACACCACCTGAGAAGTGCTTACGTGTTGGTGACCTCAACAGCCATTCAACCTCTTGGGGTTACAATTAAAATGACCGATGGGGAGATGTAGTAGAGGACTGGCAGATTGAAAATAATATGTTGCTATCCAGAAGACCCACCAACTTTTTATTTTTACACTAATGAGAACATCTTCCCCAGACTTGGCCTTTGTAACTGAAGACCTCTCCAGAAAAACCAATAGTACAGATCCAGTTGAGTGGCCCTAACCACAGGCCAGTATTTTCTGACTATCAATTTACAATACAGGCCCAACAACCCCAAGACCTATCCAAAATGGAACTTCAAGAGGGCTGTTTGGAAAATGTTATCCGTCCTCTCTGATGTTGGGCCTGTTATAGTCAAGGAATAATGATGGAAGATTACAACATTAACAGAGCCACTAAACAATTCAACCAAGTCATCCTGAAAGCAGCCACAGAAGCCATTCTACGTGGTGCCCGAAAGAACAATAGACTGTAGTGGACCAAGGAACTGCAAGAACATAAGGACGAAGCTGTCAGAACCAGAGAGGAGAGAGAGAACAACCCATCATTGGACAACAATATAGCCTTCAAAGCCTGCTCTGCCAAGTGCGGAAAGGCCTATATCCAAGCTGCAAGAGCAAGAGCCTTTGCAAGACTGGCAGCCAGACAACAGAACATGTGCTGCAGTGCTGCCCGTACAGGAGGCACTCTGAAAGAGGATCTGGCCTGTCCCCACTTCTGTGGTCAAGAAACTCTTTGGAGACTGGCAGGACCAGCAGCTTGCAGATGCCTTCGTTAGGCCTGCAGAGACTGAGCTATCCATTTACCAATGAAAAAATATGCCGGAGTTTTCTTATTTTTCTTGCAAGTACTGATCCATAAATTTAAAATGTTCCTTTTTGCAAAAGAAAAGTTTTATTTTTAAATGATTCAATATATTACAATGTAAAAGATGTTCTTGTCATATTTTCTGATAAACATTGACTAGGTTAGAAGGGGGGGATCCTTCTTGTTGTTTGTACAACTGCCACCTTTGATCAATTTGAATATAGAGTTGCCCTCAAAAGAAAACAAGAACAATTATTTTCTTTCTATGTTGTTCTCCCGCCTCCCTTTTTTCTTTTCCTTTCTTAAAATGAGCAAGACCTTGCTGATCTATTCTTATCGGGAATGCTGACGATGACACAAGACCTTAGAAAAGAAAAACCTGCACAATCTGAGAAAAGATTGATCTTAATCACTGTTAGGAAGTTGTCCAGAAGGTGTATTTTGCTGATGCACTATTTGGTGCAGTACAAACATTTGGGTGATGAGTTCGGTGGGTGGTTTTGAGACCAAAATGTATTTGTGGACAGCAGCCTTCAATTGACCCCATTTGACCTAAACAGTGTTTTGTAGAGTGCGACCAGAAATCTGCACATTTTCACCTCCTTGTGCTTTTCACCTCTGGGTAATAAACACCAGTTTTCGAAAGCAGGTAGGCCTACTCGTTTTGATTGCATGAAATTGAAAAGATGAGATAGGAAATTTATTTTCTTTGAAATCAGTGGTCTGTAGATTTGTAGTCTATAGGCAGTATAGGGCAAGATTGTTTGTGTGTGTGTGTGTGTTGGGAGGGGAAAGCCGCAGTGTGTGTGTGCGCGCGCGCGCGCGTGCGCAACTGACCATCATCTGTCTATTAGATATTAAGGTTGTGTGTGTTTATTTATTTCATTTTCAATTTAATTTATTCTTTTATATCGAGGATAATGGAATTTATAAGCACTTATGTGCTCTTTTACATCTTGCTCCCATGTGTATGCAGTTTTGTAAATTCTGTCATCTGTTCCCACTGGCACACAATGGCCTACTCTTACGAAAAGCAGGACAGGATTTAAGTGTGCCAAGATGCCACTAGGCTATCCAGCACATGTGTGTATGTGTGTGTGCGCGCGGGCATGTGTGCCGCACAATTGACCATTATCAGACCATTAGTATTAGTGATATTAAGGGTGTGTGTGTGTGTGTGTGTGTGTGTGTGTGTGTGTAAAACTGACCATCATCTGTCCATTAGTATTAGTGATATTAAGGGTGTGTGTGTGTGTGTGTGTTTGAATTTGTTAAAACTCTGTGTGCAGAACTCGTGATTTGTAATTCATTTTGTAGTTAATCCAACATTGCATAGACAGGAGAGCAAACAGAAAAATACAAGCACACAAAACATAACAGCAGATTAGGTAATTGACTGAAGAAAGTGCTTGATTCACAATAACTAATCTATTGGAAAGAAGGGTCGGGAGGAAATGGAGAGTGCCATGAGTTTCAGCTGCTGCTATTTTAGTGACCGCATCATCTATTTTATCTTTTTTTTTTCTTGGAAAATAGCCATTGTCTGTAATTCCTGTCTGTCTTAGAACAAGACTTAGATATATATACTTGTGCTGGCCAGTATTTCTCTTCCAGAAGACTAGACCAAGACTAAACTCTGAAGAAATGAAATAACATTATTTAGCATTCAATGAAGATTTAAAGAGGGGATGGGCTGTATCTTTGTTGATGCCAAAATTGATAATGAAACAACTTACAACAAGAGCATAATCAAGTACATTGTTTGTTGCATGTATCCAACATTTTCAGTTTTACTTTCAGGATGTACTTCATCTTTTTTGTTTTGTTTTTGTTCTGTAAACAGACAGCAGAATCCAGGATGGCATGGTTTACCAGACAACTGGTAAAAGGGAGGCAACTGATAGCATTTACCTGCAAACTCCAACCCAGACCGGCTTCCCTTCATGTGAAGTTATTCCCCACATCAACTTGCTCGGCCTGCCATAGACACCACAGCTCTTCAACGCCCATTTCTGACGAAGTCAAAAGCCCCAAACCAGATTTCAGAAATATCTACACCTTTCGCTTCATTGTCCAGACCCGGGTATTGTCGCGATTCAAAATCTATCAGACATTGTTAACATTGGGGGCAATACCCCCAGCATTGTATATGCACAATACTGGTGTACTCTCAGCATCAAGTCTTGTGGTGTCCTTCGGGATTGCGTCAGTAGCTACAGCGATGTTGTATGTGATGAGTAACTTGTTTCGACATGTCGTAGGAATAATCAGCGTCAATGAGAAAGAGGACGTGGTACGCATTTCTCACTTGACATTCTGGGGAAGACGAAGAGATGAGACCTTTGAGATCTCAAGTGTTGTTCCCTTGTCTGACATGTCTGTGAAATCGAGTGACATCTACCAAGTAATTCACTTCTATGACAAACCTGTGAAGTTTTACTGGTTTCATCGTTTCGCTAGGAATGCTGATCCAGAGGCCATTGAGAGAATATTCGGTCGGTTTTAGATCCAAGTTCTATGAGCATAAAGATTATCGTGTCTTTTTTTTTGGTTTTGTTCCTAGGCTACAGTTCCAAGGTTCACCTATATTGAGATTTTGTGCATGTGACCGTTTTAGCCTACCATGAAGATAGCTGCATTTCCATATTTAGGTGTTTTTTTGGTTTCCATAACCCTCTGAGCGCTGACATGAATTAGGGTATCTTTAACATGCATACATTAATTTGATCTTGTGCATGTGTATAAATACATGAAGGGAATTAAGGCACTGGCAGGTCTGCACTTGAAGCTGACATGGGAGGTTGTAAAAATCCCCACCCTTAATTCATCAGAGGCTGTTGCCACTTGAACCGAGACTTCATGGCCCCATGGGATCAAGTCAAATGGTCTTCACCACTTGGGTATAGCGTCCATCTGAGTGTAATGAGTCAGTGTCTGTGACAGATTTTTTCCTAGATCCTCTCAATTTCTTCTTATATATTCATTTATTCTTATTTCCCTTGTTGTTTTTTCTTTTTTGGTTCAGCTCGAGTTCTGCTCAGCTCGAGTTCTGAGCTTCACGAATGGTGACATTTCTGTGCATACAGCCATTTTTGTTTTGTTTTTTTCTCTTTGTTAAAAGGTAGCCACATTTCCTATTTTAGGGATTTGGTTCCTATTTTAGGGATTCAGTTGGTTAATTGAAGCTACCAGTTCTGCTAGGACAGTCGGGAGGTACCTCCCTGCTCTTTTACATTTTTAACTGTCTTGAGTTCTTTTGCTGTGCCCAAGTGTAAGCACGTAGGCCTGACTGGTTTTAAGTTTCCTCTGAAAGGGTTCGTTTTCCCATAAAACTGAGAAAAAAAGGAAAGGCTGGGAATCAAACCCAGAACCTTACCATTTATGTTAGATATGTGAATGTGTAGACTGTCCTGCCACTTTCTGCCCTATATACACATCGATTGGGATGTTCTTTAACCCTTTACCATTCGCATTTCTTACAGAGAAACTCTCTGTAGTATTCGGAAATTTACGCTGTTTTTTCAGAGAATAAGGTACCTCAAGTACACATAGTCCTGTACAGTTACTATCGTTCGCAGAGCAGTCATATTTGGCCAAAGTATTCATATGATGTCATACTTTGTTCTGCACCCCAAGATGTGTGTCCTACCTACATGTGTCGTGCTGCTGTCCCCTCTTTGTCACCAAATACAGGTAACATTGCAGTGACATCATGCTGTTAGTCTACAACTACCCTCTAACATGCGCAATATAGGTATGTGATTAAAAAAAAAAATTTGTGTGGTCCTTCCTGAATGTGTCCTCCATGCATCCACCGTCATGGTAATCCAATCGAACATTCACACGTCACAAAATTACTGTCACCAAGTCTACACTTCCTCAGTGGAAAGTATTCAAACATATTGAAAACGACGTTGACTAATGCGTGTATATACATTATTTACAAATATATGCTGACGCCTACTATTTACAGACACTAGTGTGTCCTTCACCAATAGTCTACCTACATGGCTGTCACAATGCAGGTGTCACAGCCAGTGTCGCGTCCAGGTGTGTTGGCATGTTTCTCAGGTGAAAATACTGATTAATTTGGAGAAATCTGGTTTTCGTCATAATATTACTGATCTGTGACTCAGAAAATGTCAAATCAGTAGACCAGTAGAGATGAAGCCTCGGCAAACGCTTGATCCCCATCATGATCAAAACTGACAGGTAAGCCCAAATTTCATCAGGTGTTGTTTCTGTCCGTAATGGATCTATGACTAAGCCTTTCACAGCGATCTTTTGCCTGGCATAATTGTTAGTTTCATCTGCTACAATTTGAAAAAATGTTGGGGCACAAACAAAACAAAGTAATCTAAGAGCTTGGCATTCAGTGGGAGAGTTTGTGCTGGCCCAGTCGGCAGCGTGAAGTCTTGCACTGAGCAAGGCACTTGTGCGCTGCGCCATGTCGTCTGCTATGAAGCCAACGGAATGTTATCCTCAGCATCACTTTCCGACTCACTACCTTCTCCTATTTCATCTCTTTCTTTTACATCTACTTCAACATCAGATTCAACATTTTATTCTCTTTCGAACTGTTCCACTTGAGCCAAAATAGCTTCAATTTCCACATCAGTATATTCCTCCCCAATTGTATGCTCAATCTTTGCTGCCATCTTTAGCTACAAGAAAGCGTGGGAAAGACAAAGCCAGTCACTGGCCAATTTCTTGTGAAAGGGAGGCTGTGTAGCACTGAATTTGGTGTCCATTCCTTCCTTAGTTTATGCTGACCTCAGTGGAATGTTCATTCATTGTGTGCATGTACTAGGTAGAGCTTAGTGCGTGATGGAAAATCCCCACTAGGCTGAAATTACGTCCGGCGGGCTGCGGCGGGTATAAATAGATGCGGGCGAGCGGGCAGCGGCGGGCTACGGCGGGTAAAAATGGGAAAGGGTTAAAATCCTTGTACATGCTGTCCTCAATACAAAGTTTTTTTTCAGACTTGCATATTGAGCTGTTAATACTATTGATAATCCATGAGTACATTTCAGAATGAAATAGACCTTTTTTTATATTGTGAACTGCATTATTTAAAACCCCCCAATAATTTTGTGCTTACACACATGGTTTCTTTCTGATAATCTGAAAGATTTTTTGCAATGAGTTTAGTAATTTTGTTCTCATCTGTATATTATACCTTTCATAGAGAAAGTACATTTTAGATGTGTTTGTTAGTAAACTCAGTAAAAAGTAGTTTTATAAGCCAACACAATAATAAAAATGTTCGGTCTTGCATCATTCTTGCCAGCTGACTTCTTTCTCAGCCTTTTTATAGCAGCATTTGGTGAAATCAAGAGTCAGTTTTTTTAAAAAGAGGATTTTGTTAGTGAAACTGTTGAGTTAAAAAAAATTTTTTTTAAACCTGTTGTGTTGTTTTGGAAATTTCATAACCTGATTATCATCAAAATAAAGCTACTGCATCTTAGGTTATTAATACAGGACATCAGATTCAGTGGCTGCTAAACCTAAAAGGAAAAACGGTAATGTTTTGGCCTTGTGGGCTCAGCAGATTTTGACCCTTGGCTATGTCAGTTATAGAATCTTCAGACACATGCAAGAATTTTTCATAACCATGCAATCTCTAATGTACAGGAAAGCTTACCCTTCCCCATTTTCACAACTTTAAATTAAACAAAACAATCGTTCTATTTTAATAAGCCTGTTTAGACATTAACTCGGGTTGAATTTTTTCTTGCTTTTTGTATGATTAAAGTATGCATTTTTTAATAGTTTGAGTGTGTGCTAGTGTTTTTGCAAAAGAAATTTATTTTTTATCAAGATTCAATGCTATATAAATGTTTATATACTATCTCTGTTGGCTATTGGTGTGTGTGTGTGTGGCACATGTGCACACTCTGTAGTGCCTATTCTGACTTAGTATAGCTGGATGCCAACTATTCTCCCCTTTCCATTGTAATATTTTGATTTAATGTTTTCATTTTCATACCACTGTTAAGTCATGGCAGATTTCTCTGCATATTTGGGCTGCTCTCCCTGGGGAAAGTGTGTCGCCACAAGAGCAGCGCCATCCACTATTACTTTTGTCTCCTGTCTGCAACTGTAGTTGTTCGCCTATCAGAGTGGCTTTATTTCTACAGAATTTTGCCAGGGACAACTCTCTTGTTTCTGTAGGCTCTTTTACGTTTGCTAAATAATTGTATACAACACATGATACTTCAGTTTATTGTCTCATCTAAAAAACTAGCACCCATACCACCACTCATGGTCTAATGGATGGTGGAAAAGTTTTTGGCCCAAATGGGGATCAAACCACTGCACACTTGCGACCCAGACTTTTTGCTCTAGACCACCGATCCACTGGACCAAAGTACTTGACAGGTTTACCAGGCAGACATTAAACAGAGCTTGGCTTAAGATCTTAACAAAATGAGAATCAACCAGTTAAGAATGTCATCTAATGAAGATTGTAATATTGAAGTTGCCTGAGAACTTATTGACACTGCACACCCTAAATTTTCTCAATGGATTTCTATTGCACATCTGAAAATGGCCCCATGGTCGATCCCAAAAGCCAATATTCAGCCACAAGGTAGTTGATATCGATAGACCCACAGCACCCTAAGGTGGCAGGGGGGAATGTTTTCTATAATGTTCATCTCTCTTAAAAGAGTATGAAGGAATTGCATTTTTGAAAAGAAATCATGTGTACTGTACTGTAAAGACCAGTAATGCATCTTACACTTATGACAGTTTTGCTAAAACCTCATATACAACTACCAGCAGGAATTCCTGCATTTTTTATTTGTGACTGCCGCAACTCGCCGACAGGTGCAAGCATGGTAGTCAATTTCCATCACGCACTAGTTTGTTTAGTACATTCACGCATGATAGTTTTTAGTGAAGGCAGGATAAACCAATACACAGCCCCCACACCCTCCCTTTCCTTTCACAAAAAATTAGCTAGCATCTGGTAATTTCTTTCCCATGCTTTCACAAAATAATGCTTAAAAAGGCAGCTAACATTCAGGAAATTATTTCGTGGGGATTTCTCTAGGGAGGGAATTAAGTTGCTTTACACATGAAACAGTGCAACTTGAAACAGATGAAAACAATGAATCTGGTGCTGAAATAGATGTAGATGAAAAAGTAGCAAGTAACGAACAAAAGCAATGCCTTCTTCCTTTTTTGTCATGTTACTCCCAGGGGAGGTTTGACATCGGTGAGCCTTCTCCATCTCTCTCTGGTTTGAGCTTACTCCTTATTTATGCCCCTTTCTCTAAGATCATCTGCAATACAGGTAGCCCAGGTTTTGCTAGGTCTTCCCTTTGGTCTCTTTCCATCCACTACGAAGTTCAAAGCAATGCTGATGACAGTATTCTACTGGATCAGTGCAGATGACAAAGGGAACAGAACTGATAGTAGAGACGGAATTTGTGCTGTTGGCTGGTGCCGTTCACATGCAGCGATGTTTCTACTGAATGCTAAACCACTCTATCACTTGTTTTATGCCCAAGCATTTTTCAATTGTAACTGATGAAAGAAAAAATTATGCAGAACAGAAAACTGCTGCTAAGGGCATAGTCTCAGAATCATTTTTCAGTGACAAGTCGTACAAGGATAACACTGGGCTGCGACATTTGCATTGTGACACAAAACAACCATCCAGCTGGCAAGTAGTGAGACACCCAGCCTTCATGTAAATTGTTATATATTAATAATGTACAGCCTGTGTTGTATTTATTGTTAAATTCATTATGTTTGGAAACTTTCCTTTTTAAAAAAAAAATTCAATCTTGGTGACACCAATTTTGTGACATGTTGAATTTAGTATGTTTGGGAACTTTCCTCTTAAAAATTTCATCTTGGCAACTGTTAATTTTGTAACAAATGACAATTTGATTAGATTATGATGATGATGAATGCAGTGGAATAAATGGTCAGGTAGGACTGCATGTATTACTTCACAAATACATGTTTGGCAAGTAAGAGAATAGTCGGGGGGAGGTGATAGCATAGTGGATGAGACTATAATTAGAGGTCCCATGTACACATGCACGCAGAACATCTTGCGCGCATGTTAATTTTAATTTAAAACCTGTTCCATCTTTCGGCAGAGTAGACCATTGCGTGCCAATAGGGATTTAAAAAAAATCTTAAATGCATGCACTGTTTAGACATCATCCCCGATATTTGAATGTGGCTGCTTCTTTCATGGTGGGCAAAAATGGGTCGCATACACTAATACCATTGGTGAACCTCCAAGCTCTAGCCGAGGAATGAAAAAGAGAGAAAGAAAAAAAGAGCGATTGTAGACTAACAGCACAATGCCAGTGTTATTTTAACTTAAGAGTGATTGTAGACTAACAGCACAATGCCAGTGTTATTTTAACTTAACCCTAGTAGCGCGGTTCCCGGAATATTCCAGTAAAGGCGGGTCTAAGCTGTGTGGCGGATCCCGGAATATTCCGGGATGATGTGGGTGATCATAGTTGAAAGCTTACTTTCGCTTTCAAAGGTCAGCCAATGAATGTTAAGGCCGTTGTAGGCCTGCAGAAAGGGGTGAAGGTCGCTTGACACACACAAGCAACGAAGAATCTGATTGGTTAAGAGTGTATTTTAAATTTTTTTCGGACCAGCAGAGATCGTCTTCAACAAAAATGGCGGCCAGTGTTTGCACTAGAATTTCTTCAAGCGTTTTTCGAGCTTTTTTACAATATTGACAGCGAGGAGGAGTTTTAGAGGCTGGATTTGGTTGAAATAAACAATGAGAGAGACGATGAGATAAGGATTGTGGAATATTTTTGAAAAACTTGGTAAAAATCGATCGCGATCGGACTGAATCGAGCGGTGCTAGTTTTGCTGGATGGACTTCTTCACTACTCGGCGATTTCGACGTCACAGATTGTTTTACTTTATTTTGACGCAACGAGGCTTCGAAATAACTGTTGTTGAGTCAAATCGCTATGCTGCTGAATACTTTGCATCACATGAAATCAAGCGATCTTTGTATTTTCGTCATAGAAAGCCACCACTTCGCACATTCCACCATGACGGTCACGATTGGCAGTGGCGTCAATCCTTTCGCTGAACTTTTCAGAGTATTTGGTGACCGATAAAGCAATACAAACTCCTTATTTTTTGAAAACTAATGTCAAGAAATAGTGTTTACCTAATCATGACATTTATGCACCGCAAGAACTTTGCTTATCGTGTTAAAATCGATCCGGGGCCCTGACGATGGAACAGTGATCAGTAGTGCGCACACAATTTTTTTTTGGATTTTTTTTACATAATCATAATCACTACACACTATTATAAAATTACACTCATTTAAAAGCATATTATCTGTTCTTTCCAGTGATATATAGCTTAACACATTTAATTCAGTTTTATATATCAATATCAAGGGTTGTTTGAGCCCACCCTGCTCCGAAACAATGCTAGCCAATGTTAATTCAGCCAATAGAAGTGAGGCTTGTTGCTGCATATTCAGCGCTACTAGGGTTAAGAGCGATTGTAGACTAACAGCACAATGCCAGTGTTATTTTAACTTGATTTCTGGAGACAGTTATATGACAAATGTAGGTAGGACATGCATATTTTGATGCAGAACAAAGTATGTCTGCTTGTATACTTTGGCAAAGTAGCAATGCTCTGTGACTGATATTGGCTGCACAGTGCTTTGTATACTTGGGGGATTCTATTTTCATATATATAAAAATGTTCAAATGCTAGGGAGAGTTCTTTTTTTTATTTTATAGGAAACAATGGTTAGAACTGAAAGGTCAGCTAACCAGAAATACTGACAGAAAATGGCTTTTGGTTTTTATTTTGATTTTAATCATTCAGCTGCCATGATGGTGCACCCATCCAATAGGGTCCATTGCGTGAAATTTGTTGCAACCAGGAGGTAAAGTATGCAGGGATCATGCAAAGGCACAGCCTCAAATCAACACTGATGCATGTGCATCTTTACTGTGGATAGTGTTGATATACAAAAAGAGACAAAATTGTACAATTTTACATAGATCCATTTAGCAACACTTATCATCACACATGTACGGAATAAAAAATCCACTCGGTTTACAAATTCAATTCCTTTTTTTTTAATTTTCAACTTTTTTTATTTTATTAATTGTTCACAGTTTTTGGAGAATCATTGTCAGACATGTACACTAGTAGACTTTCTGCTCCTGTTTCTGGATGGCCACACGAGAGTGGTTTTTCATCAAGTAGTCTGTGAACTCCTGGTAAGGTGACTTTGTGAACACGGTCTCCTTCCACAGGTCAGGTGTCAGGTAGGCATAGGTCTTTGAAATTGCCTGGTATGTGGCCTTGGCTGCAACACAAATCACCAGCATGTATTTATCATTTACTGCTCATGCAGGGAAGAGATCATTTATGACTAGTGCTTACAACTTCACACTCAAATCAAAATGTAGCAAAATATCAGTATATTCAAGCCTATCAATTATTGTGACCCCTGTGAGGATGCCAGGGGCCTGTCAGTATAAATAACATCCCCACATTCTGTGTTAGAAATTTCCTATTTTCTACCACTTTGTTTCTGCCGGGTTCCTTTTCTTCCTGTCACCTTTTAATTTTTGCCTTCTTGGTCCAATCTGCTGCCTTTTTCCAATAAGACTTAAAAGATCACAATTCTTTCTTATGCCGAAGTTGGATGTGCTGGGCCTGACTTGTCAGGAGTTCAACAGCAGCGTGACGCATTTTCGCTCACATAACAAATAGTTATTGTCTGAGTGTTTGACAAAGAAGAATTATTGATACAACTAAACACCTTCAAATCTATGGATGGCTACAACACAAGAAATTTTAACTATTTACCTGAAAGGCTATACTATGATCTAGATCCAGTTGTATAAATTTTATTCTATGCTGCTCATAGTACAGAAACAATCATACAGGCCGTATCAGAGCTGTCAACTTATTTTAAAGATGGCGTAAAAATCACACCCAAGTCAACCAAGGATAAACAGGGTTCATACAGACTTTGTGGGGAAAAATTTAGGGCCTTTTTAGGGCTTTTTAGGGGCCATTTATTTCCAAATTTAGGGCCTAGCTGGGGGGCATCAAAGTATCACCCTGTGTACACGTTTACTTTGATAAACCAATTTCAAACTCATGTAAGCAAAGTCTCCTTGTCTAAAACTGCATGTTGGATATTGATTATTGACACAAATTCAACTTCAATTCTAGAATAAAATGTCTTTCAATCATAGATACCACAATGAATTAAATCCTCACACAATAAAACATCAAGTCATGGTGTGATGGAAGTCTCCATGTCTTGAAATACCAAGTAAAGTGAAAACTGAAATAAGTGTCTCTGATTTTAATAGGACTTTTCACAAACAACTAGCAAAGTGAACTAAGACACTATCCCTCAAACTTCATCTGATGTGAACTAGTCTCCTTGCCTTACCAAAGATGCAGATGGTTACCAGTACTAGAACTGGTAATAACAATACCCTCACACAGTCACAGTGCCTCTTCCAAATTCTGCTCCTTTATTTCAATCTCACACATGCGTACGTGCAGGCATTCACACACAATGCACACACACACACATGTACGCACGCACACGCACACAAGCATCCACAAAAGAGACAGACAGAGAGAGAGGTTGCTGGACGCAAGTTCTCTTCACTATGAATACATGTAAAAGTCCTGTATCATCAATGCAGACCGAGTGGTAGGCCTAACACTGACTTGAAAAGGATGCCCACACCCTCTCCCACACGTTGTTTTTTTTAATCAAGTCTGCCAAAAACTGAATAATTTGCGAATTTTAAAGAAAGTCAAATGAACCGACCACGTTGAGCAGTGGAAAATATGCAAAGTGCTGGCATTTCTGACTTGCCTTATCAACTGGATTTGTTTCTGTATGACTTCTGCAGGAAATCTGTGGGATAATCTCCTCAAATAAAGAACAGATTTGGCTACAGGTTTTGTTATTTTCCCATTCTGACACCTGATTGCCATTTTGTAAACTGTGCATGCGCACTGGAGAAACAATAGGCCTTGCTATTCACAGCGTAGCTGTGCTAAAATTGAAAAATCTTGTAGAGAAGAACTTAAGCACAGTAAACAGAAAACTGGTGTTTTTTTGACTCATAATTGCAGTTCCATAGTTTAGCATCATTTTCCAAACAAATTACGGACATACCATAGGGGTAGGTAGTCCCTCGCATGTAAAAAATAACTGGTGAAAGCAAAGTGTATATGCTCTTTCAATGGAGGCAAATTACCTCCCTTGGCAAAATAGGTGACGCGACATGAATAGCAGACGACAGGCATTCTATCGGCGAAAATACGATCTTTGGTCACCCTTCTTGCTTTCATTTCTCATAAGTTTTATTTTGTGTATCTGTTTAATCTACATTTTAACAGAAACTCTCACTCATGATTCCCATTTTTAGGGCTTTTTAGGGCCTCCAGGGTAATACATCTCATTTTTAGGGCTTTTTAGGGGCCTTATTTTGAATCTTCAAAAATCAGGGCCTTTTAGGGCTTTTTAAGACTTGTACGAACCCTGGATAAATCAGTAGTAATTACTGATAATCTCAAAATACTTCAACCCAGTCAATAGCTCTAAGAAAATCAATCAATGGTACATACTTCAATGTATCCAAGTTAAACCACTAGCAGTAACACACATAAACGTTTCAATGGTTCCAACACATTACAAACGTATCTGCAACTGTCATAACGTACACACTAAAATCACTAGGGTGATGGGGTAGCCTGGCCTGCACTACAATCTGATGGCTTGGGATTGATCCCAGGTTTGAGCTAGCCACTCAGATGCCCATTCAAGAGGACTTTTTTCCCTGGAATTAACATCAGTGCTGACTCCACTCCCGAAAGTCAACTCTGGATGAGTCTATAAACCGAGGCCCTGTGTGCTAACACAAAAATCTTACACACACGTTAAACCCATTCCGCCTTTCGAAAGGAAGAGTATGCCATTGGGTACCAGTGATAACAGATAAAATTTAAAATATGTGCACACTAGTGTCGTGTTAGGACATCATCCATGAAGTCAGAATGTGGATACCTGAATGGAGGGTAAAAATGGTTGCATATATATGCAAAATCCCACCAATGACAGAACCTTAGAACTTAAGCTGAGAAACAAAAAATCAAAATTAACTTAAAAAACCCAACCCCAAACAAATCGTTCAAGGCCAACGAACAGCCATGAGTCAATCGTATTTTAATACCATTAACACAGTTCAAAGCAGAACAGGGACTGTAACATACTGAGTAGGACAGGAAATTCATAAAATCAGGAATAAGAAGAAAAAGGGGACCCCTCTCATCATCTCATGTGACACAAAGTGATGCCACTCCTCCACAGATCCTACCACTAAAATGCTGTGTGACTGCTGATGTGTGTGTGTGTGGTGTAGTAGTAGTAGTAAAACTGAGTGGTTGGCAAGACCAGAGGAAAAAATGGCTGATGACTCACCAAAGTTGCCCAGGGTGGCTGTGGATCCACGAGATGATGTGTAGCAATCATCAATACCGGCCATGGTCAACAGCTTCTTGGGCACAGGGGCACTGACAATGCCTGTCCCACGGGGAGCTGGGATAAGACGCACCATTACGCTGCCACACTTGCCCGTCACCTGTCACAAATATAGAGCTGATTACATTAATCAGTTCACATAATTTGAGGGTTTCCAGCCACAAATCATGGATCTCAAAAGAAAACGACTTCAGTGTTACTGTGGCAAGAAACCCTCAATTCAATCAACACAAAAGCTATGTTCACCTTCACAAATTCTACCTTTGGGTCTTTTCACCCAGTGTGAAAACAGTTTTTGAGTTGATAATTTGGGTGGGTTTTTTCTTTCTTCATTTTTAAACAGATGGCACATAAACTGCCAAGTGACAGGATCTTATGTATATCAGCCTTCCATAAACTTCAACTGAACTCTGATAAGTAGCTCTGCATGTGTTAAAAAAAACCAACCAAACAAAAAACACTTCATGTGTTCCCCCCCCCCCCCCCCCCCCCAAACAACCTACCCCCCAAAACCCACTATTCTGATTTTCTTCTTTTAACATAATAGTTGTTGCTTTTTTTTTTCTTCTTTTATCTGGCACATACACTGAGTTTGGGGGGAAAATGGAAACAGCAGTAACTGACAGACTACAAAGTGTTCCAACAAGACTTCATTACTGCAGATCATGCTTTTTCCTAACTAATGTCTAATGTTGTATGGTTCAGACACTAAACCTCATTTTGAAAACCGTCTGATGCATAAAACTTCAAATCCCATACTTTACACAATTCAGTCACTGCATCTAAAAAAAATATGCCTATGCTGACTGCAAAATCCCACACACATCTGAACACAAACAGCCAGAGACAAATCTGAGAGTGATGAATGAAAAAACACAGCAGACATTTAAATCACAACCTTATGCACAACTGCAGCTGTATTTTTCAAACTCCATAACATATCTAACTTACAAAACATATTGTCAGACAAAAGAGTTACCTTGCACGGCACCGTGTGAGGCTTTCCGATTTTGTTGCCCCAGTATCCACGGCGCACAGGGATGACGGACAATTTGGCCAGGATGATGGCTCCTCGGATGGCAGTTGCAACTTCTTTGGAGCATTTGACTCCCAGGCCAACATGGCCGTTGTAGTCTCCGACAGCCACAAAAGCCTGGAACAAATACAAAACTCAATATCATCACACACACATACTTCATTAATAAAATACCAGACAGTAACAAACTTTGACACACACTCAATACATATCAAGACTTCACAAAAATCTTTTAATCTTAATCTAATATGTTTTATCATACTTTCTGATGTGCAATAGATACATGCTTTCACTTAGGTTTTTTCTACTTTCAATCACTACAATGCAGAACTGAACAGAAACTCTCTCTCTATTTTAAAGCACTGGTCTAAAACTCACTATTTCTTGAACACATAAATACACAAAAGACTGCTTTATTTAAGGTGGACCACTGCGTCACTTTTTGCAAATTTTCGTTTCTCAGGAACTAGTAAAGATATCTCAATGAAATTTGGTACACATACTAAGTGCATTAATATGGCTATCTGTGCCAAGTTTGAAGTATGTAAGTCAAACAGATATGATAATGTGATAATTTTTCCAAAAAAATATGGGTCGCTGTTTAGCCCATCTGCTACTTTCAAAATATGCATTACATAATGGTGTTTATAATTTTTCCAGTTTGATTTGATATCACTGTGTGCAATGATCACAAAAAAGTTATGTTTTAGTTAATAAAATGGTGTTTTCTGTCTTCCCCAAATATGCCCAAAAATTTTCATTCCCGTTTTTTTGTTTATATCATTTGGTATTTAAAAACTATAACAGCTACAGAGCTCAAACACTCTCATCGCACTCAGCAGATGTTTCTAAACCAGCATGCCAAATTTGATTAGATTATTTCCATTAGGTCAGAAGTTACAGGTGGGCCAAACGACTGACCCAGCCGAAAAAACCAGTTTTGAGAAAAACGCCCGTAAAGATTTAGTTAACAATTTAATCAATAAAACTCATGATTAAACATTCCAAATAAATTTTGCATGGTAAAATAACATTAGGCCAACACTACTGAGTGATTACAGGCAGTTTTTCTTATAGAATAAATTTTCAGGAGGCTCCTGGGGCATACACCCCCCCTTGTCTGCCTGGCTATGTAAGTATGTTCACGTTCCGCATGCCTTACAGTTTCTATTTTCCCCCCCCTCTTTTCTCTGGCCCTATCAGAGGATTTTCTAGTGGCTGTTTTCACTCTGAGAATGTCTGATTTCTCTACAAACACTTCTGCATTGCTCCCTGCCACAAAATCCAGACCAGCAAGCACTTTGTTGCAGGAAAAGTACCTCACCTCCAACTGCATGCCGACTCTTTCCTTGTTATATGTTCATCTCAGCTTTGAATCTAGATCTTTATATAAATATCAATATATATTATAAAGTGATAGATAAAAATAATAAAATGTGTGAGAATACAAAGCAGAAAGCAAAACAATAAACTGTGTGAAAATGGAAAGTACAGGAGAGTTGGAAAGTGAGCTAAAAAGAAAAGAGGCAGGGAAGAAATATGTGTGGAAAGAGATGGTGGTGGAACAGGACTCCAGAAGGCAATACAAAGTATTCAATCCTTGGCCTCTTTCTGAAGCCAATTAAAATAATGTATGCTGATGGACTAATGATGTGAAAACATCAGAAATGTGTGTTCTTTTATGCAGTGTTTGTGTATGTGCGAGTGAGCGGACATGCCATATCTGCATGTTTATAAAATTTATTATACTTCTTACTAGATGTTCAAATAAGAAACAAATTTATTGCATATCAATTGAAAAAAAACATACATATAGCCAATTTGAATGCATGCACACACACACACACAAAGTGTACACACAGAATGCACACACATTCTGTTGATGGTGACAGCAAACAAAAACGTTTTTCTTTTCTAACACACACTGTGTTAAACACAGTAAAAATTTCTATGAGAATTATCAGTAAATTATAAAGTGGCTCTGAAAATACAGACAACTGAATAAAAAATAAAACAGTGAAAGAATCTGGGGGGGGGGGGGGGGGGGGGGGGGAGTGAATACTGAATAGCCCTAGTAAAAAATAAACTACTGTATGCTTTCTAAGTTCCAACAACACATAACTTGATAGGAAAAGAATCGTCAGCTACATTCCCAAAACATATATAAATCGATGGAAAATGTAGCTATTCAAGTTTGTCTACCTTCGGCTCCCAGTTTATAAAACTTTGTGCACAAGTTACGTTGTCACCAAACTTTCTAAGGTTGACACATCAATGACGATATTCTGCGATCGTTTGAAAAGTTGCGACTCGCGGATTGGTTAATTTTTCTTGCGCAACGGGTCTTTATCATAACTAGTGTTGGTGCCAGCCATTGATACACGTTTTATGGAGAAAAATTTCCAATTATCACATCAGAGAAGTAAGTGAGTAGCTATTGACGACATCGCAAGTTGATGTGCACAGCACGGCAAAAGTCGGTCACCATTTCAGCTGGCGATCGTCAGTCTATTTTCCGTTTCCTCCATTTTCTATTCTGTCTGCTGAAGGCATTGACAGTCCAACACTTGTTTTCGGCACATTTTGGCATTTTTGAGACTTTCAGTAAAAAACTTTGGCTAAAAAACCGGTCCGACTCAAGTGTTGATCGAACTCAGGAAGAAAACTGCCATCTTGGATAAAAGTCAGGTGACTCTTAGAACCAATCAGCTATTTTTTTACGGACAGGAGCCAATCAGAGACTTCGACTCAACCGTATGCCATCAGTAAATGCCTCTCGGGTTCCTTCGGATTCGCTCTTCGTGTGTTTCTGTGAGTGAAGTTATCCATTGACAAGTGTTGTCAGAAAGTAGGTCAGTGAATGACCTTCACATTGATACCATGGAAGGGGGGGGGTAGAGAAATAGGTCGCGAGCGCTACGATCTCAAAACCGACGCAATTTTCGCGGTTTTTGGCCACATTCGCTCAAATTTCACACACACCCACGTCAGAAAATGATTTTATTAGGTATGATATCGGTCAAAATAAACAAAATGAGTAACAGAAATGTAAAGTTGAGACATTACTTGACCAAATGGAACTATAATCCCAAAAGTCATTTTTAAAAAAAAATTTGTCAAAACGTATGCCGCGGTCCCCCTTAAGTTATAAAATTTCTAATAACATGCTAGCACTTAAAAAGAGAAAAAAGAAGCAAAATGAATGTCAAATGAATACACATAGAGTAGAGACTTTAAAGTGAAACAAGGAGGGTGGCAGGTTCGTTAAGACTCTGCCTGCCAACAAGTAAACTGAGGTTCTGGGTTTCATTCCAAACCTCGCCCTTGCTTCCCAGTTTGACGAAAACATCAAACTGAATGTCAAAGTCCTTGGGATGAGGCTATAAAACGAGGCCCGTGTACGAACGCACACAGAAATTTTGCGCACGTTAAAAACCTGTTCCACCTTTCGGAAGAGTAGGCCATTGTGTGCCGGTAGGAACAGAAGACAACAACATCCACCCCTCCAAAAGCATGTACACAGGTGTCGTGTTTAGACACCATCCCTGAAGTTGGAATGTGGCTATCTAAATGGTGAGGGGATAAACGCATGTTACCATTCATGAACAAACCATAAAGCTCTAGCCAAGGAATGGATTTAAAAACAACAACAAAAACCTGGGAGGAAGAAGCACTAGCAACACAAGCCAGGCTGGGCAACAGGCAAAACTGACCTTGAAACGTGTTCGCTGACCGGCGCGTGTCTGTTTCTGAACAGGCATAATTTTCAACACCTCATCCTTGAGTGTGCCCGACGGCAGGAAGGTGTCAATGATCTCGCACTCCTGAAACACACAAAAACATCACTCACTACAGTCGCTATCATCCTACTCCTGCAAAACACACACTTCAGTACCACTTCTGTTATCACCTTCCTGCAACATACACCCCTTACTATCCCTGTTAGTAGCCGACTCCTGTAACGCCAGTAACAACAGATTGGAAATGTACTTTCTTATTAAGCATTTTCACTTTTTATTTAACATTTTGGTGTATGCTCAACACTCATTCACTGGTTAAAGCACTTATCTACAAGATAGGCTTCAGGGGAAAAATGCAACTGGAAAGGTTTCCAAGTGGACTGAGTGTGAGAGAAAACAATGATTTAACTCCATTATTTATTACTATCAGAGAAGGAAAGAAAACATACACAAAACTTGACAGGACGGGAGAGCCTAGTGGTTAGAACATTGCGCTCGCAATCTGACGACCCAGGTTTGATTCCCGTTCAAGGGGATATTTTCCTCTGTAGTTAGCATCAGTACAGACTCCACTCTCCCCAAAAGTCCTTTGGATGAGACTATAAACTGAGGCCCTGTGTGCGAACGCACGCAAAACATCTTGCGCACATGTTAAATCCTGTTCCACTTTTCGTTAGAGTAGGCTTTGTGTGCCGGTGGGAACAAATGACAGAATTTACAAAACCACATACACACGGGGACTGGATGTAAAAAAGCACATAAGTGCTTATTCCATTATCCCCGATATAAAGAATTGAATTGAAAATTGAAAAAAACATCCTAATTTTGGAGACATAAAACACAGACTCCAGACTGTATCGTTACTCACTTTGATGGGAAGAGAAAACATGTAGATTTCCTCCAAGTTTTTGATTTTTCCATCCTTCACAAGGCGTCCCAGTTTGGTCACTGGCACCCATTCCTTTTCCCCTTCTTTGGCACCTCGTCCTCGTCCTCGGCCACGACCACGGCCTCGCCCTCGGCCACGACCACGCCCTCGGCCTTCTCCTCCAAAGCCTCCTCGGAATCCTCCACGCCCACTATCTGCCATGCCTGATAAGAGAGACAATTGACATGTGCTGAATAAAAATTAAAATGCAAACATTCTCAGATTCTGACTCTCCATTTGAAGTCTGAGAATATAAGACAAGACAGTTGACCAGTGCTGAATAGACATTAAAATGCAAACATTCTGATTCTCCATTTGAAATCCCAGAATAATAACATATGGAGTTTATATAGTGCTGAATCTTGTAAAACAAACAAATCGAAGCACTTGCACTCAAATCATTTACACACATGATGCAACTTTCCTCAAATATCAGAACAGATTTCAAATTTATGCACGTACACACACATGCATGCACACAAGCACACACACTCGTGAACACACTTAGGTGGTGATGAAAGAGATGAAGGATACTGTTGAAAAGTAGGGACCAATATGAGGAGAAGTCTCAGGTAGGAAAAAAGTGCGTTTTGAGACTGGATAGTGGATTTGAAGGTATCAAATGAAGGCTTTTGGCGAAGTGAAACAGGAGGGTCATTCCAGGTGGATGGACCAGAAACAGAGAAAGAGCAACGGCCAACAGTGGTTGGTTTGAATCTGGGTGTTGAAAAGCACAAGGTATCTGCAGCTGAAAGAAGGGAATGGGATGGAGTATGCAGGTGAAGACAGTTACAAAGATAAGAGGGTGCAGATTTGCGGAGACATTTGAAACAGAGGGTAATGATCTTATACTTCAGTCTTTGTAAGACAGGCATCCAGTGAAGAGATCGCAGAAGAGGAGTGATGTGTTCAGATTTTTTCTTTCTTAGGACCAGTCGAACTGCAGTTTTGATTGCATTGAAGAGTGGATAGATGTTGCAGGTGGGCCAACCAAACGAGAATTACAGTACTTCAAGTGACAGTAGTCTAAATGTGAAAAAAAATGAGATGTGACAAGCTTGGAAGTTGTATCAGTGGACAGATACTTGCAAATTGCACTTATGCATACATTATTATTATTATTATGCGCCGTAATTGATAGTAGCAAGACTGGCAGGTCTGGGTGATTAATTTTTTCATTTAGTTTTTTGCTTTGTTTTTTTGTTTTTTTCCATAGAGATTGTGTTGTCAAGAACTACTACTAAATATTTCAGTGTTGGACAAAGGAACTGACATATAATATTGTATTGCCGAATTGTATTTAAGTTTTGATGGGGCAAAGTTTATGTTCGGTCCCCGTGAGCATACAATGAGAATATATTTGAGAGAAGACAATTGACCAAAGCTGAATAAACATTACAATGCAAACATTCTGATTCTCCATTTGAAATTTCAGAATAAAACTGAAACCATCTTTCAGAAATGCATAAAAAATCTAGTAGATAAATAAATTTTTTAAATCAACCAACATTTAAATTTTTTTTTAAAGCTGGGGGGGAAATAGATGTTATTGTTAATGTCAACACAAGATCAGTGAGAAGGGTTTACAAGGCTTCAATCCAAGTTGCAGCTGAGCCATCTATTTTACATATCATGTTCATCCATACTACCATGGCATAGTTTAGTGATACCGATAGTGATACTCATACTGTGATAGTTCTTAGTTCTGACTAATGCATCATCAAAGTTTCCAGTGACAACACAAGTATCAACACCCTAACTAAAGTTGTTAAAACTAAAGGCCCAATCATCCTTTGTGAAGTCAGAAATGGCTGACACTAGTGACAATAATAGAAAAATAATGAATCAACCACAGATCTGTACTTTTGTCACTTGTGCAATATCACAAGATTTTTATGCTAATACTGTAAGTGTAATAGTATTATGTAGTTATTGCCCATTATTCACACTGTAATTTATTTACACCAAAGAGAAAAAGAACAGCAAAACTGCAGGTCTAGTATTACATAATGATTTTTTTTAAAGGGCACTCAGTTTTGTTTCCCAACAGTGGAAACACAAACATCAAATGTGATCAAAAACTGAAATCTGATCTCCAACAAACAAACCAAAAAAAGTGTGATAAAAAACAGCAATTCAGCAAAGAGAATGTGTAAACTTAACACAATAACATTGTAATTTGTTATATGCCAGAGGCTGAGAAATCCACTTGAAAGAGGCCTCCTAGGATTTTAATAGACTTAGTTACCAACATTTCGCCTATTTTACAATAAATAATTACTCACTCACCAAACGACTTTGAAGCCTGACTAGTGTGCTGGGTATTTTTATGACACCTAATCACCAATACCACTGACCATGAGTGAATGACTTACCTTTCCCATTTCCAAATTTTCCTTTTTGTTTTTAGACTTAGACTATTTATGTATAATGTAACTTAAAACAAATCTATAACTTCTCAGAAGTCTGATGGCTCAGTGAAGACTTCTTTCCCTTCTCTGCTACCTTCATTATTGTGATGATTCTGTAGACTATATAATAATAATACATAATATTAATAACTACAAGACTGGTTATGCTCTGAGAGAAGTCAATACTTAAACTGTGAAAGTCTAATTGGTTATGCTCTGAGAGAAGTCAATACTTAAACTGTGAAAGTCTAACCAGTGACCTTTCTACTCCACACAACCTCCCACTTTATAGGCAAAGAGAAGACCTGTAATAACTAAATAGGCCTAAGTCACAAAGATACTTCCTTCACCCTAGGCAGGCCTAGTTCACCTGATTCATGCATGACTTTATGTCCCATGAAAATTGAAACATAGTATAGAACTACTGAACTAGCACCTTTCGAATGATAAATCTGACAGTCTACCCTGTTGTACAACCAAAAATACTATCTAGGACTAGCAGGGTTTTGTGTTTTTTTCTAGGACTAGAATATCAATAGTGATTTACAGAATCTTAGAACAGTGCTTTGGAAATATCCCAGATCACTCATAACAAGGCTAAAAAGAGAAACGGCTAACATGAAAGTGTAGTCGACGACCAGTGTGATGGGCTAAAACATAAGAGAATAAAATAATGAGACACTTTCACGGAGGAAAATTTCATTTGAACATTCAATCTCATACTACTAGTAGTAGTATACAATGTTCGAAGGAGGCTGCATACTAACCCAATCGAACCCCAAACAAACTCACTGTGATAAAAACAATATCTATTAGCATTAGAAATATTGCAAAAATCATTTGTGTATACCTTACTTTAATAGAGGATGCAGTAAATGTCCAAATACTCTTAGATTGTGTCGATTGAAATGCCCACTACACTCACGCTTACATACCTCTTCTATCACGACTTGGAAAAAGACCGACTTCCGCCTGTAAACAGGAAGCAACTGTGATTTCATGTGACTATATTCATGGAAGTTGTGGGAGAAACTTGACAAGAGAGGGACTGTACTTCTGATAGAGATACAGCAGAGATTGATTTTTGTATCTGATTGTATCATGGGGGTTTTCTTCAACATATCTTTGGTTCGCCCTGACGAACGACATTACATTTATGGATTGATATCGGAAAGTGCATCATTTTTTGGTGATAGTCTGTTTTTATTTCCAGTCAAAAAAAACCAACCAAACAAACAAACTGTTCTGATGTTCTGCAAAACTAACACATAAATGCACATCACGAGGACAACATTGGAGGGTGGACTGATACAGTAGTTGTACAGTGTAGTAGTTGTGTCTATGTCTAGAAAGTGTCCATACTAAAATTAAATGGGGTGACGAGATAGCCAGGTGGGTAGACCATTCCACATTGGGCTGACCCGGGTTCTGCTGACCCAGGTTGGAATCCCGTTTAAAAGGATATTTTCCCCTGGAGTTAACATCATTGCCGACTTTACGCCCCTCGAAAGTCTTTCTTTTTCTTTGTTTATGTTCTTTTATATCGAGGATAATGGAATAAGCACTAAAGTGCTTTTTTACATCTAGTCCCCGTGTGTATGCGGTTTTGTAAATTTTGTCATCTGTTTCGGATGAGACTACAAACTGATGTCCCGTGAGTGAACGCACAGAGAACATCTTTCGCACATGTTAAAACCTGTTCCGCTTTTCATAAAAACAACAACAAAAAACAGTAGGTCATTGTAAGCCAGTCCGAACAGATGACAACATTTACAAAACCAGGGGACTAGGTGTAAAAAAAAAAAAAAAAGGCATATGAGTGCTTACTCCATTATCCTCAAAATAAAACTTTTTTTTTAAATAACAAGCAATACTTATGGGATATCTATATAAAAATCAGCCTAATCCCCAACCAGTTCCTGGCATTACATTCTAGAATTCAAGACATGGTAGTGGCATTAGCCTACTTCTGTCTAAAAGAACGTGATGCAAGAGTTGATTTTGCTGCCAGATTCCAGTTTTATCGAGTCTGCTCTTGGGCATCAATTTCAGGAAGTGTTTCTCACTGGTTCCTACTGAGCTTTGAAGCCGTCAGGGAAGGATTTGGGAAGTCATGATAATCTATGATCCCAGGAAAAGTATGTCTATAGCCGACAGTTGAGAGAGAGAGAGAGAGAGAGAGAGAGAAGAGAGAGTAATGCATGCTCAATTCATGTCCATCACAATAGCAATAGGAAAGCAAAAATTCCCATTTCAGTACTCTTTAGCCTACGGATCTTCTTCCTCTTCCTTTTTTGTCATGTTTCTCCCAGGGGAGGTTTGACATTGATGAGCCTTCTCCATCTCTCTCTGTTTTGAGCTTTCTCCTTATTTTATGCCCCTTTCTCTAAGATCATCTGCAATACAGGCAGCCCAGATCTTGCTAGGTCTTCCCTTTGGTCTCTTTCCATCCACTACGACGTTCATTGCTCTTTTTATGTGGTGGTCTGCTTTCTGTTGAACGTGCCCAAACCAGCACAGTCTATTGGTACTAGCTACAGACTTCAGATCATCAACTTTGCACATTCTCCATAGTTCTTCATTCGTGATCCTGTCTTCCCATTTGGTCTTTGTCATGTAGCGTAGCATTCGGTTCTTTAGCCTACAGATCTGAAACTATTAATTCATCATTATAATATGAATTTAAATAACTTATCTGCTTTCTTTTTAACTTGAAATTTTTTAAATTCTTTTTTCTTTCAAGGATAATGGGACAAGCATTCATACGCTTTTTTACATCTAGTCCCCGTGTGTATATTTTTTGGGTAAATTTTATCATCCATTCCCATTGGCACACAATGGCCTACTCTTCTGAAAAGCAGAACAGGTTTTAATGTGTGCGGAAGATGTTCTGTGTGCGTTTGGTTTACAGTCTCATCCAAAGAATTATTGTGTGATTCACAGCTCACTGAGTTGCATGTTTAAACACACCCACACATTCCAGCACACACTCCTCACATCTGAACCAGTTGGGTCACAGCACACTGTCACTCCAATACAGTCTATTTCACACTGCACCATGCCAGTTTTTCCTTCTAGTTGATTGCTGGGGGAGTCAAGAATGGCAAGAAACTCAGAGCACCCCAGACTTGTCTTATAGCACACAGTGGCTAGCAGAATGTTCATTCATGAGATAAGCGTAGTGATGAAGACTGAGTTGAGTAGGCAAAAACAAACAGGACGAGGACCATTTGCTTGCTTGTTTTTCTCGATTTGTGTGATATTCTTTTAACTATTCTTCTGTCTCTGTTGACTTGTGAGGAACATTTTCGCCTGTGTGTAATGCCAATTTGAAGGTGACAATCTCAGAATAATGACAGCCTGAACTCCTCTTCATTCACTTAAGATTCTGGTAAGGAAGAAAGGTGGCAGGATGGTTCAGATGTTCATTTGCCTAACAAATGAACTGTGAGGTTCTGATTTTGATTCCCAGTCTTACCCTTCCTTCCCAGTTTGATGGGGAAATCAAACAATGTCCGTCAGACACATGTCTTTGTGAATTTGTGCACATCACAAGAACCCATGACAGTTGAAAATCAGAAAGAGCAGGGAAGTACCTCTTGACTGTCTTGGCAAAATTGATTAGTTCAATTCCCAACAGTATCCCCGAAGACATAATGTGGCTGCCTTAATGATGAGAACTTTATATCTCATGTGCAACGATGCAGTCATCTGCCAGGAAGCATTCTTGTTGGAGATTTCATTCATAGGCTGAGCACAGCTGTCAGTTTTACCCCACTTTCAGCTGCTTTCTTCTGCTATCCATTCCACCCATCAGGGGCCAGCTGGTGCTAATTATAGCAGGAAGGGGCATGATAATTTTAGCCCTGGGCCCTTGATTGAGTTATGCTGGATTTGTGCGCTGTGTGAAGATTAATGTATGTTGGGAAGGTACTCAAAGCTTTCACCTTTTTGGGCTAGACAAAAGATACCAACATTTCTTGCTTGGGTGTGTTGACACTCCTGTACAGTTCAAATCACTCCATTTTAAGATCTCATCTTTGAAGCGTTCTATTCACTCTTTATAGCGTTTTGAAGTTCATCCTTCTTCAGTGTGATTAAGAACTGGCTCTTATGGCTGTGCATCTTAAACAGTCACCTTCTGTGTGGGTCTTTGGTGTCAACTACACTTCGTTATACCATTTTATGTAGGGTTGTTGTCTTTTAGTTGGGCAGAGAGCAAGGATGTTCTTTTTGTTGAGCTGTTATAGTGAATGCATTTCCTTTGAATTTGTTTCTCCATTCTTATTTGGCCGTAGTCAAGTTGACATATTAACAACAGCATGCGGGTGTGCATTGCCAGCCTGAGTTTACAAGTGGTTATATATGAGGGAGTGTATTTGCAAAAGTATATATAATGGCAAAACGTGTGAATGTGTGTGTGTGTGTATGACTGCTTTATTTACTAGAGCAGAAAGCTTGAACAGTGACATTTATTCATGGCTGGCACCCTGCTTTTCTTGCAAGCCTTACTGTCTAACAGAAATATTGACTCAAATGACCAGTACCTTCACTCTTGCTTTCTTCTGCAAGAGTCCATCAGTGGTCCTGCTATCTATGGATCCACTCTCATTGCAATGTGTTTCTGACAAAGGAAGGCACAAGGAAAGAGCAGACAGATAGGTCTTCCAGTGATTCCAAAGCCAAGATAACCATCAAGACCAAACAGCAAAACAAACGGATATGTCTTCTTCTTCCTTTTTTGTCATGTTTCTCCCAGGGGAGGTTTGACATTGATGAGCCTTCTCCATCTCTCTGTTTTGAGCTTCCTCCTTATTTATGCCCCTTTCTCTAAGATCATCTGCAATACAGGCAGCCCAGGTCTTCCCTTTGGTCTCTTTCCATCCACTAAGAAGTTTGTTGCTCTTTTTATGATATGATGGTCTGCTTTCCGTTGAACGTGCCCAAACCAGCGCAGTCTATTGGTACTAGCTACAGACATCAGATCATCAACTTTGCACATTCTCCATAGTTCTTCATTTGTGATCCTGTCTTCCCATTTGATCTTTGTCATGAAGCGTAGCAAGCACAACGCATAGCCTCTCCTGAACAAGTCATCCCTTACCTGCTCATGGTGAGGCTTGCTTTTGCAGACAAGGGCTATGGCGAAGGGCAAGTGTTCAGCGCCCTTTAAAAATAACTGTTCACTCCACTGCCTTGTGGATTAGAGATTTTACTGAAGGGCATCCGGCCATGAAAATCCTCGCTCCCCAAAAAATGATGATGAGTCAAATTAAAAAACAAACGGATATGTCAACCACCACAATACAACAGGTCACACCCCTATTACTTACTGATGTGACGGGAGCAGGTCTGTTATGTTCAGGCTCAGGACAGGCCACAACCACATTAATCACCAAATGTACATGTAGGCAACTCCCTACAGGCCATACAGAGCAGCCAGTATTTTCATTTTCTTCTTGTATAAATTGTTTTGCTTTTTGGATTCTCATGTTTCTGTGAAGTGCCTCATGTTTTTGGCAGAATACTAAATAAATATCCATGGAAAGTAGGCTTTGTATTTAAATACATTCATCTTCCAATATGGAATGACAAAGATGTCTTAGCAAGAACTGACCATATTGGCGGTGATTTGTTAGTGATAAAAGCTTTCCAGGTAAATTTTGTGTGCTTAAAAGACTATTCATTCCAGCTAAGTTTTCAGTGTCAATACAAAAACAACAATAATAAAAACAACACTAAACATTAAAGAAAGCTTTCCATGTAAATATTGAGTACTAGAAAGACCATTCATTCTAGCTAGGCTTTCTGAGTAAATTTATACAAACAACAAACATCGAAGAAACACAGATTTTGCAAAAAGATAATTTATTAAGGTATATTTAAAAAGAAAAAGTACTTTGAAATAAAACTGACAAGACTTTGTCTAAAAAAAAAAAATTGTTCACAATCATGGTGGAAAAGGACAAGGTGGGCATTTCATGTAAGAAGGATCATAGTTGTTTTTTTTAAGAATGTATACAAAACAGTTGCGTTGTTTTATATTTATTGCATCACATGTTAATTTTAATCAGGTACACAAACCACACCATTCAGAACAATAACTTTTTAAAACAAGAATTCTTGCATGCTTATTCAATTCTTCAGGAACTTTCTGTAATTTTCAATCATTTGGTTGATAAGAAAAAGATCAACACAAATTTCTAGGGTTAATAATGACCTATACTGTTCAAAACGATAAGGCTTTAAGAGGAATACAGTTGTTGATCCATATCTTTATCACCTTTTAGTCATAATTCCAATTAATGTCATTCTTTTCAACATACATTTGACACCACATACCAGGATACAAACGATGAAAATAAAACAACACCTTGTAAAGTGATCACGTCGCTCAAATGTCTGCTTCTTTGGTGAAGTCAGGCAGAATGTGAATTTCCATTCAAATTGCATAAAAATTTACCACGCAGTCAAAGTGAGGCCTTTGTGGGTTGTGAATGATCATAGAATAAACAGTACGCCGAGTTATCAGTAACTTTTCAAGAAAAAGTGCTGAAGAAGTTGGAGAGATGTGGATGTAGAGATGTGGGGGGAATGAGGGTCACACAGACACTGATCCCCTTCCAAAACAGGATCAAATACAAACGCTCTTTGTGTGGATGATAGAAGCCCTCAGAATGAGGTTTTTGCATCTTATCTATTTCTCCTGCACGACGGCTAGTGGAGAAGACAATTTTCTCTGAATTTTGTTTCCAGGCTAAGTGGCACATCTACTTTTCGGTTTCTTGTTGTTCTTTTTATTCCTATCTAAACATTTCTCATGAATTCTTGAAGGAATGATGGGAAAAAAGCATCATGATAAGTCTTGTCTGCTCTGTAGAACTGTCAAAACAGACCAATATGTATGGGCAACAATCACTATTACATAGGCAACATCTATGGATAAGGGTGTTACAGAGTTCTTCTCTGAAGGACAGTGTGTACATGATCCATCTGTCTGTCTGTCAGTCTGTCTCTTCCAGCTTCTCTTCTGTTTCTAAAGTGTTGTAACTGCCTCAAAACAAGACATTTGCTCTAAATTAACCAAGTGAATTACTTTACAGTAATATATTTATTTGTAACTCGAATTACCACAGTCAATACTTTTTTCTCGTTTTTATTTTTGGAGGAATTTACATCCTCATAATTTTTTTATGGACGGTTTGAACAAAACACAACACCATTTTTTCAAACAAAATCAACATACAGGAAGGCAAGTCCCAGGGATGGGAATACAATATACATTAATTGCTACTTGTTAAGGAATTCAGATCACAATGAAAAATCACAAAGAAATAAAAACACAGCTCTAGTTTGCCATCCACATAATGACAGCTACACAGCAACTGAAAGTGTCATTTGTTAAACTCATATGACAAATGTTATTACTTAACTACACAACACTAATTAGCCAGCAGAAGAAAAAAAAAAAGCTGTGATTGCAACAGCTGACAGAGTCACTGGTTTAGCTGGCACAGCTGTCAGTACTACTCATAACACACAACCTTGGCATATTGGGAAAATAAATTACAACTTTAAGCAAATAAAGACTTAATGGTGTTGCTCATGAACTTATACAACTGACGGTGTGCACATTCAGCTGACAATCTTTCTTTGTATACTTTTTGCATTCACAGTTTAAACAATAAAAATTAACTGTACTCTGTGGTACTGTACACAAGCATCTTTCTTTCTTTCTTTTTTTTTTTGATAATGTAAACAAAGATTTTAAACTGTAATGTAGAAAATTGTCAATTACCGTTTCAGATTACGATGAAATCCATGATCATTTTCTGTTACAAGGTGAAACAGTCATAGTTTAAAAAATATTTAAGTCACATATATTTGATTATAATGAATTTGAATGTAAAAACAGTTTGGAAAAAATGTGTATTGTCATATCACATTGGGAAAAACAATGTCCTGAGTCATTTGAAGAATGTGTCCCCACAACATGTGGTCATCAACAAACAGAATGTAGAGTGCTAGATAAAAGCAGATGGTAATGGGTGAACTTAGTTACAAAAAAAAAGTATGAAATCTCATGTGGGAGAATAAAGCTTTACAGAAGGGGTTGTCCAAGCTTTACAGAATGAAGCTCAAATCTACACAAAATGGATCCAAATTTATACAGAGTGGGGTCCAGTCTACACAGAATGGAACCAAATCTACATGAAACAAAGCCCAGTATATCTGGAATGGAGCCAAATCTAGATAAATTGGAGCCCACAGAGCCTAACCTATTTGTGGAAGAGAGAGAGAGAGAGAGAGAGAGAGAGAGAGAGAGAGAGAGAGAGCCAGAATATTCTCACTGCATTTTTTCTTTTTCTTTTTTTTAAAACAAAAATCCTTTCATGCCATTGCTCTATTGCAGAAGACATTCTTCTTCTTCGTTGAACGTTCAGACAGCAACTACTATTGTCTGTCGTATGAGTGAAAATGCGTTGCACTGCTGTTAAGCGCCTGACAAGTCAGGCCCAGTACATCCCACTTCCGAGAAACAGAAGTAAAATGCTGAACAATGTTGCAGGAAATACTGTTAAGGCAATCCAGAAAGTATCCGACATCATGCTGATGAAGCAGATGTGTACAAGACAGGAAATTTCATAGAAAATATTGTTCTAAGGCATTTTCTGACAATCCCTGGTGACATTACACTAATGCAGACATACACAAGGGACAGGAAATATCACTGGACAAAGTCTGGGACTGCACAAATCACAATGGTATATAATATCAAAAACATTACCAGTGATCTACCATCAGCCATGGCTGAATGATGACACCACATGATCAAAAGAAATGTTTCCAACAATCAGTGATGGAGGGCGACTGTACAATTACCACACACAAAACATCATAAATAATAACAATATTTGCATATTGCCTACAGCCCAAAACGACCATATCAGGATTTAACCTCAATATCAACAGTTTATCAGCTTTTCAAATTCTTATCTTTGTCAGTATGCAAATGAATACTTCTGTTATCATTAAACTGATTGTAAATTACACTAGGTTATCCCCCTGGCAATGTTTGGGGCCTTTTCAATATAAACAGCATCCCCACTTTCTGGAAATCATACCATAGAAATTTCCCTTTTTTATCACTCCCTTTGGTTTTCTTCTTTTCCTTACCTCTCTATCCTCCCTCTCTCATGCTTATTTTCTGCCTACCCAGTCCATTCTCTTGCCTTTTTTTCATGCAAATCTGGAAATATTTTCTTATGAACTTTCTGATGAGACGCTCTGAAGTTGGAACGTGTTGGCTGAGGCCAGCGGGCAGACCTCCTGCAGAGTTACAGGCACAGGAGAAGACCAGCTACAATGCATTCCACCCAATATGGCCATGACCATACTAGGCTATGCCAAGGACGCCAGCTTTTTCAGTTCATATTTCCAACAACCAGCTGGGACAGGTTCATCATACAGAATGGACAATGACAGAACACAAACAAAAGAAATATTTCGCACAATTACTTAGAGTGTGGGCGCGATGGCTAACACCAAACTTGGTGATGCTGACAGGTGAGACTATATTACAGAGGATAAGTGAACAACCCATCACCCTGATAAGGAACAAATGGGCTGGAAAGGAGAAGAAAAGAAAGCATCAAGAAACGAACAAAGTGACATCAGCAGAGACAAAGATCTTGAAGATAAGAAAGCCTTAATTATTGTATCAAACAACAGCTACTATTCTAATACAAACAAACACAACCACTGTGTGTAAAGAAAGACTCTGATACTGCAGACTCCAAACCTCTATTACTACCACCCCCCTTCCATACCTAAAAAAAAGGGAAGAAAAAAAACAAACCCAACCTCAAAAACTTTACTTAATATACAAACAACAATAACAAACACAAAACCCCCACCCCTACAAATTACATATAATGTAATTGAAGCTATACAAATAAAAGCTGAGAGATTCATGAAAGGAGGGAAAGACAGGCTTTGCATAACACAGCAGCACACACAAAAACTTAATAATTCATAAAGCACGCCAAATTACCTGGAAAAGACAAGCCAACAGAAGGGTAAAAAACAACAAACCAAAACAAAAAAAGACAAAATTGCTTGAAAGTATCACATTAACATCCAACAAAAAAAACCAAAAAACAGCCAATGTACATGAAAAAGACAACAATCCTGCAACACTTAAAATATTCTCCTTGCATTTTTTTTTTTTGGGGGGGGGGGAGGAAGAGGGGGTGTGAAGGGGGAGGGGGAAGGAGGGGAGAGGACTGTACAAAACAAGAACAAACTGATTTGGATTACTTATGTGCAATAACTGACACAGTAACAAAAGAATTCTTTACTAAAAAGACAACAATGTACAAAACTACCTTTGAAAACTATTACATATAAATAAATAGCTAAAAAAATACCTTACTGTCTTAAGGTGGCAAAAAATTGAGCAATAAGGTCAATATCAATACATTGCTGTTTTAACAACAAATATATAAGAAAAATATTCACAAATATGTATATATGCTGTGTTGTTACTTTCAACAACAAGGGTAAAACAACCTGATTGAAAACGCAAATTACAAAGAAGCCGATGTTCACTACTGTTCAAGTCAAACTAGATCACAATATATTTGTTTTATGCTCGCAAAATGTCTCACAGCAAAACGTACAAGCTGTGAAATACCTGACATTCTGTATATGAATGATAGGAATAAATTCACCAATTCTTCAAGCTCATGATAGTTATTTGGGATTTCTGGTATATCACTAACAACACCTAAGCGGGAAATTCACATAATACCTAACATACTCCCTCACAACCTATAGAGCTCACACCCATTCCACTTAATACCTAAATTCAGTTCTCACACAAATCAATGTCAAAAAGACATTAATGCTGTCCCCAAAAAATATCTTCATCAGCCACAGCGCATCAACGTAACCAACAATACAAGTTAACAAAATAACATGCATGTAACAATTTAGCAAGATTATCATATAAAAATAAAACAAAAGTAATAATAATAATAATAATACATGGAATTTATATAGCGCTATATCTTGCAAAAAACAAATCAAAGCGCTTACAAGACGGTATTTGCCTAGTTTCCTCCAAAACCACCCACGATTCTCTGCTGGAAGTCGATGGTGAAGTGGGCGGACTCCATGGTGCGAAGCGTGCGCAGATAGTCGAAGGAGTTCTTCAAATCTTGAGTGTTCAGGCGTAGGCGCTGGTAGAGATTCTTCAGTCCCTCGGCACGGGCTTTCTCCACCGTGGCGGTGTAGTTGGCGGCGGCAACGGTGGCGATCAGCTGCGCCTGGGCCTGAGCCTCCTGGCTGACCTCCAGGGCTTTGTTCTGGATTTCCCGCACCTGGAGGGCATGGACAGTAAAACTGTGACACTGTCATCTTTGTTCTTTTTTATTTTTTTAAAGATCCTGAACTGTTCTGACTTTAAATCAGCTATTTCTATGATCTGCACTATTCTGTCAATGTTATTTAATGATATGATCAACATTTTTTGTGATTATAATAAATCATACCCATAACCCCACACCAAACCGACCCCAGTTAGCTATTTCTATCTAATCAGTTATATAACTCAACAGCCATCTGACCATAATCAGCTATTTGTTAACAATACATCCGGCTGAATTTGACCATTTATTTGAATTACCATAGACCCTAGACTGTTATTTTTACAACCATACACTGGGATGGGTTATTTTCATGACCCTTCAATTTGCTGACGTTAATGCCATACTCAAAAGAAATACTCAAACTGGCCTTCATGGAAAATTCTACTTAAGGAACTTCACACCTTAGTCTCAATGTTCCAGATACGGGTAAATGTCACTGGGATGTATGACGGGTATGTTTGTGTTTCTGTAACCCACCAAATGCTGACATGAAATATGGGATCTTTAATGTGCATATTTGATCTTCTATGTGTATACACATGAATGGAATTAACACACAGGCAGGTCTGCACTTGAAGTAAAATGGGAGATCGTAAAAATCCCCACTTTATTCAGCAGGTGCCACAGGGATTTGAACTCACGACTTCATGGACCCATGGGAAAAAGAAAGAAGTTAAACAGTCTTAACCACTCGGCTACAGCGTCTGTGGATCTCCCATACAAAAGAAGTACTTACATCAGCCTCCGTCTTCTTGCGCACAACCTGGGCATCCTGCAGTAGTTTCTCACGCGCGGCTTCCTCTTTCAAGGTCAAGGCCTTCAGGAAGCGGTCTTCAACGTCAGAGGGAATCTCCACAGCCCCCAGCTGAAAGTACTTGACGTAGACCCACAGTCCCTTCTCCGTCTTGTCGTCACACAGTGAGTATTTCTTGCAGCCCTGGGGGCATGCTGTCAACAACAACAACAACAGCAAAACTGGTAACAAAAGACGTTCACAGCATGAATTTCTCTGCAAATTATTGATTGATAAACTGTTACACTGATGCTATTTGGAGGAGAAAAAAAGCTGATGCTGTAACTCTTTGCCATTTCGATTTTAACTCCATCATAATAGCACAATAGGAAAAGCTGAAAATCTGACATAAAAAGAAAAATCCCACCAAAACCAACCCCCCCAACCCCCCAAAAAAAACAACAACAAAAAAAACAAAACCCCCCACACCAAACAAACCCCCAAAACCCAACCCAAAACAACCCAAACCTCCTCGCCACTTGAAAACAAATAAAAAGAAAAACTGAACTGCAATTATAACCATTTTTGTATTGATTTTTGCTGTTATATATATTATAATCATACAACAGTCATATGAAGGTAAAGTAGTTAGTACCTACTGACAGAATGCAAAATCAACAGCAAAGATAAGAACAACTCTTTTAAAAAATGTAAACTCCTCCCATAATTTTGCCTAAGAAGACTACAATTTCTATAAAAGTTGAGATTTTTTTGGAAAAAACCACTGGCACAGGACAAAAAAGACATTTTTTAACTGCCATGGAACTGTTGGTGGATGGTTAACCATATGCGCAACTCAAAGACCTTGCGCAACAACAGTGCTGGGCATTTTTCTGTCACTGGTCTACTTTTCTATGAAAGATGTATAGGTTTGTGGAATGTGTACAAGATGGTATGCTTGCATTCACATGCAGGATCTTGGTTTATAGCCTCACTCAAAAGATTTGATGCAAAAAACAAACAAAAAAGATCTAAAAATCCATAACAACTCAAGGGAACCTCTCTCAACTAAACATATACCCTTTAGATTTAAAGTCCAACACTTTTTTTAAAATAGCTCTTCTGCAGCTGCACCCCCCCCCCCCCCCCCCCCAACCCCTCCTAATTTGACCACGGCCAGCACTGACCAAATGCATACTGGGAGCAGTCTTTGGCACAGCAGATACCCCCTAGGCGTTCTCGCACAGCTCGAAACAGTGCTGCTTCCAATGCTTTGCGGTTTGTGATGAACTCACGAGTGTTGAAATTGGGGGCTTCTCCCTGAGAACAACAAAAGACAGAATACACTTTTATAAAAAAAAAAAAGATGAATTTAGAGTAACTATTAGCATGGCATGCATTACAAAATCCAAAAGAATACGCTTCCTAAAAAATGGTTCACTTCAATGTATGTATAACATATTTACAATACGAGACGAAATACTGACTGTAATGATAAATTGTTAAAGAACGGACATGTATATCACAAAATGCAGATGGAACACTCCTTTTATATGGTGTATTGAGAGGTGGGATAGCCTGGTGGTCACAGTGTTGAGTTCATGATCTGATGGCCCGGGTTTGAGCCACCACCTGTTCAGGGGAATCCCCTGGAGTTAACATCAGTACTGACCCTACTCCCCCGAAAGTTCTTAGGGAAAGACTATACAGAATACCTTGAGCACACGTCAATGTCAAGAATATCAGACAAAACTGAGCATCAATGAACTGGCCTGTTTCTAGAAGAAAAAAAAATCCACCCCCCTCCCTGTCATAAATCAGGTTCACAAAAATGGCTTGGCTAACACAGGTACGGAAAAAATTGGCATATAACTGACAAAATGACAGGAGTCATTGAAAAGAAAAAAGTCGACAAAAGGCTGACAGACCTTCAGGGCATCAATGGCACTGGTTCTGATGACCTTCTCATAGTACAGGTCGTAGTTCCGGTGAAGGATGGCAAGGTCCTCTTTCTTCAAGAAGTACTGGAAGGTCACGTCCAGTTTGACCTGAAAACACAGTGGTGACAGAGAAAGTAGAATCACATCACCTGATAACATCAAATAACTGGTCTGGGGGGATAGCCTAGCGGCTAAAGTGTTGCCCTTGTGATCTGATGGCCTGGGATCAAGCCACCATGGAGGTGCCCATTTCAGGGATTTTACCCTGGAGTTAACATCAGTACTGACTCCAATTCCCCAAAAGTCCTTCTGATGAGACTATTAACTGAGGCCTCTAGTGAGAATGCACGCAGAACATCTTGCGTGCATATTTAAAACTCATTCTGTTTTTTTGAAGAGAGGGCCATTTTGTGCTGGTAGGAACAGAATGATGACATAATTACTTTAAACTAAAACAAAATGCATGCACACAGCTGTTGTGTTTAGACACCATCCCCAAAGCTGGAATGTGGCTACCTTAATGGGGGTAAAAATTATTGCATATGCAAAATCTCACCATTGGTGAACCTCACAGCTCTAGCTGAGGAACAACCTCCCCTTCTTCCACCCCCCCCCCCCACCCCCGGTCTTATGTATGCTTTAGGTAATTAGGTAATGTATCTATAGCTGTCAAAACTCAGCAGTATGTAGGTAGCTAAGTTGTGGCACTGAACAGGAAATCTTTCCCCATATTCTTCTAGCATTTGTGTCAGAAGCCATTATAACGAACAGTAGCTCCCTACAACTGACATATGTGCCATTATTAATTTAGTATATGCACATGTATGCATCTGGGATGGTAGGCATGCCATAGGTAAAAGCCAGATAACCCCTGTAGTTGAAGTTACCTCCAGTTTATCGGAGGTGAACACAGACACATCCACCAAGGTCTCAAAATGTGCGCTGGCCTTGAATGTCTTGAACTCAAAGTCAGGTCCGATAAAATATTTCCCCCCGGAGTAAACCTCATCCGTGTCCACAGAACCTGTACTTTTCTGTCGCTTGAAGCCATACTGCAACACACAGAAAACATGTCCAGTCATATTGAAAAGACTGGAAATATACAAAGTCATAGAGCAAAACAAGAAGGAAGGTGGCAGGACAGTTAAGGCACTCGCCTGCCTAACAAGTAAACCGTGAGGTCCTGGGCTTGATTCCTACCCTTGCCCTTTCTTCCCAGTGTGACGAAAAAAATCAAATTGAATGTCAGTCTTTGGGCTGAGACTATGAACCGGAGTCCTGTGTGAGAATGCATGAAGAACATCTTGCGCACACATCAAATATATATAAACAATACAAAATACAGTCATATCAAACCATACAACAAAATACAGACAACTAAGAAGTCACACTGAAAATGTTTTGAGCATAAGGTATAGATGATAAAAAAATTGCTGTTTTAACATAATTTACCTCATAATACTCGACTCCGGAGAAGCTCATGGGCAGAAGAATCACCAGCAGCAGCACTCCAACACCAACCGCCCCCAGTATTACCTTCACCAAAGATCCATCCATCACGCTCTTTTCCTCAGATCTGCAGCAAACAAAGTCAAAGTGGTTTGCAATTTAATGAAGCAACCAGGCACAGGGAAGTTGCTCAACTTAAAACATGTGTGACAGACACTAGAGCTGAGTGGTCAGGACCGTTTGACTTCAATCCCGTGGGTCCATGAAGTTGTAGGTTTGAATCTCAGTAGTAGCAGTGTCTAGTGAATTATGGGTGGGGCTTTTGTGTGTGTTTTGTTTTGGCTGCCCCTCATCTTCTGTGACATTCCTCAGATGATTCATGTCCTATTGTTCCCATGCCACTCATTTTGATCTCTCTAGCCCAGCCATTCCCAGATTTGTTATGTTGTATACTCAAGAGCAGAAGTCCACAGGGAGCTTATCAACATCAGAGCACCAAAGGGGTACCAGCCAGAGGGGCCTTGCATTGCTGCTAGGTCACTTTGGTGATGTTCAGTTGTGCCTGTTCTGAGCTTATAAACATATGCAGGACACCACCTTCTAAGCCCCATACTGACAACATTTAGCAATGTCGCAAAGGCCAAATGAGTGAGACACCCACCCAGGCTGGTGATCACCACATTCCTCCAACGACCTTCTCCCTGAAGGTTTTGACACAAACTTATCACAGAAATGAAAGTGTATGGGGAACTGAAACTGAGGTCACCATGAGACCAAAACAACTGATTCAGGGACAATTTTCTTTTATAGCATGATGTTTAATGGTGATGAGAATGATGAAATGTTGTTGCTATGGAACTGCATGTGTTACTACTTGACAGGGTTGTGCTCTGCGCTTTCAATCATAATATATCCTGGCATCAACTGAGTCCTAAGACACCTGCAGTGTTGGTCAGGTAATTCGAGCAACATTCATATGATTGCATCTGTTAACCTCTTAACTGCCCAGTACAAGTGCACCCTATATGCCGGGGAATAAAATTCTTATGTACCACTGCTATGTTCATATCCCTCTTACTTAGAAACTACTACATGAATATTCCTGATAGTCTGCCCAATGACAGTATATATATCGTAGATTACTTCGAGGCAAGCTCAAATTAGTTAGCATGATATTTCACTGCGAAAATATATTTAACCAGCCGCCATGGCGCAGTGGTTAGCGCCTTGGGTTACGGACTGGAAGGTCGCGGGTTCGATTCCCATAAGAGTCATAGGGATTTTTCGGACTCCGGCCGGCTCCTACCCAGAGTGAGTGTGCTGTGGGCTCAGTGGGAAGACTGGGACCACACAGTCGAGCTTCATCCACTTAACGGATGCGAGTTTGAGAGTGTTGCTCAAATTACCTGACCAACACTGCAGGTGTCTGTATCTCTCGGGCCCGGTTGACGCCAGGATATATTATGATAGTAAGCGTAGAGTACAACCCTGTCAAGCAGTCTCAAAGCATATGCACTTCCACAGCAGCAGCATTACGTCATCCTCATTGTCATTGATCATCATGCATTTAAAAAAAATTGCCTCTGATTCGGTGGTCCCGGTTTCTCTGGTCTCATGGTGACCTCAGATTCGGTTTGCCCATACACTTCTGTGCCTGTGGTGAGTTTGTGTCAAGGCCTTTGGGGTTGGAGGTTCGCGGGGGACGGTCGTTGGAGGGACGTTGTGGTGGTTGCCACCTCGGGTAGGCAACTCACTCAGTCTGGCTCCGCGACTGAGCTAATACTGTCGTTAGTAGGGGGCTTAGTAGGTGGTGTCCTGCGTATGTTAGCTCAGAACAGGCACCACTGAACACCACCAAAGTGACCCAGCAGCAGTGCAGGGCCCCTCTGGCTGGTGGCCCCACGGCGGCCTGATAGTGATGGGCTCCCTGTGGACTTCCGATCCCGAGGATGAGACATAAGAAATCTGGGTGTGGTTGTGGCAGGACATTGGAATGAGCAGCGTGGGAACAGCAGGACGGGGAACGTCACAGAAGATGAGGCAGAAAAAAAAAAAAATAAATAAAAAAATAAATAAATAAAATGTAAAAAATCGATCAAAAATACGATTTCTTTATCACCACTGTCATTCTGAGTACCCCCGATCTCAATAACGTCAAACATAAGTCTAGGCCAAATCTCATTAATTTTTTATTAATGCACGATCACCTGAATCATACACGATGGTTTTCATCACTGTTAGGTAAATCTACAGTTTTATTTGCCACTTTTACAGCTGTGCAAAGTTATTTATGCCTTCAACAAGTCAGCCATTTTGAACAAAGAACTTCCCAAGCAGTCATGCATAAAAACACAAAATACGAGCTAAAAAACGATCGTGTTTGCTACGGTTTTTGCAGCTGGATGTTGCCAAGCAACAGGAGAGTGATCTCCATTAATTTTTGAGTTCTTTCCCTTTAACTGTAGTCAAGGAAGCAGGCTTGTTTACTTCGGTTCGACACCCCGGAAATTTTCCGGGTTGTAAGGCGTATAGGGTGCACGTTTAGCCCCCCGAAAATTTCCGGAGTAAGGCAGTCTAGTGGTTATGTGGATCAAATTTGACTTTCTGGTCCCAGTCTTCCCAATGAACCCATGCCAGAGGTAAACTCACTCTGAGTGGGAGCTGGCTGGAGTCAGAAAATCTCTACGACTATGGTTTGGGACTTGAACCCATGGCCTTCCAACCCATAGCCCAAGGCACTGACCACTGCATTATGGTGGCTGGCAAGGTGGGGACTTTTAGTTTTACAATCTTCCAGATCAACATGTAGTGCAGACCAGCCAGTACCTTAATTCCCTTATATACATACACATATAAATAAACATACACACACATGTGTACACACACACACAAATGCAGAAAATCAAATATGCATATTAAAGATTGCATAATTCATGTCAGTGATCAGCAGGTTTTGGAAACATGAACATACCCAGCGTGCATTCATAAAAAAAGTGACCTGCCCTGAAGTCGCAATATCTCAACTGAGGCCAGTGGGCAGACCTTCAACAAAGTCACAAGTACAAACAAAAACCAGGCCTATGCACCCCACCAAGTAAGGGAATGCAGAGAAGAGAGAAAACATGCAATGATGCATCATGGACAAAACTGCAGAAGAGACAAAAGGACAAAGTTAGTTAAAGTCCACTTGATCATTAAGGCAACAGCAGTGCTTTCAGCCTTCTCAAAAGTACACTTTCTAACTGATATACTCTTTCAATGCTTCACTTCACAGATTAAGATTTTCAATGGAACAAAGCCTAACACATATCATCTTCACTGGGGAACCAGATAACCTAGTGGTTGGAGTGTTGTGATCTGATGGCCCCGGACTAAGCCACAGCTGTGGTTCCCATTAGATTGAATTTTCCCCCTGGAGTTAACATCAGCACTGACTCCAATCCCCCAAAAGTCCTTTGGATGAGACTTTAGACCGAGGTCCCAAATGCAAAAGCATGCAGAACATCTTGCGCACACATTACAAACCTGTTCCTCCTTTTGGAAAAGTAGGCTGTTTCCTACCGGTAGGAATTGATGACAAAAAAAACAACAACAACAAAAACACGCATGCACACAGGTCACAGTGACAGGTGTCATGTTTAGTCACCATACCTGAATTGGAATGCAGCTACCTTTAATCATGGTGGGTAAAAACGGTTGCATGATATGCAATATCTCACCACTGGTGAACCTGGGAGCTCTAGCTGAGGAATGAAAAATGAAAAAAAAAAATTCACCACAGGATTCCTTCACATCTGTACTACCATGCAATTTTATACTCACTGATGGGTACAGTATTTGCAAAGAGGATTTTGTTTAAGGGATAGGGAATGAAGTACAAATAATCAATGCCAACAAGATCACTGGCATTTGGAATGTAACTGAATCCTGCAGTTCATGAGTACTCTGTTCAGACATGAATGTTCTGAGGTGACAAATTCTGACCTAAATTAGTAAAAAGCTAAATGATAATATGCCATAAGGAAAATTTTGGGTTGGCATCATGATTACTATTCCCCAGGCTTTCCTATCACGGGCTACTGAAGAGGTTAAGGCAAACAATACCTGTAGTTCTAGGCTAGCTCATGCTGAGGGTGTGACATTAGGCATTACTTAAAATTATTATTATTATTCTCTGTGTGTGTGTGTGTGTGTGTGTATGTCACATTGTGTGTGTATGTGTGTGCATGCGTTCGTGTGTGTGCATGCGTTCATGTGTGTGCGTGCATGCACATGTACTGTATGTGTCACTGTGTGTACACATGCACATGCAAATGTGTTGGTTTTTTTAAAGACAAAAAGTATGAACTTGGTAATAAGGCTTGAACCAGGATAAGACCTGACTTACCCGAAAAAACAACCCAAAACGGCTGCTTTAGAATTAGATGGATCAATCAATCCCTTGCCTACTGATATGATGTACAAAAGTGCTATCAACAAGTAAATTTTATTCAATACCACCTTACCGGAGTTTTCCTCTTGCTGTTGTGACAGTTAAGGGATGTAACGTTTCTGTATTTAGTGCCTTATACCCAATGATTGCTCAACCAACTTTTTTTGCTCATTGGTCAATCACTGATTAGCCTAACAAATCGTTGCAACTTCATTCTTGCAACATACACATGTAGGCTTATAGCCTACTAGACCTACTTCCTATTGTGCCAACCTGTCTACAAATCCAGACTGCAGAACAAAGTAAAAACTGATGAGCAAACAAATAGCACTCAAACTTTGCAAATACAAAGCAAGAGTATGCTTGATGTGTATTTCTAATGATCAGGTGAAAAAAAGCTTCCTTACCCTTATCTTTCTGGATTGTCCTGTGGTAGCCTAGCTAGTCTAGCCTAGGGTGATCTCTAGGCCTAGCCTAGTCTTGGTGAAAACAGTAGGCCTAACACCCAGCGATCAGCCAATCAACAGAGGTCAAGCTTGACCGCGGAAACAAAACTTGCCGAAAGCAGGTCACCTGCATAACCCAGCTTACAACTTTTGCCCATGTGCAAATGCCCATGCATGTGCAAATGCTTCCTATTTAGATAAAGTATACAGTAAAAAGTATAAAAATTCAATGTCTTTGTATTTTATACCACAAACTAGTGTTTGAGTTTCATATTGTCTTGATGCATCAACATAGGTAGACCTAGGCTATAGGCTAGGCCTAACCTTTGTGTTTGTGACGAAAGCAAATCGAAAACGAGGGTAGCCTAACAGACATGGCGGCCTTAGTGCCAAGAAACATTTGATGTGAACCACTTGAAAATCGTTATTCACCATGCTGCTACAAGAACCCGTTCAGGTAATTTGAGCAGTTAAACGAAGCTTATTTAAATCGGGGAATCACATATACCAACATATTTTTCGGGGGGTTTAGAGGGTTAAAGGAATGTGACGAGATAAACATGGTTCCTTTGAATGGATCAGCTGCCTTTGTTTCTCCAGCATGAATCAAACAATCGAATTAGCAGATAGATCTGTGATCTGCTATCGAAAATTGGTGTTCATAAGAGTTTAGCGGAAGCGATATTTGAGCCATCGCATTTTGAGGGACAATTCAGTAATTAAAGCTTTTAATTTACTAAAGAAGGTATTAAAAGTAGAAGAGTGCTGTAGAAATACTGGCATTATTATATAGTGATTACACTAGCACTGCAGGAATTGGAAGGAAAATGCTGAAATTGTGAAAATGACATAGGTGTAGGTGTAAACTTATATCTAGTTATAAGTAATATGACTAAGTATTTTCCATGAACTTTTATAAAATCTGCTAAGTAATTGTAGGTCAGGTCAGAGAGGGTTTTCTTTGGTTCTGTAATCTGTTTTTTCCCCATAGTGAACTTTGAAGCATATCCCTTACCAGTTATCCCCACCCCTCCTGCCTCCCTGATAGTGATGCTGCAAAACTTAAACTACTCTGATTCATTTTCAAGAATGCTTTCATGCACAAGAAATCAGTACTAGAATTTTTTGTTTAAAAGGGGGTGGGCTCATTTTGGCAGTGTGTACCATTGGGCTCACTTCTGCTGTTCTGGAGTTCTGCATGATGGACTTTCCCTGTGATCAGGCATTTGCTGATTGCCAAGTCATGAATTTTTATTTGTTGGGAGTTTATTTTGAGCTTGATATTTTTAAAAAAAAGGTTTTATTTAATAGGAAATGATGTATTTTGATTTAGATGTGACAAAAAAGTGAGGAATCATTATTATCAGGCCTAGATAAGAAATTAAGAATACCTTATTTATTAGGCATAGATAAGAAATAAAGAATACTTTGTTTGACAAACACTGAACCAGAGAAATTCATATTGGTTACAAGCCATAAATGAAAACAGTAATCAGGAAAACATCTTTTAATTGATTTACTCAATTAAAAAACAATAACAGCAAACGCAGTATAGGAACATCAGCATAAAACTTAAAACTAATAGAAGCCTTTCCCATTCAGATTCTGCACACATCACAAGATAAAAAGCACCCAAACATCAAAGGCCAGTGATGTGTTGAGGTACATAGGTAGGCTTACACAACTAACTTTGGGAAGATCAGGTTGCCACAAGAAAGTTGAGTGAATCTGACAAAGGCAGATCAGTCCTCTGTGTGTGTATGTGTGTAGAACATGCCAAACAAACAAAAAAGAAGAAAAATCTAGAGCTTGGTGTTCTAACCAGTACTACAGCAGTAGACTATCCCGTTCCTCCTTTCCAATATCATGAATATATCAATTTGTACTATAATTGTAGTGAATTACAATCAGTCATTTTATTGTGTCCAATAACTGCAATAAGTCTTTGACTTTTATGACAATTAGATGGCTTCTTATGTGATTCTGATTGATGTATGCGTGCACACACATGTACTCACACACATGCACATGTGCATGCGTACACACACACACTAACACATGGGGGATGGGATAGCCTAGTGGATAGAACATTGTGCTCACAATCTGATGACTTGGGTTCAATTCCCGTTCAAGGGGATATTTTTCCCTGGAGTTAACATCAGTGCAGACTCCACTCTACCCAAAAGTCCTTCGGATGAGACTATAAACCAAGGTCCTGTATGCAGAACATCTTGCGTACACGTTAAATCCTGTTCTGCTTTTCGTAAGAGTAGGCCCTTGTATGCCGGTGGGAACAGATGCCAGAATTTACAAAACCACATACACACGGGGACTGGATATAAAAAAGTACATTTATTGTATAAGTGCATATTCCATTATCCTCGATAGAATAAAAAAATTTAAAAATCGCGCACACATATCAGATTATCACTCACTCACTCACTTATACTCACACAAATGCACGCATGCTCACACGCGCACTCGCTTGCATGCATGCACGCACACACACACACATATGTTATAGTTGTATCTTAAGCTATAACAGCATTTCTCATGTATTTAATTGTTGTTATCATTGTTTGGCCTTTTCTGTGTCGAAAGTTATTATTATTAAGGAATAGATATCCATTTCACTGCACACATACATCAAATTAAGTCCCCCTCCTTCCCATCGTCTAATATCACTTTGAGTGACCAGACATAAAATAAAAACAGCAACAACATGCACAGTGACACACGCACAGTGACCCATACACACACACACACACACACACACACACGCTCGCAATCCGACGACCCGGGTTCGATTCCCGTTCAAGGGGATATTTTTCCCTGGAGTTAACATCAGTGCAGACTCCGCTCTCCCCAAAAGTCCTTCGGATGAGACTAGAAACCGAGGCCCCGTGTGCGAACGCATGCAGAACATCTTGCGCACACGTTAAATCCTGTTCCGCTTTTCGTAAGAGTAGGCCATTGTGTGCCGGTGGGAACAGATGACAATTTACAAAAACCGCATACACACGGGGACTGGATGTAAAAAAGCTCATAAATGCTTATTTCATTATCCTCGATATAGAAGAATAAGAAGATAGACACACACACACACACACACACACACACACACGGATGAGACTATAAACTGAGGCCCCGTGTGCGAATGCATGCAGAACATCTTGCGCACACGTTAAAATCCTGTTCCGCTTTTCGAAAGAGTAGGCCATTGTGTGCCGGTGGGAGCAGATGACAAAATTTACAAAACCGCATACACACGGGGACTGGATGTAAAAAAGCACATGAGTGCTTATTCCATTATCCTTAAAACATAACAAAAAAATGTCAGAGAACAAACAAGGACTTAGAATTGTCTGATCTAAATCAATGATTTCAGACAGCCATCTGGGATGCCCTGAACCACTACTCATTTGCTGACGCCATTTTCCTGGCAGAGCGACTGTACGCTGAAGGTAAACATGGAAGAAAGATGCTTTTTCCTCTCAACTAGACCCAGACACTTTTTTTTATTTTTAAAATTTTTTTTAAACCTTTGGATATTATATCCATTTTCATAAAGACAATTTTTTTTCCAACCAGTGGATAGACAGATATAATTCTTTTGCTAACCAATGAACAGACAGGCATAGTACTTCTCCAACTTGTGGAAAACATTGTTTTTCTATCAGTGGACAGACTGAGACTTATATTTTGTGTCTCTTTGAGTCTTTCCTTAATTTAGTTCTGTGGTCTTTTGCAAATCACTGAAGCATGGATATAGTTCTCCCCAAAGCAGTGGTATACTAGTAATAATGTGGATGACGATGACATTAATTTGCTTAGTCACAAGTTAGTGTATGTACCCAAAGTCAGTCTATATTTGCTTTGAAGTATATCTATTTGCTTTCAATATGTTTTTTTCCGTATCCTCCCACACTTCCCCTCTCCTATAATCACACTAGTATCATTAGTATTGTATGCACACACTTGTTCATGCATGCATAAATAGACTTAGTTATTTGGACTCTTGGATTTTTTACACTACACACACTACAATGAAACAAACACGTAACACAAAACCTCAGAAAAGAAAGAAGAAAAGAAGACACTTCATTGTTCTTTGCCATACTATGATTGAAGAAAAAACGAATATGCTGTTTTTATCTGTTCATTATGATTAGGCAAGAAAGTCAGCGTACATTTACATTGTAAACAGCATGTGTAATATGTAATAATATATATGTGGCTTTAGAAAAAACAACAACAATATACTATATTAGTATATAGATCTATATATGATCCTCACATAAATCACCCTTAACTACAAGAAAATAAAATATGCCAGTTTGAAAACAAATTTCTTAGGCTATTTTCTGAATAGTACAAAGAGAAAAAGAACTAACGGTTGCTAACTTTTCTACTAATGCTAGGAATTGGTATTGAGTTATGCCTGTCTTTATCTGGCTTATGCAGGACATTATTGCTGGGGCTCACAGGAATGATAGTGATGACATAATTTTGCGAAGACTGCCTGAGAAAGTCATTATGCAATGAATGATTGCCCCTCCAATGAACTGTAAACTCTAAAGACTGATTCAAACTGACCAGTGGGATGGTAGGGAGGAAAAACTTTTAACTAAGGTCTCAGTTAGACTAGGGCATAAGAGACCACAAGTTCTGAGATATATTTCTATTTGAATATAGCTTAGTGACCAGTTTAGATGATGATGGTGGTGGTTTGGAAACTGAAGACCATATATTTTAGCTTTGAAACTTGGCAGTTGGCTGTATTCTACTCTTCCTTTTATAATGCCACAGTCAGCAAAGCCCAAGAGGAACTGACACCTTCAGTTATGGTAGGACATTTGAAACAACTCTTTATTACAATATCAGTGAATGGCACTTGTCAGTGTGGTTTTAGCATTCCCATTGAAAAGCCGATTGCATATGTCAGTTTGGGATGGAGTAAAAAAAAAAAATCTAAGGAATGCTTACTTCTGATATCGCTTAAACTTACAGATTTCCAGCCAGGAGTCCATTGCTTAAACTGTTGTTATGTGCTTATTTTCCATATATTTTTGAACATTTATTTTGTTGGAGTTTTATTTTTGGTTTACCAATTTTTGCACAAGAAGGATGACGGACATTGATTGAAATGTGGTTGGTTGTTGGTCGGTTTCAGTGTCCAACAATGAAGCGCTGTATCTGCTGGCCACCTGCTATTACCGGGGAGGATTCCCTGTCCAGGCTTACATGCTGCTGCAGAAAAAGAGCTGCCCTACCCCCCAGTGTAAATACCTTATGGCCAAATGCTGTGTGGACACAAAGAAGTTAGTATCACTGTTTTAAAATTTTTTTACTGTTTTGAACACTGAGCAATACCCCTCCTCCTCCTTGCTTTCTTTCTCTTATTGTCAAATCAGTAATCATACAGTTAAAAAAAACAACAACCCATTTCACTTTACTTTGAGTTCTTGCTCTTTTTGTAGCAAGTTAGTGCTCCTGTTCTTTGCTGTAACTTTGCATTGACCCCTGTACCTACTACCTCTGTGTCCTCTCTAGTTTTCCACTCGGATGTTACAAGAGTAAAAATCTCTCCTGTGGGAATGTAGGGGGCTCTTTCAGTGTAAATAGTATTACTACCTTCTGGAAATTCTGTGCTAGAAATTCTCCCTTTTCTGTCACTCTCTTTGTTTCTGTCTTTTTCTTTACTTTTTTAAAAATCCTCTTTCTCTCTTCCTTATTTTCCACCACCCCAGTCTATTCTCCTGCCTTATTTCAATTTAGTGTGATAACTTAACTCTTTTAAGACGTTATATAACATTTTGTCTATATTGTTCTGACGACCAAGGTAGTATTATTGTTAACTCTGGGATGGGCACAGGATGGCCATTTTACCTTGTTTTTAACCCATATGGCATTTTTAGTGTATTGTTGATTACTTTGAAGGGTTTTATATTTTTGGCACCTTTTGGTAACCAGGGGATGATAGATTAAGCTTTTTTCCTACGGGTAACCTGTTATAGGGCAACCAACCATCAACTAACCCTTCCCTTCGTATCACCCACAACTGGGTTATGGTTGCATAAAAATGTACACAGTGCACATGTACTGGGAAAGGTGTTTTTTTTTTTAACGTAGGGATAATGTTAAACAGAATGGTTGGTGTCCTAAATATAATCTGCATTTATAAGCCCTTAAGGAATGAAATGATTAAATAACTGTCATTTAATTTTTTTTTTTTTTATTGATGGTGTTGAATTTTTGAAGGGATTAGGAGGTGTTGGGTTCATTAATTTCTCAGGAATGTTGCTGTTACAGTAAGCTCTTATTACACTGAAATACAGTGTTCTCATCTGAGGTTATATGTCATTGCTTTGCTTTTTCTGGTTTTGATTGCATTGCACTGTGAAATTGTTACTTCCTTCAAAAAGAGAAAACATCAGATCATAATCTTAAGGCAAAGAGTTCATGGGAAAATGTTTCTGTTTCTCAATGAGCTGGTTGGCAAGTGTTAGCATCCCACAAGTGTGTTAGGATCAGAAACATGCAAGAAAGAGAGGGCACAGGATGGAACAATTGCATTTAAATACTTTTTGATGGATCGCTTGATAGATCAGTAGTTAGACTAATTTCATCATGTGGATAGGCACATTGATAGATCTGTAAACAGATCAGTAGATGGACTTAATGCATAATATAAACTAAGTTAATTGCTGAATGTATCAGTGGATGGACAATTTGTGCAATGCATTGACTGATTGCTGATAATGGCCGGCCATCTTTCAGGTATGCTGAAGCTGAGAGGATGCTGACAGGCAACATGCTGATGAAGTGCAGAAGTTATGAGGAGATAGAGTCTGAGTTTGGACCCAGTGCCTGTCATGTCTTCAGTCTACTGGGACTGGTCTACAGGTTTGTCTCAGTTTGTTCGGCATATGTTTTGATTTTGTGCAGGAACTGAACCATGGTGGTTAAAAATTGTAATATTTGTGAGAAAAAGAATGATGCTCTCTCTCTCTCTCTCTCTCTCTCCTCTCTCTCTCCTCTCTCTCCTCTCTCTCTCTCTCTCTCTCTCTCTCTCTCTCTCTCTCTCTCTCTCTCTCTCCTCTCTCTCTCTCTCTCCTCTCTCTTCCTCTCTCTCTCTCTCTCTCTCTCTCTCTGTTCCCTTGCTTGGAGAGGTGCATAGTGCCTGATCTTCTCCTGTGCTTGTAATTTTGCAGGAGATCTTCAGAGCAGTTTTTTTTTATTGTTCAGGTTGCATGGTGGGCATGTTTTGTGTTTTTGAAACCCACTGAACGCTAACGTGAATGATGGGATCTTTAACGTGCATATTTGATCTTCTGCATGTGTATTTACACAAACAAAATTAAGGCATCATCAGGTCTTCTCTTGAGGGAGATCATAAAAATCCCCACCCTTAATTTTCCAAACGCTGCCGAGGAGATTCCAACCCATGACTTCAGGGATCCATGAGATTCAAGTCAAATGGTCTAAACCACTTGGCTCTAGCATCTGTAGAATGATGATGAGTTTGATGATAGTAATGATAAAAAGCATGTATAGAATTTCTATCTGAAAATATTCTTAAGCACTAGTATGATGAAAGTATTAGTATCAAATCAACAGTTTCTTTTCTCATTTCTTCTCTCTCTTCCTTGTATACACACCCTCTATTATTCATTTGCACTTTCACACACACACACACACACACACACACACACACACACACACACACACACACACACACACAAAACACACACACACACACCTGCATACATTTTTGAAATGAATAGAAAGAAAACTCAATATATTTCACTTTGAGTTCTGGCATTGGCACTGGGTATAATTGTGCTTTCAGCAAAACTGAAAAGATCCCGAAAGCGTGGGAGTGCTACAGGAGGAGTTTAAAGCTGAACCCCCTTCTCTGGAAATCCTATGAAGCCTTATGTCTGCTGGGTAAGTAATTACCATGCCTTTCTTCATTGTCGACTTAGGTGTTGACTCCTTGGGTGCTTTGGATGAGACTATAAACCGAGACCCCGTGTGCGAACGCATGCGGAACATCTTGTGCACACATTAAATCCTGTTCCGCTTTTTGTAAGAGTAGGCCATTGTGTGCCGGTGGGAACAGATGACAGAATTTACAAAAACTGCATACACACGGGGACTAGATGTAAAAAAGTACATAAGTGCTTATTCCATTATCCTTGATATAAAAGAATAAAATACAAAAATAAATAAAAATAAATAAATAATGGTTGTGCTTGGGGTGGTATTGGGATAGGGTAGGGGTGTTTCTTCTTAGGGGATGACTTTGCTTTTTTTACATTTTTTAATTTCTACAATTGAGCCTGTGACAAAAGGTGGACAAAGAAAAAGCCTGAATCGCTCCATTTTTGACAATCTTTTTTCACAGAAACAGTTTTATGAGATGAAAGGGTAACAGCTGTTCTTCAGTAAATCATATGCGAGAAGATAATTAATACCTTCAGTCTTTGGTATATCTGGCTGATAACTTATGTCCAATTGTTGTTATGCTGGACATATAAAACATCTCAACTCTCCGTCACCATTGTCATCATTAGGAGCTCCACTCAATGCCAGCAGGGCCCAACCATCTCTCTCTGTCTCTGCTTCTCTTATTTTGCTTTGTATTGTTCATGTTTGTTGTTCTCATAAGAGGTGATTTTGTGTTGAACTTTAGGAGATATGTTGCTGTTGTTTAAATTATTGGTGACGCTGATATGACTTTGTGGCTGGCTTTTTAAGGACTCAGTTTGTGTTTCTCATAATAGATGATTGTTGATGTTTCAGGATACATCTTTGTGGTTTTTATTTTAGATAATTTTTTACTAACGTTTTAGGATCTGCGTTCGTACTTCTCCTAGCAAATGTCATTTTGTTGACTTTTAAGGAAGATTTATTTGTTGGAGTTTGACAGTATAAGTATATTAACCAAATATTTTTTCTGGAAAAATGTTAATTGTATAGTCCAAGTTTATTTATATTTTTGTAAGCAGACACTTTTGTTCTTGACCTTGTAGAATGAAACTCTGTGGTTTTTATTTATAACAGAACATTTATTACCTATAGACATGTAAGGACCTGTACTTGTGGTTGTCTTGAATCTTTTCTTTTAACTGTTTAGGATCCATATTTGCTTGTATCTGTCTTTACAGACAGCAGTTTTATTGCTGACTTTATAGGATCTGCGCTAGTGGATTGTGACTGACAGTGTAGTTAACATTTTAGGATCTACATTTTCTGGTTATCATAACAGACTTCAGTTTTGTTGTGGACATGTTTGCAGGTGCTAAAGTGGACCCTAATCAGGTCTTCAACATGCCTGCCAATGTTCTGGCTTCCCAGGCCTTCCCTCCTACCTACCCACCCCATCCAGCCCCTCAGCCAGTCCCTGTGGCCCAGAGCCAGCCTGCAGGGACAGAGGAGGCCACCATCACCACCACCACTCCTGCTGCTGTCCAGACCACTGTATGTGATGTAGCTCGTGACACGACTCGTTTTGTTTTGTTTGTCTGGAAAGAAGGGAAAGCAAACAGATAAGCAGAGAAGAGAAGATAGAGGAAATGTGTTGAAGAAAGTGAAAAGACCATAAGGAGGGGAAGGAGTAGAAAATGGCTTCTCCTTTTCCTAATGCAGAAAGTGGGGGTGGGGTGGGGGGAGGCTACTGGCTTGTATGTTATGTAGAATTAACTGCGTTAAGGGTTCTTTGGAAAACTTAGGTCCATACAGTTAAGTATTAACCTCAGAATATAAGGAATTTTGAATGAACCACTGATTTCCTTCCTGTATGTGTCTGTATCCCTCAAGTTTGAATCGTGCTGGAATATATTATGAAAGGAACTGTATAGTCCAGTAATGAAGATTCAACCTTTGCTGGACTTCGTTTTGCATCACTGTTATCTTCATCCTGCTTTCCCCTCATCACACATTGAAGAAGATCTGTCTCAAATTCAGTGGCCATTTGTGTGTCGTTGTCTGCTGTTAATGTGTTTGTGTCTTAATGGTGAGTCAGTGTCTGTGTATTTGGGTAAGTTGTGGGTTCATGGGGATTGTTATTGGAGGAGTGATGGTCATCATTCCTGGTCAGACACCTTGTTAACTAATTCTGGCTTTTGTAACACTTGTCATTTGAAGAAGGCCTATTAGGGTGGTGGGGGTGGGGGTGTATTCATTCATTAAGCAGGGAACAACTACAACATAAACAAAATGATCACAGTAACAAGTATCTAGTAGCTTATATTGTGCTTAAATATGACTTCAACATGCACTGGGCAGTTAACCTCTTAACTGCCCAGTGCAAGTGCACCCTATATGCCGGGGAATAAAATTCTTATGTATCACTGCTGTGTTCATATCCCTCTTACTCAGAAACTACTACATGAATATTCCTGATAGTCTACACAATGACAGTATATATATCGTAGATTACTTCGAGGCAAGCTCAAATTAGTTAGCATGATATTTCACTGCGAAAATATATTTAAAATGTAAAAAATCGACCATAAATACGATTTCTTCATCACCACTGTCATTCGAGTACCCCCCATCTCAATAATGTCAAACATATGTCTAGGCCAAATCTCATTCATTGTTTTTTAAATACACGATCTCCTGAATCATATGCGATCATTTTCATCAATGTTAGGTAAATCTAGAGTTTTATTTGCCACTTTTACAGCTGTGTAAAGTTATTTATCCTTCAACAAGAAGTGTCAGCAATTTTGAACAAGAACTTCCCAAGCAGTCATGCATAAAAACACAAAATACGAGCGAAAAAACGATCGTTTTTGCCACGGTTTTTGCAGCTCGATGTTGCCAAGCAACAGGAGAGTGACCTCCATTAATTTTGGAGTTGTTTCCCTTTAACTGTAGTCAAGGAAGCAGGCTTGTTTACTTCGGTTCGACACCCCGGAAATTTTCCGGGTTGTTGGCGTATAGGGTGCACGTTTTGCCCCGGAGAATTTCCGGGGTAAGGCAGTCTAGTGGTTAATGATCCCGGTCATGACCAAAGAAGAAGAAAGACCCCTCCCCCAAGCTGAACAGAATAATAACAGCATTAACATTACCTGGTAATGAAATGAGTGATTGTTTTCTCCCAAAATACATGTCTAGTGAATTAATAAACAAACATTTGAGAAAATGCTACTATACTTTGCTTGTCTATCCATCCCCCCAAAGTAGAAAAAACACCCCCACAACAACCCCCCCCAAACCCCCCTCAAAAAAAAACAACCCAACCAACAACAATGCAACAACCAAACAAACAACAAAAACCACAACACCAAACAAAACAACAATCCAATTAGTGTGTGTCAAATGGATTGTTTAGTCTTGTATCCGTCTGTTCTCTTGTAGATAACTCCACGCAATGTGTGTTCCGAATGGACGCCAGACAGTCAGATACAGGACGGCGTCACCAGGGATGTTTGGGCTCCTGTGCGCCGCACCAAGCCTGTCAAGTAAGTCCTGGGTTTTAGAGATTCGTGCGTCAGTTGGACTTCAGAAAAACATACTTTGTAGACTGTGGCAGGTTGTGATCTTGTTAATGTGCCTGCAGCTGCTATTTGATCAATATATACAGTGAAATTCTTGTAAAACAGGGAAAAAACCCCAACCCGAATTAGAAAAAGATTATACATTTTTTAAAAAGTGATGGCTGCATGTTTTTGATGTGAGACTCGCGGATGTTTGACAGTGTAGTCGAAAAGGTGGATCAGGACAGATTGTTTATGAAAGGAACTGGTTTTTACATAGGGAAACCAAGGGCTGACTATCTCAGTAGTAATTGTGTGATGTTTTGTTGCAGGCAGGAGACTCCGCGAGAAGGATCCAAGCCCATCAAGATTTTGTTTCCCAATGCCTGTTTATCTCCCAGGTAAGCTCAAGTGGTTTGTATGGGGCCAGTTTTGTATCATCAAATTTATGTTTTCAACAAAAGTTCTTCAGTTTTCTTTTCTTTTTTGTGTGACACTATTTTCATTTTTTGGTTCCCCAATATTAAACTGCCCTTTTGCCATAAACATATCAGACCCAAAGGTGACATGGCCATGAAAATAATGTGTATGGAGAAGGATGTTTATTTTGTATTTTGATGTTGTTGCTTTTTGTTTTAAAGAAAAATAAGTGCGACCCATAAATGAAAATTCAGTCTGCAGTAAGGGCTGGTAGCCTTAACACCAACTCTAATAGTTTTTAGCCAGTATGTGTAGGGGTAGATCTGAAAATTTTTAAAAAACCAAACAAACCGACAAACAAACTAGTTTATGAGGAAGATCTGAGTGACCCCAAGTCCAACACAGGAGGAAATATTACTGACCAAATGTTCTGGGATACTGGCCATATGGTGTCTAGCAATACAAAGTGAAACACTCAACTGTTTTTTGGATGAAAAGTAAATTTGATACAGAAGTTATTTCTAAGTAGGTAGCTTCTTAACTTCTCAGCATCCAAGGAATAAAACATATATTATCTCCATTTTATGCTGTTACTCACTTGATTAATTTTTCAGCAAGCTTCCAGGTACTTAGCTTTCTTATCAGTCCTCAGTGAGGTTAGTGATGGAACCAAAAGCAAGTTGAAAAATTCAAATCAAAGCTCTTTGATTCATGACTTGCTTTGTGTATGTGGGTACAAAGAAAATAGTTTTGGAATAAAACCCCACTGTTTCCAGGCAAAGATATCCAAGCAAAAACAGAGCACTTTTTTCAGAACAGAAAGGGAAAACCCCAACCAACCAAATTAAAACAATGCAAACTTGGTGCTTTTTTATTTATTGAAGAAGATAAAGACAGACAAGCATTTATCAGTGGGGTGTGTATGTATCAAATCTTTGCCATAATTATTTGTCAGAGGACAGCCAAACCAGTTGTCAAGACATTGAACCAGCCATCAGTTGTTGGTCTAATCATAACATTATGTTTTGTACAGTTTCGGAGTGATGAACTTGGAGACAGCCAGTGGCCTTGACCCAAACCCTTCTGCCTTGCCCTTCATCAGTCCCAGTCCAACACCAATCCTGCCTGATGATACCGTCCTTGATGCCAAAGCACCCAGCAAAAAGGTACCCATTGTGTGTGTGTGTGTGTGTGTTATAGCTTTTGTGTTAAAGAATTGTTTGTTTTTTTAATGTTTTTTTTAAGAAATGTAATTTTGATTTGGAAAGGATTTTATGTATTAAGAACACATAAAGAATAGTAACAGATCAGTTGTAATGTGTCTTATAGTTTTAAAGTAAGAAACAATTTTGATTGTGGGATTTTTATTTTAATGTATCAAGAACATCTGAATAACAATTCTGTATCAGTAAGGAGTTTTAAATTTAAGAATTGAATTTTAAATAGTCAAACCAATCCAAAACAAGACCGAAGAACCTTGTATCATTACGTTGTTACATAATTGTTCATGGCATGTTTGTTATAACAATGACTGTCTCAATATGTCATTTAAATTATTTATGGCTAAATAAATGTGTACCTTTTCCTCTGTTTTCCCTTCATTTTTCTTACACATTCTATTGTCATAATTTTTGTTGTTGTTTCCATATAGAGAATATATAGAGAATTCTTCATTGATTTCATATCATTGTCTTTTTGTGTGTCTTTTACTTCATAGCACAATGTTTGTTAATGGGATGTTTTCATGGATTTGTGTAGGTTGTGACCCGAAGAAAACAGACTGCCAAGCCACCAGTATTCAGTTTGTCGGGTAATTCTAATACCCGTGATCTTACCAGCCAACCACAGTGTGGGTGAGTTGTAAGAAAAGGGTTGCCTATCCTGTGATTAATTCAAAACCCTAAAGGAATGTGCCAGTGTAGTGAAGGCTTTGAGGATTGCATTGTCATGAGACTGAACTTTTGAGAACTTTGCTTGAATTTCTGTATATAATGGAAGCATTGAAACAGTCCCACAAGTGATATTTTTTTCTGATTGGTAATGTATGGTATTATTTTGGATTGCAAAAATATTTCTATGTTTTGCTCTTTTGTTCTAAAGAAACAATGCTAGTAGTTTGCTTTAGGTGCATTGTTTTAAATCAAGTGTTACAAATTGTTGCAGAAATCCTCCTAGTGTGCGTCGTAGTTCCAGGTTATTTGGAAACTCCAGTTCAGTGAAAGTAAGTGCATTTTTGTGATACCGTATATTGTTGTGTTGTATACCAACCACTATCAGTCATGGCAGATTTCTTTGTGTGGAATTCTTTGCTTGGCCTTGAGCAGAGCTACCAATTTTTTGTCTTTTCCTGTCAGTATATGTATTCGTTTCCCTTTCAGAGTAGCATTATTTTTTTGTAACAAAATTTTGCCAAGGATGATTTGTCTTCTAGCTGTAGCTTCTTTTATATACACTGAATTTATATTGCACTCAGAACCTTGATTTATTGTCTCCTCTGAGGGACTGGCACCCAGACCCCCACTTGAGGTCTAGTGGATGGGGAAAAGCTTAAGTTCAAATGGGGTTCAAACCCACACTTCTCACTTTCTAGGTAGGTAATTGTGTTACCTCAAGGCTATAGATCCACCAACATCCAGTATGTAGGATAATTATAATATCTCATGAATGTAATGTATTGAAATACCAGATTGTGTGTTCAGCATATGAAGGAGAACAAAGGTGTTTCATTAATAAATTATCATTCTCTAAAAACATGCTGTGTGTAGGAGGACTAATAAGGTGGATAATGATGGTAAGTCTTTATGGTCCTGACACCTGGATTTTGGGTTTCTGCAGCTCTGAAGATTATGGTAAAGCTTATCCTCCAGCTTTCTCTAAAGGAACCAGCTAGCTTACATGCTCAGTGAAAAGGGAGCAGCCCTTGATGGTGATGCCCTCCCCAGGACTGCCAAAGTGAAGACCTCTATGAGAGCCTTCACATAGAGTCAGCTGGCACTGGTCTCTCCTGTATAGATGGCTGAGATTTGTTAACTCACAGAGGATCTGGGGTAGGAAGGGCTCATTAACCTTGGCAGGCAACCTCCCTAGGAGGTGACTTTTTGGAGGAGATAGTTTTGAATTCAGTTGACTGTCAAAACTGTTTGAGCTAAAAACTGTCATTATTCCTGTCTACCAGCTGCCTAATGAAAAAGCTGAGCACATTGCTGCTGAGCACGCTATAAGCTTTTGGCTGATTTATGCTCCTTTGCATAATTTTACATGAACATGTGTGACTTTCTGAACAGCATATTGTTTAAACCAATAAGATGCAGTATTTTCACACAAAAAAGCTGTCATACGGCAATGGTAATAATATTATTTAACATGATACCACAATGGTGTGCGTGCAGGAAAACAACAAATCTCAGGCCAAGTCCCGCTTCACCAGCCCCAAGGGAGTGGGCCGCAAGAGCAAGACGCGCAGCAGCAAGTCTCAGCAGGAGCTGAATGAACTGAACAAGAGTGACGGGGGCACGACCGGGAAAGCTGCCAGCCACCCTGATGGGCCCACCCCCTCCCAGATCTTCCACATGCGGCAACAGTCCTTAGGTCAGTGCTGATTACCCACCTGCTGCCTCCCATGGGGATGTTACTCTTTCAGAATCAATATCGCCATCTTTGTTTAACACCTTGAGAGTTACCCAGCATAGGCACTCTGTCTCGATCGTCCCACCTGGAAATCAATGTGAGACCATAGGTACACACTGGATGAAAAGGTAGCATGTACAGTATCGCTTTTGAAGAATCTCATCGTATAGGTAGCCATACACAAGTCAGACTAAAGAGGATTTCTTCACCTGTAAAGGAGTGTGTATGTCATGCTAAGAGGTTGGCATGGATGGAGACAATCTCACACATTTTAAAGCAGAACTTTATTTGAAATTAGGCCTGAGACTAGAAACCGAGGTCTCTTCTTTGAATGCATGCAGAATTTCTCGTGCACATGCTATAGACCTGTTCCTTTGGAAGAGTAGACCATTTTGGGCTGGTAGGTATGGATGACAAAATCTTTAAAAAAAATAAATGCACACAGGCATCATGTTATGACATCACCCCAGAAGTTGGAACAGGGCTACCATAATGGTGGGTAAAAACGGTCACATACATAAAATCTTGCCATTGGGGAATCTTGGAGCTCTAACTGAGGGGACCCCCCACCCTCCGAAAAAAGAAATATGTATGTAGGCCTGGACATTTAGCTAAAATCTATAACTGACCAAATTTTAGGCTTGAGCGAGGGAGGATATAATGAAAATTGGTTTCAGAGGAGACGGGAAGGGCCTAAAGGGCTGTGGTTTAAAATCATCACAGCTGCTTGCTAGTTGTGTTTAAATTTTGTGAGAAAGAGTAGTGAAGTGTAACGTAAAGGTGATGACAGTGAACAGATGTGCCACGGGGGGGGATATTAAATTCACTTCTGGCCAAGGAAAAGGTCTTTAACCCTTTGCTGGGCACAGCAAAATCATTTGTTCACTTCCTGCTGGGCAAGCAAAATGGAGGTGGATGGCCTCTGAGTGTGTGTGTGTATTTAACATGCAATAACTCCACAATGGTTTAATGGATTTTAATGAAATAAAAACAGCAAAATGCAGAAATGAATAAAGAAACTGCTATTTGCTATTGTGTGTTGTTATTTTTTTTTTTATAGAATTATAATGCATAAACACACGAGGTCATTGATCGGTTTGCATGTGTCACAGTTAGTGTTGCAATAGCTTTGGAATGCATGCATGGAATTTGATAAAATAAAAAGTAAAACATTTAGAAACAACTACAGAAGAAAAGTTTTCAACCTGCTGTTGTGTTTTTAGTTTTTTTTTTATGAATGATGCACAAAAACATAAAACATTCCGACGGTCGCCATTTTGTTTGCCAACAATCGCCCACCATCAAGATGCATGTTAACTTTACAGTTCGAGCCGCTACCATAATGAAAGTCCCAAATAGCAATCAATTCACAAAATATATCAAGTTGTGAACCATTACCAAACTCGAAATCCGCGATAATTTCCCCAATTCTATGAGCAGAATTCAAAACGCGCATCGGAGTTAGATTTGACGATCGATTTATGTGGTCAAAGCCGTCTTTCTCACTTTAATCAACAGTCAGAAGTGCACACACTACTAGGATCGCTTACATTGATATTTGAGCCTGGATACACATCTCACAGCATCATATTTTCGGCATGAAAGCCATAAAAATGATCGTACATGTCGGATTCGAAGATAGCATCCATCTTGGGAAAAATTGCGAATTTTTTCCTCCAAAACTTGCCACAAACACACTCCAACCGCCGCCATTTGCAATGAACATGCGGAAGTCACGTGGGCAGTCTCGTTGCTTCTATTTTCACGATATTTGAAGCGAGATTGGCGGGAATTTCGAATGTATGAACGCGCTGAAGTGACGGTCACGACACCGGCCGTTTTTGGCCGTTGTGCCCAAGGATAGGTTCGGATGTTTTGGGACGCTATGCCCAGCAAAGGATTAAGCACTGCAGCCTCAATAGTTCATCCATTTATAGGTCCAGAGAGTAAAGTGATACAGCTGACTTTAGAGCTAACTGCTGTGTGACAGGTGGAGTGTTGAAGCTGCTACTGGCCATGGGGAAAGCCTTCAGCGCCCTGGGCCACTACGACTGCCACAAGGCCGTGCAGCTGTTGGAGGAGCTTCCAGAACACCAGTACAACACCGCCTGGGTCCTCACCCACATCGCCACTGCCTACTTTGAACAGGGAAACTTCCAGAAGGTGAACATTTGTCCTGTTTTCAACAGGGACTCTAAAATTTGTGGGTTGAAGATTTGATTTTCTGATAATTTACCATCAGTGTTTCTGTGTGTGTGTGTTTGTGTGTGTGTGTGCGCGCGAGGTGATTCTGTGTGCTTTTGTGTGTAGAGTTGTGGCTGTTCTGCCCCTTTCCATATTTTTCACTGTCCTCTCATCAGTCTTCTTTCTCTCATAGCTCAGAAGTCAAGCTGTGTGTTGGAGAATTTTATGCACTCTACAGATGCCACATTCTCTCATTCACTTACACATACACAATGCACACACATACACAATGCACACACACACACGCCCCTCCTACCTCATCCACACCATACTCACCATATGCTGTACTGTGTGTTCTCCCCAGGCAGCATCAGTTTTTGCTGAGGTGCAGCGCCTGGAACCATACCAGCTGTCAGGGATGGATCGGTACAGCACAGCCCTGTGGCACCTGCAGCGGGAAGTGGAGCTGTCTGCCCTGGCTCAGGACCTCACTCATCTGGACAAAAACTGTCCGCAGGTCAGTCAGTGGTTTGTCAGCCCTGGATGTGACTCTCCTGGGTAAAAATAACATTGGGTCATGTTTGTAGTTTGTGAGAGAAGTACTCTTCGGTTGGGTCACTTGTTTGACGAAGACTCCCTATCCACGTTGACAAGAATTGTAAGGTCAGACTGCCAGTGCACCGTTTTTCACTAAGACAATTGCTTTTTGTTTGCTGAAGATACCTCACTGGCCTTGACAAGATGTCATTAGGTCATTAGTTCGATGGAAGGACCTTGTATATCTAGTCATACACTGTAGGGCTTTGTCAGTAGTCTTGGGAAGAGGACAGTTCTCTGGTCTAACCAGCCACCTTGGCGTATTGGTTTGCACCTTTGGTTATAGAGTGGAAGGTTGCAGGTTCAAATCCCATAAGAGGCCTAGGGATTTTTCCGACTCTGGCTGGCTCCTGACAAACGTGTGCAAGATGTTCTGTCTGTATTTGTACACAGGACCTCATTTTATAGCCTCTTCTGAAGGACTTTCAGGGAAATGGAGTCGATACTGATGTTAACTTCAGAGGAAAAAAATACCTGCAAATGGTCATCTCTGGGGTGGCTCGAACCAGTGCAGTCAGATCATGAGCCCAACACTCCAACCAGTAAGCTATCCTGCTTCCATGAACTGTATCCATGTAATAGGTAGGACTACCATTAGTTAGGAGCATGCTTTATATCAGGATTGCTGTATTCTCACTTTTGTGTAAAGATTTTTTTCCCAGTCAATGCTTTAAAAAGTTAAGATTTAGTAAAATTCACTTACTTGCCACAAGAGCAATTCATTTTCTGGAGAAAAAAAATTTCAATTTTTTTCAACCTGGTGCAAGTATGTTTATGACTTTGTTATTGTTTCAGACATGGTGTGCCACTGGCAACTGTTACTCCCTTCAAAAGGAGCATGATGTAGCCATCAGATTCTTCAAACGTGCAATACAGGTATGTAGTAGCATGTCATTATGTAGTCTAAACAATTTTACAATATTGCAGCTGGTATGTCACTTTTTCCCAGACTATAAAATAGCATCATGTGAGAGGGGGCATTGCATGTAGACTGCCCCTGTAATTGGACAGATTTTATGGTGGAGATGCTTAGTTGATGGTATTGTGCATTACAGTGGAGTGGCTCAGTGACCTCTTCTTGTCCACTGCCCATGCTGGCCCAGCTTGATAAGTCCTTGAGGACACCTGGCTGTATGATGTGTGATAAAACAAGTGTGTGGTCAAATTAGAAGAACAGGGAATCGCAGCAATGGAAGGCATAAGAGATGAAAACAGCAAAATGTGTGATTTTGATGTGATTTTGTGTTTAATGGTGATCTTGAAGTGCAGAAGAATAGCAGACCCTGAACTGATGATGTTGCAGGTTGATCCAGACTATGCCTATGCCTACACCCTGCTGGCCCACGAGTATGTGTTCATTGAAGAACTGGACAAGGCCCTGGCCTGCTTCAGGAATGGGCTGAGAGTGGACCCCAGACATTACAATGCATGGTAACTTCTCTCTTCTGCCTTCTGTGTCTGTAGACCTGTACTGTCCCTTGTGTTCCCCAGATATTAGGTAGGACACATGGTAGTATTTGTGCCTGGTTTCTCTCTCTGTCTGTCTGTCTTTGTCTCTGTCTGTCTGCCTATCTGTCTGTCTGTCTGTCTGTCTTGCTCTCTCTCTCTCGCCCCCTCTGTGACCCTGTGGACTTCAGGTGTTACATTGTGTGATAGCTGTGCTGCCTCTCTTGAGGTTACTGTCTCAGTGAGTGTGTTTATGTGTGTGAACTGATTGTCTAGACATTATGCTTGGACACTTCTTCTCCACTGTATTTCTTCATCCACTTGACCACTTATTGTGTGTGTGTCTGTGTATGCCTGTGTGTGTGCTGGCGTGCGTGCGTGTGTTCATGTGTGCATGCAGGTATGGCGTGGGCATGATCTACTACAAACAGGAAAAGTTCAATTTAGCAGAAATTCACTTCAGGCGGGCCTTGTCCATCAACTCCCAGAGCTCTGCCCTCCTCTGTCATGTTGGCGTGGTAAGTCCTTTAGCCGGTGGCTGGGGGTTGTCTTCTCTTTCTGTGATCTGAGGAAGGATTGAGGAGGCAGAGTAGGAAGGGCAGGGAAGGGGCTCAGAGGGGATTTGTGTGAAAATGATTTCAGCGGCTTGTGTTAAAATGGTTGAAAGACTGTCATGAAATGTATTGGATGATGCATAAAGGTCAACGAATTATTATGGGTTTTCAGGCTGCAACAATTTGTCTGGATAGGGTTGTAATGAGATGTGTGGGTTGACAGGTTGTAGTGAAGTGCCTGGGCTGACAGGCTGTAGAAATGTAAGTTGATTTTCAGGCTTGATCAGATAGTAATATGCATGAGTTGACAAGATGTAATCTGCAGTGTGTGGGTTGACAGGCTGTAGTAATGGGATGTATAGGTTGGCAGGCTGTAGTAATGAGGGTGTGGGTTAACAGGCTGTGGTAATGAGATGTATAGGTTAACAGGCTGTAGTAATGAGAAGTATAGGTTGACAGACTGGTAATGAAATGTATAGGTTGACAGGCTGTAGTAATGAGGTGCATGGGTTGACAGGCTGTCGTAATGAAATGTATAGGTTGGCAGGCTGTGGTAATGTGTGTGGGTTGACAGGCTGTGGTAATGAGGTGTGTGGGTTGACAGGCTGTAGTAATGAGGTGTGTGGGTTAAAAGGGCATGGTAATGAGGTGTATGGGTTGACAGGCTGTAGTAATGAGGTGTGTAGGTTGATAGACTGTAGTAATGTGGTGTCTGGGTTGATCAGCTGTGGCCATTGAGGCATGCAGGTTGACAGTAATGAGATGTGTAGGTTGACAGGGTGTAGTTATGAGGTGTGTGGGTTGACAGGGTGTAGTAATGAGGTGTGTGGGTTGACAGGGTGAGTAGTGAGGTGTGTGGGTTGACAGGGTGTAGTAGTGAGGTGTGTGGGTTGACAGGGTGCAGTAATGATTGTGTGTGTGTGTGGTGTGTGTGTGTGTGTGTGTGTGTGTGTGTGTGTGTGTGTGGGTTGACAGGGTGTAGTGGTGAGGTGTGTGGTTGACAGGGTGTAGTGAGGTGTGTGGGTTGACAGGGTGTAGTAGTGAGGTGTGTGGGTTGACAGGGTGTAGTAATGAGGTGTGTGGGTTGACAGGGTGTAGTAATGAGGTGTGTGGGTTGACAGGCTCAGCATGCTCAGCAGAAAACTGAGCAGGCCCTGGCCACGCTGAATCGCGCTATTGCAATGGAGCCCCGTAACTCTCTATGCAAGTTCCACAAAGCTTCCATCCTCCTCGCCTGTGATAGGCACAAAGTCAGTACCTTTCTCTGTGTGTGTTTGTGTGTGTGCATGCATGCACATGTGTGTGTGTGTGTGTGTGTGTGTAAGTATGTATGCATGCATGTGGATGAGTACTCACATGTGTGTGTGTGTGTGTTCGAGTGTATGCATGACTCTGTATGTTACTCTTATGTTTGCATGTGTGGATGTAGGTGCATGCGTGCATGGAGTGTGTGCATGAGTGCGTGCATGCATGTGAACGAGCGAGCGAGTGAGTGTGTGTGTGTTTGGGTTTTTTAAATTTATGTTTTATTTTTTTAAAAATTCTTTTATATCGAGCATAATGGAATAAGCACTTATGTGCTTTTTTACATCCAGTCCCTGTGTGTATGTGGTTTTGTAAATTGTCATCTGTTCCCACCGGCACACGATGGCCTACTCTTACACAGTGAGTGAGTGTTTTATTTATTTATATATTTATTCTTTTATATCAAGGATAATGGAATAAGCGTTCATGTGCTTTTTTACATCCAGTCCCCGTGTGTATGCGGTTTTGTAAATTTTGTCATCTGTTTCCACCGGCACACAATGGCCTACTCTTCCAAAAAGCGGAACAGGATTTAACGTGTGCGCAAGATGTTCTGCATGCTTCGAACACAAGTTGCCATCGGTTTATAGTCTAAAGTCCGAAGGTTAGAGAGATTAGAGAGTGCATGCGTAGAAGACAATGAGTTTGATATGTAGCAGCATTTTCTGAATCGAAAGCTAAAAGTTTCCATCAATTGCGTTACAGATAAAGTCACTGGCAAGTAGAATGTGTGTTTCATTTTACTGTTTCCCGATATGGTGCAAGACAATGGTGCTGTGTTTTCAGGAGGCCCTTTCTGAACTAGAAGATGCTAAAGAAGATCTTCCCAACACAGAATCCCTGTACTCTTCTAAATGGCAAGGTGTGTAAGTGTTATGTGTGTTTTCAATTCTTATTCTTTTGTTTCTAGGATACTGGAATAGAGTCACTAAGTGCTTTTTTAGACAATCCATTTCCTGTGTGTATGCAGTTTTGTCATCCGTTCCCACCAGCACACAATGGCCTACTCTTCTGAAAAGTGGAACGGGTTTTAACGTGTGTGCAAAGTGTTCTGCGTGTGTTTGCAGACTTCGGTTTATAGTCTTATCTGAAGGACTACTGGGAGGGAGTGGAGTTGGCACTGATGTTAACTCTAGAGGAAAAGTCCTCTTGAATGAGATTTAAACCCGGGTCAGTAGATCACAAGTGCAATGCGCATCACGCTAACCACCAGGCTATCCCACCCCCCTGTCACATTATATGTATTATTGTTGTTGTAGTAGTTTTAGTGTGTGTGCGTGTATGTGCATTTGTGTGTATGTGTACGCATATGTGGTTGTGTTTGCAATATTAGCGTGAATAAGATGAATGAGTTGCTTCATGTGCTTGAAAAAGTTGGGCTACTATCATTTGATGAATGGCATTTGTCTTCAGGTGCAGAAAAAGCTGGGCCACACTCACCTAGCGTTGATGAACTTCTCGTGGGCCATGGACCTGGACCCTAAAGGTGTTAACAACCAGATCAAAGAGGCCATTGACAAACGTTACGCTGCCGAGGATGACGACTCCTTAGTCAGGCTCACACAGTCCTGTAAGTGCTCTGAGAGTGTGTGTGTGTAAGAGTGCGTGTGTCTGTGTGTATGTGTTTGAGTGTGTAAGTGTGTGTGTAAGAGTGTTTGTGTGTGTATCTAAGTGTGTATGTGTGTGTGTGTGTGTTCTTTAACCTCTGTCTGGTTACAATTGTTGTAAGCAAATAAATTGTTAATTACAGAAAAAAAAAACCTCTTCTCTCAGTATCAGTTACTTTCTAGGCAGGTGTGTTACCTCTAGACCGCCGATTACTTGTGTTAATACCATAAGCACAGCACACCACACCCTGCCAAGCCATGCCATGCCATACCAAACCACCCCACACCACACCACACCACACCCTGCCACACCAAGTCCTGCCATGCCCGCCCTGCCAGACCATACCACATCACACCACACCACACCCAGCCACACCAAGTCCTGCCACACCCGCCCTGCCACACCACACCACACCACACACCACACCACACCACACCGTACAGTGGTTCCTCAAGAAGGGTGACTGACTGACTTGTGTGCAGTGCCTGACGCAGAAGCCGAAGCAGGAGAGGAGGAGGAGGAGGTGGGGCACTTGTCGCAGACAGTGTCGCCCCATGACGTGGTCCCTGATCTGCAGGCTGTGGAGAGTGATGAGAGTTTGTGATGGGACGTGCAGGGAACGCACCTGCAAGCTGGGAAGAATGACGCGAGGTTTTAGTTATGTGACTGGAGCTTGTTGTGACTGAGTACCCAGGGGACGTGCTGATCCGTGCAGAGTGTTTGTGATGAAAGTTTTGTGGGGGAGTCTGTGGTAGGGTTTTTCTCGCGCTGTTGTATTCTTCATTTTCTGTCATTCTGCTTTCATTCAGATTTATCGTTCTTTTTCTTTGCCTTCCTTTCTCATTTCCTGTTTTCAGCTCTATCTCCCTGTCCACATTTTCCACCTCCACTTCCCCCCTCCCCCTCCCTTTTTTTTTCTTCACATACTTCTTCCTCTGCTACTGCTTCCCTGCCTTCTACTCTTTCCCATTGTCTTCCTGTCTTTTTCTCCTCAACTCTGCCCTGCTTTTGTCCCTCGAGTCTTTTTACTTGTGGGGATGCCGGGGCTTTTCCAGTACAGTACAGAAAGCACTCCCACCTTGTGGAAGTTCTGTCCTAGAAATGCGTTTCTTTTTTGTGTTACGTTCTTTGTTTCTTTTTCCTCATCTTTCTATCCATTCTTTTTTTGTTTTATTTTCTGCCTTTTCAGTCCATTCTCCTGCCTTTTCTTTTTCTTTTTCTTTTATTTAAAAATAAGAAAGTTTGCATTTTTGCTTGTAGCATGCTGTGTAATATTTTACCTGCAGTGTTTTTGTTCTGGTTACCAGGTAGTGAAATTGTAAACTCCGGGATGAGTACAGGATGTCCTTTGTGCAGTGTTATTCCCTTATAGCATTTCATAGATGTGGTTTTTAAACTCCCCCCTGCCCCCTTTCCCCCCTGTTCCTCGACTAGAGCTCTGAAGTTCAATGGTGAGAATTTTCTTTTTGCGACTGTTTTTGCCCACCATTAAGGTAGCTGCATTGTGACTTTGGGGATTTTACTCTTTTCAAATTAAGCAGAATAGCGGGCGGTCTCGGCATGCAATCATTTTGGTTGCCATATGGAATGTAATGGAGTTAAGTACTGTATCATATAATGGTTTGTTGTTTTTTTTCAAGGTTAATGGTGATGTTGTTAGATAAGGGTATGAGGAAGTGTTGATTTTGAACATAATGTGAATGTTACTGGAACTGAATGAGGTGACAGCCCTACCTTGCCTTCATGGTTAGTAGGGCTATAAACAACATGAAAATGAAGTTCCTTTGTAGTGGATGGAAAGGGACCAAAGGGAAGACCTAGCAAGACCTGGGCTACCTGTATTACAGATGATCTTAGAGAAAGGGGCATAAATAAAGAGGAAGCTCAAAACAGAGAGAGATGGAGAAGGCTCATCAATGTCAAACCTCCCCTGGGAGAAACATGACCAAAAACAAAGAAGAAGAAGAAAATGAAGTCCCTCATGTCCCTCTCTTGTTCTACCTTCTGTGTTGTCTCATCTCTTTTTCTCTTCAGTCCCTACTCTGCAAACGTCCCCGCCCCCCCACCTCACCCCTTATACTCCTTCCTATCTTTTCTCCCCTTTCCCATCCTCTTTTCCCCACCTATCCTGCCCTCTCCCCCTTCTCTTGTCTTCTGTTGTCTTCTTTCTGCCTCCTGTTTCCCCATCTCCCTCTTACTTTAGTTGTCTTGTCTTTTTCCCCGCCTTGCTTCCACTCACTTTGGTTTTCTCTCTCCCCCTTTTTATTTTTAATATCTGGGGTTAGGATTAAGAGGAAATGGGTTCAGATCAGCCTCGGGTGTGTGTGTGTGCGTGCATGTGTGTGTGTGCAAGCTCACGCGTGTGTGTGTACATAATTTTATGTATGCATGCATATATATGTATGTTGATGCTTGTGTCTGTGGTAGCAGCCCCTGGTGTGTGATTGGGTGTGTGTGTGTGAAAGAGAGAGAGAGTGTGTGTGTGTGTGTAAGAGAGAACAATTGAAAAGGAAAAAACAGTTCTGGTTTGTTAGATGGATCATATTGCTGGTTTAGAATTGTGATGTTCTGCACAGGATAGGTAGCTCCTCTCTCCCAAAATTGAATGGACATTATGTGGTAGATGGTCAGAACCTGTCGTTCACACAGTCCATCTCTATAGTTATACATCCAGTTTTCTCCAGTCCTAGTCAAGGTTGTCCCAACCCCCCTCAGTGTCGCCGTTCTTCTCCTCATTGAAAGCTGCTCCCTCAAATCAGGACAGTGAGTAATGTTGGTATGGCATGATGATGTATCTATGTACGTGTGTGTGTGTCATATTTTCCATTTTCCTTGTGTGTGGGTAGTGACCGTGAATGGGTGGACTTTGCTTCATATGGTGGTTTGAAAAAAGGGGAGGAGAGGTGGGGTGGATGATGAAAATCCACAAAGTATGATGGTGCGAAGGAAGTGATGGAGGTGGTGGGGTGGGGGAAGGGTTTTCTCTCCACCCAAGGGTCCTCTTGCTGTTTGATACAGCAGCAAACATTCATATACCAGTCTGTATGTTTTTATGATGTACAGAAACTTCATAATATACTTCACTTTTTTCCACGACTTGCTTGCCTCCTGTGTGTTTGTGAAATGGTTATATGATGTGTGTGTGTGTGCGCGCGTGTGTGTGTGAGTGTGTGTGTGTGTGTGTGTGTGCATGTGTATGTCAAAGTCAAGTCAGAGTTTGTGTGTGTGTATGTGTGTTATTAAAGTGAGAGTAAAACAGGGCAAAGACAAGAGATTTGAGTGGTAATCAGGCTTCATCTTTCACATTGGCAGTCAATGTTAAGTCAGTCACTAGGGAAAGGCTTTCAAAATAGGGATTGGGAGGCAGAATAGCCTTGTGGTGAGAATGTTGAGCTCAAGATCTGATGGCCTGGATTTGAGCCGTCACCACCAAAGCACCCATAAGTAGTAGTATGTTCTTTCGAGCCAGAAGGCCCATAGAGCCGGAGCTTATCCCGGTTTCTGTAGCGTTAAGCGAACTGATGGTTTTTCACCACCCCTGTGACAGGACGCTAGTCTGTCGCCAGATACTTCCCCAGCAGAGCTGGTACCCACTTGTACACCTGGGTGGAGTGAGGAAAATAGGAGTAAAGTGTCTTTCCCAAGGACACAACACCGAGCCAAGCGGGGATCGAACCCGCGACCTCTGGATCACGAGTTGACCGCCTAAACCACTCGACCACGGTACCTCCTAAAGCACCCATGCAAGGGGATTTTTTTCTCTGGAGTTAATATCAGTGCTGACTTGACTCCCCGGAAAGTCCTTCAGATGAGACCGTAAACAGAAGTCCTGTGTGCAAACACATGCAGAATATCTTGTGCACACATTAAAACCTGTTTTGGAAGAGGACGGCCATTGTGTGCCGGTAACAACAGATGACAAAATTAAAAACGCATGCAAACTGGTGTGTCTAGACATCATCCCCGAAGTCGAAATGCAGCTACCTTAATGGTTGGCAAAAATGCTTGATTGTGCAAAATCTCACCATACAATTTGTTCCTTTATTTTGGCAATCATTGTCACAAACAGATAATTTATGTCACCAGTCTGCAAATGATTGGGGCAATATTCACAGTTTTACTCATCAACAGAAAAACAGAGCAAACTCAAATAGAAATATAAAACACGTGTATCAAAGCATTTTATAACTGTGGATTGGAAAACATGTGGATTTGCCAATCATTTTATATAAATACACCGCACCTGGGGTTTGGCTATAGAATAGAATCCGAGTTGGATCAGTCAAACATCTGAAATAGAAACTACATAACTGTAAACATTAAACTAAAAAAGTCATCAACACATATATAATATATACATGTGTCCACTTCCTCACATGCACACTTGATTGTATTTTTCATGTTGCAATGGTTGATTTGTGTCCTCTGTCAAGTTTGCAGTAGCAGACATTCTCTTGAGACCTGAATTTGCTCACTGCTGTCACAAATACACTGGGTGCCGGGATAGTAGCCGAGTACCCATCTTCGTCTTCTTCGTCGAATGCTTACAGCAGCTATGATCTGTCATATGGGTGAAAATGCATTTTGCTGCTGTTAAGTGCCTAAGTCAGGCCCAGCACATCTGACTTCGACATGGGAGAGAATATCTTTTAAGTCTTGCTGGAGAAAAAGGCAGGAGAGTCAATCAAGAAGGCAGAAAATAGACGAGAAGGATGTGACAAGAAGAAAAGGAACAAGGCAGAAAGAAACTAGAGGGATAGAAAAGAGGGAATTCACCAGCCGCCATGGTGCACTGGTCAGCACCTTGGATTTCAGACTGGAAAGGTGCGGGTTCGATTCCTTAAAGAGTCATAGGGATTTTTTTGATGGTTGTTGGAGGGATGTTGTGGTGGTTGCCACCTCAGGTGGGCAACTCACTCAGTCTGGCTCTGCGACTGAGCTAATACTGTCGTTAGTAGAGGGCTCAGTAGGTGGTGTCCTGCGTATATTAGCTCAGAACAGGCACCACTGAACACCACAAATGTGACCCAGCAGCAGTGCAGGGCCCCTCTGGCTGGTGGCCCTATGGCGGCCTGATATTGATGGGCTCCCATGTGGACTTCCGACCCTGGGGATGAGACAACAAATCTGGGTATGGCTGTGGCAGGGAGATTGGGATGAGCGGCATGGGAACAACAGGATGGGGACGTCACAGAAGATGAGGCAGCAAAAAGGAAAAGGAAAAAAGAGGGAATTCCTATTTATACTGACAAGCCCTCAGCATCCTCACAGGAGTAAGTACCCATCTGAAATTAAGGATGGACAGAATTGCTGCTGCTTCTTGTTGCTCGTGCCCTGGCTTGACACCCTGGGGGTCACCCAGAAAATGCACTCCTGTTTTAACTCATCACACCTGGGAATCGCAGAGAGATTGGAAGTACACACCAGATAAGTTTGCATGTATGACTGCTTTCAAGTACCTTGCCACATAGATAGCTATACTCCGACTTCAGAGGATTTTTCTCCTTTTTAAAGGCGAATGCTGGTTGTTATGTTTTAAGAGCTTAGCCTAGTGGTTAGTGCAGGTTGTGAAATTAAGAGGATATATATATATATATATATATATATATATATATATATAATAATATCTATATATTATAAAGAAAGAGACATAGTCTCCGTTGATTCATGGTATCTCTATTCTTTTTTTCTTCTTCCCATTTAATCAGGCGTTCAGAGGAGTAGCATCTTTTAATTAAATACATGAAACAAATCGTATCATATTGATAATGGATGTAGTCAGGACTTGGACAAACAATTTCTGCTTCACTTGGGCCAGAGAGAGTTCTCAGATGTGTGAAACAGTATGCAGAGCAGGCAAACGGCACATGTTTGCTCTTGATCAAAGTATGGTAACAGGCTACAGAAGCTTATTTGATGACAAGTGAGAGCGTGTTGTGTGTGGGTTCTTTTGTTGGAATGCAGCTACCTTAGTGGTGGATAAATGGTGGCACACGCAAAATCTCCCCATGTCATGGCTGTCAATAAAACAGAAGTGCAAGCCTGTATGCAAGTGTGTGTGTGCGCGCGCGTGCGTGCTTGTGTGGGTGCGTATATGTGTGTGTATTTGTGTGTGCGTGCGTACGTGTGTGTGTATAAATAAAAGACAGAGTTCTGGATTCACCTTCAACCTCCTTATCAACACACACCACGCACTCACAGACAGAGAAATATGTGAGCTCCTATGTGACAAGTAATCACCATCAACGCTGAAATACCATGATGCATAAGTAAAATTACTGTTCACCTACTGTGGGCTGAATACAAATACTGTTAACACCAGCCAACCCTCTTCACTCTTCATTCCACGGTGGCCGATGACACAAGTTCAGAGCGACAGGCGGGACCACACTACGCGCTGTCGCCGTTGGCCAGTTTTCATCTGAGGCTGCAGGTAACCATTGTTATTTTTGTATAATATTATTTCTGCTGATTTGTCCAGTATTCATGATTATTTTTCCTACATGTTTAAACAATTCGAAAAGCACGAAGATAAAATGAATGTTGCTTTATTACGGATTCCAAAAGTTTAAATAAATTTAGGTGGGGCTAGATTTCGGTATGTTCCCTCTCCTGTGACTTGACTTTTACTTAACTCCTTTAGGAGTCGCTGGAGGCACTGCATTGAAATCGTCAGGTAGTGTCTTGAACAAGCTGAATATGGCGGAACCCATACCTTTTCAGACTATCCACGTTACCGACCATAGTGAATCTTGTAGGAAAGAGGTTTGTCCTGTGTGGGTGGGTGAAGTCAGTGCAGAACTCCCGGGTAAAAATCTCCGTGAACAGGCGTCTTGGTAGTGGCTCCAGCCCAGGGTCAATCTCGGACCATCAAATCGCGAGCGCAATGCTCTAACCACTAGGCTATCCTGCCCCCCCATCCTTTAATTTAACACAGCATCCCTTACTGGCGGCCGAACTGCCCCTTCCCGCCTTTTAACCCTACAATTATAGTAGCTTCATAGGCATGATGCTAGAGACAGTTTCATTAGATTTTCATTTGTTTTAGCTGACACATCTTGGGCTGTAGTTTTTCGTTCCCCGGTTAGAGCTCCAAGTTTACCAATGGTGAGATTTTGCGTTTGCGACCATTTTCGCCCACCATGAAGGCAGCGCAATTCGACTTCGGCGATGTATACTGGTTATATTCGTGTTTCCTGGACTCACTGAATGCTGACATGAATTACGGGATCTTTTACGTGCATAATTATTTGATCCTCTGCAATGTGTATAAGAATGTTAGAAATAAAGTAACTGGGATGACTGCACATGGAGTTGACATGGGAGACTGTAAAACACCTTTGATTCGCCAGACGCTGTTGAGATTCGAACACGACTTCGTGTGAAGTCGAGCGGTTTTAACCACTCGGCTATAGCGTCCATGGGCTATAGATATGACAACCAGTTGTTTTTTTCCACCTGTGGGTTGAACACTTTTCCTTGTTCATTGACTACCAAGCATAACCCTTTATGCCCTCTTCCTCCCAATGCTTACCCTTCTGCCCCCTCAACCCCAGGGCCAGAATTTTTACTGGCATTTTTTTGCCAGTGCTCAGAAGACTATTTGGAGAGAATTGGATGAGTTCCATAACTTGATGTTAGACGATTCAGAATAATAAACTAGGTTTTTTTAGGGCCCAGGAAATAGATGGGTTCCTTAAAGCATATCTCTATCGTGGGCAGAAAGTGACCGACCGGCTGATCATCGATCTTTAATGGGAAAACAATTTTTAACAGGATTTTCTAGGGAAAGTGAGTCAGGTGAAAAGATCCCCCCCTCCCCACTGACCGATAATCAACGATAGTATTTACAAAGCAGAAAAAGCGGATGAAGGCGGAAAGGGAGACAAAAAAAAACCCCAACAACGTCGCATTTCTCCAAGAATTTGCTGCACACACTGTGCTCGTAATTGTTCAAATATCCTGATGGAAAAATTCTAGAATGTCCAAGCTCGTAGCTGATTGGCCACATAGAGAAATATCTGCCTAGAGCTCCGAGGTTCACTGACGGGGAGGTTTTGCGTACTGGACCGTTTTTGCCCACCTTAAAGGTAGCCGCATTCCGATTTCGGGGACGATGTCTAAACTCGACACTAATGTGCATGCATTTTGAAATGTTATCGTCCGTTCTCCCTGGCGCACAATGGTCCACTCTTCCGAGAGGCGGAACGGGTTTTAACGTATGCACAAGATGTTCTGCGTGCATTCACACACGGGACCTAGGTTGATAGTCTCATCCAAAGGACTTTCAGGGGGAATGGAATCGTCACTGATGGAGGAATATCCCCTTCAACGTCTCGGTGGTAGCTCAAACCAGGGATTGAACCCAGACCATCAGATCGTGAGCACAGCATTCTAACCACCAGCCTATCCCCGAGTCCCCCCAGAGCAGGTGTTGAAATGCACACACAATGTTTGACTTGCTTTGTTCAGCGGGTCGATCTCGCTACCATTACCCTTGTGTTCAGTGTTTAGTATGGAGGTACAGTCTGCAGGTGCAGCTTTTGCTTAGTGGAACTATACAATCTGTAGTGACCGGATTGCCAAACATGATTAGGAAGCTGTTGACAATAAAGTGACTCAGGGATGTGATTTTCAGGTCGGATCAGAGAAAAGTTTTACTTACCACCATCCCCGTTCCTTCGGGGCTCGCCAATGGTGATGTTTTTCTTTGTTTGCAACCATTATCCCACCAATAAGGTAGCCACATATCAACTTGGGGGATGTCTAACCACATCAGTGTGCATGCATTTTTTGGGCAAAATGGGTTTTAATGTGAGCGCAAGATTTGTGGTGGTTCGAAATGATAGAGTAGCTTCAAAGGTGTGATACTCAAGACCGTATCGTTTGATGTTCATTTGTTTTCGCTGATGCAAACTTGTTGGGCTATAGAATTTTTTCTTTCCTCCTGAGGTTCACCAAAGGTGAGATTTTGCGTATGCGACCGTTTTTGCCCACCATGAAGGTAGCTGCATTCCGACTTCAGGGATGTATGCTAGGTGATTGGTATTTCCGTAACCCACCGATTGCTCATAATTATGAATTAATAATTTAACGTGTGTGTTTGATCTCCTGCATGTGTGTACACAAGAAGGAAATTAATGCACTGGCAGGCCTGCATTTAAAAGTTCACCTGGGATATGGAAAAAATACCCACCTTTGATTGGCGGGATGCCACCAAGATTCGAACCCAATACTTCATGAACCGATGGGATTGAACTCTTAATCACTCAGCTACAGCGCAAAAAAGTTTGGTTTTTACACATAAATGTTTGACTTGTATACATAAACAATAGGGGTACATAATTACCTAGATTCGTATTAGATTTGATCTAAAGGTTTGTGGTAATGGCAGTGAATTAGAAAAGTAAAATTAATGTGCTCACGGTGTTTTATTTCAAATGCAAGTTTACATGTATAAACTTTACAGTGCAGCAGACACACTTGTACGCACATTCGCAAACATGACGCACATTCACACACACACACACACACAAGTATGCACATAAAGCTTGCCCCACGCATGGGCATACGCACTGAACGCCAGTGAAAGTAAGATGCAATAAAACCAGATAGAACACATAGTGCGAATCACCAGTTTGAATTAAGTACTAATCACAACCAAACAAAATCTTCCTGTTCACAGGAACGCACCAGATTGAGGACATACGCGATCTTCAGCCTCTCAACAAAAAAACTGAAGGCCACCTTGCGTACAACGGACAGACCTTGGCTAGACCTTGACCCTAATAATGACCCTGCCGACCTTATGGTGACTTTGACTGGCAGCTGACTTATCTGCAGAAGACCACAAGAACAGAAGCCAAAGTACCACTTCCCCTCATGAGAGAAAAAAAACTCCAACCAAACAAAAACCTCTTGCAGCTGCGGAAGCCGGGCCTCTTCAACGAAAATATCATTGTGAGTATGATCAAGTTTTGCAAATAATCGGATATTTGGTATGTGTTTGAATATGTCTTAATCAAGTAGCCCTGGATCTGGGCATTTCGCGTACGCTGAGGATTGTCGGGTATTTGCTGCAGTTTCTATCTGCATCTCATAGATCTAGCTGCTGAGACGTCAGTTTGATTGTGAAACTTCGAACAGAACGCCCGCCATGTTTATCATTAATGTTCAACTCGGCTGAATCCCCCGATGCTGTCTGTTGTGCAGTCATACACGGTTTCCATGATTTGCCGCTTTTTGCTGAATTTCGTTTGTCGTCCCTTTTGCTAGAGCTCCAAGGTTCACCACTGGTCAGAGCTTTGCCTGTATGACCGTTTACCCACCATTAAGGTAGCCGCATTCCGGCTTCAAGTAGGATGTCTAAACACACCGGTGTGCACCGTTTTGTTGTTGTTTTGTTTTGTCAACTGTTCCTTACACAGTGGCCTACTCTTTTGACTGTGGAACAGGTTTCAACGTGTTTCGCGTGCGTTCCTTCACGGGACCTCGGTTTATAGTCTAATCTGAAGAACTTTTCCGGGGAGTGTAGTTGTTACTGTTCTTGATCGCAGGGTAAAAATCCCCGGAGAGGCGCATATTTGTGCATAACGAATCAGCACGCACGCATACACCCATGCGCGTGCGCGTATGCATGCACCCGCACCCACACTCGCACGCACACACACACACACGTATGCACACACGCATCCACGCACGCACGCACACACTGCGCGCGCGCGCACACACGCACGCACACATTTTCAACAACAAAATTGTTGGCTCCATTTCCACGTGATCCCCTACTTTTCCTCCTATCTGCCACGCTAGACCGTTAGAAGTGACCTGGTCACTAGTCTTTTGGCAGAGACGATAAACCCAGGTCCAGTGTGCAACATACTGAGCACCCAGAAAAGAACTTGGGAAAACAAGAGCGTTGCCCCGGACAAAAATCTGTTGCCCCTGCCCCCTTCCCCCATATTGTATGGAAACAAATACACAGGGAAAATATGGGTGGCATTGCTCTGGTGGCAAAGCACCAGTCTCCCTGGGGAGAGCAGCCCAAAGTTCATGTAAACCACAGAAATCTTCTGTGACTGAAAGTGTCGCTCGCGCACACGCGCACACACGCATACACACATGCACACGCGAGCGCACACGCACACACACACACGCTCCCCTCCCCCCCCCCCCCCCCCCTCAACACACACAGACACACACACACTTCCTCTTATCCGTAAATTATGGTCATATTCATTACTTTTTTTGTTTGTCTTTTGTTATCAGAAACTTCCCATACTGACTGTAATCGGCGGGGCTACAAACGGCAAGACTGGATGGGATTTCAACGTCCCAGCAACCTCGGACCTTCTGCCACAAACGCCATGTTGTGAAACATGATGCAAGCTGGGTTGGGCCTTTGTTAGATTAGGGGGTAGGGGATGGAGGGAGGAAATGCTTCAACAAAGCTTTCAAAGAGCTTTGTTTCCATGGGGTTTAGATCAGGAATAGGTTAGACCTTAGGTTTCAGCATGGGGATATTCTGCTATCCCCAAAGTTCTTAGAATGGGGATATTCTGCTATCCCCAAAGTTCTCAGAATGGGGATATTCTGCTATTCCCAGAACTTTCAGAATGGAGATATTCCTCCATCTCCAAGGTTCTCAGAATGGAGATCTTCTATCTCCAAGGTTTTACAATGGGGATATTCTGCTAGCTCCAGGGTTCTTAGACTGGGGATATTCTGCTATCTCCAGGGTTCATAGACTGGGGATATTCTGCTATCTCCATGGTTCATAGACTGGGGATATTCTGCTATCTCCAGGGTTCTTAGAATGGGGATATTCTGCTATCTCCATGGTTCTTAGACTGGAGATATTTTGCTATCTCCAGGGTTCTTAGATTGGGGATATTCTGCTATCTCCAGGGTTCATAGAATGGGGATATTCTGCTATCTCCATGGTTCATAGACTGGGGATATTCTGCTACCTGCAGGGTTCATAGAATGGGGATATTCTGCTATCTCCAGGGTTCTTAGAATGGGGATATTCTGCTATCTCCAGGGCTCATAGAATGGGGATATTCTGCTATCTCCAGGGTTCATAGAATGGGGATATTCTGCTATCTCCAAAGTTCTTAGAATGAGGATATTCTGCTCTCTCCAGGGTTCTTAGAATGGGGATATTCTGTTATCTCCAAGGTTCTTATAATGGAGATATAATCTGCTATCTCCAAGGTTCTTAGAATGGGGATATTCTGCTATCTCCAGGGTTCTTAGAATGGGGATATTCTGTTATCTCCAAGGTTCTTATAATGGAGATATAATCTGCTATCTCCAGGGTTCTTAGAATGGGGATATTTTGCTATTCCCAAGATTCTTAGATTGGGGATATTCTGCTATCTCCAAGGGTCACAGAATGGGGATATTTTGCTATCCCCAGGGTTCTTAGAATGGGGATATTCTGCTATCTCCAGGGTTCATAGAATGGGGATATTCTGCTATCTCCAGGGTTCACAGAATGGGGATATTCTGCTATCTCCAGGGTTCACAGAATGGGGATATTTTGCTATCTACGGGTTTCTTAGAATGGGGATATTCTGCTATCTCCAGGGTTCTTAGAAAGGGACTATTTTGTTATCTCCAAGGTTTACAGAATGGAGATATTCTGCTATCTCCAAGGTTCACAGAATGGGGATATTCTGCTATCTCCAAGGTTTACAGAATGGGGATATTCTGCTATCTTCAAGGTTCACAGAATGGGGATATTCTGCTATCTTCAAGGTTCAAGAATGGGGATATTCTGTTATCTCCAAGGTTCTTAGAATGGGGATATAATCTGCTATCTCCAGGGTTCTTAGAATGTGGATATTCTGCTATCTCCAGGGTTCACAGAATGAGGATATTTTGCTATCTCCAGGGTTCACAGAATGGGGATATTTTGCTATCTCCAGGGTTCACAGAATGGGGATATTCTGCTATCTCCAGGGTTCACAGAATGGGGATATTCTGCTATCTCCAGGGTTCACAGAATGGGGATATTCTGCTATTCCCAGGGTTCACAGAATGGGGAAATTCTATCCCCGAGGTTCTTAGAATGAACATGCAGATTTTGCCATGGACTTGGGTTTTTTGGGTGTCAGATGTCTTTGCCATTGGACTGTTCTGTCAGTTGCCTTTGTACTATCACTGTGCACCAAATTCCTGATTGGATCCCTGATCCTTGCTAAAAGATAGGACAGAATAAAATAGAGTAGGACAGATTAGACTAAAATAGAATAGAATTAAATTCAGCAAAAAATGATAAAATAGGGAATAAAATATAGCATAGCATTTAAATTAGCCAAAACAAGTGGCCACATAAGGAATAGAATTAGATTTAAACTATAGGGAAAAAAAACTAGTGCAAGAGATCTAAGGAGAGATATCTCGGTGACAGTGATGTCTTGGTGTCCAAAAAGACCACCACTTACAAAGGCTTTGAGGCATTGGTTTTGAGGGGATGTGACTTCATCTTTGGGACAGTGGTTTGGAGGGAGTGTGCCTCTGTCACCTACTGGCGTCTTTGAGACATTGGTTATGAGGGAGTGTGACTCTGTCACATACTGGCATCTTTGAGACATTGGTTAGGAGGAAGTGTGGCTCTGTCACCTACTGGCATCTTTGAGACATTGGTTAGGAAAAAGTGTCTCTGTCACACTGGCATCTTTGGGAGAGTGGTTATGAGGGAGCGAGTCGCCTACTGGCATCTTCAGGACAGTAGTCATGAGGGAGTGTGACTCTGCCGTCCCCTCACATTCAAAAACATTTCCTTCAGCTTCTTTCCTTCCCACCCTTTTTTTCACACGGGTCCTGGCCTGGCTAGTCATCATGCGGATCACATGGGAGACGTCTCCAAAATGGGGCCGAGTCGTGTGGATCACGTGGGAGACGTCTCCAAAACTGGGGCCAAGTCGTGTGGAGCACATACGAGACCTCTCGTCAGGAATGGGGCTGTCATCTGGAGACTGTTTCCTCATCAAGACCTGGCACTGTAAGTACAGAGAACCGTACAGCTACAGTGGAATGACTTTGCTATACAGGACAGATTGTTGTGTTTAGTCTGAGTCTATGCTTGGGGTATAATTTCAGTTCTTTGCTATGTGTTTATAGAAAATTTCTTGTGTATGCTACCTTTTTACTTGTAAAGAGCTTGTTTGCAAATCATATTCTAAAAGAAAAAATGTTTTAGATGGAATGGTCTGCAAGTGTGTCTGAATTTATCATTCAGTACACTGAATGTATTTAAATCTGACCAAATTGATAAAGTGTGAAAGGCTCAGTGAAGGAATTGTGAATGAGATCTATGTATAAGTGATGACATAAAATTGTTACCTATGGGTTTTAGATCCAAGACCTTACAACCAAGAATCCAGTGAGCTATCTTTTACCATATAGCAGCTGACTAATCATTTTATTTTTGTCATATATACATTTATCGGTCAGTTCTAATATAATTTGGGACTTGCTTCTGTTTTCCAGGTACAAGAATAGGCAGAAGAGCCAGAATAGTTCAAGTCTGGTGCCGTCAGTCACGGAATGACGAGAAGCGTTGCCTGTGCCAAGGTCAGTACATCAGAGCAGCCAGACATATCCAGCATCAATAAAAAATAAAATGATGGAAAGCATCGCCTGTGCCAAGGTCAACACACCAGAACAGCCCCAGTCAGATCCAGTGACAACAGAAACCGAGTGATGAGAAGCTTTGCCTGTGCCACATTCAGTGCACCAGAACAGCCCCAGTCAGCTCCAGTACCAGCAGTAATTGAATGACAGGAAACATCACCTGTGCCAAAATCAGTATACCAGAACAGCTTCAGTCAAGTTCAGTGTCAATACACCAGAACAGCTTCAGTCAAGTCCAGCACCATCAAAGACTGAATGACAGGAGGCATCAACTATGCCAAGGTCAATACACCAGAACAGCTCCAGTAAGATCCACCACCATCAGTCATTGAATGACGGGAGGCATCGCCTATGCCAAAGTCAATACACCAGAACAGCTCCAGTAGAGTCCAGCGCCATCAATAAAAGAATGATGGGAAGCATCGCCTATGCCGAAGTCAACACACCAGAACAGCTCCAGTAGAGTCCAGCACCAACAGTCACTGAATGAGGGGAAGCATTGCCTGTGCCAAGGGCAACACACCAGAACAGCTCCAGTCAAGTCCAGCACTCCCATCAGTCTCTGAATGAGGGGAAGCATCACAGCTGTATGTTCCATGAGCCTGCCTGTATGAAGCGGATCAAGATCCAGGTTAGAAAATTGATCTCATTTAAATGTATTTTTAAAGTTGCCTTGCCTACCTAATTTTTTGGTGTGTTTTAGATCATCATTGTGTACATTAATTGTAGATTGATTCATCAACTACTAAAACTGCATTCAAGTAATTGTTAAAGATAAACTCTAATGTTATGTACAGGATCCAGATTTAATGTTTGAAAGTATTAAATCATTGATATTTGAGCTAAGAAAATAAATGGGCATTATGACACACTTTGTAAATAATAATCCTTAAGTCATCTCTTTTAAAGCAACATGGTCAGGTGACTGTCATGTTTGTCCAAGAAAACCAACTGAATTTTCAGTGTTACTGATTGGGACCCCCTTGCTTTCAGGAGCTGTGGAACTGGAACCAAGTGCCACGTGTGCAGTGGCAGCCATCGTGAACTGGAGTCAACAAGAGCGGCATGGCCATAGTTCAAAGAAAGGTATGGAATCTGTCATATTCAAGTTGTGAAAGCGAAAGATGAATGTTTTATGTCTTTAAGAAGTAAATGCAAAGTTTTGTTTCAAAGCATTATCGATATCAAATAATTTAAAATGGGAAAAACTGTTTATGATACATGTTAAAAATCCTTATGACTTTTTTCCTCATTGATATTAACTCCTTTTACACTGGTGGTCTGTTTTGGTTGATATGGTCTTTTGGACTTTTCATTTTGAAGTCAGATCTGTGGGTCATGGTCATCCTGGACATCGGTGAGTTTTAATGTAATTATTGAATATCAATTTTTGTTGTAAAGTGTTGTCAAATCATTTTAAATTTGAACTAATAAAGATATGAAATTTGGAACAGCTTAAAAAAAATTCTTGCAATTTTTATTTCCTAATTGACAAGATTAATTTTAGATTTGAGCTAATAAAGCAAAAGTGGAAAGTGATGTATCTTTTGATAGTAATTGTGAATATCCTTCATTTCAGATAACTTTGATATTTTAGCTGATAAATGAAAAATTGATGGCAAGTAAACAAATTGCTACAGTGATAAGTTGAAATAAGATTTAAGCTTGTAGAGTTGCAAACATTAATTTTTTCCCTGTTACTGACGATTTCTTAACTGCTTTCAGGAGCTCCAGGCCTGGAATCGAGTGTCAAAGAACAGACATGCCATCCAGCACCACATGTCAGTTACCAGGAGATGACCAGGTAACAGCAAGTTTCATCCATTCCTTTTTATGGCCCAGGTCAAAGCTTTGTGAGTTATTGATGTGAGCTAGGTGCCAAGGTCTTAATAATAATAATAATAATGTATGGAATTTATATAGCGCTTGACTGAAATGGGGTTAGATTTTAAATAGCCATGACAAGATTGTAGCATAGCCTGCGCTCTCCATTATAGGAGAAAAATCCTGAGGTTGGGGGTAAGGTTGGATTTACGGCAAGGTACGCAAACTTCTTATCCAGTGATATATCAGTGATATATAATACAGTGCTATATAATGCAGTGCTATATAAAGTATGCAATCTTCTGAAAAGAAACCCATAACCTACATAATCCTAAAAAAATCATGACTTTTTTTTTTTTTTTTAAAGCATTTTGGAGCATTGTATTGTCTCATTTACCGTATGTTGGTACCATCGCACAGGCTGCATCATCGATGGATTGCAGGAGGTCAGCATCTAGGGAAAAAAGTTGATGCTTATTTAACAAATTTTAGCACATTGACAAATTAGGGCACACTGACTTTGCATCACCTTGCAGGAGTGGAATCAAAGTTTTCCAGACCAATTCCAGTTTAAAAACAACTGAATCTATATGAATGAAATTTCTTGGTATAGTCATTATAGTCTGAAGATATTGCAGGCTCACCATCAGTACTATGTCTGAAAATGAATTCTAGAAGTTACAACAGTTTGCCATGTGCAGATGTCCCCACAGAAAACTTTACATAAACAGTAGTAGACCAAATCTCTTGCAACCAAACTCAAAATGGCATCCAGGGTATTCACTACCTGAAGATTCTCCTATCGCATTGCAATTTGGGATATGTGATAGTGCAAGTGAAAGTTTACTTTTTACTTATGGTCGGTCTTGGTCGATCCAATAATCGGAAAGGGAAGTCAGATCAGTCGGTCAAGTCAGGTCAAGTCAGTCCTGTTTGGATTGGATTAAGGACTCTAATCCCACTATAAACCCAGATCATGGTGGTAAGCCATATTTCCCCAAATATTAAAAATTAAATTTTTTTTATTCTATTCTTTTATATCGAGGATAATGGAATAAGCACTTATGTGCTTTTTTACATCCAGTCCTAATTTTAAGCAACCCCCCTCCTTTCATTAAGCAATATTTTTTTTTAGCAAGAAGCCTCAGCTGGTGAATGAATTTTATTCTTCTCCCGTTTCTCAGCTAGAGCTCAGGTGTTCACCATTGGTGAGATTTTGTGTAGGCGGCCGTTTTCGCTCATCATAAAGGTAGCCACATCCCAACTTCAGGGATGTATACTGGGTATGTTTGTGTTTCCATATACCACTGAATGCTGACATGAATTACAGGATCTTTACTGTGCATACTTGATCTTCTGCATGTGTATATCCATGAAGGAATGAAGGCACTGGCAGGTCTGCACTTGAAGTTGACTTGTTTACCAATGGTTAGATTTTTGCTTATGTTTGATTGTATTTCCCCCCACCATTTAGGTAGCTGGTAGATTTTGTGATCCGTTCCTACCGGCATGGAATGCCCTACTCTTCTAAAAGGCTTAATGGGTTTTTAACGTGTGCCTAGGATGTTCTGCTTTCATTTGCGCACAGAGTGTTGATTTATAGTCTTATCTGAAGGACGTTGACATTCAAGTTTGATTTTCTCACCAAACTGGAAAAGTTAAGGTCGGGAATCAAACCCAGAACATCCCAGTTTACTTGTTAGGCAGGAGAATGTCTTAACCGTTCTGCCACCTATCTTCTAAGAATCATTGAAAAGTCCCAATACAGCCATAAAGCCTGATTTTTTTTCTTTTCAGTATTGCTAGATGGTGGTGGTTGTTTCAGTAACATCAGTTGCTTTATAGTTAAGAGATGGGTGATAATGACACAATTTTTAATTGTATGTCATTCTGACCATGCAGTATGGTAAGTTAAGAAAAATATCACTGTGCAACTAAAACTGAATTTTTCGTAGCTGCCCTATCAAATTTGACTTGTCCTTAGTATGACCTTCTTATGTTTTTTTTTTCTTTGCACATAACACAAAATGGACAAAACATAACAAAATCCCAAGAAAACAAATGGACTCATTAATGAAAATGTTTACTTATTTATTTTTACTTATTTACAAGGGTAACCATTACATGTTCATAAGGCATGTAACATTAAAAAAGTCAATAAGTATTGAAACTTGGTGTTTCCAAAAGTACACTAAATGGTTATACTGGATCGGTGGTCTAGAGGTAACGCGCCTGTCTAGAAAGCGAAAAGTCCGGGTCGGAAGTGGGCGGTGGTTCAAATCCCGTTTGGACCCGAAAATTTTCCCCCATCCACTAGACCTTGAGTGGTGGTCTGGGCGCTAGTCTTTCGGATGAGACGATAAACCGAGGTCCCGTGTGTTACTCAAAAATTATTTAGCGCACGTTAAAGAACCCACGGTAACAAGAGTTGTCCCTGGCAAAATTATGTAGAAAAAAGCCACTCTGATAGGAAAACAAATGCAGTTGTAGACAGAAAAAAAAAGAAAAAATGGGTGGCGCTGCTCTGTGGCGACGCGCTCTCCCCGGGGAGAGCAGCTCGAATTTCACGCAGAGAAATCTGACGTGACTTAAAGTGATATAAATAAAATAAATAAATAAATTATACTGACGATTGTAACGTGTGCATTTTGGCAGGAATCTCCTGGAGGAGGAGAACACCTCCGTCATCGAGAAGACCAGGACATTGCTGCCGTCATCGCCGAGGACATCGCTGCCGTCATCGCCGAGGACATCGCTGCCGTCATCGCCGAGGACATCGCTGCCGTCATCACCGAGGACATCGCTGCCGTCATCGCCGAGGACATCGCTGCCGTCATTCGCTGCCGTCATCGCCAAGGACATCGCTGCCGTCATCGCCGAGGACATCGCTGCCGTCATTCGCTGCCGTCATCGCCGAGGACATCGCTGCCGTCATCGCCGAGGACATCGCTGCCGTCATCATCGAGGACATCGCTGCCGTCATCGCCGAGGACATCGCTGCCGAGGAGAGCAGCCAATGCTCTCATGGAGAAACTCCCCAGCACATTCTGGTGCAGAATTCCCCAAAGTTTGTGGAGCAGCTTGGGGAAAAACTGTGACATCAAACATTTCACCATTGTTACTGAGGACATTGCCGTCATGGAGAAGATCCCCAGCACATTCTGGTGCAGAACTCTCACCATTATTTTTGTGGAGCAGCTTGGGGAAAAACTGTGGCATCAAACATTTCACCATTGTCACAGAGGACATTGCCGTCATGGAGAAGATCCCCAGCCCATTCTGGTGCAGAACTCCCCAAAGTTTGCGGAGCAGCTAGGGGAAAAATGTGACATAGAAAAATAATGTCAACAGGATTTGCTACCACAACACTGCAAAGTACATTCTACTGTCAGTGATGACTTGATGTAAAAAGTATTGATATATGAGTGAAAAGAAAAGCACCCACCAAAAAAAACCCCACCATGGTGAAAAAAGGGAAGAGAAACCATGGTCCAAAAAAAAAGAATAAGGGGGAAAAATGGGGGAAAAAATATAACCGCCCCCCAAAAAAAGAAAGAAAAAAAGGGGAAAAAAGTGAACTCCCCCTCAAAAAAGAAAAAAAGAAAGAGAAAATGGGGAAAAAATGTACCCCCCCAAAAAAAAAAGAAGAGAAAAAAAGAAAGAAGAAAAAATATTGCCTATAAAATGAAAAGATGGTGCTTTATAATCTGCATTTGAAGAAAAGTGCTAAAGGAATTACAATGATTATGTGTGTTTTATGTTAGTAGGATTGGTGATACTTTTACAGTATTGTGAACCAATCTATGTGGGGACCTCTGGTCATCTTTCCATGATTTTACTGCAGTGTAAAGTTTTATAGGCTTCAGTAGGAGGTAGTGTGTGTGTGTGTGTGTGTGTGTGTGTGTGTGTGTGTGTGTGTGTGGTTGTGGTGATAGGGATATGTGAGTTGTGTGTGAGAGAGGTGTGTGAGGTGTGTGTGTGAGCGTGGTGCGGTGTGGTGATAGGGATATGTGAGGGGTGTGTGTGTGTGTGTGTGTGTGTGTGTGTGTGTGTGTGTGTGTGTGTGTGTGTGTGCGTGTAGTAGAAGTAGTAGTGGTAGTGATAGTAGTGGGAGTATTAGAGATACGCACAAAAGGTTCTGTGTGTAGTAGCAGTAGTAGTAGGCGTAAGGTCGCCTTAAATTTTACGTCTTTACACGTAAAATAACAGACAAAAGGAAAAAGCCACAGTGCTTGTGTGTGTGTGTGTGTGTGTGTGTGTGTGTGTGTGTGTGTGTGTGTGTGTGTGTGTGTGAATGGGGTGGCAGTGAAGAGAGGAGGGGGACAGGACATTTGGATAAGTGGGGATAGGGAGAAGAGGGCCACCGATAGTGATAGGTTTTTCTCACCCTTTTGATTTTGGCCCTAGTTTTCAAAATCCCCCATCTTGCATTGAGTTTTGGCCTTGATTTTTCAGAAAGAATTTAGATGGTTGATTTTGACCTTAATTCAAAAAACCTCATATGGTTTATTTTGGGTTTATTCTTTTTTTTTTTTTTAATGGACACAGTTTTCAAAAGTCTTTGGGTATGAAGTTGCTTTGCTGATAGCAGAGCTAGAAATTTGTGATAAAAGGAATCCAAATTTAAAATTCAAACAGTAAAGTCCCATTAACTGGTAACTGTGTCTACAGCTACGTACCATCTATTCTGTGTGCTGCTGTGTCCACATGCTTTCCAACAGACAGACCAGACAACCAACCCTTTCCTTTTTTTGCTCACTGTTCATACTAATCCTTACACTAACTGTTGCACTAATCCTGACCGGCCATGTGGACACAATAGGCAGGTAGATAGTTTGGTGCATGCTGACACGATGGCAAATTCTTTTCTTAGCGGGGTTGGGGTGGTGGTAGAATTTTAGGGAAAGAGGTGCTAGGAAGAGGGAGGGGTAGAATGGTTGGGGGTGGGGGAAGAGGCATGATTGAATGTGTGTGAATGAACAGGGATAGTTATGTTTTTTCTTTTTTTTATTGGGGGGGGGGGGGGGGGGGACTTGAGGAAGAATAGTGAGAGAGAGAATGGTGTGTGTGTGGATGGAGAGAGAGAGTAGGAGAGAGAGAGAGAGAGAAAGAGGTAGTGACAGTGTAGTATAGGAAAGGAGTGTGTGTAAGTGAATGAATGTATGTGTATGTGTGTGTAGATGGGGAGGAGAGAGAGAGAGAGAGAGAGAGAGAGAGAGAGAGAGAGAGAGGAGGGAGAGGTAGTGACAGTGTAGTATAGGAAAGGAGTATGTGTGTGAGTGAATGTGTGTGTGTGTGTGTGTGTGTGTGTGAGTGTGTGTGTGTGTGGGGGGGGGGGGGGGGGTAGGGAAAACTTTATACCACAGGCAAATCAATGGAATGGTATATCACTGGTATTTCATCACCAGTATATGCTGCTGTGAAACCAGCTCAACAGCTGCATACTTTGTGTGTGTGAATTTTGAGTTGACATATATTCACGTGAGCTTTGGATGGACATTTGTTTACAATTGACCACTGGTCTTATTTTATTGATTCCCCCCCCCCCCCCCCCAAAGCTTCTTTATTTTGATGAAATTCCTGCAAAAATTGAACTGATCTGTGGTAATCATAAGAATGGCCAGACTTTAAAAGTGTATTCAGCAGGCAACAGCTCACTGCAATGGTTGTAACAACTATTTTTATGAGATTGAATGCAAGGTATGCTATCATTTTGTTTGGAAATTAAGACTTTAGCTAGAACAAAGCCAGGTCTTGAGATGGCCTTTGATATTGCAACAGTAGCAGTTTGTATTTAAAGGTATGGAAAGTGTGTGGGGAGATGGGGCCTTTTTTTCTTTCTCAAAATCAAATGTGAAAACAGAAAGAAAGCTGGTTCTTTGACTTCCATCATTATGCGTGGAATGTCTATAGTTGGTGTTGATAGTGAACTAAATTGTAAACTTTGTTCTGTGATGAATATTGTTAGCAAGGATGTTGATGGCAAATATGTGTATTGATCTTCTGCTGGAAGATTGATGGCATATTTTACATAAACACGTGACAAGAAGACTTATGATATATGATTTTAAGTCTAGTAGTGGAGAGAGTGTGCCTGTGTGTTTGGATTTGTTTAAAATTTCATTTTTTATAGAGAATGAGATCAAATGTAAATTAAAGAAAAGTGCAGCATGTTCAGTAATGGTGTGAACAGTGTGTGGGGTGAAGTTTTCTTTTGTTTCATTGTTGTTTTAAATGTCTTTCTTTTAAAAGTCACATGAAATGTGAAAGCAAAAACCTAAGCTTGTCATGTAATTGGCATTGAGAATGTATGAATAGTTGTTGGTGGCAGATCTGTGTATTGATCTTCTACTGTAAGATTGATGGCAGATTTTACACCAACACATGTAGCAAAAAAAACCCTGATGAAATATGATTTTAAGTTTAGTAGTGGATGGAATATGCTTGTTTTTTCTTTGTCGTTGTTGTTGGGTTTTTTTGCTAATGAGATCAAGTGTAAATTGAAAAAAATATACTGTGTTCAATAATAGTGTGGAAGAAAGTGTGTGGGAGAGGTTTTCACTTCTTTTGTTCAGTATTTGTTTATAATTGTTTGTTGTTTGTTTTAATCAAATGAAATGTAAAAACAGAAACAAAGCTGGTCCTGTACTGTGATGGGTATAAAATGACTGACGTTGATGTTGGTGGCAGATCTGTGTACTGATCTTCTGCCAGAAGATAGCAGCAGATTTTACACCAACACATCTTCATACTATATGATCTTAAGTGTAGTAGCAGGTAAAGCTAGCCTGTCAATTTTTTGGGGGGTTGATTTAAAAAAAACATTATCAAACCGGGATAAGCTCCGGCTCTATGGGCCTTCTGGCTCGAAAGAACATACTACTAATCAAATTTGAATCAAAAGAAAAATATAATAGTTTGTATAATGGGGTGGAAAGTGTGGGGAGAAGGGGTATTGTTTTCAAATCACATCAAACTTGGTCCTGTGATTGCAATGGAAATTGTGTAAAATTATTTTAATAGATATTGGTGGCAGATCTGTGTATTAATCTTCCGCAGGAAGATTGATGGCAGATTTGACACCAACATATGTGGAGTGTTTTTCTTTTCTTTTCTTTTTTTTAAAACTTTTTTTTTTTTAAAGAGATAATGAGATGAAATGTAAACTGAAGAAAAACATAGCATGTTCAGGAACAGTGTGGAAAGTATGTGGGGAGAAGTTTTTTTAATATTTTTTATAGTTTTGTTGTTAATGATTTTCTTTTAAAAAACACACCAAATCGCATCAAATGTGAAATGAATGATGGATTTGACTAAAGTGATTTTAGTTGATGTTGGTGGCAGATCTGTGTATTAATCTTCCACTGGAAGATTCGTGGCAGATTTTACACCTAACACATATGGCAAAAAGAAGACTTATAGTGTATGATCTTAAGTATAGTAGTGGATAGAATGAGCCTGTGTTTTGTTTTTCTTTGTTTTGTTGTTTTGTTTTGTTTTTATTCCTTTTTAGATAATGAGATCAAATGTAAATTGAAAAAGTCGCATGTTCTATAATGGTGTGGATGAAAGTGTGTGGGGAGAGGTTTTCTTTTTTTTTGGTTTTATTTATGTTTTGAATGTTTTTGTTTTAAAAATAACATGACACGTGAAAGCCAAAAAACCAGTTTGTCATATGATTGGTATTGATAATGTGTGAATAGTTGAGGTTGGTGGCAAATCTGTGTATTGGTCTTCTGCTGGAAGATGGATGGCAGATTTTACATCAACACATGTGAGAAAAGAAACATAAAAACTTAAGGTATATGATTTTAAGTTTAGTAGTGGATAGAGTGTGGATGTGTTTTGTGTTTTTTTTCTTTCTTTAAATTGAGATGAAATGTAAACTGAAGAAAAATGTAGCATGTTCTATAATGGTGTGGAAAGTGTGTGGGGAGACGTTTTCTTGTTTTTGTTTGTTTGTTTTTTAAATCCCATATATTGTAAAAACAAAGAAAGTTGGTGGTGTGATTGTCTTTGATAATGATTGTGTGAAAGGACTTTCGTGTTGGTGGCAGATCTGTGTACTGATCTTCTGCTAGAAGATAGCAGCAGATTTTACACCAACACATCTCCATACTATATGATCTTAAGTGTAGTAGCAGGTAAAGCTAGCCTGTCAATTTTTTTTGGGGTTGATTTAAAAAAAACCATTATCAAATTTGAATCCAAAGAAAAATATAATAGTTTGTATAATGGGGTGGAAAGTGTGTGGGGAGAAGGGGTATTGTTTTCAAATCACATCAAATATAAAATAAATGAGAAACTTGGTCCTGTGATTGCAAAGGAAATTGTGTAAAATTATTTTAATAGATATTGGTGGCAGATCTGTGTATTAATCTTCCGCAGGAAGATTGATGGCAGATTTTACACCAACATATGTGGAGTGTTTTTCTTTTCTTTTCTTTTTTTTAAACTTTTTTTTTTTAGAGAGATAATGAGATGAAATGTAAACTGAAGAAAAACATAGCATGTTCAGGAACAGTGTGGAAAGTATGTGGGGAGAAGTTTTCTTTTTAAAAAAAGTTTTTTGTTAATGATTTTCTTTTAAAAAACACACCAAATCGCATCAAATGTGAAATGAATGATGGATTTGACTAAAGTGATTTTAGTTGATGTTGGTGGCAGATCTGTGTATTAATCTTCCACTGGAAGATTGATGGCAGATTTTACACCTAACACGTATGGCAAAAAGAAGACTTATAGTGTATGATCTTAAGTATAGTAGTGGATAGAATGAGCCTGTGTTTTGTTTTTCTTTGTTTTGTTTTTTTGTTTTGTTTTTATTCCTTTTTAGATAATGAGATCAAATGTAAAATGAAAAAGTTGCATGTTCTATAATGGTGTGGAAGAAAGTGTGTGGGGAGAGGTTTTCTTTTTTTTGGTTTTATTTATGTTTTGAATGTTTTTGTTTTAAAGATAACATGACATGTGAAAGCCAAAAAACCAGTTTGTCATATGATTGGTATTGATAATGTGTGAATAGTTGAGGTTGGTGGCAAATCTGTGTATTGGTCTTCTGCTGGAAGATGGATGGCAGATTTTACATCAACACATGTGAGAAAACAAACACAAAAACTTAAAGTATATGATTTTAAGTTTAGTAGTGGATAGAGTGTGGATGTGTTTTGTGTTTTTTTTCTTTCTTTAAATTGAGATGAAATGTAAACTGAAGAAAAATGTAGCATGTTCTATAATGGTGTGGAAAGTGTGTGGGGAGACGTTTTCTTGTTTTTTTTGTTTTTTTTTTTAAATCCCATATATTGTAAAAACAAAGAAAGTTGGTGGTGTGATTGTCTTTGATAATGATTGTGTGAAAGGACTTTCGTGTTGGTGGCAGATCTGTGTACTGATCTTCTGCTAGAAGATAGCAGCAGATTTTACACCAACACATCTTCATACTATATGATCTTAAGTGTAGTAGCAGGTAAAGCTAGCCTGTCAATTTTTTTTGGGGTTGATTAAAAAAAAACCATTATCAAATTTGAATCCAAAGAAAAATATAATAGTTTGTATAATGGGGTGGAAAGTGTGTGGAGAGAAGGGGTATTGTTTTCAAATCACATCAAATATAAAATAAATGAGAAACTTGGTCCTGTGATTGCAAAGGAAATTGTGTAAAATTATTTTAATAGATATTGGTGGCAGATCTGTGTATTAATCTTCCACAGGAAGATTGATGGCAGATTTTACACCAACATATGTGGAGTGTTTTTCTTTTCTTTTCTTTTTTTTTAAAACTTTTTTTTTTTTTTAGAGAGATAATGAGATGAAATGTAAACTGAAGAAAAACATAGCATGTTCAGGAACAGTGTGGAAAGTATGTGGGGAGAAGTTTTCTTTTTTTTTATATAGTTTTGTTGTTAATGATTTTCTTTTAAAAAACACACCAAATCGCATCAAATGTGAAATGAATGATGGATTTGACTAAAGTGATTTTAGTTGATTTGGTGGCAGATCTGTGTATTAATCTTCCACTGGAAGATTGATGGCAGATTTTACACCTAACACATATGGCAAAAAGAAGACTTATAGTGTATGATCTTAAGTATAGTAGTGGATAGAATGAGCCTGTGTTTTGTTTTTCTTTGTTTTGTTTTTTTTGTTTTGTTTTTATTCCTTTTTAGATAATGAGATCAAATGTAAAATGAAAAAGTTGCATATTCTGTAATGGTGTGGAGGAAAGTGTGTGGGGAGAGGTTTTCTTTTTTTTTGGTTTTATTTATGTTTTGAATGTTTTTGTTTTAAAGATAACATGACATGTGAAAGCCAAAAAACCAGTTTGTCATATGATTGGTATTGATAATGTGTGAATAGTTGAGGTTGGTGGCAAATCTGTGTATTGGTCTTCTGCTGGAAGATGGATGGCAGATTTTACATCAACACATGTGAGAAAACAAACACAAAAACTTAAGGTATATGATTTTAAGTTTAGTAGTGGATAGAGTGTGGATGTGTTTTGTGTTTTTTTTCTTTCTTTAAATTGAGATGAAATGTAAACTGAAGAAAAATGTAGCATGTTCTATAATGGTGTGGAAAGTGTGTGGGGAGACGTTTTCTTGTTTTTGTTTGTTTGTTTTTTAAATCCCATATATTGTAAAAACAAAGAAAGTTGGTGGTGTGATTGTCTTTGATAATGATTGTGTGAAAGGACTTTCGTGTTGGTGGCAGATCTGTGTACTGATCTTCTGCTAGAAGATAGCAGCAGATTTTACACCAACACATCTCCATACTATATGATCTTAAGTGTAGAAGCAGGTAAAGCTAGCCTGCCATTTTTTTGGGGTTGATTTTTAAAAAAACCAATCAAATTTGAATCCAAAGAAAAATATAATAGTTTGTATAATGGGGTGGAAAGTGTGTGGGGAGAAGGGGTATTGTTTTCAAATCACATCAAATATAAAATAAATGAGAAACTTGGTCCTGTGATTGCAATGGAAATTGTGTAAAATTATTTTAATAGATATTGGTGGCAGATCTGTGTATTAATCTTCCGCAGGAAGATTGATGGCAGATTTTACACCAACATATGTGGAGTGTTTTTCTTTTCTTTTCTTTTTTTTAAACTTTTTTTTTTTAGAGAGATAATGAGATGAAATGTAAACTGAAGAAAAACATAGCATGTTCAGGAACAGTGTGGAAAGTATGTGGGGAGAAGTTTTTTTTTTTTTATAGTTTTGTTTTTAATGATTTTCTTTTAAAAAACACACTGAATCGCATCAAATGTGAAATGAATGATGGATTTGACTAAAGTGATTTTAGTTGATGTTGGTGGCAGATCTGTGTATTAATCTTCCACTGGAAGATTGATGGCAGATTTTACACCTAACACATATGGCAAAAAGAAGACTTATAGTGTATGATCTTAAGTATAGTAGTGGATAGAATGAGCCTGTGTTTTGTTTTTCCTTGTTTTTTGTTTTGTTTTTATTCCTTTTTAGATAATGAGATCAAATGTAAAATGAAAAAGTTGCATGTTCTATAATGGTGTGGAAGAAAGTGTGTGGGGAGAGGTTTTCTTTTTTTTTGGTTTTATTTATGTTTTGAATGTTTTTGTTTTAAAGATAACATGACATGTGAAAGCCAAAAAACCAGTTTGTCATATGATTGGTATTGATAATGTGTGAATAGTTGAGGTTGGTGGCAAATCTGTGTATTGGTCTTCTGCTGGAAGACGGATGGCAGATTTTACATCAACACATGTGAGAAAACAAACACAAAAACTTAAGGTATATGATTTTAAGTTTAGTAGTGGATAGAGTGTGGATGTGTTTTGTGTTTTTTTTTCTTTCTTTAAATTGAGATGAAATGTAAACTGAAAAAAAATGTAGCATGTTCTATAATGGTGTGGAAAGTGTGTGGGGAGACGTTTTCTTGTTTTTGTTTGTTTGTTTTTTAAATCCCATATATTGTAAAAACAAAGAAAGTTGGTGGTGTGATTGTCTTTGATAATGATTGTGTGAAAGGACTTTCGTGTTGGTGGCAGATCTGTGTACTGATCTTCTGCTAGAAGATAGCAGCAGATTTTACACCAACACATCTCCATACTATATGATCTTAAGTGTAGTAGCAGGTAAAGCTAGCCTGTCATTTTTTTTGGGGGTTGATTTGTAAAAACATCAAATTTGAATCAAAAGAAAAATATAATAGTTTGTATAATGGGGTGGAAAATGTGTGGGGAGAAGGGGTATTGTTTTCAAATCACATCAAATATAAAATAAATGAGAAATTTGGTCCTGTGATTGCAAAGGAAATTGTGTAAAATTATTTTAATAGATATTGGTGGCAGATCTGTGTATTAATCTTCCGCAGGAAGATTGATGGCAGATTTTACACCAACATATGTGGAGTGTTTTTCTTTTCTTTTCTTTTCTTTAAACTTTTTTTTTAAAGAGATAATGAGATGAAATGTAAACTGAAGAAAAACATATCATGTTCAGGAAGAGTGTGGAAAGTATGTGGGGAGAGGATTTTTTAATTTTTTTTATAGTTTTGTTGTTAATGATTTTCTTTTAAAAAACACACTGAATTGCATCAAATGTGAAATGAATGATGGATTTGACTAAAGTGATTTTAGTTGATGTTGGTGGCAGATCTGTGTATTAATGTTCCACTGGAAGATTGATGGCAGATTTTACACCTAACACGTATGGCAAAAAGAAGACTTATAGTGTATGATCTTAAGTATAGTAGTGGATAGAATGAGCCTGTGTTTTGTTTTTCTTTGTTTTGTTTTTTTGTTTTGTTTTTATTCCTTTTTAGATAATGAGATCAAATGTAAAATGAAAAAGTTGCATGTTCTATAATGGTGTGGAAGAAAGTGTGTGGGGAGAGGTTTTCTTTTTGTTTTGGTTTTATTTATGTTTTGAATGTTTTTGTTTTAAAGATAACATGACATGTGAAAGCCAAAAAACCAGTTTGTCATATGATTGGTATTGATAATGTGTGAATAGTTGAGGTTGGTGGCAAATCTGTGTATTGGTCTTCTGCTGGAAGATGGATGGCAGATTTTACATCAACACATGTGAGAAAACAAACACAAAAACTTAAGGTATATGATTTTAAGTTTAGTAGTGGATAGAGTGTGGATGTGTTTTGTGTTTTTTTTTCTTTCTTTAAATTGAGATGAAATGTAAACTGAAGAAAAATGTAGCATGTTCTATAATGGTGTGGAAAGTGTGTGGGGAGACATTTTGTTGTTTTTGTGTTTTTTGTGTCTTTTAAATCACATATATTGTAAAAACAAACAAAGCTGGTGGTATGATTGTCTTTGATAATGATTGTGTGAAAGGACTTTAGTGTTGGTGGCAGACCTGTGTACTGAACTTCTGCTAGAAGATAGCAGCAGATTTTACACCAACACATCTTCATGCTATATGGTCTTAACTGTAGTAGTTTTCTTTTGTTTTGTTTTCTTTTTGTTTTTAATGTTTTTCTTTAAAAATCACACCAAGTCGCATCAAATGTGAAATGAATGATACATTTGTGTGAAATGATTTTAGTTGATGTTGGTGGCAGATCTGTGTATAAATCTTTCGCTGGAAGTTTGATGGCAGATTTTACACCAACACATAGTATGAAATATGTATGTGGATAACTAATTGTACATGATTTTAAGTATAGTAGTAGATAAAGCGTACCTTCTTTGGTTTAAAATTTTTTTTTTTTAGATAATGAAATGGAAATAGGCAAGAAAAATGTAGTGCATTTTATATTGGTGTGGCAAGTGTGTGGGGAGAAGGGGTCATTCTGTTTTTATTTTTATAAATCAAATCTTGCAAAATGTAAAAACAGAAACATACCTGATTTTGTGATTGCCACCAATATTACATGAAACAACTTATGCTGGTGGCAAATCTGTGTACTGATCTTCAGCAGCAAGATAGATACAGATTTTACACCAACATAAATGTGTTATGCATACTAAATGTATCTGAAAGACACTGATGTTAAGGGTAGTAGTGAATAGACAAGAAACATGTAGCAGTAAATTGTATGTCTGCTCCAAGTTCTTTTTGTAAGTTTGTGTATTTGTGAGGCATGTGCGTGTGTGTGTGTGTGTGTGTGTGTGCATGCAACTGTATTCATATTTTTACATATAATGTGCCATATATCTAGATTTATGTGTACATACATTTGTGATATTGTTTTAATCTTGATGTGAAATATTTCATTTTTGACACTGTGTTCATGTTTTTACATCTGACATATTTTTCATACAATAAAAGAATAGCTTTATCATAAAAAACTCTCTCTGTGTGTATGTGTGTGTGCATGAGCATGCTCTCAGCTTAAAAAGTTGAAATTCTAGAAAGTGTGTGAGAAACGCTATACTTTACATGGTATTTTTCAACTTCCTCGAACACATGGACATCAACTCAATGTTTGTCATATGAGCAAAAATGTCTCTCTTCTCTTAAGCGCCTGACAAGTCATGCCCAGTGCATCTGACTGTGGCATGGGGGAGAATTATTACATTTCAAGTCTTTCTGCACATAAAGGAGACGCACCAAGAGGACAGAAAGTAGACGAGAAAGATGCGACAGAAAGAGAAAGGAACAAGGCAGAAAAACAAAAATAGGGATAGAAAAGAGGGAATTCTTAGCACAGAATTTCCAGAAAGTGGGGAAGCTATCTATACTGACATGCCCCTGGCATCCTCCGCATTAAAAAAAAAATCCTGGTATCAAATACAGATATGTTGCTAACAGTGTTGGAAACTTCAAAAACAGAGATCATAATTAATGGACCTCCAGTTTTGTGTAATGTAGTTTACTGTTAAGTGGAAACTTATGATTAACTATACTGTAGCGATTTACCTTTAAAATTCCTTGATTTCCCAGAACATTATTTTTGATATAATTAATGTGCATGCAACAACAAGAAGAAAAACTATTTTGAACAGACGAACCCCCCTTCCTCCAATACTAAGACTAGCTCTTTTTTGTTTTGAAAAAGATCATTCCCCTTTGTTTCTACTATGTGAGAGTATAAGTATTGGATTATTAAGATATATCCCTACGGTCGGGGACTGGATGTAAAAAAGCACATGAGTGCTTATTCATTATCCTCGAAATAAAAGAGTTTGTCATTGTCTTTAGGAAAAGAAACCAGACTTAAAGCTATTCAGGGGAGACAACCCTCAGTGGACTAAATATGACTGGAAGTGACAAGAGTTGTCTCCAGTGATGATTTCCCAGTGATCTAGCAATAATTAAAGACAAATTACTGGTTTTTTTTCCCCGCAGTCAAAGGGAGCCCAAAGCGCTAAAACACAATAATATAGATGGACTTAGGGATAAAATAAACAAGAATGATGTGACAGGGAAAAAAATTGGTAAGAAATTTATAACATTTAGAAACTGCATAAAATTTTACAAGAATATACCTTTCCATCAAAATAACATTAAAATGCAAAGTAATCATTAAATCAAGGACTCGCACATGTATGCATTCACGCAGGCTCACACAGCTTTTTATGCATGAAGCAAGGCACATACATGCATGCACGTGTACCCCCCCCTCCCCCCCCTCCCCCCCCCACACACACACACACTGCGCGCGCACACACACACGCACACACACACACACACACACCACACACACACACACACACACACACACACACACACACACACACACACAGAGTGTGAGGTAGAAGAGAATCAATGCTGCTTTCAACAGCAGGCTTTCTTTTTTCTCTCTCTTCCCCCCCCCCCCCCCCCCCCCCCCCCCCCCCCCCCCGCCCCCCACCCTCCCCACCCGCCCCCTCTACTCTCGTAGAATCATCGTTACTGACACTTTGAAATGATCCCTTGTTGACTCGTGCTTCTACGACAATGTGGCAGCAAATTATTGGCTGCTCAGACTTGTTCTGGTAGACTATTTAGTGCTGTACTCTCTACCTAGGCTAGGGAAAGGTTGTTACATACAGTATTGATTAAGAGCACACGATACTATACGCAGGTGAAGGTGGCTCAAGTGAATTATCTGAGTTTTCATAATTTATATATTTGTGATACAGTTTTCAGTTCTTCAGGGGGAAAAAAAAGGTTTGTTTCGTTTTGTGTTTGTTTCTGATGTTTGTATATATAAAACTTGCTAATCTGATGAGGAAAACGTAAGGAATCTTTTACTCATTGTTTTTTGCTTGTTTATACTGAATAGTACCAGATACGGAGGAGGATAAAATAAATCTTTGAATCTTCTGATTGATAAAGTACAGCATAAGAACTTTTATATATATGCTGATATATATATATATAAGCATTCAGACCATCGATAATATCAGACTTGATGTTGATGCGTGCATCTTTATTTCTTCTTCTTTTTCTTCGACCACTGTTGTCTGTTAAATGAGCGAAATGCATCGGACTTCGGCATGAGAGAGAATTGTAATTTTTTAAAAGTCTTTCTGGAGAAAAAGGCAGCAGACTGGACCAAGATGGCAGAAAATAGACAAGGAGGTGGTGACATGAAGAAAAGGAACATGGCAGAAACAAAGAGAGTGATAGAATAGAGGGAATTCCAGGCACAGAATTTCCAGAATGTGGGGATGCTATTTATACTGATAGAGCCCCGGCATTCCCGCAGGGGAAGACATCTTTATTTATTCCATGGTGTCTTAGAAGGATTGCCTGTGTAGCGAAGAACTTGAAAACAGCTATACACGCAAACTTCTCACCCAGAGTTACTGACGGTCTCATGGGACGGGATAGCCTGGTGGTTAGAGTGAGGCGCATTGTGCTCGTGATCTGCTGATCCGGGTTCGAATCTCGTTCAAGGGGATATTTTCCCCTGGAGTTAACATCAGTGCAGACTCCACTCTCCCCAAAAGTCCTTCGGATGAGACTATAAACCGAGGCCCCGTGTGCGAATGCAGCAGAACATCTTGCACACACGTTAAAACCCGTTCCGCTTTTCGGAAGAGTAAGCCATTGTGTGCCGGTGAGAATTGATAACATTTACAAAACTACATACACGCAGTGACTGGATGAAATGAGAACATGAGTGCTTATTTCATTATCCTCGAAATAAAATGAAAAAAAAACCCCCGGTGTTTTCCAGATATGATGATTGAGACAGGGCGCATGTTCTGGTGTTAAGGTGAGGAGCGCCCAACAGCACCAACATCAACAACAATAACAACAATATACCTTTATTCGAAGTTATGTTTGGAAACAAAAAAAGCCCCAAACCCTGCACGGCAATTTCCTGTTGTTGCTTTTGTGTTTATTCAAAGACAAAGACAGAACAGATATTGTATAAACATTTGTTTCACAAACTCTATAAGAGTTTTTAGTGGCACATGTGAACATCTCAGGAGGATTGGCAACAGATCAGCATAAAGCACAGGTCTGGTCAATATGAGTTTTCAAATTCGCAATTTACAGACAGCTCTGACTGTCATAGGGGGAGCAGTCCACGGCAACGTCAGAGGCTACAAAAGACGTTCACTATAGCATAGGATACCTGGATTGAACATAAGTACTGACTCCACTCCCCTTTGGATAAGACAATAAACCGAGGTCGCGTGTACAAATACACGCCATGTGTCTTGCTCACACGTTGAAACCCAATCTGCCTTTCGAAAGAGTAGGCCATTTCGTGCCGGTAGGAAAGGATGATAAAACTAAAATAAAACAAACAAACCCTGCATGCACGTTGGTGTCGTGTGTAGACATCATCCCGAAAGTCGGAATACAGCTACTTTAATGGTGGGCAAAAACAGCCACATACGCAAAATCTGACACCACTCCCCCCCCCCGGAATCCTATATCACGCCTCCTGTACTTGATCTATTTTGTCATCCGCGCTTACCTGTACGAAATGGCCTATCCTTCTGAAAGGCAGAACGGGTTTTAACGTGTGTTTAAGAATAATGATAATAATAATAACAACAACAACAACAACAACAACAATAATAATAATAATAATAGTAATACATGGAATTCATACAGCGCTATATCTTGCAACAAAACCCAAAAAGCAAATCAAAGCGCTGCGTGCATTTGCAAACGGGATCTCGGTCCATGGTCTCGCCCAAAAGATTTTCGGGGGGAGTGGAGTCAGTGCTGAGGTTAACTCCGGGGAATCCCGGGCAGTCACATCGCGAGCGCAACGCACAGCCAGACACCACAGAGATTCAGAGACGCAAAATGTGACTCCACTCCCCAGCATCCTGTGCTTTGTACGGGGAGGGGATAGCTCAGTGGTCAGAGCACTCGCTTTCCCCCAGCCAGTGTTAAATAAGCAGCATCCAGCGTGGTTACCAAGCCGATGGGTGACCGTTTGCGCGTCTTGGCTTCAGTACAGTCCCCCAGTTCACCCAGCTGTCATTAGGTACCTGTCCACTTTAGGGTCAGGGAAGGTAAAGCAGCGAGGGAGAGGAGATGGGCGCCGCCCTCAATATGCTGGCCTCTTTGAAAAGCTGAGGTCTCTGATGCCTCGTTCGCCTACGACCACATAGGTTATGGGACACCTTTACCTTTTACTTTGTATGAGTTTCTGGGGTGTGGAGTTTCTGAGAAAAGTCGAAATTACCCAGCTAGCATGCGCGCAGAAGTTTTGCCTGCAAGCTGACTTGTTCAGTTAATGGAACTTCTACTCCATGAGTTTCTTGACACAATGCTAGTGCTGTGCCTTAAGTAGAGTGATGAACACACAATGAGTCCTCCTGAGAAAACAAGGAGTCAACAGTACAATAACAAGGTAAAGGTAAAGGTGTCCCATAACCAATGCAGTCGTTGGGGAGCGAGGTGTCAGAGGCCTCGCTTCTCCAGGGGCCAGCATCTTGAGGGCGGCGCCCATCTCCTGTTCATCACTGCTTTACCTTCCCTGACCCTAAAGAGGGCAAGTACTCATTTACAGCTGGGTGAACTGGGGGATTATACTGAAGCCAAGGCACGAAAACGGTCACCCATCCACTTGGTAACCACGCTCAATGCTGCTTATTTAACACTGCCTTGGGGAAAGCGAGTGCTCTGACCGCTCAGCTATTCCGTCCCAAATGACTCCCTCTAAAATACATAGACATCCTCTGAAATTTGGTTGGTTTGATTGTATTAAAATCCCAGCGGAGTTCTCCCATTTAGGGACTATACTATCAACCAACCATCGCCATTATTCTCCTCTGAAGTCAAAGTATGGCTGCCTATATAGCGAGGTCCTTGAAAACAGACACACACACACGAGCCGTCTTCTCCAGTGTGTGTTCTTGCAGCTTGGCAGTGATTCTCTGGTGGTAAGAGTGGGTCAGAGTGCGTCTACTGGGTGACTGACCCTCAGGGCCTTAAGCTGGGGAGTGTGCAGCAGCAGCAGCAGCACCACACCACACACACCACCACCACCACCACCACCACCCACCACCCCACCAGACCCACCACACCACACCACACCACCACCAACCACCACCACCACCACCACCACACCACCATCACCACCACCACCACTCACCACCACACCACCACCACCACCACACACCACACACCACACCACCACCACCCACCACCACCAGACACCACACCACCACCAACCACCACCACCACCACCAACCACCACACCACACCACCACCACCACCCACCACCACCACCACACACCACCAACCACCACCACCACCACCACCACCACCACCACCACCACCACCACCACCACCACCACCACCACCACCACCACCACCACCACCACCACCACCACCACCACCACCACACCACCACACCACCCACACCACCACCACACACCAACAGACACACCACCACCAGCACCCAAACCAACCACAGCACACCACCCACCCACCACCTCACCCACCTACCACCACACCACCCCCACTACCCACCACCAATACTAGTACAAGCATAGACATAGGAACACAGACAGACAGACAGACAGGCAGATAGACAGACATGACAGACTCACTCTTTCTCCTCTTCACAACACTCTCTCGTCTCTCACTCCTCCTCTCTCACTCCTCTCTCTCTCTCTCTCTCTATACAAAACATTTACAATTTTTAGCAATCACACAGAAGATACAGCTGCCAAATCATGAGGACATGGAACACAGTTTTGACACACTGCTGTGGCAATGCCCATTAGAGACAGACAAGCAGACAGACAGACAGGCAGACAGGCAGACAGCACACACACAACACACAACGCACGCACACACACACACACACACACACACACACACACACACACAACACACACACACACACACACACACACACACACACACACACACACACACAATCTCCTCTCTCTCTCTCTCTCTCTCACTTTCTTATAAAAAGCGTTAAAATCTTAGGCGCGCGCGCGCACTCACACACACACACCACACACACACACACACACACACACACACACACACACACACACACACACACACAACACACACACACACACCACAACACACAAACATCTCTCTCTCTCTCACTTTCTTATAAAAAGCGTTAAAATCTTAGGCACGCGCGCGCGCACACTCACACACACACACACACGCACGCACGCACACACACACACACACACACACACACACACACACACACACACACACACACACACACACACACACACACACACACACACACACACACACACAACCACAATCTCTCTCTCTCTCTCTCACTTTCTTATAAAAAGCGTTAAAATCTTAGGCACGCGCGCGCCACTCACACACACACACACACACACACACACACACACACACACACACACACACACACACACACACACACACACACACACACACACACACACACACACACACAACTACTCAGAATATGTACTCAGAAGCAAAACCACAAAAAATTTTACTTCAGACGAAGTAAAAATAAAATCAGAAATCAATTTTCCAAAAAGAGCAAAACAAATATCTTCTTTAAAGCCAATTGGTACGTATGTTTCAGACCTTTTTGAAAAGTCTGGAATCAATCAACATACCATGGACACACAAACTAAAGTTCTACCTTATCCTTCATGGGAAATGAACAAAGCAAATTTTGACATAGAGTACATTAATATGGCAAAGAGTGAAAATCAAAATATTGTGATCTCCAAAGTTCGATCTCATATTCATCATAAATATTCTCATCATTTAAAGGTATTTACAGATGGTTCACATCTAGATGATCAAGAAACAGGTTCAGCTTTTGTAATACCATCGCTTAAAATAGAAAAATGTTATTATGCTGGTAAACACCATTCGATATTCACAGCTGAGCTAATAGCAATTTTAATGGCTCTTAATTATATTCTTGATCTTCCGGTGAATGTATTTCAAACTTTACTATGCGTTGATTCGAAATCGGTACTCTATGCATTAAAATCCACAAGTTCTAAGAAAATGTCTACAGTTGTACTAGAGATCAATCATGCCATACATGTTTTAGCTTTAAGGGGTATTTGTGTCACCTTCTGTTGGGTACCTTCGCATGTGGGGTTCTTGCCAAATGAGTGGGCTGACAGAGCTGCGAAGAGAGGTGCAAGGCATGGAGAGGATTCTGTAGAACTACATGTTCCATTATCTTTACAAGAGGGCTATCATTTACTAGAAGAGGCATCGTGGAGCAGGGCTAAAGAAGCTTATCATCAAAATGAGCAACTTTCAGACAGATCTTTAATCACTATCCCTGTTTTTAGGAATATTGATCACTCTGAAACCTACACAAGTTTGTTCATGGCAAGAAGGGTTAGTGCTTTAGTCTTTAGAATAAAACTGAATGCTTTTATCACTAAATATAGTAAAAATATAAAATGTTTGTGTGGTGAGAAAATTACTAGCATTCATATAATTTTTGAATGTAAGAGTCTAAAACCATTATTACCTTCTTTTTCTGAAAAGTCCTTGGATAAGATATTCAAAAATATTGATTTGGCATTTCGTATAACAAAATCTTAATGAACAGTCCTATAGGACATTTGTTATAGTTATAAGTCGCATTAGCATTTCTTATGTATTTATTTGTTGTTATCATTGCTTAGCCTTTTTCTGTATACTGCCTAGGATATTTTAGCAACAGATACCAATTTCACAGCACACAACCATCAACATCAATGTCCCCTGCCCTCCCCTTCCCATCGTCTAATATCACTTTGAGTGAACAGACGTAAAATCGAAGCAACAACAACACACACACACACACACACACGCACACACACACACTCTCCCTCACTCTCTTATAAAAAGCGTTAAAATCTTAGGCGCGCGCGCACACACTCACACACACACACACACACACACACACACACACACACACAACACACACACACACACACACACACACACACACACACACACACACACACACACACACACACACACACTAATAATAATAATTTATAAAACTTATATAGCGCTGAATCTTCATAGACACACATACACGCGCGGCGCACGCGCGGAGTTCTCGGTGCATTTTTCTTTCTGGGGAAATCCCATCGACTCAGCATGACTCTTCTAACTGGTTGCTGCAGATGGCGGTGGTGATGAAGATGCTGCCATGTGGCAGGCACTCACTGGCTGGCCGGCCATTTCACGGAGCAAATGCTTCGTCAGTGATTAGCGGCAAGTTAATTAAAGAGTGCCAGAGCCGAACACTGCACTGAAATGTTACGCAGAGACTGTTTTTATCCGTGACGAGCTCCAAGCGTAACCGTCTTCATTCCCCCAGGAAGGACAGAAATAGTCTTAGAAGTGGATGTGTTTGGCAAGATATTTTGCTGTTGTTATTGTTGGTGCGTATCCCCCTAGCTTTTTAACACTCCGGGGACAAGATATTCGTTGTTGTCGTCGTTGTTGTTGTTTGTTTTTATTGTTTGTGCGCTTTAGTCAGCTTTTAACATCCTAGGGATCACCCACAATATGCAGTCTGTCTCATTCATCCTACCTGGGAATCGCTCACTGGAGACCGTAAGTACACACTGGATGAGAAGTTTTCATGTGTGACTTGTCTTCAAGCACCTCACCGTATAATATAGGTAGCCAAACTCCGACTTCATTTGATTTGTTCCCTTTAAGAGAGAGGAAGAGAGAGAGAGAGAGAGAGAGAGAGAGAGAGAGAGAGAGAGAGAGAGAGAGAGAGAGAGAGAAGAAAGAGAGAGAAGAGAGAGAGAGAGAGAGAGATGAGAGAGAGAGAGAAGAGAGAGTACAGGTTGTTATGCTAAGAGCTTATTATGGCTGAAGACCGTCTCAAAACATAACATTTTAAAGCATAACAGTATTATGAATTTTTGTCATATGTTCCGAACCGGCACGCTATGGCCTGATCTTCCGAAAAGCGGAACAGGTTTTTACGTGTGCGCGAGATGTTCTGCTAGCCTTCGTACACGGGACCTCAGCTTTTAGTGTCATCCAAAGGACTTTCGAGGAAGTAGAGTCGGTATTGATGTTAACTCCAGGACGAATATCCTCTCGGACGGGTCCTTCGGTGGTGGTTCGAATCTGGGGCCGTCAAATTGCGAGCTCAATGCTTTAACCACTAGGCTATCCCACCCCCAGTAACTTATCTAACTGCAGTGACAGGGAAAGATCTGTTTCTGAACTTTCTCCTCTTTCTTCAATCCCTCACTTCCCTGAGGGGGTGGGGTGGGGTGGGTGGGGTGGAGGGGGGGGGAGGTCGTTGGGGCACAGCACTGAATTTTTCAGGCGGTGTCTCTTGGGCAAGTTGTACCTGTCGGAGCCCATTGCTCTCCAGGCACAGAGTGCATGCTGGGTATGTTTGTTTTTGTAAACCGCTGAACGCTGACATGAATCATAGTATCTTTAAAGCGTACGTCTGATCTTCTGCATGGATACATACACGGAAGGAATGAAGGCATTGGCAGATCTGAAATTTTGACTCAGATGATGTGTAAAAATCACCACATTTACTTCATTCTTCAGACGTCGCTAGCGCTACTGAGATTCAAACCTACGACTGGGGTAGGGGGGGCGGGACAGCCTAGTGGTCAGAACGTTGCGCTCGTGATCTGATGGTCCGGGATCGAGCCAGCACGGAGGGGCCCGTTTTGAGGGATTTTACCACGGAGTTAACCCCGGTACTGACTGACTTCACTCCAACCGCAAGTCCTTGGGATGAGACTAGAAACCGAGGCCCGTGTGTAAACGCACACAGATCAAGCGCGCATGTTAAAAACCCGTTCCGCTTTTTGGAAGAGTAAGCCATTTCGTGCCGGTAGGAACCGATGACAAAATGAGAAGAAAAAACCCAAACAAACCGCATGCACACAGGTGTCGTGTTTATACACCATCCCCGAAGTCGGAATTCGGCTACCTTAATGGCGGGTCAAAACGGACGCATACGCAAAAATCTCACCATTGATGAACCTCGGAGCTCTAGCCGAGGAACGAAAAAAACACCAAAACACCCCCCCTCCCTCTCCAAAACAAACAAATACCGCTACCACAGAATGAATCCACTGGATGAAAGCCAAGCACTTTCTCCACTCGGCTATAGCGATCTATTTCAGTTAAAAAAACAATATAAGATGTTAGGGGTAGACTTTGAAATTCGGGCCTTGTACGCCATGCATTCAGAATGAATTCCATCGGGTGCAATTTGATTTTTTTATGTATCTATATTTGAATTTTTTCTCATTTATTTTAGGCTGTAGTGGTGTGCAGGTGTGTGATTTTTCTACTTCACTTATTGGCTTTTATGAGTTAAAAAGAAAATTAAGGTCTGTAAAGGGCCGTAATTCACATCTCCATTGTCCAGGGTGAAAACCATCTTTTTTGAGTGTTTTACTTTTTAGTTGGGTTTGTAAGTCCTTTCTGTGAATGATGGGGGGGGGGGGGGGGGATGGGGGGGGGGGGGTTGTTCCACAGTTACATGTTATATTATGCAACTGAATTTCATGTAAGACACGATGGATTCAAACTCTTATGTAGATTTTTCTCTCTGTCTGTCTCTCTGCCTGTCTCTCGCCCTTTCGACTGATTGTTTTTTTTTTTCATGGGGCAAGACAGAGTGCAAAAGATACACAAGAAATACTTTACACACACACACACACACATACACACACACGCGTGTGCGTGCGTGCGTGCGTGCATGCAGCACGCTCTTGTTTCTCGTTTAGCCCTCTAAACAATGACGCAACTATTCTTTGTAAAACTGCCAGTTACATCATTCCTGGTAGTTACCGCCGAACTGAGCCAGAGAGCGAGAGAGAGAGAGAGAGGAGAGAGAGAGAGAGTTATTCAGAAACTGTTCTGAACAAAGTTCGGAACACTTTGAAAAAGTGCCATAGCTGATACATAAGAAAAAGAAAACTCTAAACACACACACACACAAACACACACACAGAAGGCCCTATATAAAAAACCGGAAGAAAAAACAAACAACCCAACAATAAACCTTTAAACACCCCCCCTGCCCCCCTCCCCTCCCCCCCCTCCCCCCCCCCCCCCTTGCGTATTTTTCATTGGCAAATAGTCCTCGTGTCTTCTTTACTCTCTTTCTCTGACGGCGTCAGTTTTGTTCCAACTGCCTCCATCAAGAATAGAGACGTTAGTATAACAGGTGGATAGTGCCTCACAGTCTTGAGCAGGTTACGATGATTATTACGTTGCTGCTTCGTTGTTTGGATTTTTTCCCTTCATTTGAGAGAGATACTTAAGAGAGCACATGTTGGTGTTGACCAAATCTTCTTCTTCAACTCGGTGACAAAGTGGCCCAGGTGTGTTTGTGTGTGGTGTGTGTGTGTGTGTGAGGTGTATAAAATAGTTTCGTCTGCATGCTTGCCACTGACGTCATCAGTTCTTGTGTTGTGTATACCTCACATGTGGAGATACAGTGCTAGTATGGAAAGAAGACCAACCCTTACTTTGATGTGAGAAAAAGTTTGAAGTTTGGTTGTGTTTTAGTTTTGTGAATAGAGGCGAACCCTTTGCTCTGTACTTAAAAAACAAACAAACAGGGACACAAAATGTCGTTTTATTGAGAAGAGATAAACAAGCCTTCGTTTTGTGAGAAAAGAGATTAACAAACCATCCTTCTGTGAGAAAAGAGACGAATAAAAATCTTCGTTTTGTGAGGAGAGTTTGACAAACCTTTGTTCTGTGAGAAGAGATGAACAAACCATCAATTTGTGAGGAGAGATGAACACATCTTTTTTGTGAGAAGAGATGAGCAAAAACCTTCGATCTGTGAGGAGAGATTGACAAACCTTCGTTTTGTGAGAAGAGATTAACAAACCTTCATTCTGTGAGGAGAAAAAAACAAACCTTCATTTTATGAGAAGAGATAAACAAATCTTTGTTTTGTGGAAGAGATAAAAGCCTTCGTTTAGTGAGAAGAATAAACAAACTTCAATTTGTAGAAGAGAAAGTTCTAGACAAAAATTAAAATTTTGTTTTGTGAGGAGGAAAACAAATCTTTGTTGTGTTGTGAGGGATAACAACCTTGTTGTGGGAAAGAACACTTTTTTGATTCCCAAGAAACAGAGTCGTGAAATTGAAAGACAAACCTATCTTTGTAGTGTCTGCAAGAAAAGAAATTTTCGCTCTGTGAGGGGAGACAAATCTTTGTTGTGTCTATGAGGGGAGACAACCTTGTTATTGGAGCCAAACGCTTTTTGTCTGAAGAAACAGAGTCGTGAAATTGAAAGACAAACCTATCTTTGTTGTATCTGTGAGAAAAGAAATTTTTGCTCTGTGAGGGGAGACAAATCTTTGTTTTGTGAGGAGAGAACTAGGCAAAAATATTCAGTTTAAGCAACTGTTTGTTCAGAAAAGAAACACACTGTACACAACTCCATTTGAAAGGGCAACAAGAAAATAGTTATTTGCAATTCGTGAGGAGAGACGAATCTTTCGTTGTTCTGAGGGAAGATAAATTTTTCACCTGTTTGTTAGAAGAACCAGATTGTCACTGTGTTGCAGACTACAAGAAAATATTATTCTCAAATATCATGAGGGAGATAGACTTTGTTAGTCTGAGAAAATATAATCTTTTATGTCCTATAGTAGAGACAAATTTTGTCTGTGCTGTCGTAAGGAGGCTAAACTTTCTATCATGAGGGAGTGCACCCTTTTGGACATCTTTTTATGGATGAGAGGAGAAAAATGTCTTTGTGAAGGGAGACAAATCTTGGATCTATGTGAAAAAAAAAGTTGATTCTGTTTCTGAGGGGAAGAAAACTTCGATGTGTTAAGGGAAGACAAACCTTCATTCTTGTAGGGAGAAAACTCGCTAGCGTGCATTTCGAGAGAGACAAATCTTCGCCATGCGTATGTAAGAAGACAAATTTTCATGGAGTCTGCTACTGTGAAAGATAATCCTCCTTAAAGGGAGACAGTTTTTTGTGTTAAGAGAGAAATCCTTTGTCGTATTCATAAGGGGAGAGAAAAACCTTTGTTGAGTCTGCTAGGGGAGATGCCTTTTGTTCCGTGAGGGGAAAGAAACCTTCATTTGGTCCACGAAGGGAGACAAACTTTGATTGCGTCTGTGAGGGGAGACAAACCTTCATTGTGTCTGGGAGGGGAGACAATTCTTTGTTTTGTGCGTGTAAGAGAGCAAATAAAACCTTTCCTCTGTCTGTGTGGAACAATAAACATTTGCTTAATTCCGATTGTTACCATGTTATGTATTTTATAATAAAAGAACGAGAGAGAGAGGAGATGATTTTGTCAAGGTGGTGAATGCAGGGTTGAAAAATATTCTACTTGCATGTTACTTCATTTCTTCTCTGGGACAAAACAGATGTGATCTAGCGCACGTAGGACATTCTGTTTTCATGTACGCCTCCTTGAGGCCAAAAAAGGGAGAACTAAAATCGAGAAAAAAAGCGTCAGTTCTAAAAATACACTGAGCGGTGATTTCATTTGCGTGCACATGGCTAGCAGGCAATTAAGGGTACAATGCATCAAACAACAACATTCTGTATCACAACGTCACTAATTACGCCGTGACTTGCCTAATCATTCCTGGCCAGTCTAACGACACTGATATAGGCTCACGCCTGCACAGCAGGTTTCGCAACTTGCCAGAGTCAGCGGGAAGAAAGAAATGACATAAATGGCATAATGGAGATTGTTGCAATCCCGTTAATGAATTGCGAACATGTTTTGTGAAGGATACTGCTCAAGTTTCTTTTTGTCCTGTAAAGCTTTGGACACTTTGAATGAGAATTGTTGCCTTACTGTATTATGCTGCACACAGGCTACACATTGATGAACTAATAAACAAGAAGATAAGTCCAGAGCAAACGCCTGTCTTTTAAATAATGCTTTAATCATGTTTCTATTCTGCAGGAGTATAACGTTTAATCCAACACAGCTGTAATATAAAACACCCGTTTGTTTTACATTATGCAGTACCTCTCCTGCTGGTAACAATGTTCAGATTGCTAATGATCAGTCATTGATCTCTCTCTCTCTCACATCATGGTCATTTTGGACCGAGACAGAGAGGACCACAAGACTTTGCTGCCTGAAATGTGACGACATTTTCACGTGCAGCCCAGAAATTTATTGACGCAAAATGTGAATTTGCACCCTGGCAGCTGACTCACTTTGACGATCAAACAGAAGGTTTGAGACCTGCGTACATAAACTGACTCAAGGCCAAAGCCAGGACAGTCTGTTTCGTTTTGTAAGTTACCAAGAAAGTGCATTTAAGGTACAGTGAATGAGGCTTATGTTATTTTCTTCAGCGAGACTGTTTCACCATTTGATGACGAAGATTCCGGACTGTTTCCACGACTCTTTTCCTCCTCAACTAAATCTGGATGAACTGGTGCTATGTACCAATGGAGAGCGATCTTTTCTCACAAACGGACCCCAGGGAGTGACCAGAAGAGTGTCTTAGAGTATGATGACCTGCCTGGCGTACCTCCATTGAATTAGCCACAGCACTGAACTAAGAAGCTGGGTAAGCTACATCCCTAAGGCATTCCCCCCAAAAATACATGACTTCGGAGATGTTCCTAAATAGTGTGCCTTTGTGTGATTATTTGTAGTAAAAGTACAGGAAAGGAAAAGGTGCAAAAACTTTGGTTATGGTAATGAATGGTAACATTCCGCAATGATGTTATATCACTTGTTCTAAGCGTTCATGTTTCCTGAGGACGCCACAACGTATCCGACACACATCCTAGCGATTCCAGGACCTGAGTTCTGACCACTCCTAGTCTTCAGGTACACACTGCAATGAAACCAAAGGTGATGCATTTGCACAGTGACCTCAAGATCTGGACTCTAGACCATCGGATTGTACCGGGACTGCAACGTCACAGATGACACCGTTCAGACAGTGACGTCAGTGCGAGGGAGTTGATGACGTCATGTTGTCAGTGAAGCATAACGGTCACATATGGCGTGCACCCTCTGACAACTGCGTGCAAGTGGTGCATAAAAAGCGGAGGGATTCTTTTGTGAGTACAAGACTGTGGTTGTATTGTGTGGTTATTGTTAGTCTTTTCCTTTGGTTGATTTTATTTTATTTTTAATTCGTTGTTGGCTTGATTTTAGTAATAATAGTAGTAGTAGTAGTAGTAGTAGTAGTAGTAGTAGTAGTAGTAGTAGTAGTAGTGGTGGTGGTGGTGGTACTAGTAGCAGTGGTGGGGGTGGTGATGGTGGTGGTGGTGGTAGTGGTTTTGGTGGTGGTGGTGGTGGTGGTAGTAGTAGTAGTGGTGGTGGTGGTGGTGGTGTAGTAGTAGTAGTAGTAGTAGTAGTAGTAGTTCTTCTTTTTCTTCTTCTTCTTCTTCTTCTTCTTCTTCTTCTTCTTCTTCTTCTTCTTCTTCTTCTTCTTCTTCTTCTTCTTATTTTCTTCTTCTTCTTCTTCTCTTCTTTCTTCTTCTTCTTCTTCTTCTTCTTCTGCTCCTTCTCTCTCCTCCTCCTCCTCCTCCTCCTCCTCCTCCTCCTCCTCCTTCTTCTTCTTCTTCTTCTTCTTCTTCTTCTTCTTCTTCTTCTCCTTTTCTTCTTCTTCTTGTTGCAGAAAAAGTTGCAGTAGTTAGTGATGATAGAAAGATGGATTTTCTAGGGTATCGGTTTAAACAGTTTTTATTCAGTAATGGGAACAGACGTTAAACAGTAAACAGCATTTTAGAGTCCTAGCAACAACAAGCTTGTAGCTTACAGTGTGCTCAATTGAGCAATTAATTAATACTTAACATGAATGTGGCGGCTGCTGATCTGTTAAATGTAGACCAATACAGTTTTGCATCGATTTTCTGGGTGTTTGTTCACTCAGTTTCTGTTTTCTTCTCAGTCAAGTTATAAAGTCTCTCCCGTTCACCTTCCTATTTCTGTGTCTCTCAAAGAGTCTGTCTGTTAGTCTGCCTGAATGTCCTCTGTCTGTCTGTCCGTCTGTCTGTCTGTCAGTCTCTCACTGTCTCTGCCTCTGTGTCTCTCTTGTCTCTCTGTCTCTGTTCTGTGAGTCTGTTTGTCTTTCTGTTTGCTTGTCTATATGTCTGTCTGTCTGCCCCTCTTTCTTTCTTTCTTTCTTTCTGTCTGTCTGTCTGTCTGTCTTCTGTCTGTCTGTCTGTCTTCTCTCTCTTCTCTCTTCTCTCTCTCTCTTCTCTCTCTCTCTCTCTCTCTCTCTCCCCCACCCCACCCCCAATCACTTTCTCTCTGTCTCTGTCTAAACCTTTATAGGAAACTTCTGTGTGTGAGAGACTTTGTTTCTCTGCCTGTGTCACTGTCTGCATCTTTTTTGTTTTCCTCGTTTGTACTTTTTCGCTTTCCTTTTTGCTCTGTTTTGCGCTGTTTGCTGATTTCTGTCAACACTGGTCCTCCCTGTGTGTGTTGTGTGTTGTGTGTTTGTGTGTGTGTGTGTGTGTTGTGTGTTGTGTGTGTGTGTGTGTGTGTGTGTGTTTTCTGTGTTGTGTGTTTGTGTGTGTGTGTGTGTGTGTGTGTGTGTGTCGTGTGGTTGTGTGTTGTGTGTGTGTGGTGTGTGTGGTGTGTGTGTGTGTGTGTGTGTGGTGTGTGGTGTGTGTGTGTGTGTGTGATTGTGGTGATGCGTGTGCTTGATGATGTGTCGTAGTTGTGTGTGTGTTGTGTGTATGTGTGTGTGGTGTTGTGTGATGTATGTTGTATGTATTATATATTGTGTTGTATTGCGTAGTGCCATTGGATGCATCCGCTGCCACGCATGTAGATATGCATGCAGGGTGTGCATGTATGTGTGTATGTATGATGCATGATGGTGGGTTGTATGTGGTAGTTTCTGTATGTTGTTGTATATATTAATTGTGCTTGCGTTTGTGTATGTGTGTGTGAGCGTGCGCGCGCGCGCACGCATGTAGATATGCATGCAGGGTGTGCACATGCTTGCCTGCGCGTGCATGTATGCATGCATGCATGCGTGCGCGCGTGTCAGTGTTGGCGTTACGTTTTCTGTTGTGTGTATATATTCTGGCAAAGCCCCTCGGAAAATGAGCAGAGATAGCGGGAAGTTATTTACAGATGTGTTGCAGCAGTCAGCGGAAGATGCCAGAGAACGAGAGAGAGAGAGAGAGAGAGAGAGAGAGAGAGAGAGAGAGAGAGAGAGAGAGAGAGAGAGAGAGAGAGAAAAGAGAGAAAGAGAGAGAGAGAGAGAGAGAGGGAGAGAGAGAGAGGAGAGAGAGAGGGAGAGAGAGAGAGGGAGGGAGAGAGAGCTGGCATGACACGCTACAGCAACTTTGAGGTGGATTAGCTAGCAGCTGGGAAGGCGAAAAAAACACACAAAAAACAACCCAAAACAGACCATGACACTGGCACAGGTATATCGTCTGTCAGTTTTGAAGATTAAGCTGTAGAAGATAAAAATGACGTCTTTCTTGCATCTCTCCCTCTCTCTCTCTCTCTCTCTCTCTCTCTCTCCTCTCTCTCTCTCTCTCTCTCTCTCTCTCTCTCTCTCTCTCCTTTCTCTTCTGTCCTTCGTCTGTTGTTGTGTGCTCTGTGTTGTGTCTCTGTGCTCCTCTTTCTCTCTTCTCTTCGTCTCTCTTTCTCTCTCTCACTCTCTCTCTCCTCTCTCTCTCTCCTCTCTCTCGTCTCTCTCTGTCTCTCTCTGTTCTCTCTCTCTCTCTCTCTCTCTCTCTCTCTCTCGTCTCCCCTCTGTCTCTCTCTTTTCTCTCTCTGTGTGTCTCTGTGTCTGTCTCTGTTTGTCTTTTCTTTCTTCCTCTCAGTCACTCTTTCTCCATCTCTCCCCATCTGCCTCTCAGTCTCTCTCTGTCTCTCTGTCTCTCTCTCTCTCTCTCTCGTTTGGGTTGAAATTTGTTATGTTCTCGGTCTTTGATATTATGTGTTTTGTGCCCAGCCCCCCTCCCACTCTCCCCATGTGAATGGGCATCTTGCTTATCACAATAAACCTTTGTCATTGTCATTGTCTCTCTCTCTCTACCTCTCTCCCTCTCTCTCCCTCTCTCTACCCCTCTCCCTCCCTCTCTCCCTCTTTCTCTCTCTTTCTTTGCCTCTCTGTCTGTCTATCTGTCTCATTCACTCAATCTCACTGTGATTCTATCTTACTTACTCTGTCACTTATTAGATAAGATGTTGAAGATTGACATCTCTCTCTCTAAGTTTCATTCTCTTTCAGTTTCACTCTCTCTCTCAGTCAGTCAGTCAGTCAGTCAGTCAGTCAGTCAGTGAGCCAGTCATTCACTCACATCACTCACTCACTCACTCACTCACTCTTTCCCACTCATTCACCTCTTCTCCCTCCCTCCCTCCCCCCCCCCCCCCCACGTAACTCCCTTACGAGTTCTAGAGAGCACCACACAGAAATGTTTAGGAAATGTGTCTAGTGCAAGTTAAACCTGGTGGAGCCCACTGCTCTCTACACTGTAGCCTGCATGCTGGGTATGCTCGTGTCATCCATACACCCAGACGTTCCTGGCCTATTCTTTGATGGATGCATGTGTGCAGGGGGCGAGGTAGCCTAGTGGTTAGTGTCGCACTTGTGATCTGAAGGTCCGGGATCAAGCCACTATCGTGGCTACCTGTCTAAAGGATTCCCCCCCCCCCCCCCCTGGGGTTAACACCAGTACACAACTCCACTCCAACCCCCCGAAAGTCCTTTGGATGAGATTATAAACAGATGTCCCGTGTGCAAACGCGCACACAGAGAACATCCTGCCTACACTGTTCCGCCTTTCGGAAGAGTAGGCCGTTGCGTGCCAGTAGGACAGATTATAAAAAAAATTGAAGAAAAAACATGCACACTGGTGTCGTGTTTAGACATCATCCCCGAAGTCGGAATGTGGCTACCTTAACGGTGGGCAAAAACCCCTCAGTCGCTTACCCAAAATTTTACCATTGGTGAACCTCGGAGCTCTAGCCGAGGAACGAATAAAAATGGTATTATGACCTACAATATCATGTTGAGATAGTTTTCCAGCCATAAACTCGTAGCATAAAAAAACCTTACATTCTCCTTTAACAGAGGAAAACAGTCCTCTGAAGTCGGAATATGGCTGCCTGTTATAGCGAGATACTGGGAAAACAGTCATACACGCAAAACTTATCATACTGTGTCAACTTACGGTCTGAAAGTGACTCCCAGGTAGGATGAATGAGACAGGGTGCATGTTCTGGGTGACCCTCAGGGTGTTAATCTGGGGAACGTGCACCAACACAGCAGCAGCAGCAGCAGCAGCAGCAGCAGCACCACCACCAGCACCACCACCACCACCACCACCACCACCACCACCATCATCATCATCATCATCAGCAGCAGCAGCAGCAGCATCACATCATCATCATCATCAGCAGCAGCAGCAGCAGCAGCAGCAGCAGCAGCAGCAGCAGCAGCAGCAGCACCACCACCACCACCACCACCACCACCACCACCACCACCACCACCACCACCACCACCACCACCACCACTGCCACCACCACCACCACCACCACCACCACCACCACCACCACCACCAGCATCGGCGTCATCATCATCATCATCATCAGCAGCATCAGCAGCAGCAGCAGCAGCAGCAGCAGCAGCAGCAGCAGCAGCAGCAGCAGCAGCAGCAGCAGCACTAGCAGCAGCAGCAGCAGCAGCAGAAACAGCAGCAGCAGAAACAACAGCAGCAGCAGAAATAGCAGCAGAAACAACAGCAGCAGCAGCAGCTTTTAAGAATGTTGTGTTGTCTGCCAGGTTGTTTTTGAAGACAAGCACACGCAGCTTCGTGCTACGCCTGGCAAATTAAATGAAGATTTTTCCCCCTCTTACACTCTACTGGATCAGATGGTAATGTAAACTTGCAGACGTGCCAGTGCTCTAAATCACGCATACACACACATACCTACCTACACGCGCACACACAGACACAGACTCACACAGACGCACAGACACACGCACACGCGCATACATGTATCATACAGACACAGACACACACAGACACAGACAGACACATACAGACACACAGAGACACAGACAGACAGACACACACGCACGCACGCACGCACGCACGCACGCACACCCACACCCACACACACACACACACACACTGGAGTTAACATCAGTGCAGACTCCACTCTCCACCAAAGTCCTTCGGATGAGGCCATAAACCGAGGCCCCGTGTGCGAACGCACGCAGAACATCTTGCGCACACGTTAAATCCTGTTCCGCTTTTCGTAAGAGTAGGCCATTGTGTGCCGGTGGGAACAGATGACAGAATTCACATCCCCATACACACGGGGACTGGATGTAAATAAGGACGTAAGTGCTTATTCCATTATCCTCGATATAAAAGAATAAATAAATAAAATAAATAAACACACACATATCTATATATATCTATCTATATCTATATCTATCTATCTGTCTATCTATCTATCTATCTATCTATCTATCTATCTATCTATCTATCTATCTATCTATCTATCTATCTATCTATCTATCTGTCTATCTATCTATATCTATCTATCTATATCTCTATTTATATATGCAGAGGACCAAATATACACTACAAGATCTCATAAATGATGCCCCCCTTCCCCAACCCCCTCGTGGAGATGCTGGAGGCCTGTCAGTGTAGATAACATCCCCACCTTCTGAAATTCTGCACCAGGAATTCCCTCTTTTCTATCCCTCTCCTTGTTCGCGCCTTGTTCCTTTTCTTCCTGTTACCGCCTTCTTGTCTATTTTCTGCCTTCTTGGTCCATTCTCCGTCCCCCCCCCCCACTCCCACCCCCCCCCTACAAAGACTTAAAAAATAACAATTCTCTCCCATGCCGAAGTCGGATGCGCTGGGCCTGACTTTGTCAGGCGCTTAACGGCAATGCGACGCATTTTTGCTCATGTGACAGGCAACAGTATCAGTAGTTGCTGTCTGGATATTCTACGAAGAAGAAATGATGTTAATTTTGGTGAATGGCCTGAGCACAAAACAAACAGGCAACAAACGCCCAAAGCTTTATAAATATGCTGGATTATGCGATGAATGAGATAGGTGATGAAATGCTTTTGGTGGTTTAGTGTCACTATGTGGACTGTTTTACACACAGCGACACCTCCTTGCGAAACATCAGAACCGAAGTGACATTTTCTCTGTCTTGTTTTTCATTTTTTGCTTTCTCCTGCAGTCGTCTGCTTTTTGCTTTTTGGTGTTGTTGGGTGACGTGTTTGCTCTGACGAAGGTCAGTTGTTATCCTTTTTGTGTTTTGGTTGTTGTCCACCTGTTTATGTGCTCATCAGTATTATTTTTGTATTTTATGTCTGCCTGTCTGTTTTGCGCACCTCTCTCTTCTCTCTCTCTCTCTCTCTCTCTCTCTCTCTCTCTCTCTCTCTCCTCTCTCTCTCTCTCTGTGTCTCTCCCTCTCTCGCTGCCCTCTCCCATTCCTCCCTCTCTCTCTCTCGTTCTTGCCCCCCTCTCCTACCTTCTCACACACACAACACACACACACACACACACACACACACACACACACACACACACACACACACACACACACACACACACACACACACACACACTCTCTCTCTCTCTCTCTTGTCTCTCTGTCTTTCTGTCTCTCTCTGTCTCTCTCTGTCTCTCTCTGTCTGTCTCTCGGATGAGACTATAAACCGAGGCCCCGTGTGCTAACGCATGCAGAACATCTTGCGCACGGGTTAAACCCTGTTCCGCTTTTTGAAAGAGTAGGCCATTGTGTGCCGGTGGGAGCAGATGACAAAATTTACAAAACCGCATACACACGGGGCTGGATGTAAAAAAGCACATGAGTGCTTATTCCATTATCCTCGATATAAAAAATCTCTCTCTCTCTCTCTCTCTCTCTCTCTCTCTCTCTCTCTCTCTTCTCTCTCTCTCTCTCTCTCTCTCTCTCTCTCTCTCTCTCTCTCTCCCCCTCTCTCTCTCCCCCCCTCTCTCTCTCCTCTCTCTCTCTCTCCTCTCTCTCTCCTCTCTCTCTCTCTCTCTCTCTCCTCTCTCTCTCTCTCTCCCTCCCTCTCTCCCCCCCCTTCATCCTCGAGGGGGACGGGATAGCCCAGTGGTTAGAGAGATGCGTTCGTGATCTGCTGACCCGGATTCGAATCTCGTCAAGAGGAATTTTTCCTCTGGAGTTAACATCAGTTCCGACTCCACTCCCCCCAAAAGTCCTTCGGATGAAACTATGAACCGAGGTCCAGTGTGCGAACATACGCAGAACATCTTGCGCACACGTTAAAACCAGTTCCGCTTTTCGGAAGAGTAGGCCATTGTGTGCCGGTGGGAACGGGTGACAAAACTTGCAAAACTGCATACACACGGGGCCTGGATGTAAAAAAAGCACATGAGTGCTTATTCCATTATCCTCGAAATAAAAGAATAATAAATAATAATAAATAAAACACACACATACACCCCAGTACGCTTGTTCCCCCGCACGCAGCATATACCTGTGCATACATATGCACATTACAGACATAGATGCAACCTGATCGCAAACATGCTTGTATATACGAGAAAAAGAGAGGGGAGCGACTGGTGTGTCCTTAAGTGCTTCTTGTCGTGAAGTGGACAAACTCAACGTGAGATAAGAACCTCTCTATGGTCCTGGAAACTTCCTGCAGGGGAATAAAAGCATTCTCCTTCCCCTTACCAGGTGGACTGCCAATGCACAGACACGCAAGACAGACGATTCCAAATCTGACAATTCCTATTGTCTTTGTGAGCGTGCTGCTCGGGGAAAAAAACCTACAGATTTTCCCAGGGAAAGCTAGGGAGTATTAGTTTTCCGTTCACAGTCTCACTGAGATCTTATTTTATGTAATATATATTTTCACTATCATTATTTTGGGTGGTGTTTTCACGTCTGTTGATGCAAGAAAACGATGTGCTAAGCAGTTTCAAAATAATTTGAAGTTAACGTTTTGGACCGAGGTCGCAAAAAGAATGTCTAAATCCAGTTAGCGATCAGAAATCCATTTAACGACACCATAGGAGACCCTTTCCCCCCTCCTTTTATTTCGAGGATAACGGAATATTCAAGGAGGCACCGTGGTCGAGTGGTTTAGGCGGTCAACTCGTGATCCAGAGGTCGCGGGTTCGATCCCCGCTCGGCTCGGTGTTGTGTCCTTGGGAAAGACACTTTACTCCTATTTTCCTCACTCCACCCAGGTGTACAAGTG
>CM054135.1:39135883-39143383 GCA_028751875.1 Rapana venosa | reverse complement strand
CATGTGGCGGGCGGTACAGGGTTACATAGTTACCAGTAACAGAGGAGCCCTCTGACCTGATCCCAGTAGAAGAACTGTAGGGTCTGCATGTCCAGTCAAGCTATGTGACAGGTGATAGCCTGCTGGCTGGATTCCAGATCTAAAAGGCGACCATTGGTCATTTTGCAAGGCACCGTTTTTCTCCATGACATATAGGAGAAATGTTCTTTTTAAACTTTCATTTCGATTTACGCTGATCTGAATTAAGGCCGTAACAATGACACAAATTTAAGTGAATTGCTAAAAAACGCGCCATATCTGAGATTAATTGATTCAAATATGACCACACATTGACAACCAAGAATTAAGGCCGTATTGTATTCCTTAATTAAAGTGAACGCACTGGATTAAAAAAAAAAGCTGGTTTCATCTCGCCTTCGCAGAAGTTAATCCATGATGATGATGATGATGATGAGGATGATGATGAGGATGGTGATCATTATTATACCAGCCAAAAAATAAGCCACAAGATTATCTTCAGGTCAGTTATATCTATATCTCTTAACTGACCTCATCACTTGTCTCAAGGATTTCAAAACTCAAACATCTTCCACTGCAAAAGAGCACAGTTAATGACACGTTCTTTTTACTGGTTTTCCCCTTCGGGTGAGCTATCTTATTTATTTTTTATGTTATTTGTCTATTTCTATTTTATATCACTTAAGTCACGGCAGATTTCTCTGCGTGAAATTCGGTCTGCTCTCCCCGGGGAGAGCATTCGCCACAAAAGCAGCGCCACTTTTTTTTTCTTTTCCTATCTGCAACTGTATTTGATTCCCATCGAAAGTGGCTTTTTCTACAAAATTTTGCCAGGGACAACCCAGACCACCACTCATGGTCTAGTGGATGGGGGAAAAGTTTTGGGCCAAACGGGGATCAAACCACCGCACACTTCCGACCCGGACTTTTCGCTTTCTAGACAGCGCGTTACCTCTAGACCACCGATCCACCTACAGCAGCACGTTGATGCCAGCACATGCATGTTAAACGACTGACTGTATATTGACAAAGAACTCCAATCCAATTCACTCGTATTGTTTATAGCCACCCCCCCCCCCACTCCCGCACCGACCACAGAGGTCATAATTATTAGAGCTGCTTTTCTTCTTTTTATCGGTTCTTTTGCGTTCTACCTTTTTTTCCTTTCGTGGCAGCAGTGTCTTGTGAATTAAGAGTGGAGATTTTTACGACATCCCAGGACAACTTAACATACAGACCCGCCGGTGCCTTAATTTTCTTCGTGTACATACACATGCAGAAGATCAAATATGCACGTTAAAGATCCTGTAACTCATATCAGCGTTGGGTGGGTTACGGAAACACGAACATGCCTAGCATGCATTCTGTACAAAAAAATGAACTGCTCTGAATTCGTAATGTGTTGGCTGAGGCCAGTGGGCAGACCTGCTGCAGGGTTACAAGCACAGGAGAAGACAGACCAGGCACAGCACAGCACATCTCCCCTCCCTCGTTAAGGGAACACAGGGAAGAGAGACACCATCTCGATGAGAGATTGAACAAAGCATATTTTATATTTTGAAACAAGTTTTTTTTCACGGGGCAGGACAACCTAGTGGTTAGAACGTTGCGCTCGTGATCTGACGGCTCGAGATTGAACCACCAAGGAGGTACCTGTTTTTAGGGGAATGTTACCCTGGAGTCAACATTAGTAGTGACTCTACCATCCTTAAAGTCCTTCCGACGAGACAATACACCGATGCCCTGTGTGTGAACGCGCGGAGAACATCTTGGGCACAGGTTAAAAGCCCGTTCCGCTTTTATGAAGCGTAGGCCATTTTTCGTGCCTGTGAAAAGGGATGGTAAGATAAAAAAAACTCCAAAACGCATGCACACAGGTGTCGTGTTTAGACACCCCCCCCCCCGCAACCGGAATGCGGCTACCTGAATGATGGGTGAAACAACGGTCGCATACGCATAATCTGACCGTAGGAAAGCCTCAGAGCTCTAGCCAGGAATGAAACCAACCATTTTTTTTCGTTTCCCATATCGTTCAGAAATATACTGTTCGCGGCTTTGCTTGTTAAAAGTGTGTGCTCCATGTTCATATACCTTATCACCCGAGTAATTGGCAATCCTTTGAAAGCAGTCTCTTTGACTTTTTCCCGCCCCCCCTGTAACAGTAACTGGTTTCTTTGGGGATCCATTTACCAACCCACCTCTACACTGCAGAACACGTTTATGTACGCACGCACACACACGTAAGCACATACACACGCAAGCACACACACACAAACACACACATACACACACGTACGCTCCCCCTCACTCTCTCTCTCTCACAGGGAACACACACACACTCAGACACCCTGACAGATAAATACACACACATAGGCGCACGCGCGCGCGTACATCATGCTCGTGCGCTCACGTGCGCGCGCGCACACACACACACACACACACACACACACACACACAGAGCAACCTTGCTTGCATCACCCAGGAAAACTTTCCTTCAGTACTTTTCAACTTTTTCTTCCTTTCTTTCTTTTTTTCTTTCTTTCGTTTTTCTTCTTTTTTTTTGCTTTTGATTTAAAAGCTTTAGATGAAGTATCAGACAGCATACTTTAAAGGGCAGAGGGGCATTGTCTTGCCTGTGCTATATTGTAGGCTGAAAGGGAGGGAGAGAGAGAGCGATAGAGAGAGAGAGAGAGATTGTAGGCTGAGAGAGAGGAGAGAGAGAGAGAGAGAGAGAGAGAGAGAGAGAGAGAGAGAGAGAGAGAGAGAGTATATGAATGAATTTTGTCGTTTTTTCCGTTTCTCGGCTAGAGCTCCGAGGTCACCAACGGAGAAATTTTGCTAATGCGACCGTTTACCCACTAGTAAGGTAGCCACATTCCGACTTCGTGGTTGATGTCTAAGCACGACACCAGTGTGCATGGGTTAAAAAAAGAATGCACAGGCATCACTGACTGTTACGCCATGGTTTTCTCACACTGGTGACAAAGCCATCAGAGGATCAGTGGGGTGACACACCTTTGTCAGAATGTCCTGCTGTAACAGCTGCCCTAGGTTTTGTCATGTCTTCGTCATGTGTGATGGCAATTATCCACGTTCTTTAAAGTTCTTATTCGAGTTTCTATAAGCACATCATAAGAACAGAGTAATTAAAGATAAAAAGTCACATAACCTTTGTGGTCATAGGGGAGCGAGATGTCAGAGACCTCAGTTTCTCAAGGGGCCAGCATATTGATGGCAGCGCCCATCTCCTCTCCCTCGCTGCTTTACCTTCCCTGGCCCTAATGAGGGCAGGTACCCATTTACAGCTGGGTGAACTGGGGGACTGTACTGAGGCCAAGACTCACAAACGGCCACCCATCCGCTTGGTAACTACACTCAATGCTGATTTACATAGGTTTGGGAAAGCAAGTGCTCTGACCACTGACCTATTCCGTCCCCTCCCAACCCCAATTACAGTGTATTTATGTGATTCTAAATGCCATACTTGTTTTAACTGTGTTTAACTGCAGTCGCTGATATGTTTCAATACATCCAGTCATTCTGACACATTCACCTCACATTCATAACTGACCTTGCTCGCTTCTTTCACAATGTACCTTTTTCTGGAAAGTGTTTCTCTTCCCTCTCCCTCAAACCCATTTCTAATTTGTATGAGTCACCATGGAGTTTTTGGTCACGGGATACATGCAGCTACTGCACTTACTGTTGACTTCATAATGCCGCATGTCAACTTCTCCTCCTACTAGTTGGTTTGATAGGTGATACAGGCAAAGGTAGGGAATGGAATAGATCAGTGGTCAAGGCACTCGCTTTCCCCAAGCTAAGGCTCAGCAGCCTTGAGTGTGGTCACCATCTGGATCGGTGAACGTTTGTGCGCCTTGGCTTCAGTACAGTCTCCTAGTTCACCAAGCTGTCAATGGGTACCTGCCCTCTTTAAGTCAGGAAGGTAAAGCAGCGAGGGAGAGGAGATGGGCGCCACCCTCAATATGCTGGCCCCTGGAAGAGCTGAAGTCTCTGACATCTTGCTTCCCATTGACTGCATAGGTTATGGGAACACCTTTACCTTTTTACAGGCAAAGAAGCAACACACGGAGCACATATCAGGTTTTATGTAAACTTAAACAAACGTTCATTTTCGAGATCAGCTGTCATGAAAACTGGGTGGGGTGGGAAAAACACAAGCATGAAGATGACGGGTAAAATGTCTGTATTTTCAGAGTTGTCGGGAGTTGTTCAGCTCTCCTTCTGTTCTGTTGACTCGCGAGGGGTATTTTGTTCCCTGTACACAGTCCTGTGTCTGAGGGCGTTGAATCAAAGTTGAAGGTGGCAGTCTTAGAATAACGATAGTCTGAACGCCCCTGCCTTCAGTTTTAAAGGAAGACACAGACATTTCTTTTGGCACAGCATTCAACATGTATACTAGAGTTGTTGGGATTCCTTCAACAGGCATCCTGAACAATGAAAAGGTTGCAACATTTGCGAGAGGTAAGGAGTTTTAAATACATCTTGCTGGCTGTCAAACCAGAAAAGCTGCTGGGAGAGAGAGAGAGAGAGAGAGAGAGAGAGAGAGAGAGAGAGAGAGAGAGAGAGAGAGAGATCTGAGCTCTGGACTCTGAATAGGTTTAATGTACATTGGCCTTTGGCCACAATGCATACCGTGAGCAAGGCAAAAAGGCAAGTGAAGGAAACGAGATGCAAAAAGAGATCGTCACAATTTCCATCTAAGCCAGCTCTCCTGGTGGCATCACACCACGTACATCACCCCAATAAACAAAACAATAAGAGAGAGAGAGAGAGGAGAGAGAGAGAGAGAGAGAGAGAGAGAGAGAGAGAGATTTAAAAGAGATACAGAGACATTGCTATAAAGTTATGTAGGAGAGGAGTAAGGGCTTACAATAAGGGGTTGATCTTCCCATCACTGATACCCATTACATTCCTAGCGGCCAAAAAACAACAACACCAGAGAGCAGATCATGAGATCAGCCGGACGGACGGGACCTATTAGACAGACAGGCCGACCCCAGCACTGCAAAGCAAGCAAAGTGCTTACGCCTGCCTGCTGGAAGCTTCATCGCTATCCTATCGTCTGTGACATTTGGCCTTCAAGATGCTCCGCTCGGCGCCAAGAAAACGACTGTCTGTCTATTGCACAAGTTATTGATTGGCAGCTCATGGCACTGATTTCTGCAGAGCTTGAGACTAAGAGGTGATTTAATACATCACCCTCCTGGCATTTGGAAGCGGTAGCAGCGAAGGTATCTTCTTCTTGCTTAGGGGGTGTAGTATACCCTCGCGCGCGTTGCGCGTGTTTGTGTGTGTGTGCGCGCGCGCGCGCTCGTGTGTGGCGACATTCTTTTCTCTCGGCTTTTTGAGGAGAAGTAGTAAGAAGTAGGGTATGTGTGTGATGTGATCTCTTGGATTGTGGTGGGTGTGTTCCAGTTTTCTTGGAAGGAGCGTTATCGTTTCGTTGTGACAGTGCGGGATGTAAGGTTGTGTTGTGTTAGCGAAGTTTGAGTGATGAAAGTGGATTTGTTTTGTAGTTTGGTGTGGTTTGTGGGAACAGTGCGCGATACTTGATTGACCTGAAGATTGTTGCTAAGTGTTCGTTTGGATATTCGGTTTGTTTTATCAAATAAATCGCTTTTTCATTATAAAAAGTAGAGCATAAATGTTTATCCATGATTCTTAAGAGTTAAAGAAACCACAACTAAATTAGTTGTTTGTTGCTAACAGTTCTCGTGTATATGCGGTTTGTTTTATAAAATAAATCGATTTTTTTCATTGAAAAAAGTAGAGTATAACAGTGTTTATTCATTAGTTAATGTGAAACACTATTCTCAAGAGTTGGAAAATTGAAATCTATCTATCTATCTATCTATCTATCTATCTATCTATCTATCTATCTATCTATCTATCTATCTATCTATCTATCTATCTATCTATCTATCTATCTATCTATCTATCTATCTATCTATCTATCTATCTATCTCTCTCTCTCTCTCTATCTATTATTCTATCTATCTATCTATCTATCTATCTATCTATCTATCTATCTATCTATCTATCTATCTATCTATCTGTTGGTCGGTTTGTCTGATTGTCTGTCTGTGAGAGAGAGAGAGAGAGAGAGAGAGGAGAGAGAGAGAGAGAGAGAGAGAGAGAGAGAGAGAGAGAGAGGAGAAGTCAAGTCAAAATTTCTTTATTGAGGGTAAAAGATGAAGTTTACACAACATTTTTCCATCCTGCCCTCACTTAAAATAAAGAAAATAGACGTACAGAAGCAAACAAAAGACAACGTTCATCCATGTTAAAAGAACTAAAAAAATGAACATGTGAGTGTGTGTGTGTGTGTGTGTGTGTGTGTGTGTGTGTGTGTGTGTGTGTGTGTGCACGCGCGCGCGCGTGCAGCTGGCGTCAGCTCTTAGACAAAGAAATGGCATGAAGATTTTTTGGGGATTGATTTCCTTGTAAAGATTGGGTATAAGAGTGACCGACATATTGGTTTTCCTTTAAATATGATTTGAATTGTATCTATCTATCTATCTATCTATCTATCTATCTATCTATCTATCTATCTATCTATCTATCTATCTATCTATCTATCTATCTATCTATCTATCTATCTATCTATCTATCTATCTATCTATCTATCTATCTATCTATCTATATGGAGATACAGGCTAGGTATCTATCTATCTATCTATCTATCTATCTATCTATCTATCTATCTATCTATCTATCTATCTATCTATCTATCTATCTATCTATCTATCTATCTGTGATCGGTAAGGTACTAGGTATCTATCTATCTATCTATCTATCTATCTATCTATCTATCTATCTATCTATCTATCTATATATCTATCTATCTATCTATCTATCTATCTATCTATATGGAGATACAGGCTAGGTGTTGTGTTTCCGGGGTTTTTGTAGCTTTTTTTAAATGTGACAAACGGAGAGTTTGTTTGTTGTTTAAACGAATTATATATTCGGTTAGTTTTTATCATTACAATACTCAATAATATTCACAGTGAACATTCATGGTACATAGTTTATTATTGTTACTTTTATGTTTTTCGTCCCTCGGCTTAAGTTTGGAGGTTCACCAATGGTGAGATTTTTGCGTATGCGACTGCCCCCCCCCCCTCTCTTTATGAAGGTAGCCACATTCCGACTTCGGATATGGCGTCTAAACATGATGCTTGTGCGCATGCATGTAAAAAACCCATGTCATCCTTTCCTACAGGCCCCAATATATTGGGAACTGAATGGCAAAGTCCTTCGAATGTGACTATAAAACCCTAGCTGTCCGAAAGGCATATCAGGTTTTTTTTTTTTTTTAACGTGTGCGCTCTGTTCTGCGTGCATTCGCACATAGGGCCTCGGTTTATAGTCACATTCGCAGGACTTTTGACATTCAGTTCCATTTTTTTTCGTCAAACTGAGAAGAAAGGGCGAGGCTGGGAATCGAACCCCTTA
>CM054135.1:39125883-39130883 GCA_028751875.1 Rapana venosa | reverse complement strand
CACACACACACACACACACACACACACCACACACACACACACACACACACACCACACACTACCACCACCACACCTCACACACACACATCTATCTGTCTGTCTGTCTGTCTGTCTGTCTGTCTGTATTTCTGTCTGTCTTCTATCTATCTATCTATCTATCTATCTATCTATCTATCTATCTATCTATCTATCTACACATACCACATAGTATACAACCATAGGTACATATCATACAACAGCAAAAAAAAAAAGTAACAGATGTTAGACCGACTATGAATCGAGGTCCCATATGCAAACTCTCTCAGAAAATCTTTTGCACACACGCTAAAACCCGTTCTGACTTTCAGAAAAGTATGCCATTTGCGCCGATAAGAACGTATGACCAAAAACAAGCAAAACAAAAAACCCCGAGCAAACAAACAAAAGAACCCGACACCCCCCCACCTCACCCCGCGCTCCCCAACACCAAAAAAGATCGCAGGCACACTGGTGTCATGTTTGCCATCAGCCCCGAAGGCCAAATGCAGCTACCTTAATGGTGGGCAAAAAGGGTCGCACGCGCAAAAATCTCGCTATTTGTGAACCTCGGTGCTGTATCGGAGGAACAAAAAATAAATATATGTGCAAGCACATTGCCGCGATGCAAGTTGTTCGGTCCCTATTACTGGAGTATTTGTGTGTGTGTGTGTGTGTGTGTGTGTGTGTGTGTGTGTGTGTGTTTGTGTTGTGTGTGTGTGTGTGATTGTGTGTGTTGTGTGTGTGTGTGTGTGTTGTGTGTGTTTGTGTGTGTGTGTGTTGTTTGTGTGTGTGGTGTGTGTGTGTGATGTCTGTGAGCGGTGTGTACATTTACAGACTACATACCGTCAATACCTGTTAGTCTGGTTGTTTTTGTTGGTCTGTTTAAGGACATAATATAGAAGGTTTCTCTGTTTTTTCTGATGTCTGTGAGCGGTGTGTACAGTTACAGACTACATACAGTCAATACCTGTTAGTCTGTTTTTTGTTGTTGGTCTGTTTAAGGACATAATATAGTTTTCTCTGTATATTCGGATGTCTGTGAGCGGTATGCACAGTTAAAGACTACATACCGTCAATACCTGTTAGTCTGTTTTTTGTTGTTGGTCTGCTTAAGGACATAATATAGAATGTTTCTCTGTCTTATCGGATGTCTGTGAGCGGAATGCACAGTTACAGACTTCATACAGTCAATACCTGTTAGTCTGTTTTTTTGGTCTGTTTAAGGACATATAGACGGTTTCTCTGTCTTTTCGGATGTCTGTGAGCGGTATGCACAGTTACAGACTGCATACCGTCAATAACTGTTAGTCTGTTTTGTCTGTTTAAGGACGAAATATAGAATGTTGCTCTGTCTTTGACTGTTTTGTCTTTTCCACACATAGACACAGACACAAAGATACATGAGATGTAGAAACACAGACGGACACAGATACATACACAGAGACACAGACAGAGACAGATAGAGGCAGTCACCAAGAGAGAGAGAGAGAGAGAGAGAGAGAGAGAGAGAGAGAGAGAGAGAGAGAGAGAGAGAGAGAGAGAGAGAGAGAGAGAGGAGAGAGAGGAGAGACGAGTCAGAGACAGAGAGACAGACAGAAGACAAGACACGCGCGCGCGCGCGCGCACACACACACACACACACACACACACACACACACACACACACACACACACACACACACACACACACACACACACACACACACACACACACACACGCATACACACACACACACAAGAGGGACTCTTTCCCTTTTGTATATGAGAAGAGCAGAAGTGACCAGGGGGAATATGATAAGTACTCTCTGTCTCTGTCTCTCTCTGTCTCTCTGTCTGTCTGTCTCTGTCTGTCTGTCTCTCTGTCTCATTGTCTGTCTCTGTCTGTCTCTCTCTCTGTCTCATTGTCTGTCTCTGTCTGTCTCTGTCTCTCTCTGTATCTTTCTCTGTCTCTGTCTCTCTCAGCTGGGAAAAAATTTGACTTTACGAATGGGTGGGTATTATGAGAAAAAAGGTTACATGTTTATTATTATTTTTTTTTTGGGGGGGGGGCGTGTTGGTTTAAATAGATCTTTGTTCAGAAAACATGAATATTACACATACACAAACAGAGCAATAACAAGCAAATAGCTTATAACGTAGTAACAAGAAGCTAGTGCTTTCCAAAAACAATTTAAGATCAAACATTTGAGAAATTGAACATTTTCTTTATGTTGCAATCATGTTCATATAATATAAAGACTTAAAAAAAACTTACCACAAAAACAACAACAACAACAACAAAACATCAAGAAGAAAAACTAATGTAAGGAGAAAAACAAAGACACTCAGGAAGAATCGATTGCTCCATAATAGCTTCAGTTGCTCTTTCACTAGTTATGTAGGCAATTGCGTAAGTAACTGTAATATAAACAGGGGGGGGGGGGGGGGTGGGGGGTTCGCTCCTGATACAAGATCTATTTTTTTTTCTTCTCTTACGCTTGAATATAGGACCGAAGTTTTGGTTTCTAATCAGAGTAAGGCATAGAAGTGGGCTGTAAGGAAGGTGTTATTTTTCTTATGTTTCTGTACTCAACACAATAAGAATGACAGAAGAAGAGTAATAATAACATGCTGTTTGAGGTTAAGGAAAGCAAAAGCATAATGGGAATGAAAGAATAAAGGGGCTGTAGAAAATCTTTTGCTTTAACGCCCTCAGCGCCCCCCCCCCCCCCCTCCTTAAAATCCAGAACAAAACCAAACGAAACGAAAACACCAAACCTACCTCTAACCAAACAAACACAAACAAAATAAAAGCAAGATAGCACCCCCCCCCCCCCCCCCCCCCCGAGCCACCCTATGAAAGTGTCAAGTTAAATGAAACAATATTTTTGCAGGATGGATTATTGCCCTTCCCTAATTTGCAGATTATGGGTACAAATGAAAAAAACCCGGAACCTAATGATTTATGAAATGAAGTGTTTTTTTTTAAAATCTATCCAAAAAATAATTATTCCGTGAGTTGATATATTTGTTGTAGACTTTCCTAGCCTTGAGTTAAAGTATCGAACTGTTGATCAAAACTGCGGAGTATAATCCATTACTAGCAAGTCTGGCTATTTTTGCCAGTCACATACACACTACTGTGAGTAAATCTATAAACCTATGATTTATAAAGCGCATTTCAACACTTACACGCAAAGGTGTTATCGCAGTGCTGGGGTTTTTGGTGGTTTGATTGTATTTCTATCTATCTATCTATCTATCTATCTATCTATGTATCTATCTATCTATGTATCTATCTATGTATCTATCTATGTATCCATCTATGTATCTATCTATGTATCTATCTATGTATCTATCTATGTATCTATCTATCTATCTATCTATCTATCTATATCTATCTATCTATCTATCTATCTATCTATCTATCTATCTATCTATCTATCTATCTATCTATCTGTGTGTGTGTTCGATCTGTGTGTGTGTGTGTGTGTGTGTGTGTGTGTGTGTGTACTGGTGTTAAAATCATTGTGTAATAATATTCATCTACCCACAAAAAGTTCAAAAATGGCATTTCTCTTCACAGTTCACGATAAAGACAGACACACAAAAAAAGCAGAACAACTTTGCAGACTTCCGAAAGCACTCTGGAACTGGAAACCTTATTCGTAGATGTTCAAAACAATAGTATGTCACTGCGCACTGGCATTTTCCTAGTATATTATTTTCACTAGACGATATAGCCAACATTTTATGCTGCAGGTTTCCAGCATATCATTTTCACTAGACAACGTAGCCAACATTTTGTGCTGCAGGTTTCCAGTATATCATTTTCACTAGACAACGTAGCCAACATTTTGTGCTGCAGGTTTCCAGTATATCATTTTCACTAGACAACGTAGCCAACATTTTGTGCTGCAGGTTTCCAGTATATTATTTTCACTAGACAACGTAGCCAACATTTTATGCTGCAGGTTTCCAGCATGTCATTTTCACTAGACAACGTAGCCAACATTTTATGCTGCAGGTTTCCAGCATGTCATTTTCACTAGACAACGTAGCCAACATTTTATGCTGCAGGTTTCCAGCATGTCATTTTCACTAGACAACGTAGCCAACATTTTGTACTGCAGGTTCTGGCAGAATGTTGACAAGTTGGTCAGTCTCTGCTAGCATTGTCTTATGTGGAGTGGAGTGTGTGTGGTTTTACAGACTATCTCTGTTCCTGTAAACAGCTGTACAAGCCTTTACAACTTTGCCCTTTCTTTCAGCCAGTGCTAGGCACACGCACGCCGTCAGCACCTGGGCTTTATCACAGTTCTTGATTAAACCATTGACGCTGGGGGCAACAGCAAAGTGAGAGGCTGTATGACCAGTGGCTTTCCCACTCATGGAATTCCACTTTACAGCTTAGTCTTTAGTGATCGACTATGACTCTCTGACTAGGAGGCTTGACTCGCACAGTCATTATGTGCTGCAGCCCTGGGGGCTGGTTGGCCTTTGGAGAACATCTCCAACGCTGACTGTCCTTATGCCCACTTGGCCGAGAGAGTGGGGATGTACTGTGGGTAAGGCATCTCCACTATAATCAAATTTCTGCCCAATTTCCAAAACAGCAGCTGCCTCCTCTGCTGTTTTGGAGGTCATCGTCGGACACGACGGACAAACATACATACACAGGCAAACGCGCGTGCTTTATTCTGAACATCCGTATTGACACAGTGGGCAGAAAGTGAAGTTATGGAAGTTAGCTTTCGAAGAGATGGTTATACACACGTATTTTTATTCCTATGATCTCTCTGATTGTTCGTCTTTCTCTGTCTGTCTCTCGCGCTCTCTTGATTGGAACTGATTTGATTTCCTCATGCGCGCGCGCGTGTGTGTGTGTGTGTGTGTGTGTGTGTGTGTGTGTGTGTGTGTGTGTGTGAGAGAGAGAGAGAGAGAGAGAGAGAGAGAGAGAGAGAGAGAATACACTTCAACAGGTCAGGAGAAATAAACTAATA
>CM054135.1:39113383-39120883 GCA_028751875.1 Rapana venosa | reverse complement strand
TTCGCACACGGGGCCTCGGTTTATAGTCTCATCCGAAGGACGTGTATGTGTGGTGTGTGTGTGTGTTTGTGTGTGTGTGTGTGTGTGTGCGTGCTGTTGGTTGTGTGTGTGTGTTGTGAGTGTGTTGTTTATTTTATATATTACTGACATTGCTACATGTACTGCCTCATCAAAGGTTTCTTTCGTTCTGTGTGTGTGTGTGTGTGTGTGTGGTGTGTTGTGTTGTGATTGTGTATGTGTGTGTGTGTGCGGGGTGTGTGTGTGTGTGTGTGTGTGTGTGTGTGTGTGTGTGTGCGCGCGCGCGAGCGCGTGTGTGTGCACGTGCGTGTGGGGATTGTGTTTGTGTGTGATCAATGTACTACATTAAAAGATTTTTTGCATTAGTCAGAAGACAAACCCAGTCTGCCTGTTTCTTGATATGAACGAAGACGTCATTGTTGATCACTACAAACAAGATTGGTTTCAAGGAATCTGGTTTTGGTTTTATCTCATGAAATGTGCCGTTGATGTGGTTTCTTTCACAATGTGATGACCACCCTGGGTCGATCCTTATGGTTGGCCAGGGCGTTGATACATGAGGCGACAGTAGAGTTGGCTGTGTGTGTGTGTGTGTGTGTGTGTGTGTGAGAGTGCGGACGCACGCATGTGTGTGTATACGCACGCACGCGTGTATGTATGTATGTATTTATGTGCGCAATTGCAGCTTGTGTGTGTTTGTGCGTGTTTGTGTGTGTTTGTGTGTGTGTGTGTGTGTGTGTGTGTGTGTGTGTGTGTGTTTGTGCGAGTGTTTGTGTTTGTGTGTGTGTGTTTGTGTGTGTGCATGCTTTCTATGAGTGTGTTGTTTATTTTATGCACGTGCATGCATGCATGTATAACTAGGTAAACATTCAGCGTCTTTCTACCTGTGTGTTTGTTTTTTCTGTCAGTTAGTCTGTGTCTATGTATGTCTGTATGTCTGCATTCGTTGTAACTTGCCATCTGTGTTATTGTATAGCTGTATCGGCTGAAATTGGATATTTGGACTCTCTGCGTGTCTGTGTGGCCCCTTGTTGTTGAAACTCGTTACCTGTTGGTCTGTCTTGTCTGTGTGTATTGTCTGTCTGTTTTGTCTGTTATATGTCTGTCTGCCTGACATTGAAAGTTTGAATTTGATATTTGTCTTCCAGTCTGCGTGGCTGTCTGTCTGCGTTACTGTCTGCCAGCGTGTTTGTTTTTGTGTGTTAACTGCGCAGTTGGTAGTTGATGCACGTGTGGGAATGTGTGTGTGTGTGTGTATTTGTGTGCGAGTTGTGTTGTGTTCTGTGTGTGTATATGTGTGTATGTGAGAGAGAGAGAGAGTGGGAGAGACAATGACAATGACAATGACAATGACAAATTCTTTTATTTCGAGGATAATGAATAAGCACACATGTGCTTTTTTACATCCAGTCCCCAGAGAGAGAGAGAGTGGGGAGAGAGAGAGAGAGAGAGAGAGAGAGAGAGAGAGAGAGAGAGAGAGAGAGAGAGAGAGAGAGTGAGAGAGAGAGAGAAAATCACACACACACAGAGGAAAGGTCATTCCAATTAAAAAAAAAACACCCTCCCCCAAAACTAGAAGTGTTCTCCACCATCCTGTTTTTCTGTCCCTTCTGTCTGTCGCTGAGAGGGCCACTGTCTGCAGCAGTTCTCAGTGCCATGAGGGCAGTGTGACCCTCACAGCAGACCGTGCCCACATGACAGAGGGTCATTAACGCTAGGAACATACCATAACAACATCAGAAATATCCCACACTCTTCTTCCACTGCTCACACACACAGACACAGACACACACAGTGCCACACACACAGTGTCACACAGTGTCACACACACAGTGTCACACACACATTCCCACAAACAGCCACACACATACTCACACACACATACCCACACACAAGCATCCCCCCACACATACAAATACACACACACACCCACAAATACACACGCATGCACATATGTGAAATGAGACTATAAACAGAGGTCCTGTTTGCAAATGCTCACAGAACATCTTGCGCACATGTTATAACCAGTTCTGCTTTTTGGAAAAGTAGGCCATTATGTGCCATGGAAATGGATGACAAAATTTACAAAACTGCATACACAGAGGGACTGGATGAAAAGAAGCACATACGTGCTTATTTCCTTATCCTCAAAATAAAAGAATAAATAAAACACACACACACGCAAACACACACGCACACACACACACACACAGAAGCTCATTCTCTAAAACCCCCCAGTAAACCCCAAACTAGAAGTGTTCTCCAACATCCTGTTTTTCTGTCTCTGCTGTTTGTCGTTGGGAGGGCCACTGTCTGCAGCAGTTCTCAGTGCCATGAGGGCAGTGTGACCCTCACAGCAGACCATGCCCACATGACAGAGGGTCATTAACGCTAGGAACACTCCATAACAACGTCAGAAATATCCCACACTCTTCTTCCACTGCTCATACATACGTACACATAGACACACACAGTGTCACACACACACACACGCACACACACACACACACACACACACACACACACACACACACACACACATACACACACACACACACACACTCACAGACTTGTACAACACACACACAGACACACACAGGTGGTGGGAAACAACTCACTCTTACAGGTAAAGAAAACCACCCAGGCAAAGGAAGACATAGGTGATGCTGCACTAGTTTTGATATGCTTGTGGTGTTGTTATGTGGTTTTCTTGTTGCTAACTGGATTAAGACATTAAACATTACAAACCTAGTCCAAAAGTTGTTGGAAAAGTCAAACTGCTTAGCACATCACTTTATATCAACACAGAAAATAAAGGCAAGGAAACGATACTAATCAAATAAAGATATTAATTAACTAAAGGTTATTTGGTTAGTATCTTTTTATTGCAATTATCTTGGGTTATGTTTTCATCTGTTTTGATATGGAACGATGTTCCAAGCAGTTTGAAATTAATTTCTAGTTACTTTTGGGCAGGTTTTGGGTAGTTCAATGCTTTGATCCACTTACCCACAAGAAACCCACATAGTGACACCACGTTGTGGGTCTATTAGTATAGATAGCATCCCAACCTTCTGGAAATTCTGTGCTTGAAATTTCCTCTGTTCTATCACTCTGTTTTTTCCTTGTTCCCGTTCTTCCTATCGCCTCCTTCTTGGCTATTTTCGGCCTTCTTGGTCCATTATCCTGCCCCCCCTTTTTTCCCCAGAAAGACTTAATTCTATCTTATTGCCGAAGTCGTCTGCACTGGGCCTGACTTGCCAGGCACTTAACGGTGGCGTGACGCATTTTCGCTTATATTAATAGTATAATTAATATATAGCAATAGTTGCTGTCTGAGCGTTCGTTGAAGAAGAAGCCAAACTTCCTGACAGTTTCACCTTGAGCATAGCTGTTCATGATTCCCACACCAAAATTCAGACGTGTCGACAGACCGACAGACAGGCAGGCAGCCAGACAGACAGGGAGACAGACAGGCAGCCAGACAGCCAGACAGCCAGCCAGCCAGACATACAGGGAGACAGACAGCCAGACAGCCAGCCAGACAGACAGGGAGACAGACAGCCAGACAGCCAGCCAGCCAGACAGGGAGACAGACAGCCAGACAGCCAGCCAGACAGACAGGGAGACAGACAGCCAGACAGCCAGCCAGACAGACAGGCAGCCAGACAGCCAGACAGCCAGCCAGCCAGCCAGACATACAGGGAGACAGCCAGCCAGCCAGCCAGCCAGACATACAGGGAGACAGACAGGCAGCCAGACCAGACAGTCTGACAGAGATTGTAATGCCACAGCCCAGTAGGTCAGTGGGTCAGCAGGAGAGAGGGACTGTCCCTGTTTTCTGCAGTGTTTCGCTGTGGGTGGTCACCTGTCCACCTTCAGCTTTTATGACCGGCTATCCAACTTTCCCATTAGCTTCCTCTTGCAGGTCGTCTTTGTTGGGCTTTGTTGTTCCGTCTTTGTCTCTGTCTGTTTGTCTGTCTGTCTGTCTGTGTGTCTCTTTGTGCTTTTGTGTTTGTTTCTCTGTTTCAAGTTTTCTCTCTTTATCAGCCAGTACATCTCTCTCTGTGTGTCTCTGCGGAACACAGTTTTCAGTGACAGTTCGCTCTGTGAAATACGGTCGTTTAACTTAATTAAGATTAATAAGGCTTTGCCATTGCTGTGGTTTCCATGTCAAGGATAGACATCGTGTCGAAGCCCATGTAATTACGGCGCTTGCTGTATGGCCTGTATATATTAACAAGCAATAAAATTCAATTCAATTCAATTCAGTTCTGTCTTTGCTTGTCTCTGTCTTTGTCTGTATGTCTGTCTCTGTCTCTCTCTCTCTCCTTCTCTCTCTTTTGGTACCTTGCCCTCCCCTCCCCCCTCAAATCCTCGGTTAGAGTCAAGAGGTTTACCAATGGTAATGTTTTGCCTATGTGACTGTTTTTACGCACCATTAAGATAGCCGCATTCTGACTTCGGGGATGGCGTATAAATACGATACTACTACTACTACTACTACTACTACTACTACTACTACTACTACTACTACTACTACTACTACTACTACTACTACATGAAATTGATATAGCGCTATATCTTGCACAAAAAAAATCATAGCAATTTCATTCATCCTACTCATTCACATGCAGCCAGTTACAATTAATAGTTTAAATTTTTTTTTTTTTACAAATTCAAATGTATACACACACGCACGCTCGCACGCACGTACACACACGCACACACATAAAGTGTGTGTACACTTTGTAGTTTTGTCACCCGCTCCTAACCAGCACGAAACTGCCTACTGTTTCCAAAGGTGGAACAGGTTTTAAAATGGGCACAAGATGTTCTGTGTGCATTGACATACGGGACCACGGTTTACAGTCTCATCCATGGGAATGGAGACGGTACTGATGTTAACTCTAGCGGAAAAAATCCACTTGAACGGCCGGTGCTTCGGTGGCCGTGGTGGCTTGAACCCGGGCCATCAGATCACGAGCGCAACGTTCTAACCACTAGGCTACCCTGTCCCCCTGGTTCCCTGATAGATTGTCTATCCTCTCTTTGTGTCTGTGTGCCAGGCTGGCTCTCTCTCTCTCTCTCTCTCTCTCTCTCTCTCTCTCTCTCTCTCTCTCTCTCTCTCTCTCTCTCCTCTCTCTCTCTCTCTCTCCTTTAGAATAAGCGATATATTGGTTTCTTAAGTCATATTTTTGGAACTGATTTTTATTGTGGTGATTGTGGGTATACAATAACATTTTGTTTTTTGTGTTACTTATTTTTTTCACTAAAATACTAAGCAGTGTGACAACCCCCCTTCATGTATGGGCCAATGGCCTTTTTATGAATAAATCTTCGAGTTCGAGTTCGAGTTTTCTCCCCCCCCCCCCCCCCCCCCCCTCTCTCCTCTCTCTCTCTCTCTCTCTCTCTCTCTCTCTCTACTCTCTCTCTCATCTCTCTCTCCTCTCTCTCTCTCTCTCTCGATGCTGTTGTTCTTGTTTTGAAAAAAAAAGTTGACATTTGTGTGCACTATGTTTTTTTTATTGTTGATACGATTTTTTTCGATGTTGCCTTTTTGGTATTGTGTGCATGTTTTGTTGGGTTTTATGATTTCTCTTTCTCACCATTCCTTAGTGACTGCTTGAATGCATACATAATTATTTACAAGTTCAGATTGTAGGACCAGGATTAGCCTAAAATATTCATTCTTGAGTATCAAAGATCATATATTCGCTAATCCAGTTATTCATTTTTTGCACAAAAAACGTCGTATACCCCAAATCTCACCATTGGTGAACCTCGGAGCTCTAGCCGAGGAACGAAAAAAATTCATTCTATGTTTGTCTGTCTAATAATAACTAATGTTTAATAAACTGGTTAAATTTATAGCTGAGGAAATGAACATTAAGATCAAAGTAATAGAAACAAAAAGCATCACATTATATCACATCACATCACATCATATCACATCACATCAGTTTGATCAGTTTGAGTTTGACGTAAACGCAAGTGAGGAAAGGCTATGTGTGTGTGTGAGTGTGTGTGTGTGTGTGTGTGTGTGTTTGTGTTTGAGTGTGTGTGTGTTTGAGTGTGTGTTTGTGTTTGAGTGTGTATGTTTGTGTTTGAGTGTGTGTGTATGTGTGTGTGTGTGTGTGTGTGTGTGTGTGTGCGCTTGTGTTTGAGTGTGTGTGTTTGTGTTTTGAGTGTGTGTGTGTGTGTTTTGTGTGTGTGTGTGTGAGTGCGTGTGTGTATGTGTGTTTGAGTGTGTGTTTGTGTTTGAGTGGTGTGTTTGAGTGTGTGTGTTTGTGTTTGAGTGTTTGAGTGTGTGTGTTTGTGTTTGAGTGTGTGTGTTTGTGTTTGAGTGTGTGTGTTGTGTGTGTGTTTGAGTGTGTGTGTGTGTGTTTGATGTGTGTGTGTTTGAGTGTGTGTGTGTTTGTGTTTTAGTGTGTGTGTGTGCATGTGCTTGAGTGTGTGTGTTTGTGTTTGAGTGTGTGTGTGTGTGTGTGTGTGTTTGAGTGTGTGTGTGTGTGTTTGAGTGTGTGTGTTTGTGTTTGAGTGTGTGTGTATGTGCGGTTTGAGTGTGTGTGTTTGTGTATGAGTGTGTGTGTGTGTGTGCGTGTGTTTGAGTGTGTGTGCGCGTGTGTTTGAGTGTGTGTGTGTGTCAGTATGTGTGCGCGCGCGCATAAAAACCAAACAAGGAATATGAATTTCTTATCGTTATCAAAATATGAATGAATTCATTGATATTTCTAATGTTTGCAATGCTGACGAATGTCATGCAAATTTGCTGATAATAATCGTGAATAATTGAGATCGTGAGCATTGTTTCCCTTGTTTGCATGGCTCAAAATGCTAAATGGTTTATAAATAAATAAATAAACAATCGTGCACGGTTTGTGTATGTGTGTGTTTCTTTTATTTATTTTATTCTTTTATTTTGAGGATAATGGAATAAGCGTTCATGTGCTTTTTTCATCCAGTCCCCGTGTGAATGCAGTTTTGTAAATTTTGTCATCTGTTCCCATCGGCACGCAATGGCCTAATCTTTCGAAAAGCGGAACAGGATTTAACGTGTGCGCAAGATGTTCTGCGTGCGTTCGCACAAGGGGCCTCGGTTTCTAGTCTCATCTGGAAGACTTTTGGGGAGAGCTTATGTATGTGAGCTTTTGTGTGTGTGTGTGTGTGTGTGTGTGTGTGTGTGTGTGTGTGTGTGCGCGCGCACGCACGCGCGCGCTCGCTTTACCTTTAGACCACTGATTCACCATGGAGTGATTACAGCACAGATCAATAGGTTTTGTCCTTCTTTTTACCGTTTCTCGACTAGAGCTCCAAGGTTCACAAATGGTGAGATTTTTACATATGCAACCGACCTCGGACCCCCCCCCCCCCCCCCCCCCCCAAACCATTAAGATAGCTGCATTCCGACTTCGGGGATGGTGTTTAGAGACAACACCCGTCATCCGTTCCTACCGGCACGAAATTGGCCTACTCTTCCAA
>CM054135.1:39088383-39108383 GCA_028751875.1 Rapana venosa | reverse complement strand
AGGTCTTGATTCAGACTGGCTGCTGTGTTCCCAGAATATCAAAGATACAGGAAAGACATGTTAGATTTCAGTTTTCTGAATTGATTTGCTTTCATGAACTTTATTTGTTTTATTGATTGCTATGTCCTTGGAGTATATTTTATAATACAGGAGGATAACAGATTTAAAGTGTGTACAAGAATGCTGCATGCAGTATGAAGGGGCATGCGCATGATCGTTAGTAAACCACGATTTGACTAAGGTGCAATGTCTGAAAAAAGTACCCGAATCAGGCATCAGGTATCAAGTATGCACTGAAACAACAACAACAACAGCAGCAGCAACAACAACAACAGCAAAAGTACACGCGCTGAACATTAAAAGCAAGCATAGCAAGAGAACATAAAGCATGACAAAAGAACATCAATAGTGAACAGGACATGGGGCATCAATATAATAATAGTACATCAAGACGAACATGACAAGGACGCATCAAACATGAAATCGGACATCAGAGGTGGCAATAGGACATCAAAGGTCATAATAGGACATCAAAGGTGATAATAGAATATCAAAGGTGATAATATGACATCAAAGGTGGTAATAGGACATCAAAGGTGATAATATGACAGCAAAGGTGATAATAGGATATCAAAGGTGACATTAAGACATCAAAAGTGACCACAGGATATTCAAGATGACCACAGGGCATCAAAAGTGACATTAAGACATAAACAATGACAACAAGAGTATCAGAGGTGACCATAGAAATCAAAGAGACCATAATTATGACATCAGAGGCGACAATGGAACATCAACAGTGATAAAAGAACATAAAAGGAGAAAATACGACATGACAGGGAACAATAGGACATCAAAGGTGATAACAGACATCAAAGGGGACAATAGGACATGACAGGGAACGATAGGACATCAAAGGTGATAATAGACATCAAAGTGATAACAGGACATCAAAGGTGATCATAGGACATCAAAGGCAACACTTAATTATCAAAGGGGAGCATGACAATCAGACATCAGGTGACGGATCACAACAGAACATCGAAGATAAACATGGGAATTAGATAACTGTGTAATCAGATAACTGTGTAATTAGATAACTGTATAATTAAACATGGCAGTTAGATAACTGTGTGACACACACAGTTTGACATCAAAGATGAAGGCTGCTGCAGGTTATCAAAAACAAAGACTGCAGTGGGAAACCAAAGGTGACAGCTGCAGTGGGACAGCCATGTAAATTCTACGGTGGGACAAAGTGGGACATCAAAGGGACAGTTGCAGTAAGACAACAATGTAAAGACTACAGTGGGGCACCAACATAAAGACTGCAGTGGGATATATAAAGTAACAGCTGCAACGACACATCCTTGCAAAAGCTGGAATTGGGAAGCAACAATGACAGCTGTAGGAGCATTTTGTATGTTTGTTCGTCGTGTTCGATGATGACCTCCAAAACAGCAGAGGAGGCAGCTGCTGTTTCAGAAACTAGGCAGAAATTTGAATATAGCGGAGATGCCTTGCCCACAGTACATTCCCACTCTCTCGGCCAAGTGGACATAAGGACAGTCAGTGTTGGAGATGTTCTCCAAAGGCCAATCCAGCCCCCAGGGCTGCAGCACATAAGGACTGTACGAGTCAAGCCTCCTAGTCAGAGAGTCATAGTCGATCACTAAAGACTAAGCTGTAAAGTGGAATTCCATGAGTGGGAAAGAAAGCCACTGGTCATACAACCTCTCTCTTTGCTGGTGCCCCCAGCGCCAATGGTTTAAGACAACAACATAAAAGACTGCAGTGGGACATGTAAACTGACGGCTGCAGTGGGGCAGGAACGTTAAGACTGCAGTGGGACATGTAGAGTGACAGCTACAGCAGCGGGGCAGCAAGATACAACAACACTGCAGTGGGACCTCCCAGGTCCCAGGTGCACAGAGAGCATCGCCAGCCTCAGCTCAGTGGCATGCAGGAAAAGCCAGGGCCCGCCCGCCCCAGCAGTCAGGACAGCAATGTATAACAAGCCACTCATACCCCGCTAATACCCCGCCACCTCGCGCTCTGCACGTGTCGCCCTGTCAATCAGCATCAAATCCCCCATTACCCCCCCCTTCCTTCCCACTCCCCTCACCCCCCCCCCCCCAGAGGTCACGCCAAGGGGGAGGGAGGGAGGGAGGGAGGGGTGTAGTGAGCCCAGTGCAGTGGCAGTGTTAGTGACCCGCGGAATGACGTAGTTCTGGTGATGGAGTGACCACAAGCTGACAGAGGGGTCCTGGGGAAAGCCATGATGTCACTGACCGTTCTTCCCCCCAGGGGTCATCATGGGTTCTCACGGCCAGAGGTAGGTAGGACTGTCCGAACGGCTCGATACACGGTCAGCTCACTGCTGTTGTATACATGGACTGGTCTCCACTGGCGCGTCACCTTCTCTGTGTAGCTGCAAACATTCTCTGTAACGACTGAAACACAACGGGGCTCAAACGCTGTGTCAATAGGCTCAATGTAATTCTGATCGAAGAGACTCTACCACACAGGTTTCGTAGACCGGTAAGGGTTAATTGGCTGTACTGGAAAAGTTGGGACAATGGGTGTATAGGCTGTGACAGAAGTTGTTCCAGGTATTGTGACTATTTGCGCGACATTGAAACGCAGTTCGTAGATGGGGAGATACTTGTGCTGTTTTCGTGTGGTGAAAGTATGATCATTTACAGACAGGTAGGGGGAGATAACTGTGCTGCCTTAATGTGGTGAAATTCTGATCATTGACAGGAAGGAGGAGATAACTGTTCTGCGCTAGTGTGATGAAATTGTGATCACTGATAGGGGAAGATAATTGTTCTGCCTTATTGTGGTAAAATGCTGATCACTGGCAGGTAGAGGGAGATAACTGTACTACCTTAGTATGGTGAAAGTCTTTAACAGGAGGAGATAACTGAGCTACCTCAGTGTGGTGAAATACTGATCATTGACAGGTAGGGGAGATAACTGTGCTGCCATAGTGTGGTGAAAGTCTTTAACAGGTGGAGATAACTGTGCTGCCTTACTGTGGTGAAATACTGATCATTGACAAGTAGGGGAGATAACTGTGCTGTCATAGTGTGGTGAAATTCTGATCACTGACAAGTGGAGATAACTTTACTGCCTTAGTGTGGTGAAAGTCTAAGACAGGTGGCGATAATTGTGCTGCCTTAGTGTGGTGAAAAATCAGATCACCAAAAGGTGCAAAACTGCTATAGTGTCTTTTAACTGAAGTCCTAACAAACATCGTCACAATAAAGAGAAACTAGACCATGTTCCCCCCATGAAGTTGGACTGTGGTAGAAAAACACTGAAATATCTACTACCTTTCAACTGTTCATTTATTTATGTGTAAAAATACGGAAAGAAAGACCATGGAGCTTCTCTGTTATTAATGAAGAGCAACTGCAAGTGAAAAGCCGAACAAAGGAAACTGAAACCACTGCCACTGGGGCAGGAGAAAGGACAAAAGAGGTACACATGAATTAGTGAGGAGATACACGTTGGAGGAGATACCACATTTCACCATTGCTGCTTCTACCAACACCAAACGACATAGACAAACAGTCAGGAGGTTAGTGGTCAATGAAGTCGGAATTTCCGACAGAAATGTTAAGCTAACAAAAAAGATACCGCGTGAAGAAAAAGACGAAAACAGCTAAGTGAATGGAATATATTTGTCAGAAATTTCAAAGGTAGAAACTGTAGACCAAACAGCCAAGTGGATGATACTTCATCAGGGAGAAATTTCAAAGGTATAAAATGTAGAACGGCATTTCAAAATCAAAACTTAACATGTTAAAAATCTCATCGTTTTCAACACATTACTCTTATTAAGAAGAGGACAGCTAACATCATAAGTTCACGCTTTAAAAAAAAAGGCAATTCAAAGAATTTTGCCAGTGTTACGTCTTAGTCTGATTCTTCCTTCTTTGTGTGTACGGTTTCTTCGACAGGAAAACAAACCACCCATTCAAGTGAACTATTCTGTTCAATGAGATATCGATTAACATTCATGTAGACTACTGACCAGGACACTAGCAGACAGAGCCACAAGCAGCCCACAACGGGGACACAGGTTTTACTTTTGATTTGATTTTATCACTTCTTCAACACTTCACCTGAATTTTTCAAACTCGTGGCAGTGAAGTCTGCAACTGCCATCTGCGAGTGTGGCAGCATCTTCTGGCGACCATCCAGAAAGCTGAGGAAGTCATTTTGTTTATGGATTTGACCCTGTGACAAGGTCGGTTGTGTCAGCCTTTCTGTCTGTCCTTTGGCAAAACTGTCAGTGGCACAGTGAACTGGTGGGTGAGGGGAGCTGGATTCTCGTGAAGAGAGGATGGAGGACACGCTAAGTTTTGACGGCAATTTCTCCAAAGTGAGTTTGTGAACACGTGTATTTTTGTTCGTCTTCGTTTTTTTATTTTTATGTTTTTCTTCTTGTCTGTAATGTCTCTTTCAAAATACGAGCATATTTTTTCTGCGCATTATTTTTGTTCTTCATTAATTATTAAAAAAAAATCAGTTTGTAAGAGTTTTTTTTTCTATTAGCATGTTAAAAAAACCCCTTTATAACAACTGACCTTTCGTTTATAGATGTCTTTATTTCCATATTTGTTTTGTTTCTTCCTGTTTGTCTTTCTGTCTTTCAGTCTGTCAATCTTTCCTTATTTTTTTCCCGTAAAGCATACCTTCTGTTTTGTGCGTGAAAGTCTGTCTGTGTCTTTCTGTCTGTATGTCTCTCTGGCTTTCTGTCTTTTCTTTGGTACGTCAATAAGAAGTTCTTTCTTTCTTTCTTTCTTTCTTTCTTTCTTTCTTTCTTTCGTTACTTAACAATATTTCTCATGCGTAACAGGTTCTCTTTGAAGGTTTATATGTCTTTCTCTTTGCTTTTTTGTTCTTTCCTTAATTCATTTCGTCTTTCTTTTTTCCTCGAAAATGTACTTCCTGATTAAGGGTTCGCGCGCTCGCTTATGTGTGTGTGCGAGTGCGCGCGCGCGCGCGTGCGTGCGAGCGTGGGTGTGTGTATAGAGGCATGCGAGCACAAATAATTCTGTCCATCTGTCTGTCTGTCTGTCTATCTATCTGAGTTCTCTGTTTATCTTTCTGTCCTGTCTTATTCATCTCTCTCTGTCTGCCTGCCTGTCTGTCTGTTAATTCCTGTCTATTGTTGTCTGTTGTTGGTCTGCCTGTCCTGTCTCTGTCTGCTATCTAATCTATCTATCTTATTCTATCTATCTATCTATCTATCTATGTCTATCTATCTATCTATCTATCTATCTAGTCTATCTACTCTCTCTATCGTCTCTCTGTCTGTTTGTCTGTCTTTGTCTGTCGATCCGTCCGTCCGTCGTCCGTCCGTCTGTCTGTCTTCTGTCTGTCTTATGCCTGATTGGCTGCCTGTGCCTGCCTGTCTGTCTGTCATGTCTATCTATCTATCTATCGTCTGTCTGTCTGCCTGCCTGTCTGTCATTCGTCTGTCTGTCTCTATCTGTTTGTTTGTCTGTCTATCTGTTTGTCTATCTATCTATCTATCTACCTACCTATCTATCTATCTATCTATCTATCTATCTATCTATCTATCTATCTATCTATCTATCTATCTGTCTGCCTGTCTGTCATTCTGTCTGTCTATCTGTTAATCTGTCTGTCTATATGTCTATCTGTTTGTCTATCTATCTGTCTCTCTATTTGTCAATCACTTATTCCCTTCTGAAAAGTGAGCACTCATTGTGGAATTTTTTTTGCAAAGTAACTGCAAGTGTCTGGCCAAAACTTCATTTTGTTCACCCACCCACCCACCCACATCCACACACGTGTGCACACACACACACACACACCACACACACACTGTACAACACACCCACCCCCCCCCCCACCCACCAACAAAACCAAACACCTCAACACACACCACCTCGCACCCACCCACCCCTTTCACCCACGCACACACACACACACACCACACATCCACCCACACAACAACTACAAAACCACACACACACACATAAACACACACCACACACCATCCCCCCACCCCCCATCAAACACCACACACCAAAACACACACGACACACACAAACACACACCTCACCACACACTAACTCGCAACCCACACCCACACTACAACCCCCACCACCCCACATACACAAACATACGTAGGTTTGATCTTTTTTCCAATTTTCCCTTTATTTTAATGAAAATAGTTTGTCACTAACGTCAACTTTGGTTGTTGTGGCGACATAGTAAACAAACAAACAAAAACAAAAAGTCCACTCTTTTTGTCGCTGACAAGAACGGCAAGTAATAATAATAATAATAATAATAATAATAACAACAACAATAATAATAATAGTAATTAAAAAAAAAAATAATGGATGGAATTTATATATAGTGGCCAAACAACATTCGAGAGTGGACGTACAGACATGGAACTGATGAGAGACACCCCTGAGGGTGGCTGAGAGACGCGAGGACTGGAGACAGGTGGTTGGTTGACAAGCTTCAGAAGGCGCCCCAAAGGATTCGGAATCTGAGGGATGGGTGACGGTGACGGCAAGTGGCCACCAGCATACACAGTCTAGTTGGCAGCCTCTTCATCATCTTAGCGAGAGCTCTTCTAGCCGTCGTCCCTTTATCTGACAGTGTGTCAGAGTTCTGCAATCTCCTCTGTCATTCCTGTACTAGGAACGGAGGAGGGACGGTGGAGGTAGGGATGGGGTGGGGAAAGGGGAGGTGGGGGGGAGGTGGTGGGGGGAGGAAGACGGGGGGGGGATGGAGGGTTGGGGCTCAAGCTTGTAGGTGATGCTAAGGAAGAGGGACGTGGGAGGTGGAGGGATGGGGAATGGTGGAGGGTATGGTGATGGTGGTGGTGTGTGGTGATGGTGGTTGGTGGTGGTGGTGGTGGTAGTGTGTGTGGTGTGTCGGGGGAGGGAGGGGGAGTTGTATGTATGTGTGTGTGTGTCGTGCGTGGTGTGCGTGGTGTGTGTGTGTGTGTGTGTGTGTCGGGGGGGGTGTGTGTGTGTGTGTGATGTGGTGTGTGTGTGTGTGTGTGTGTCGGACGAGAGTAGGTGTGTGTGATGTGTGTGTGTGTGTGTGTGTGTGTGTGTGTGTGTGTGTGTGTGAGTGTCGGGTGAGGGTGTGTGTGTGGGTGTGATGTGTGTATGTTGGGGGAGGTAAAGGGAGGGAGGAGGATGGGGATCAAAGCTTGTAGGTGATAGCTATGGAGGAGACGTGGGAGGTGGAGGATGGGGAATGTGAGAGGTATGGTGGTGGTGAGTGTGTATATGTGTGTGTATGTGTGCGTGCGTGCGTGTGTCGTGTGCTGTTGAATAAGTGTGTGTATAAAGTGTCTATATGTGTGTATGTATATGTGTGTGCATGTGTGTGTTCAGTGAATACCAGGAGGAGAGGGAAGGGGATGGATGGATGTGGACGAGGGGGGGGGGGGGGGGGGGGGGGGGGGGGTAGGGCAGTGGCCGAAATGATGAATTAGCGGAATCGTACTGGTCATCCTCGTCCGTTTCGTGTCCAGCACAGCATCTCTTGTTTATCAGATCTATATTAGCGGTAATATTTGATTTCTCATTGATGCCAGTACCTATTTGTAATCATGAACACGTTCGTCTTTTATATAATCAATGTACAGATCTGGCACAGGTCATGGATTTGTGCAAAAATCAAGCAGCATTTCCTCAGTCTTTTTAACATTAAAAGCGAAAGTGTTTTTTTTTACACCAGAAGGAAAACGCTTCAACTTTTTCAGAATACACGGGATGTGAGTTGTCAGGTTTGCTAGGGAGGAATCATCAGAATATCTAATCAGTGGTGTAATACTAAAACCAGTGCAGTAGCTAGTACATAGAGAGAAAAAGGATAGGAGACAGAACAGTGCCCTGAGGAGAACCAGTGGAGGTTGACTTTTCAGTTGATATTGCTTCTTGAAATCGGACACTCTGTGTCCGATGCATGAGAAAGTTCATAACCGAAAGAATGAGCCAAGGACAGGCATTCAGTGAAAGTAATTTGAGTGCTAAGACATGGGGCTGGACGGTATTGAAGGCAGAGGAAAAGTCAGAAAAGAGTAACTGAACAAAAGAGCCAGTTTTTTTTTCCTAAATGAGAGTATGCATCGTGCAACAAGGTGATAGTAGCATTGTTTGTGCTCCTGTTTGTTTTATATGCAAATTGGAGAGAAGCAATGCAGGAAGAAGTGCACAGAAAAATGCGTTTTAAACTAATGCGTTCAAAGCATTTCATAACTATCGCAGTGAAGGTCTGTAGCCATTCAGAAACTTAAGGCGACCGTTTTTTGGAACAGGCCAAATGATTGGCTTCTTCCAGAGGCTGGGCACACAGCATGTGTTCAGAGATAGCGACAACAGAACACTGAACACACGACACAACTGCTTAGCACACATCGTCAACAATCGTCCACCAAACACAATCCATGCTCACAGCTTTTTTTCACATGCAAACACTGATTTAAAACCTTTGGCAGTAAAGTCATCAGCATCTTGATATCAATATCGTCACAGACTTGTTTACGCATAAAGAAACAAGAGTCTAGAGCACGTATCCAAGATCTCAAAGTCGCAACAGAATGATTTGAATTCGTCGGAAAAGATCTGGTGTTCTTCTATGGTCATTGACTTGAGCTAAAAATGTCCTCTTGTTTTCCCTGTGAGTGTTATCAACGCCTTCATGCATTTACCTTTTTACCCATTTGAAACTGTTATTTAAGTTTTTGTTTGTATAACTATTTGCACTGCCGATTTTCTTTATATTTTTTTTTCTTCTGCACTGTTTTGTAAGGCATTCTCAACCGCTTGGAAACGATTTTTTCTTTTATTCAAGAAATAATTGTTTTAAATGATTTTGTATCCCAGGCTTTGTTGTTGAGGATACACCGATACAATTCTTTGAGGAATAATAATTCTTCACAAAAAGACATGTGAGAATGAACAACATCAGTCACTTCGTCTGTATTTTCACATGCATAAAAAACACATTCCAATCTGAGCTCTCGAAACAGCTTTTCAACTCTTCCTCGCACTCATTCATCTACAATTTTACTCTCACTCTCTCTCTGTCTCTGTCTCTCTCTCTGTCTCTCTCTTTCTACAACAGGATCTGTTTTCATTTAGGTTTGTTACGCGGGCATGAGGTAGACTGTGTTATGATCTGATGTGTAAAGAGGCGGAAGAACAGATTTTTAATGCTTGTTAAAAGTTTCCAAAACACTTGTCTGAAATTTGTTTTTGACGTGTTAAACAAGTGACGTATTGTTTACAAGCAGGTAAAACATGTCTTAAGTCTCAGAGGTTAAAAATCGCCCTGCACAAAACACAGCGAGTCGGAGGCTATGGTGTGCAGCATGGCACTGAATACAATTATTATTTAAGATGCAATACTGCACAGCACACTACCAAGGAATGCAATACGAAGCATTTTAACTACACTACACTACGCTACGCTACACTACACTACACTACACTGCATTACACTACACTACATTACACTGCATTACACTACACTACACTACATTACACTGCATTACACTACACTACACTACAATACGCTACACTACACTACGCTACACGCTACACTACACTAACAACTACACGCTACGCCATACACTACACTACAGCATACACTACGCTACACTACACTACACTACACAACACTACACTGCATAACACTACACTACACCTACCTACGCTACATGACACTACACTACACTGCATTACACACTACACTACACTACGTTACACTACACTACACTACACCTACGCTACACTACACTACACTACAGTACGCTACACTACACTACACCACACTACGCAACACTACACTAAAATACGCTACACTACACTACACTACGCTACACTACACTACACTACACTACGCTACTTTACACTATTCTACCCTACCCTACGCTACACCACACCACACTACACTACGCTATGTTACACTACACTACACTACGCTACACTACGCTACACTACACTTCACTACACTACACTACACTACACTACACTAGTGGGAACAAATGACAAAATTTACAAAACCGCATGTACAAAGGGACTGGACATAAAAAAATCACATCTTCTGCTCACTTTAAAATCCGTTTTGCCTTTCGTGAGAGTGTCATTTTGTAGCGGTAAGAACAAGATAAACGAGCTTTTAAACACACACACACACACAGACACACATGCACACACAGACACATACACACACACACAACAACAACAACAACCAAACATGCACACTGATGCGTAATTTAAGACATTATTCCTGAATCGGGATGCGGCTACCTGAATGGTACAATCGCTCTCTCTCACCCACAACACACCACTACACACACGTTAACACACACACACACACACACACACACACACACATACACACACACACACGCGCGCGCGCGCGCACATGCAAGCATACACACACATACACACACTACACACACACACATCACTCACACAATACACGCGCACACACACACACACACACACACACTACACACTACACACACACACACACTACACACACACACTCACACATACACGCGCACACACACACACTACACTACACACACACACACACACACTACACACACACACCACACACACAACACACACACACACACACACACACACACACACACACACACACACACGCGCGCGCGCACGCGCGGCTACCTGAATGGTACATCGCTCTCTCTCTCTCTCTCACACACGCACGCATACACACACACATACACGCGCGCGCACATGCAAGCATACACACACATACACACACACTACACACACACACACACACACAATACACGCGCACACACACACACACACTACACACACACACTACACACACACTACACACACACACTACACACTACACTACACACACACACTACACACACACACTACGCACACACACTACACACACACTACACACACACACACACACACACACACACTCACACACATACACGCGCACACACACACTCACCCTCACCCTCCACACAAACACACACACACACACACACATACACTACACACACACACACACATACACTACACACACACACACACACACACACACACACACACACACACACACACACACACACACACACACACACACACACACACAACACACTACACACACACTAGTTTAATTCGACAGACGGTGAGATACCGCAACAGGAGCACAGACCAGCGGATAAAAAAAAACAGCAATCGTTAATTTCCTACAATATTTATCTTGTGTAAATATACCGCCCCCCCCTCATACTTCTTCCACACCCCACCCCTCCCCTCCCCAAGTGATCAATACAGGGCTTACGAGAAGGGAAATAATTTGCCTTGTCAGTCCCGCAATATCGGTGCCCTAAATACTCGTTAGCTCCCTTGCCTCCGAAAAAAACGACGAACGAAATGCAAAAGTTCGTTATAGCCAAGTTTTACTGAGTAAAGGAACTGTTCTTCCAAGTATCTAAAAATGAAATGAAGATAAAAAGTTAAAAAAAAAGAGAGATGAACAGGTCTTGAATATTGTCATCCAATGATGTACATACCACAGTCCATATTTTATATATAATTTATTTATTCTTTTATTTCGAAGGTAATGAAGTAAGAACTCATGAGCTTTTTTACATCTAGTACCCGTGTGTATGCAGTTTTTTAAATTTTGTCATCCATTCCCACCGGCACACAATGTTCTTACGAAAAGCCGAACAGGATTTAACGTGTGCGCAAGATGTTCTGCTTGCGTTCGCACACGGGACCTCGGTTTATAGTCTCATCCGAAGGACTTTGGGGGAGAGTGGAGCCGGCACTGATGTTAACTCCAGGGGAAAATATCCCCCTGAACGGGATTTGAACCCGCCTCTCTTTCCAGCGAAATCATTTCAATGTTAGAATTTTCTTTCTTTCTTTCTTCCTTTCTTTTTTTCTTCCTTCCTTTCTTTTTTTCTTCCTTCCTTTCTTCCTTTCTTTCTTCTTCATCATCTTCTTCTTTCTTGTTCTTGTTTTGAATACAGTGGTGCTTTGCTTTGCTATTATTACTCAATGTTTTGATATTGTCAGTCTTATACCCGTATATCACTGTTATAATATTATTCAATGTTTAGTACTCTTAAAATACATAGCGTATATTTGATCATATGCTCAAAGCTTAATACTAACACACCAATTTGTGATTGATATTGTCATGCCAGTAATACCATCAAGTAAAAGACTGCTTATATTTGCTCAAACCATTTATTATTCAATACTATTATATCATTTGCTCTAAACACACTCACACACACACACACACACACACACACACACACACACACACACACACACACACACACACACACACACACACACACACACACACACGCACGCACGCACACACCACGCACGCACGCACACGCACACACACACGCACGCACGCACGCACACAAACTCGCGTGCGCGCCCACATTTTCACTCACATACCCACACTCACTCACACACACTTACACACACATACACACATACAGAGAGAGAGAGAGAGAGAGAGAGAGAGAGAGAGAGAGAGAGAGAGAGAGAGAGAGAGAGAGAGAGAGAGAGAGAGACAAGACAGACAGACAGACACAGAGAGAGAGAGAGAGAGAGAGAGAGAGAGAGAGAGAGAGAGAGGAGTTATATAATATATCAGTAATTACTTTATGACTTACACTGCATGGTAAATGGGGAGGAGGGGGATAGAAGTGGAAGGAGGGGGAGGGGATGCAGATATAGAGGGGGGTTGGGTGGGGACGGGTAAGAAGTGGGGGGGGGGGTGAGGTGATTGTGTCAGGAAATGGGTTCATAAATCGATCTTGGGCAATGACATTATCCCTGGAGTGTCGTGACGTCTGCACAGGGAAGAAACGAATGATTCACTGGGGACTCGCATGTTGTGAGTCTTCCTGTTGTATTTTCCATTTAGTAACTTTTAAATTTTATTTTGTTCTTTTATTTCGAGGACAATATAATAAGCACTCACGTGTTGGTTTCCCCCCCACCCAGTCCTTGTGTGTGTGTGTGTGTGTGTGTGTGTGTGTGTGTGTGTGTGTGCGCGTGTGTGTGTGTGTGTGTGTGCAGTTTTGTCACTTTTGTCCTCCGTTCTCACCAACAAACAATGGCCTACTCTTCCAAAAAAGCGGTACAGATTTTAACGTGTGCGCAAAATGTTCTGCGTGCGTTCGCACACGGGACCTCGGTTTATAGTCTCATCCGAAGGACTTTAGGGGAGAGTGGAGTCGGCACTGATGTTAACTCCAGAGGAAAAATCCTCTTGAACGAGATTCGATCCCGGGTCGGCAGATTACGAACGCATCATCACGCTAACCACCAGGTTGTCACCGTCCTCCCCTGTGAGTTCGTATGTATATGCTTGCAGTGCCGTCAGCGCCTGGGCTTTATCACAGTTCTTGATTAAACCATTGACGCTGGGGGCAACAGCAAAGTGAGAAGCTGTATGACCAGTGGCTTTCCCACTCATGGAATTCCACTTTACAGCTTAGTCTTTAGTGATCGACTATGACTCTCTGACTAGCAGGCTTGACTCGCACAGTCCTTATGTGCTGCAGCCCTTGGGGCTGGTTGGGCTTTGGAGAACATCTCCAACGCTGATTGTCCTTATGCCCACTTGGCCGAGAGAGTGGGGATAGACTGTGGGCAAGGCATCTCCACTATAATCAAATTTCTGCCCAGTTTCCAAAACAGCAGCTGCCTGCTCTGCTGTTTTGGAGGTCATCGTCGGACACGACGGACAAACATACATATGCTTGCACCAGAGCTTGATACAGGGGAAGCCTTTTCCTTACTTTTTCTGTCTGTTGTTGTTGTTGTTGTTGTAGGAATGATATAACAAGTACGATGGAACCAGAGGACAGGCAGGGAATCGTAACAATACATCACTGACATTTTTATAACGATATGCCGGGGCAAGAGAATGGGTGGGTGGGTGGGGTGGGAGGGGGAGGGGGTGGGGGGTGGGAGCTGAGAGGCGGGAGTTTTTGACGAGGCGAAGGGGGGGGGGGGGGGATAGGAGGGGATGGAGAGAGGTGACGGTTCCAGGAAGGGAACTGATAATCACGTGATACTGCGTGAGTGATAGCGTCCCTTGAGTGTCGTCTGCTGGGAGGGCAAAATGATTACATATGCACAGGGTCAGGAATTGGTCATCCCCAGTCTTGCATTTGTGTGTGTGTGTGTGTGTGTGTGTGTGTGTGTGTGTGTGTGTGGGTGGGTGGGTGTGGGTGTGGGTGTGTGTGTGTGTGTGTGGTGTGTTTTGTGTGTGTGTGTGTGTGTGTGTGTGTGTGTGTGTGTGCAGAATATTGATCAGCTTGCACACAGATGTTGTTGTTATCACAAAAGTTCATTTATAGGTTGCTAAAAACATTAACGTTTTGTTTTGGAGGGTAGAATATTGATTAAATTACGCGGATACTGTTGTCATCACAAAGTTAGTTTATGATATACACCCGTATGTGCGTTTTCTTTGCCAATTTTTTTTCATATCGTTTTTGGGGTATGAAAAGTATACCAACTATCAACTATTAAAACATTACAGAATTGTTGAATTTGCTTTTGAGAGTCCAACATATTTTTTTGTAAACAGAACTATGCTATATATCTCTCACCCTCTCTCCGTGTCTCTGTCTCTCTCTGTGTCTCTGTGTCTCTCTTTGTCTCTCTGGGTCTCTGTGTCTCTCTGTCTCTCTTTTTGTCTCATTCTGTCTCTCTCTGTCTCTCTCTGTGTCTCTTTCTCTCTTTGTCTCTCTCTGTCTCTGTTTATTTATTTATTTATTCTTATATATCGAGGATAATGGAATAAGCACTCATGTGCTTTTTTACATCCAGTCCCCGTGTGTATGCAGTTTTGTCATTTTTGTCATCTGTTTCCACCGGCACACAATGGCCTACTCTTCCGAAAAGTGGAACAGGATTTAACGTGTGCGCAAGATGTTCTGCATGCGTTCGAACACGGGGCCTCGGTTTATAGTCTCATCCGAAGGACTGTCTGCATGTCTCTCTCTTTCTCCAGTGAAATCACATTGATTTCCAGGTGGGATGAGTGACTAAGAGTGCATATTGTGGATGACGACCCACCCCTACCCCCCTCCCCCCACTCTCCCTAGGGTGTTAAGCTGGGGAACGCACACGAACATGGTAGTAGTAAAAACAGCAAGGCATAGCCACAACTCAGCAGGAAGCCCTACCGACGTATCAGTACACTTCTTCACCACGTACACGTGATGGGGAGGGGAGTGGGGGGGGGGGGACCGGGGCACTTGGGGGACTGAGGAGGGGATCAATGCGATGGGGGGTGGTGGGGGGGGGGGGGGCGGGGGTGAGGAGGGTTGTGGGAGAAGGGGGGTGGGGTGGGGAGATGTAGGCAAAGAAACCAGGAAAACGAATTCGTATTTGATAGTCAAGATCTCTTGTTGATTCCAGATTGTTGCAGAAAGCTAAAAAAAAGCGAGGTAGGAGTAGAGGAAGCTGGTTGCAAAATCTTCAGTGCTGCGCTCCCCCCCAAAAAGGGCCTACGAGACTACTGGGATAGATGAAGGTGGTGAAGATTCTAGATGGATACTGTCCCCGGGAGGAGAGGGGGCAGGAGGAGGGGGAGGAGGGAGGGGGAGGAGAGGCAAATATGGAAGGGAATGAATGAATATTTGATATTCAAGATGGATACCGTCCCTGGGATGTGGTCCACAAGGAGAGCACCTTGAGCATCTTGGCCACGCCATAGCGCGTTCGCTCCGCTTCTCTCATTTCCCAGGAGAAACATTTTTGAACACTTCGTTACTGACTAAGCTACTGTCGACATCGCAATTTCTGGTAGAATTACCAATAGAGAGAAATGCCAGGACATCAGACACACTCATTTCATGACAGATTCCATCAGTGCCGACTCCACTCTCCCCCGAAAGTCCTTCGGGTGTGATTATAAAATCGAGTTCTCGTGTGCGCACGCACGGTGGAACATCGTGCGCACACGTTAAAAACCCGTTCCGCGTTTCGGAAGAGTAGGCCATTGTGTACCGGTGGGAAGGGATGACAAAATTTACAAAACTGCATACACACGGGGACTGGATGTTAACCCCCCCCCACCCCACATGAGTGCTTATTCCATTATCCTCGAATTGGAAGAATAAATAATAAATGAATAATAAATAAATACATAGAATAGAAATCCTGTACCACAATGTTTCATCAAACAACATTTTTTTTTCAATTTCCAGAGAGAATCGGACATTTCTCGTCTGATATGAGTTAACTTGTTATGTTTGTTGTTGTTGTTGCTGTTGTTGTTGTTGTTTTCAGTCACAAACACCGCTATTTTTTTTTTTAGGTCTTAGATGCTGGATTTTCTTCCATTTGAAGAGCCTTGTATATGGTTTTCCCATGTCGCGGTGACCATCCAGGTTTGACCTGCATGGCTGGCTGGTATAGGACGTTTTCCCCTCGTGGCGATGCCGGGGGCCTGTCAGTATAAATAGCATCCTCCACCTTCTTGGAATTGTGTGCCAGGAATTCCCTCTTTTCTATCCCTCTCTTTGTTCATACCTTGTTTCTTTTCATCCTGTTACCTTCTTCTTGTCTTTTTTCTGCCTTTTTGCTACATCGTCTTACCTTCCCTCCCCCCTTCCCAAAAAGACTTATAAAATAACAATTCTCTCGCACAGAGAAGTCGGATGCGCTGGGCCTGACTTGTCAGGCGCTTTAAGCGCAACGCATTTTCGCTCATATGACAGTCAATAATAGTTGCTGTTTGGGCACTCGACGAAGAAGAAGTATAGGGGGGGTTGATGCAAGAACTACTGAAGAGTTGGTTTTTAATCTTGGTGATTTAATATGAATATATATCTACACTGTTTTAATCTGAACCTTAACTTCAAGCGAAGTGACAGGCCTGATGTGGTCTCTTTGGTCGGCGGGGCTATAGACAATAATATGGTAGAATCGAAACATCCCCGAAGTCGGAATGCGGCTACCTAAATGGTGTGTGTGTGTGTGTGTGTGTGTGTGTGTGTGTGTGTGTGTGTGTGTGTGTGTGTGTGTGTTTGTGTGTGTGTGTGGTGTGTATGTGTGTGTGTGTGTGTGCGTGTGTGTGTGTGTGTGTGTGTTTTGTGTGTGTGTGTGTTGTTGTGTGTGTGTGTGTGTGTTTGTGTGTGTGTGTATGTGCGTGTGTGTGTGTTTGTGTGTGTGTGTGTGTGTGTGTGCGTGTGTGTGTGTGTGTAGGGGGGGAGGGGGAGCCAGTCGCATACGCAAAAAACACACCCACTGATGAACCGTTGAAGCTCTTTCCAAGGAACAACAAAAAAGAATAACAAAAAACAATAACAAAAAACATTAACAAATTCACGTTTCTTTTTTGTTGTTGTCTTACTTGACAAAAAAAGTATCAGGACCCCTCTCCCCCCTCCCCCTCCCCTCCCTCCCCATTTCCCGAGCAATTCATGCCAACTAATCCAATAATGAACGGCTGAAATTGTGTGTGTGACACTTAATCGCATAATTTTGCTCAAAAACATTATGGGATATAAATAATTCAAGTTTGACAGAGAATTCTATGTTTCCGTCAGCTATGGTTTAGACGATCGATTTGACATGCTGAGAATAATAATAATAATAATAATAATAAATAATAAAAACCCATCAGATAATATTTTGGCCAAATTTTGAGTTGTGCATACGTTTTTCATTATTCAAACAGTCTATTTTTTTAAAACCAAATTGTGGACGTAGTTGTTTGGTCAGGTTATGGCGAGAGAGATGAAAACGAAACTAACGCGTGTGTGTTGTGTGGTGTTGCATGCGTGTGTGTTTATGTGTGTGTGTATGAAACAGAGAGAGAGAGAGAGAGAGAGAGAGAGAGAGAGAGAGAGAGAGAGGGGGGGGGGCGTAGAGAGAGAAAGAAAGAGACATAGAGAGACACAGACAGATGGAGATAGAAAAAGAGAGACACAGAGAGACACAGAGAACAGATACAGAAACAGAGAGACAAAGAGATAGAAACAGACAGTGTGTGTGTGTGTGTGTGTGTGTGTGAGTGTGACTGCGCGCGCGTTTGCGTGCGACCGTGCGACCGTGCGACCGTGTATGTGTCTTGTGCATATAAATATACGCCCCAAACTTGTGCTGTACATATGACACTGTTTTGGCCAACTTCCCCCCACCCTCCCACCCGCCCCCCCCCACCTCCAAATGCAACAACGACGATGACAATACAGCTGCAGAGCAGAAAGCTATAACAATTTATCAATACATTTTTAGTGTGTGTGTGTTTTTTTTTTTAACGTACCATGGGGATGATGGGTGAGGGTGAATAAGAGAAGGGGTAGGGGAAGGGGAGGGGGGTTGGGACCGAGGGGGTTGGCTGGGGATCTGGCGAAGGGGTGGGCGGGGGGGGGGGGGGGTTGGGGAGGGATGAGGGTGACACGGAATGTATTACTATTTGATTTTCCGACAATATCATCCTGGGGATGTGATCTGCACAGAGAGCGATGGATGATATATTCCCAAAGTTATGAATTGTCCTTTTTTTCCCTTTTCGTTTCTTAAGAATAGTTGTGTGTATGTTCCAAAATTTTTGTTGTTGTCTTCAATATTTGGTTTTTGGATTTTCTCATATCATTCGTTGAACACAGAAAGAAATCAATGGAGTTTCTGAAATTTTCTGGAATTTGAGGAAGTAGAAGATATTTTTTTTGTATTGTGAAGATGTTTATCTTGTTGATTTGATACTGTAAACAATAATAGCGTCACCTGTTGGAAGGTTGTTTTGTTTTTTCTTGTCATTCATTCATTCATTCATTCATTCATTCATTCATTCATTCATTCATTCATTCATTCATTCATTCATTCATTCATTCTTTCGTTCATTCCTTCCTTCCTTCCTTCCTTCCTTCCTTCCTTCCTTCCTTCCTTCCTTCCTTCCTTCCTTCCTTCATTCATTCCATTCATTCATTCATCCAGTCATCCATTCGTTCCTTCGGTCATTCATTCATGAAGAACATAATTATAACATTGACGATTTTATATTTTTTTCAAAATACTTCACCGCACATGCAGCCATACTCCAACTTCAGAGGATTTCTCCTCCTTTCTAGGAGAGTGAATGTTGTTATGCTAAGAGCTTGTCATGGCTGAAGACAACCTCAACACAACATTTTACAACATCAGGTAAAAAAAAGGGTAAAGGTGTCCGATAACCTATAAGCTCCTAGGGAAGCGAGACGTAAGAACTTCTCCAGGGGCCAGCATATTAAGGGCGGCGCCCATCTTCTCTCCCTCGCTGCTTTACCTTCCCTGACCCTAAAGAGGGCAGGTACCCATTTACAGCTAGATGAACTGGGGGGACTGTACTGAAGCCAAGGTACGCAAACGGTCACCCATCCAAGTGGTAACAACCACGCTCGACGCTGCTTAACTTGGCTGGGGGAAAGCGAGTGCTCTGACCATTGAGCTATCCGGTTCCCTTTACAATATAACAATATTTTAATGTAGGCTTTGGCATTTAGTTTACATCAATAACTGACACAGCTTTTGGCTTGGGTTGGATGCTGATTATAAAGTCACATTGTCAGCCAAAAGGTCTTGCCTTTTCCTCATATTATGTGGGTTGAGTTAAAGTCATGCACAATGGTGTAATGATGTGGGGGATCTTCTGCAGAGTTTTGAAAGTTAGGAAATGATGCAACTTATTCATATATTCAATTTTGGGTATTACGCACAAAATGATGGTGTAAATTTCCATGCAGTTTTTTTTCCTTTTAGGAAAAAAAGGTGACAAGAAAAAAAAGTAAAAGTAATTCATAAGTGTGTGTGTGTGTGTGTGTGTGTGTGTGTGTGTGTGTGTTTTGTGCGTGCACGCGCGAGGGTACGCGGGCGTGCGAGCATGCGGGCGTGGTGTGTGTGAGTGCGTGCATGCATGCGTACATTCGTGCATGTGTCTGT
>CM054135.1:39078383-39080883 GCA_028751875.1 Rapana venosa | reverse complement strand
TACCAAAGTTCATAAACTTCGAAAAGATGTACACACCATGTGCAAAACTGGACAGTATGATGTAACAGTGGAGGACCATAATGACAGATATCGAGGTGCCACACAGGATGGCTTTGTTATAAGAATTGTTTTCTGAACAGTGTGTGGATGGATTACATTGAAATTCCAGCTCATAACCAGAAGAAGCAGGATGTTGCTTTTCCTGAATTGTCAATCCTTGCCTTTGTGCACATCAGTTTTTAATAATTCCATAGTCGTGTGATGTGGTATCGTTAGACATTCGATGTAATAGAGTATAAAGTATTATTTTTATGTATGTATGTGTGTGTATGTATGTATGTATGTATGTATGTATGTATGTATGTATGTATGTATGTATGTATGTATGTATGTATGTATGTATGTATGTATGTATGTATGTATTTCTTTTATTTCGAGGATAATGGAAAAAACACTCATGTGCTTTTTGTTTTACAGAAGTGATGAAATGTAGGGAAGTATACTGTAATATGTTATACTTTCCTGCCCCTCAAACAAAAACAAACAAACCAAACCAAAACAAAACAAAAAAACCAAGGAAGCAAACAAACAAACAAAATTCTTAAAAAAAATCTAATAAAAAGAAATCTACTTACCACAAACAAGGAGTAGAAGGACCACAGCAAACATACTTCCTCTCCCGAACTTTGGTCACTGAAGAATTCAGAACGAGCACCCGAGAACGCCTGGACTTGTCCCCGGTATTTATACTGGCGACCAACAAGAGGCAGCAGTGAACGTTAAAGATACAACAGCTGCCTACAATCTGCCATTGGCCAGAAATGAGAGATGACTGGTAGCGAATATACAGGCAAGTCCACCATCTGTCTTCAAGCGGTCAAAACCCCTAGCTCCAGCTGTGATAAACAGACAAACGGTGAGTTGCGTGTTTTTTTTTACAGGAACCAACATCTGTTTGTCCTCACACAAGGACGATCCAGTACCATCATTATGTTTATAGCCACACTGACCACAGAGGCCATAATAAATGATCAGACCTGTTGCCTGGCTAAGAGTGAAAGCCCATATTATTAGAGTCATGCAGCTATAATATGTGAATTAGGAAGCCAACATTGAAATATCCTAATTGTTCCTCGTGTCAACGCCCTGGCCAAACCTTGAAAGGGCCAGCCACCCCAGGTTGGTCACCGCGTAGTGGATTTCAGGGGACACATGGTACAGCATGCTGTGATAACAGAGGAGATCCTCGAGCAGCAAGAGTCACGAAGAATTGATTGTTCTTCATGTGGACCGACCACCCCCATCCCTCCCCCCCAAAATCACAAAACCCCCAGAAAATACCCTAACCAACCCAAAACAAAAAAGCCTCACAAAAAATACAACAAAAAGATTTAAAAAACAACAACCCAACAAAAACAACGGAATCGGAATTGGTACCCCAACAAAAACAACGGAATCAGAATCGGTACCCCAACAAAAACAACGGAATCGGAATCGGCACCCCGACAAAAACATCGGAATCGGTAGTGACGTAAACTGAAGTCCAGCAGGATGGCTTCATCAAAATAGGACAGCAGCAGGGGTAACCTTTCATTACTCTAGGGGTCTGCTTCAGGGCGCTTTGTCCTGTTGTTTCTCCCACTGACCACACCTGGACCACACGGATCGGTCAGCAATAGCGTGACATGACACAAGACCACATGGTCATATCATAACAATAGTGGTGATCCCAAAACCAGACCATGCAGTCACCTACAGCTTCACACACTTCTGTTGCAGACCTAGTTTCGATTCTACGCCAAGCACCTCCACCCCCTGCCCCCCCTCCTCTGTCCACCCGTGTTCTGTTTTGTCAAACGACCCTGTGTGCTATCTAAGTGTGTTGTGTGTATAAATTTGATATTTGTTTATCTTGATATTTGTGGATGGTTGCATGCGTGTGAATGATTTGAATGCAAGCGCTTTGATTTGTTTACTTTACAAGATTCAGAGCTATATAAATTCCATACATTATTATTATTATTTCCACGACTCCTAAAACTTGCAGAAACTTACTACACGCCCAGAAACAGTTTTGGTTTGGTGTTGGATCAGAACAGGCACCACTGAACACCACCAAAGTGACCCAGCAGCAGTGCAGGGCCCCTCCACTGTTGTCCAGAGATAACGCGTCCGACTTAGAAAGTTAAAAGATCGTGGGTTCAATTCTCCTTTAGACCATGAATGATGGTCTGGATTTTAGTCTTTCAGATGAGATGATAAATCCAGGAATTGAAGGAGACATGATTTTAAGGCATAGAAAAGTTGTCCATGGACGAACATTTTGTATGGGAAAAATATATTTTGAGGAGATGTAATAATAAGGATAATGATAACAGTAATAGCAACAATAACAATAGTACATTTTTTTTTAGTAATAACAATAATAATAATGATACTACTACTACTACTACTACTACTACTACTACTACTACTACTACTACTACTACTACTACTACTA
>CM054135.1:39045883-39075883 GCA_028751875.1 Rapana venosa | reverse complement strand
GTATGTGCGTGTGCACTGTTAATAAAATGAAAAAAGTGAAAAAACCCGTCTAGGAACAGTTGTATGCTGTGAACGTGTGCAGACCCTCAAAGGATGCCAAGCGGAAGTTGGCAGCACGTGACATTCGTGCTGATCTCCCTTGTGTGGGTCAGAAAGTCATTTCCGCTCTCCAAAAGCCTCAGGCCAGGTGGTCAGCTAGACAAACACAAGGTCTCCTTTGGTTTGGCTCTCGGCTTTTAACGCTTGATCGCTTTTACCACTGTCTGTTGTTTGTTTATCGTGTTTCCTTTGTAAACAGTTGACTTAACAAAAGGCTAGAGGCATAGAAAGCACACACATTACACATACATGTGTGGGTTTTCACACACACACACACACACACGTGCACATGTTTGGAAAGAAGTTTGCCAGAATGTCTGTGTGTTAAGACTTAATCAATGATTGTAAATGGGTGTTATGAAACATTTTTGAAACAAAAAGGAGGAAGAGAATATATCTGAGAGAGAGCGAACTTTTCATTTTACGGATATTTTGAGTAGAAGAAACCAACCAAAGAAATAAAATAAGATAAAAGAAATCAAACCAAACCAACTAAAGCTACTTACATACCTTTGTACTTAAAAGACCTACCTACCTCTCTCCCTCACTAATAGATGACAATACTACTTGTATACACATACATACCTACATCCCCGAAAATAGGAATGCGGATACCTTCATGGTGGGCAAAAATGGTTGCATACGCAAAATCTCACCATTGTCGAACCTCAGAGCCCTAGCCGAGGAACGAAAATAAAAACTACATCCATCCATCCATCCATCCATTCATCCATCCATCCTTACACGTACTACAGATAAAACCACAGAGGTCAGTCAAACTAGTCTTCTCCAAAGTGCAGCAGTGTGCTATATTCATATCTGTTCTATCCCCTTGTGAATTGGCTGCCACTGACAGATCTGAAATTCATCAGTTTCCTCTATTTCATTCCGGCTGGTTATTTCCTTTCCAGAATGAGATTTGGACATAGCAGTATATTTCACTCAGCCAAAGTTTGAAATGCTTTCATAATCTCATTCCTCACCATTTTCTTTGTCAGACCTGGTACTTCTCCTTTGTTTTTCCATTGTTCTTGATATTTCCTGGTCCTTCATCTCCTTCTTTTTCCTTTTGCCTACCTGTTTAAATCAAAATACATCCCCAAAGTCGGAATGCGGCTACCTTAATTAACGGTGGGGGAAAAAGCAGGTGCATACGCATACGTGATTGCCCTTCATGGGATGATTAAAGTGTTTTTGACTCGACATGACTTGACAATCTCACCATTGGTGAGCCTCAGAGCTCTAGCCGAGGAACGGGTGAAAAAAAATCAGCACACGTTATGTCGCTACTCAGGTTGAGTAAATACTTCACCATGTTTGGAAATTCAGACTTGGGTAGCTCTTAGCACTTCGATTTTGTTTGCTTCAAATATTGGCTATCATAAAAAAACACTTTTATTGTCTCTAGGTGTTCCCCATCTGTGTGTTGTTTGAAAATTCAAAATTCAGCCATTACCAAAGCTTCTTAGTTTAGTTTTATGTTGTTGAGGTGGCTTCGGTTATGCCAACATGATTTTCACGTGTCCTATTTGCATAGTACCTTCCTGGGTTGCCAACGTCTCTATATTTCGCACAAATTAGTGTAATGCAGCGCGTCTTGTTGGGATTTCCGTATGGCAGTTTTTCGGGACTTGATCGCGAAACTTACTGAAAAGAATGTCATGTATTGGCAAAGACAGAGCTAACCTATCACTGATCTATCACTGGATCAGGTTTTGTCCGAACCATCACAATTGTTAGACATTGTCTTAGAGCTAGTAAGAAGTCCGATAATTCAGTAGTTGTAGTTTGTTACCGTTAGTTTTATATTTCAACGGTGTGTTATCTGACATTGTTTCAGCTATTGTTTAGTTTTGGTGTTGGTTTTTTTTTTTTTTGGGGGGGGGGTGTCTAAAATCACGTAATGTGTAAGACGTTAAACTGAAGATATCACAGAGCTATAGACAAATTCATTTTTCTGGATGGCATTATATAGCATTTTTTGATGTGATTTGTTAGCTGATATCAGACAAGTGCAAGTTCGTTTCCTGTACTGAGTAATCTTTCACACTATGCTCGGATTCCTGTCTGCCTTTGTTTCTTCCTGTCTGCTTTTCTACTTTCGTTCCATTTTTACTTCTCACATCGCATAACTTTTGTGTTATGTTGTGCAGGTTTTGCTATCATATTGCATGCTACTATTCTTATATACTCCACGTGTCTTTATCATATCATTTTATATCTTTTTGTTTCTTGTTATGTTTAACATAGCCTTCCTGTCATATTCAGCACCTCATTATTTTTTTTTCTTTTTCACCATCATATTATACCTTTGTTGCGGGCCTTATTCTGCCTTTAGTTCTTCTTCTATTGTACATTCATCTGTCAAAATCCATCTTACTTTTCCTTGATCTTATTCTGTCTCTAGTTATTCTTATATTGCAAATTCATCAAAGTCCACCTTACTTTTCGTCCTGTCATGTCATACCTTTCTTGAAGTTGATGTGCTTATTTTCTCTCCTGTCATTCTATTTTCCTGTCCTGCCATAATGTATTCTTTTTTCTGCTATGTTCTGTCGTTCTTTTTTGTCATGTCTACTGTCATTTACTGTCACACCCTTATCTTTAAGACTATTTGGCAAACATGTTCTATTTGACAACCATTTCGAGCAGTTGATGTTTGTTCTTTTTGGTTAGATTATTCATTTCTGTCAGTCTGTATTTTACTGTTTTTTTTTCAGCTGCTGCGATCTTTTGGTTTATTCCATTTCCCCCTCCTGTCGTTATCTATGTTTTTATGTCACATTGTTTGCTTTTGATCACCTTATCTTTTCTTCTTGTCACATGCTTCTCTTTGTTTCCGTCATCTTTCTTTTCTTCCCATTCTGCCTTTCTACATTATTATTATTATTTTAAAAAAAAATCATGTTTTGCCATTTTGCTGTCATATTCTTATCTATCTTTACAGTTATATTCTGTCTTTCCTGTCAGGTGTTATTGTCGTCATATTTTTCTTTTCCGTTCAGTTGTGTTATATTTTCCCTTCATTGTTTACCTCTCTGCCATCATGATCTACTTCCCCTTCCACAACTTCTTGCTGCGCGTTTTTATTTTATCTTGACGATAATGGAATACGCCTTTATGTGGTTTTTCTTACAAACGGTCCCCTTGTGCATGCGATTTTGTAAATGTTGTTATCCATTCCCACCGGCACAAATGGCCGCGCCTACTCTTTCCAAAAGCAGAACAGGTTATAACGTGCGCGAGAGATGTTTTGCGTGCGTTTGCACATGGAGCCTCGGTTTATAATCTCATCCGAAGGACTTTCGGGGAAGTGGAGTCGTGCGATGTTTAACTCCAGGGGGAAAAATACCTTGAACGGGCATGTCGGTGATGGCTGGAACGTGGGCTCGAACCACGGGCCATCAAATCACGAGCACAGCTCGCAACGCTTTAACCACCAGGCTATCCCGTCCCCTGTGCACTTCCCAGCTTAAGCACCATGCTCCTCACCCAGAATATGCACTATATCTCGCTCATTACTTACGGGAATCATGGTGACACCGTCATTGTATACGCTGAACGAGAAGTTTGCGTGTAGAGTTGTTTTCAATTATCCCGACCTATAGACAGCCAGACTCCAGCTTCAGACAACCCGCTTCCACTGATAACGATTATTTTATCTTTTTTATCTTGCCACACTTTTTTCCCCTCCCCATTTTAGTTCTGTCAGCTGGGGACAGGATAGCTCAGTGGTCGGAGCACTCGCTTTCCTCCAGCCAAAGTTCAGCATCATCGAGCGTGGTTACCACTTGGATGGGTGACCGTTTGCGCGCCTTGGCTTCAGCACAGTCCCCCAGTTCACCCAGCTGTAAATGGATACCTGGCCTCTTTAGGATCAGGGAAGTTAAAGCAGCGAGGGAGAGGAGATGGACACCGCCCTCAATATGCTGACCCCCTGAGGTATCTGATGCCTCACTTCCCTACGACCACATAGGTTATGGGGACACCTTTACCTTTACTTTAATACTGTCAGCAGTCAACAACAGAAGCCGATGTAAGCCGATATCTAGCAATGATAGCCTTTCCCGTTAATTGGCTCAACAGTCAAGTGTAGCATTACAGCCATTGTGATATTATGTGCCTGCTCCCATGGCATTCTTCCTCGGCTTTTTTGTCTCCATGTTCCCGCCTTGTTTCCCTATTGTCTTGTTCTGGACTATTTGGACTGTTTCACAATGCAGGTAGAAACACGAGTGGGCGGACAAATATTGAACCGCGCGGGTTACCATTTGTTATTTGTTTTATCGGCAATCTCCCTTCCATGAGAGCGGAGCCACTACTTCCTGAAGCGGGGCCGACAGGGGCAATTATTGTGTCTGCTGAGTTATTGCCCCTTGTGCTTTCTTGTTGCTTTGGAGTTTGTTGGATGATATCCTTTGAACTTTTATTTTGGCCCCTAAAGGCGAAAATTGTGTGTGTGTGGTGTGTGTGTGTGTGTGTGTGTGTGCGCGCGCGTGTGTGTGTACGCGCGCACGCGCGTGTGTGTACGCGTGTGTGTGTACGCACGTTTTGCGCGCACAAACATGAAGATATACGTGTGTAAGTATAGTGTTGGAGAGTGCTTGCTTGCCTGTGCTTACATTGTGTATTGCATGTCTTTGCGTTAATGCAGCTGCCAGGGTATGCACACCTGCATGATGTGTGTCTACACCTAAGAAAGGGTGGCAGTATTGGAAGCGTTAGGAGCAATCTACAGAACAAGACAAGATTACCCAGGCTGTAACCTTAATTAGAGTCAATTGTATATCTGCCCACTTATTCGGTGGTCTAGAGGTAAAGCACCTGCCTGGAAAGCGAAAAGTCCGGTTCGATGTGTTTGGTGGTTCGATCTCCGTTTGTGCCCGAAACTTTCCCTCATATCCGCTAGACCGTGAGTGATAGTCTGGATGCTAGCCTTTCGGTTGAGACAATAAAACCGAGGTCCCGTGTGCAACAGGCATTTAGCGTACGTAAAAGAACTCAATGGTCGTAGCATTCGCTTTCCCCCAGCCAATGTTAAGCAGCAGCGAGCGTGGATACCAGTTGGATGGGTGACCGTTTACGCGCCTTGGTTTCAATACAGTACCCCATTTCACCCAGCTGTAGAATGGGTACCTGCCTCTTAAGTGTAAGGGAAAGTAAAAGCAGTGAGGGAGAGGAGATGGGCGCTGCCCTCAATATGCTGGCCCCTAGAGAAAAGTGACGTCTCTGACGCCTCGTTTTCCCCTACGACCACAGAGGTTATGGGACACCTTTACCTTTAAAAGAACCCACGGCAACAAAAAGAGTTGTCCCTGGGAAAACTATGTAGAAAAAAGCTACTCTGATAGGGAAACAAATACACATGCACACAGGAAAAGACACACACACACACACACACACACACACACATGGCTGGCTCGCTGCACTTGCGGTGACGGGCTCTCCCCGTGTAGAGCATCCCGAATATCCCGCAAAGAAATTGTCCGTGACTAAAAGTCATATGCAATGATTATATGATAGAATAACTTCAGTCAGACAACTACATTTTGGCTCATCCTGAAAGCCTTGTCCTTTATTGATGGAAGCTAAATGCCACAACTTACACAACGAAATGTCGTTATGCTTTGAGTGTTGATCTTGCCTTTAGCCATGACAAAGTTCTGAGCAATAACAACTTCTACTTTCCTTCAAAGGAGAAAAAAAAGTCGCCTGCAGTTGGATTATGGCTGCCTGTATGGCAGGGTGCTTCAAAAAGAGCCACACACGCAAACTTCTCATTACGTGTGTACTTACCTTTTCACGGTAATCCTCAGGTGGGATGAATGGGTGTATCTTCTGGTGTTTAGCTGGGAAACACGCGATAACAGCAGCAGCAGCAACAGCAGCAACAATGACAACGGCAATGGCAACAACAGCAGCAGCAGCAACAGCAGCAACAACTGCAACAACAACAACAACAACAACAACAGCAGCAGCAACAATGACAAGGACAATGACAACAACAACAGCAGCAGCAGCAGCAACAAGACAGGCAATGCACAACAACAACAACAGCAGCACAACATGACAACAATGACAACAACAGCAACAACCAGAACAGTATAACCGGATTAATTGCACGGACATAATAGTCTGCGGGGCTGTTTTTGGGGTAAGGGGTACTGGCGTGTGGTTCTAATGCAAGATCGATGTTTTGCGGTTAGGATTTCATCGTCACGGGTTCTGGCCTATCGTCATCGTAAACAATGCTTGAGTGCGTGCCTGTGTGCGTGTAAGCGTGTAGTGTGTGTGTGTGTGTGTGTGTGTGTGTGTGCGCGCGCGCGCGTGTGTGTGTGTGACCTCTGTTACGGGCATTACCTCACCGCAGACTATTGATTTCATCGATGCGATTCTATCTGGTTTCCCTGGGATGGGAACAGTTATGGGGAACAAAGCAGCTGTTTATGATTCATGACGGGGTAAGTGAAAGTAAAGATTACAGTGTAAGTTCGTTTAAAGCCAGGAATGATGACGTAGGCCTACGACATGGTTCGGTTTCAGCATTGTTTATTCAACGTACATACATCATAAGCAGACGACAACGGTTTAATATCAACCAACATTAACTGCCTGATTTTTTCCTTAAACTTTTTGAGGAGTCATGAGAATGCTGCTCTGAAAGTTTCAGGCAATGAGCTCTTGTGCAAGATGGACCTGGGTGGTGCTCATCTATGTGGATTTCACAAATTGCATGGTCAGTGTGTAAAAGGTAAAGGCGTTCCCATAACCTATGCAGTCGTCGTAGAGCGCGGTGTCAGAGACGTCTCTTCTCTAGGAGCCAGCATATTGAGGGCTGCGCCCATCTCCTCTCCCTCGCTGCTTTACCTTCCCTGATCCTAAAGAGGGAAGGTGCCCATTTACAGCTGGGTGAACTGGGGGGACTATACTGAAGCCAAGGCGCGCAAATGGTCACCCATCCACTTGGAAACCACGCTCAATGGTGCTTAACCATAGCTTGGAAAAGCGAGTGCTCTGCCAACCCTTCTATAAAAGACTGATGAGTTCTAAATGTGCGCCCAAGATGTTCTGCGTATGTTTATAGACATACACACAGTGCTATAGTCTTGACCGTAATCTACCCATTCCCACCAAAGCGCAGAGTGAAAAAAAGCAAGCAAACAAACCAATAGCCCCCAACACAAAGAAGAAGAAGGACAACAAATAAACACTTCAAGACAAAGACAGCACAAAAGGCAGCGACAACAACAACACCCCCAAAAAACCCACACCACCCACCAAATCAAACCACCAACAAAAAACCAACAACAACCATAAAAAACAACACAAAACATCAACAGCAAATCTCCCTCACCCAACATGGGCATTGATTTCTGTAGCAGAACAGACCATTCTTTCCCTGCTTCAAAGAGGTATTCAGCTTCATTGTCATGGAAGTCCAGTGTTCCTTCTCCGAAGAGGAAACACTGTAGCTGAAAAACTTATGTATAGGTGGTTTTTCTTCTGGTTTCTTTTGGTTCCTTTGTTGTTGTTGATGCTGCTGCTTCTGTCTTTTGTGTTGTCTCTCTCTCTGTCTCTGTCTTGAAGTGTTTGTTTCTTGTGTTATTTTGGAGCTTGCTTGCTCTTTCTGTGTGCTGTTTCTCTTGACTTTTGATGCGTATTGTTTTGCTGTTTTTGTTTGCATCTTTCTGGATCCCTGAGCGCTAGGCTTAAAGATTGACTTGCCAAAGGTTGTAACAGGATATCTGCTCTTGTTTTTTTTTTTTTCTACTGCTGTTTGTTTCAGTTGTATTTTGTTTTGTTTTGTTTGCTTCTTTTTTCCCCTTTTTTTTTCTGTCTTTTGTTTCTCTCCATTTTATGTCTGCCTTTCTTCCCATATTTTTTTTGTTTCTTTTATTTTATGTCATTCTCCTTTCCTTTCTCCTCTTTCTTTTTTGTTGTCTATGCTGTCATCTTTATTTGTTTGCTTTTTTATTCAGTCCTTCTCATCCTACTGGAATTTCTCTCTTGTTGTTCTATATCTTCTTTATTTTTTTGCTGGGTATATTTTTACTGTTGTTGGGTGCCTGTCTTTGTTCTTTTGCTTTTTGTATGTTGATCTATCTGTCTTTCAGATTGTTAATTTGCTGTTCTTGTTGTTTATGTTCTAGTTGCCAGAGCAATCATTTCTCTGTTCTATGAGAAGGCATTTGCACATCGTGGGTTTCATTAGATAATACTCTCCTATGGTATATCTTCATTCATTGGTGGCTGTCCTTGTCACATTTCCTTTATGGGTGATTCCTTCTTGCTTTTATTTTATTATTGTCTTGACTTGTTTTTTGGAGGGAGGGGGTGGGCTTCCTTTGCATATTCTTTACAGATAACCCTTTTGCGTTTATTTGCGTGTTGCGTGTCATGTAGAGGCGATGTTTTCTTGCCCTTATTTGCATATGATTTATAGTTGATCTTCTGTATTCATATGCAGATTATAGTCTGTTTACCTTTTTGAAATTAGCCAGAGACCATTGACCTTCAACCTTCTTTGACCTTAATTTGCATTCACAGTTGATTTTCCTTGCCTGTGTACACATATTATTCACTGTTAAGATCTCATGTACATGTCCTTATTTACATATCATTCATTGCTGATCTGACTTATCTTCAGTTGATTGGTGGTTTCTTTCTTTCATTTGCATATCTTTTACTGCCGGCCTTGCTCCATCCTAATTTGCATATTATTCACTGCAGGGTTTCTCTCTTCTTCATTTGCATTTCATTTACTGCTGATGTGTGGTGTCTGCTTGTACTGAGCACACACATTATGTCCTTCCTTTACGAATCACATGTCCCTCATTAATCTGTTGGTTCTGTTCGTTTACACATTCTGTTGTCTTGTGTTTTGTGGTGGTTTCTTTTGCTTTTGTTCACATGCGATTTCAGTCTTCTTCAAAACTATTTTGTTTCTTTTGTTTTTCTAGAGCTAGAGTTTTGAGGTTCACCAATAGCAAAATTTTATATAAGCAACTGTTTAGCATTTGCCCACCATTCAGGTAGCCACATTCTGACTTCTGGGATGATGTTTAAACGCGACACTAGAGTTCATGCGGTTAGCTCCCCCCCCAACCCCCCACTTTAACATCCCTTCTGACCAGCAGGTAATAGCTTACCTTTTCAAAAGGTTGTACAGGTTTTAACATATGCATAAGATGTTCTGCATTTGTTCGTATACAGGGCCTTGGTTTATAACTGCATTTGAAGGTTTTTCAGGAGAGGGTAGTCAGTACTGATGTTAGCTCAGAAGGAAATCCTCTCAAAGACATGTCTTGGTGGATGGCTTGAACCGTACCACCACATTGCAAGCTTAACCTCTAACCACTAGGCTATTTGAATCCCTGGAACAATTTTCTTTCTGTTGTTTTTCATTTGAATGCTATTTGCATTTTCTTTACAGTAGTTCCATCTTTGTCGCGTTTGCGTCTCATGCGCATCTCTTTTATGGGGTATTTTCTGGTAAATTTAACGTTTCATGTCATTTGCATATTATTCTCTGCGGTTGTTTTTCTCCTGTCTCTGCCTGGTCTGTGTCTCCAGTCTGCTTCCTTCACATCTCTTTTATTGTGGATCTCTCTTTCTCTCATTTGCATCGATTTGTATGCTGCTATATTGCTATTGTTTTTACTGATGTTGGTGTTGTCGTCATTGTCAGTGTTGTCATTGTTTTTGTTACCTTCTGTGTCGTTGTTGCTGTTTATGTTGTTGTTTTGTCATTGTTTTTGTTATTGTTGTTATGTCTACTTGTCCTCATCTTCCTCATCCTCCCTTTCTCCTCTTCTTTCTTTTCAGCTCTTACTCCACTTCCTTCAAATTTTCCGTCTTCTTCCTCATCCTCTGCTCATCATCATGATATCTATCCTCCTTTTATAATCAGCATCATGTTGTTGAATGCATTGATATTTGAAGAACAGTTCCAATATAGGCAGGGCATTAAGGCGGAACAGCATGTAGCTGGTTGCAGGCAGACAGACAGACTGATGTAGTCATCACCCCCCCCCCCCCCCCCCCACACCTGTCCAAACTGCACAGAGTGAGAAACAAAAGGAACTGCATTGGAATTGGTTGATATAACTGAACGAACCATTATTTTGCTGCTTCATAGACTTATTCAATTTTTTGTGTGCTGGATCTCCAGTGTTTGTTTTCCAAAACAAAAACACTGTAGCTAAATAACTCGTATATAGGTGGTTTTTCTTCTGGTTTCTTTCGTTTCCATTTGTTGTTGTATCTGTCTTCTGTGTTGTCTCTCTATCTTGAAGTGTTTGTTTCTTCTGTTATTTGAAGCTTGATCTTTCTTTTGGCTGTTTCTTTTGAGTTTTCAGAGGTTTCTGTTTTGCTTTTATCTGTTGGCATCCTTGGGGATCTCTGAATGCAAGGCAAAAAAGATTGACTTGTCAGATGTTGTAATGGATTACCTGCTCTTGTTTCCCTCTTCTGCTAGTTTGTTTAGTGGTGTATTTTTTCGTTGTTTGCAAGTTTCTTTCTTCTTTAAAAACACTTGTCTTTGTTTTTTTTCTTTCTTCTTTTGGGGTTTACTTTTTTGTTTCCTGCTCTTTTCTTTGGTTTATTTCTTTTCTTGTTCCTTTTTCTTTCTTTCTTTCTTTTTCTTTCTTTCTTTCTTTCTTTCTTTCTTTCTAACTTTTCCCCTGCCTTTAATTCTATGTGTGCTTTTCTTTCTGTGGTCTGCTTATTTCTTTCATCTATATCTTTTGTTTTTCTTCCATCTGTTTTGTCTGTTTGTCTATATTTCCTAAACGTCTGTTTTTCTTTCGTTTATTTATTTGTTTCGTTCTATGTATGCCTTTTCTTCTTCTGTTCTTCCTTTCATTCTTTTGTGTTTTATATTGCTCTCTATGCTTTATGTCTTTTGCTTCTTTGTCATCTTTTTTGTTCTTTGTTTGTCTATCTGTATAACTTTGATTGTCTTGTGATTAATGTTCTAGTCACCACATTTATTATCTCCCCTGCTCTAGAGGATCACATTTGCATATCACCGTTTTTATTTCAGATTACTGATTTATGGTGTGCTATATCTCTTTTACTACTGACTTTTCCAGTCAGAAATGGCAAGCATGTCCCTCACGGATAATTCATTCTTGCTTTTTATTTTAATGTCTGTTATTGTCGATATTTTGTTTTCATTTCTGTATCTTTTACAAGTAGTTTAATAATAATAATAATAATAACAGCAATAACACTATTACTACTACTAATTTTTTGGTGGGTGCTTTCCTTTGCATATCCTTTACAGCTCATTTCTTTTGCTCTTATTTGCGTGTCATACATGGTTAACTTTTTCCTGCCTTCATATATGGCTAACCTTTTTTTTTTTGTTGCAATCTGTGCAGATTATAGTCTCCTTACCTTTCTTGAACTTAGCCAGAGACCTTTGACCTTCTTTGACCTTGATTTACATTCACAGTTGATTGACCCTCCTCGCATACATATGCCATTCACTATTAAGCTTTCATGTCCTTATTTGCATTTCGTTCACTGCTGAACGGTCTTGCCTTCAGTGGATTGTTGATTTTACTTTTCTTCATTTGCATATCTTTCACCGCTGGCTACAGGCTATCCTGATTTGCATATTATTCACTGTGGAGGAGTTTCTGTCGTCATTTGCATTTCATTTACTGCTGATCTGTGATATCTGCTTGTACTGAACACTGGTATTAGCCTTCCTTGATGAATCACTTGTCACTCTTTCATCTGTCTATTAGTTGCTTCTGTCCATTTAACAAGGTTTTTCCTCTAGTGATTTTAGGTTTTTCTCTTGCTTTCGATTGGATGCGATTTAAATCTTCTTCAGAAGAAGTTTGTTTCTGTTGTTTTTATTGAAATTTCATTTGCATATTCTGTACCAGTGGTTCTGCCTTTTGTCTCATTTGCATGTGTTTCATAATTATTTTCTGGTGAATTAACTTTCATCTCAGTTGCATATTATTCTCTACGGTTGTTTTATCTTGTCTTTAGCTGGTATGTGTTTCCAATCTGTTTGATTCTCATCTCCTTTGCAGTGGGTTTCCTCTCTCCTTCGTTTACATCGATTTGTATGCTGCTTCATTGCGTGTTGCTTGTTTTTGCTGTCGTCACTATAATCATTAAAGTATTTACTTCCTTCTTTGTCCTTGGTGATGTTGATGTTGTTATTTTGGTATTGTTTTTTCTTCCGTTCTGCATCCTCCTCCTCCTCCTAATTATTCTTCTGTCTGTCCGTCTGTTTGCCTATCTACCTACCTTCTGTCTGCGTCTATCTGTCTGTGTCTGTCTGTCTATCTGTCTGTTGTCTGTCTGCTGTCTGTCTGTCTGTCTGTCTGTCTGTCTCTATCTATCTATCTATCTATCTATCTTCCTCCTCCTCCTCCACCTCCTCCTCCTCCTCTTTCTCCTTCTCCTTCCTGCTCATCACCATGACACTCATCCATCTTTTATAATCCTCACATTACTGATTTAATGAATATATGAGGAATGACTTGGGATAAAAGCAGTACCATAAGACTGAGTAGCATACTGCAGAGTGGTTGTGGTGCTTTGTGTGTGTGTGTGTGTGTGTGTGTGTGTGTGTGAGAGTGTGGTAGAGAGATAGATAGATAGAGAGAGAGAGAGAGAGAGAGAGAGAGAGAGAGAGAGAGAGAGAGAGAGAGAGAGAGAGAGAGAGAGAGAGAGAGAGAGAGAGAGAGAAAGCAATCTTCAGCAGAAATTGTAGTAGACATATGGATAGGAACAAGTCATCGAATTATCTATTAGTTCAAGCAGTCGAATATACCTTCTTGTGTACCATCCTTTATACATAAGTACCTACCAGTCTCTCTCTGTGTACCTTCCGGCAACACGCTATCTATCTACTTCTGTCTCTGTCTCTCTTATCTCTTCCCTCTCTTTGTATGTGTGTATGTGTGCATGTGTGTATTTGTGTATGTATGTATGTATGTATGTATGTATGTATGTATGTATGTATGTATGTATGTATGTATGTTTGTATGTATGTATGTATGTATGTATGTATGTATGTATGTATGTATGTATGTATGTATATATGTGCGTGCGTGCGTACGTGCGTGTGTGTATGTGCGTGTGCGTGTGTGTTTGTCTTTCTGTCTCTGTTTCCCCCCTCCAATTTCTGCCTCCACTTATCTGTTGTCAGTCCGTCTGTTTGTCTGTCCGTCCATCTGCCATCGTCTGTCTTTCTGTTCGTTCATCTGTCTTTATACCTCTTTGTCTCCGCACCCATCCATCTTTGGTTCGCCCTCCTCAATTATTCATCTTTTTTTCTTCTCAGCGTGGTATTATATACTCCATCTAAGATATTATATTCATGCATCGCGTGCTGCCAAACCTATAGCACTGCCATTAAAATGGACAGAACGATCCAACATTATGCATATTCATTCGGCCCCTACCAGTCTCCAGAGAGAGAGAGAGAGAGAGAGAGCGAGAGCGAGATCAAAAAGCAGTGATGGCGATTCCGAAGATGATGAGTGTTCAGCTGTTTGGCATTATCTATCAATATTTTGGATAGTCTTGCATTCTGAAAACGTTAAGCCAAATCGCTATTATATTGCATTGTGTTGTGTTGTATTGTGCTGTGTTGTGTTGTATTGTATTGTATTGTTATATTACTTTCAGTCACAGCCATTTTCTCTTCTGTGAAATTCGGCTCCTCTCCTCGGGTAAGAGTGCGTCGCCACAAGAGCAGCGTAACCGTTATTTTGATTGTGATTTTGCTGCCTGCATGTGTATTTGTTTCCTTCTGAAAGTGGCTTTTGTCGACAGGATTTTGCCAATTTTGCCACTATTTTGTTGCCGTTGGTTCTATTACGTGCACAGAATGCGTGTTACGCACCGGACCACGGTTTTTTTGGGGTCTCATCTAGGCACATGGATACAAATAAGCACACGAGTACACATTCCATTATCCTTGAAATAAAAGAATAATAAAGTAGCTAGAACCCAGACCACCACTCAAGGTCTAGTGAATGGGGCCAAGGGGACAAAGTTCGGGCTTAAGCGGGAATTGAACCAGCTCTTCCTGCTGTCTAGGTGGGTGAGTCGCCTCTACACCACCGATCTCCATACTTAAGATTTTGTCGATACTGAGGTTGCTGAGTTGACCTTAACTATGTCAACAGTTTTTTCTTCGTTAAAAGCTCAGACAGCAAATATTGTTGTCTTTCATATGAGCGACAATGTGATGCGCTGCCATTAAGCGCCTGACGGGATCAGGCCCAGCGCATCTGACTTCGGCGTGGGAGGAATTGTTATATTTTAAGTCTTTCTGGGAAAAAAGGCAGGAGAATTGACCAAAAAGGCAAAAAAATAGACGAGAAGGAAATGATAGGAAGAAAAGTAACAAGGCAGAAACCAAGAGAGTGACACAAAAAAGGGAATTCCTAGCACCGAGGTTTTAGAAGGTGGGGATGGCGTTTTATTTATTTATTTAATTCTTTTATATCGAGGATAATGGAATAAGCACTGATGTGCTTTTTTACGGCCAGTCCCCGTGTGTATGCGGTTTTGTAAATTCTGTCATCCGTTCCCATAGTGTTCATCCCAACAGACCCTCAGCATCCCTTCCGGGAATGTATACATGTAGTTTGAACACAGTGATAGTTGAAGCCTTCACTGTCGTTCAATACTAGAATGGTGAATATAATTATCAGAATACAGACAGTCACTGAGCCGAAATGGATGAGTCAACGGGTTGACTGTTACAGTCTGCCAGAAGTCAACGGGTTGACTATTACAGTCTGCCAGAAGTCAACGGGTTGACTATTACAGTCTGCCAGAAGTCAACGGGTTGACTATTACAGTCTGTCAGAAGTCAACGGGTTGACTATTACAGTCTGCCAGAAGTCAACGGGTTGACTATTACAGTCTGTCAGAAGTCGTTCCCGCTTTTTCTTTTCAACACCCAACACTCTCTGACAGTGATGTTATGTTTATGTGACAAAAGGCAACAAAAGGTGCTTGTTTTATTTTGTTTTAATTTTTTTCGTTCCTCGGCTAGAGCTATGAGGTTCACCAATGATGATACTTAGCGTATGCAACCGCTTTTCCGTCCTTCACCTTCACCTGTCCCGTAGTACCCTGGACCGTGGGGGCACCAAAAAAGATTTTTCAACCAGCTTCCTCCACTCCCTGCGGTCCTCTGCTTTCCGTGGCAAATCGTTCCACTCAAGGCTACCAGTCCACTCTCTGATGTTGTCTTCCCATCGTTTTCTCTGTCCGCCTCTTCGTCTTGACAGTCTTGGCCAGTCCAGATGTTGGTGTGACGTGCCATTACCACTTTAGTTTGCGTTTTTTCACTGAAGTCAGGAGCAGTGAACCGATTTTACCCACCGCTAAAGTAGCCGGCTTTTTAAAAAAACCCAACAACTTTGGGGATGTTGCATAGTAATGTGGTGTCAGGTTTTCCTGGGGGTGATTTCTTTGGGGGAGGGAGGGGTAGGATATGTCTGTGACCAGAATCAATAGTTCAGTGTTCTTTTCTTTTGTAAAGGTCTGCCAGTGGGAGCCATTAATTACGAAAGCGTGTCATGACAAAGCACTGGGACAATGGTAGATGACACGTTGTGGGGTGTTTCACGCTCTGTTTCTCGCCAAAGGGTTTGTAGGTCGAGAGCTTCATACTGGTCGGTCATTTGGAGCATAGTTTATTTATTCATTTATTTATGTATTCTTTTATATCGAGGATAATGGAATAAGCACTCATGTGCTTTTTTACTTCCAGTCCCTGTGTGTATGCGGTTTTGTAAATTTTGTCATCTGTTGAAAGCTACATGAGCAAATGAGAGTTTTAGTGTGGTCAGGTGTTATATACTTATGCATTCTCTCTCTATCTCTGTGCTTTCTCTCTCTGTGTGCATTCTTTCTCTCTGTGTGCATTCTCTCTCTATGTGCATTCTCTCTCTCTCTCTCCTTCTCTCTCTCTCTCTCTCTCTCTCTCTCTCTCTCTCTCTCTCTCTCTCTCTCTCTCTCTCCCCCCTCTCTTTCCCCCACGCACGCACACACACATTCATACATATATCGTAAGAGTAGGTCATTGTGTGCCGGTGGGAACAGATGACAGAATTTACAAAACCACATACACACGGGGACTGGATATAAAAAACACATGTTCTTATTCCATTATTTTCGATATAATAGGAATGAAATAAAAAATAAAAATAAATAAACACACACACACACACACACACACACACACACCACACACACACACACACACACACACACACACGCACACACACACACACACACATACACACACACACACGTGTGTGTGCGTGCGTGCGTGCGTGTGTGCGTCTGTGTATTATTTTATATATATATATATATATATATATATCTATAAAAAGCATGTTCGATACATCATCGTAAAATTAGCATATAACTAAACACACTCTTTTAAACACTTATTTTCGTTAAATAGCTATGAAAAAAGTATTTCTTCTGCCAATTCAGAAAGAAAAAGAGAGTTGACCCAAAGATAATGTTTGAATATGGATGGATGATTAAAGCAGATAAAGAATAACGGACAATGATGTGATATGAATGATTAAAAGAGTCTTGGAACAACACACGCTCTTGCACGTAGGAACGTCCAGTCTTAGAACAGCAAGTGATATCATATACATGGATGAAGGACACCATATCCAAGTGGTTAAGACTTCAATCCCATAGGTCCATGAAGTCGTGGGTTCCAATCTCGGCAGGGTCAGGTGAATTAAGGGTGTTTAAAAATTTTTTTTTTTACAGTAAGCTTCAAGTGCAGACCTGCCAGTGTCATAACTCCCATCACACACGAAGACAATCAAATATGCATGTTAAAGATCCCGTAATTCATGTCAGGTCAGCTTTTGGTGGGTTACAGAAACAAAAACGTACTCAGCACACATCTCCGAAGTCTGAATGCGGATACCTTCATGGTGCACCCCCCACCTCCCCCCCCCCCCCCCACAACAACAACAACAACAAAAACTCGGTCGCACACGCAAAATCTCACCTCGGAGCTCTAGCCCGAGGATCGAAAAACAAAAGCATGCGTGGATGATTTCAAGGAGGCTTTGAAACAAGTGGTGAACTAATGAATCATCTCTGACGCTGATCTGGGCCGCGCTGTCAACAAGCTGTCCCTGCAGTGCACACACTCCAACCCAAAGCCTGTTGACAGCATCGCGAAGTTTGCGCGGACTGCTTCGAGCAGGGTGGAAAATAAAATACCGCCATGGTGATCTGTGCTTTCGTGGCGGCTGTGGAGGCGGTGCTTTAACATGATCTGTGAGTGATTGCTGCCATTGTCCAGCAGCTTTAAAATCGAATCAAGGCTGCAAGCATCAGCCGTAGTGCCGCTTGAGCTTTAAAGAATAGAGTAGCATTGATTTTGTTTGTTATTTTGCTTGCAAAAAAACCTGGATCAGCGTCACGTCTGCATTTAAGGGCAGGAACTCCGCTGTAATCCGTGGCTTTTCTGAATGACGAGATTTGCGTGTAAGAGGAGAGAATAAAAAACCGCGTCAGCAGTTTTTTTGTGTGGTCCTGATGTGGATTTCGAATTTGTGATGTACAGGTGCATACAAACAGTTTTGCTCTATCGAGCTTTAGGATTAGAGACTTCAAAACAAGCAAAATGATTGTTTAAAAAGGTTTAAAAGACTTTTAAACGCTTCAAAGAGTGGCGTTTCTCGGAACAAGAAAGGATTCGGAGAGAGGCCTAGCATGCATTTTCTTTCAACAAAAACAGAATAATCATTGTCCTTTACTTAATGGCCAGTCAGGGTAAAACACTAGCAGTTTTTACCACCAACAGCAGACCTGCCTACCCCAGCAAATGAAAAATAGTATTTGAACAGGCCAAAAATAGTATTTTGACAACAAAAATACTATTCGCGATCTTTCTTGCTCTCGGTGTATTCTGATAATCATTGTTTATTTGGTGGTTCCAATTATGGCTTTGGTTCCTTTGCAGCGCTTTGCTTTTATGAAGAAGAGTGTGTTCTCAGAAAACTTTCCATCTTCAATTTGTGTTTGAGTGAGTGAGTGAGTGAGTGTGTGTGTGTTTTAAATTTAATTTAATTTTTTATTTTATTCTTTTATATCGAGGGTAATGGAATAAACACTTATTTGATTTTTTACATCCAGTCCCCGTGTGTATGCGGTTTTGTAAATTCTGTCATCTGTTCCCACCGGCACGCAGTGGCCTAGTCTTACGAAATGTGTGTGTGTGTGGCTGTGTGCGTGCGTGCGTATGTGTGTGGCTCTGTGCGCGCGCGCGCGCGGTGTGTGTGTGTGTGGTGTGTGTGGTGTGTGTGGTGTGTGTGTGTGTGTGTGTGTGTGTATGTGTGTGTGTGTGTGTGTGTGTGTGTGTGTGATAGAGAGGATACCAGGGAAGTATCAGGATGCTGTCTTAAAGGAACACAGAAAATGACAAGAAAGGATGTAGAGTGGGGAAACGACAGATAAAAACAGATTTGACAGACTGTCTGACACAGACTGGCAAAGGCGAACAGTCGAAGGACGTTGCTAATAATGGCTGGTGAAGCCTCTAGGACAACAGTAGAGACTATAAACACCGTCCAGTGAAGTGCTGAAGGCAATCTTCCTTTGGCTAGAGTATTAGCAAAGATGGATAGCGAATTGAATTGAAGACCCCTTTCAGTCAGGGTAGGTTTCTCTGCGTGAAGTTAGGGCTGCTCTGCTCTTCCTAGGGAGAGTGCGTCGCCACATTCAAGAGCAGCGCTACCCATTAGTTTGAGTTTTGCAAGTGTATTTGTTTCCTATTCAGAGTACCTTTTCACTACATAATTTTTCCCCAGGGACAACTTTCATGTTGCCGTGGATTCTTTTACGTGCACTGAATGCGTGCTTCACCACGGAACCTCGATTGATTGTCTCATCCGAAAGACTAGCACCTAGACCACCACTCAAGGTCTGGTGGAGGCGGGGGAAATGTTTTGGCACACACGTAGATACCGGAACTTCCATGTGTCATGGATGGTTGTACATCAGAGAATGGACCAGGATGAATGACTCGGCACTACTGCGCAGGGCCGAGGACCGAGATGGATGGAGGAAGCTTACCACGGCATCGTCTTTCGTGTCTCCCCCACGACCGCCAAGGTCACGGGTCTGATGATGATGATGATGATGTAGATACCGGATTGACCCCCCACTCTTCTTACTCTATACCTGGAAGCTGATTAAAGATAATTAAAAAGATGATGTTGTCTTTGTCTTGGAAGACAGACATAATCTCCTCTGTCCAGAAGAATTGCCAAGAAGATACAGGAGTGGAATTTTAATGTAATGAAAACTTAAAAAAAATTCTTTTATATCGAGGATAATAGAATAAGCACTGATGTGCTTTTTTTGCATCCAGTCCCCGTGTGTATGCGGTTTTGTAAATTCTGTCATCTGTTCCCACCGGCACACAATGGCCTACTCTTACGAAACGCGGAACAGGATTTAACGTGTGCGCAAGATGTTCTGCGTGTGTTCGCACACGGGGCCTCGGTTTATAGTCTCATCCGAAGGACTTAGATGTGGTTGTGTGTGTGTGTGTGTGTGTGTGTGTGTGTGTGTGTGTGTGTGTGTGTGTGTGTGTGGAGGGATTTGTTCATTGCACCGCTCAACTCTTGGGAGCTAGCTGCGCCCTAGCATTCTGTGGGGATTTAGCGTTGTTTGTTTGAATCAGGCTATGCGAATGCATAATTAATCGCATAACAAACAATGGGCTAGAATGCGTATATGAAAGAGGCTTACAGAAAAAGGATACTGATTCATGCATATGGATAGCAAAAATCTGTCCCAGAATAGCAGAAAAGTGTTGTATGGGTGCATGATTAAACAAATCTATACAGGAAGTCGGAATACCGCTGTCTAAATGGTGGAGGAAAAAACGCCGGTCGCATACGTAAAAATCTGACCATTGGTGAACCTCGGAGCTCTAGCCGATGAACGAAAACAACATTGGAACCCCAAACAGAGAAGCTGCGTCAAACTGTTTCAGGGATTCAAATTGCACTAAGAATAAACACAAGCCCTTAGATTAAAGTCTGTTTATAGCATTTCAAACTGTCTGAGAATTGGCTGTTTAGGACCAGAATAGACACTGCTGTGTTTTCCTTTCCTTTCAGGGGTAATGGGTGGGAGTCCTTTAAGCATCTGTGGATGTGATTATTTCTATTGTCCAGGCTTTCATTCGCTGAGCCATGCTGCAAGCAGCCTCATCTATGTTTAGCTCTGATGCTGTAACAGTATAGATTTTTTGTCTAACAACTGTTTGCATTCTGAACAGGATTTAGAGAGACTGTAATCCTTGCATTTCCGAGTGACAAGATTTGTGTGGGCAGATCAGAATACACTCGCATTGTTGGGTGAAATGTTGGAATACATGAACTGATATTATACTCTTGCTTTATCAGATATATCTTGAAAATGTAAAAAAATATCATTTGTACCCCTCAAACAACAACAAACGAACAAAACAAACAACATACAATGCAAAAACGGAACAGTTCCGAGTAGAGTGCCTCAGTTAATACAGAAAAGGACTGGAAGAAAAGCCCATCCTCCATTTTCCTCCAGTAAACACAATGTAATTTGTACTCTTCATCGTACATTTAACAAGGGAAATTTGTTGTCGTTGTGACTGAATTTACGTCTTAGCGGCGATTTCCGATTGAGGGACTGAATAAGCAAGGATAACCCACTGCAGACTTTGACACTGAACTCTTAGGGGCAGCAGAATGAAAGGCTCTTGCCTAGTATTGGGGTTGCGGGCTACATACACGACCACAGCAGTAATACAGCCATCATCAGCTGAAGCATGGTGGGCAATCTTCCTCTGGCAGAAACATCTAGCGTGGATCGATACAGAAGCTGATCAGACAGGATTATGAAGGCGGTGTTGTCTTGGTCTAGTGGGACAGGCCTAATCCCCTCGGTATGGGGGATGTCCGGTAAAAAAATCCAAAATCAGACGTGGAAGGAGGGCATGAAATGGAAGGCATGAAATGGGATTCGATCTCTGGGTATTAGATGCTTGGAAACGCAAGCGCCAGTTATTCTTGTTGTTGTTGTAAAATGTGTTTTTGTTGCATGATATTGTATGTTATAAAGACGGGACAGCCTGGTGGCTAGAGCGTTGCGCTTGTGAACCGACGGCCCGGGGTGGAGCCACCATTGATACGCTCGTTCAAGGGCAGTTTTTTTCCTCATTTTTAATATTTTTATCTTCTTTTATTTTATACCACCTTAAGTCACGAGATTTCTCTACGTGAAATTCGGGCTGCTCTCCCTGGGGAGAGCGCGTCGCCACAAGAGCAGCGCCACCCTTTATTTTCTCCTATTTGTGATACTATAACTACCTTACTTGGAGTATTCAGCAACAATTGAAGGTTCAGTTGTCATTGTTTTCATTCTGTGAGATTGCAGCTAGCTATGTTCTCTTGTACAGCGCTGAGCATCAAGCCGCTGTCTATCTCACCTTGAAAACCGAAGCAACTGATGTATGGCACTGCAGTTCACAAATAGACATTCTGTCGAAAGTGGATACACTGATCTTGATTACGTCTGGATACACTGATCTTGATTACGTCTGGATACACTGATCTTGATATCAGTGCTGACTCAACTCCAGGACACCCTCAGTTGAGACGATAAACCGAGGTCCTGAGTGCGAACGTACGCAGAACATTATGCGCACACGTTAAAAACCTGTTTCGCCTTTTGGAAGAGAAGGCCATTTGGCCAGTGGAAATGGATGACAAAACTACAAAGCTGCATGCACAAATAGGATTGGATGTAAAAAAAGCCTTTGAGTGATTTTCCGTTATCCTCGAAGGAAAAGAATTTAAATGAATAAAAAAAATTCAAATCGAAAACTTTTGCTGAGCAGGTCTGATTTAAAGAGAGTTCTTAGACATTGACTTGTCTTTTATATGAAGAGGATTTCCTACTTTTTACAGCGGATCTTTACGTGTGTTTCTGTGAATTAACAGACAGTCTAAAACGGAAATAAAGGGCAGGGAAGCTCGTGGTTTTTCGCAGTCTGGAACTATTTTAGGACTTTACAAACATTCTTTCAACACGGGGATGACCGAAAATACCGAAAGATTTTTGTGTGTGTGAAAAGACGTCATATGTTTAAATCCTGAATGACCGATGTGATGATAAACTCTCCAATCTCAGAGGGAAATTAGAAATAAGGAGAGAAATATGTCAGAGATAAGAGCAAAATAGAGACTGCAGAACGGGGTCGTCAGAAAGGAAATAAAACAGATCAAGCAGAGGAGAGAGAAGAGAGAAGAGAGAGAGAGAGAGAGAGAGAGAGAGAGAGAGAGAGAGGGAGAGAGAGGGAGAGAGAGAGGAAGAGAGAGAGGAAAAGAGAGAGAAGAGAGAGCAGCAGGATGGCAGAGAGAGAAGAGAGGAAGAGAAGAGAGAAGAACTGATTCAGAAAGAAATGGAATACAAAATCAAAGAAATGATACAAATCAAGAAAAGATAGCAAGGGAACGATAAACTCTTTGAAAGTAGTCTCATACCGAACACCACCACAATTGCAAAGCATCTTGAGAAAACCCTTAGTATCAAGAAAGAAGCTGGAAGCGCTTTCATCCAAGACACAAAGGTCAACTACCTCAGAGGAAGAAAAAAACCTTTCATAAGATAGGAAGAATACTGAGAATGTATAAATGTACAGTTTCCATGAAGAAAAGACAAATACATTGAGTAGGACCGTTCAAAGAAATAAACAAGAAGGAAACAAGGTGAAGGAATCAAAGCCGTAAAGAATGCCCATTGTAGGAATGCAGCTCTCTTAATGGTAGGGGAAAAGCGGTCGCATACGCAAAATCTGGTGGCAGGATGGTTAAGACGTTCGCCTGCCAACAAGTCAACCGTGAGGTTCTGGGTTCGATTCCCAGCCTCGCCCTTTCTTCCCAGTTTGACAAAAAAATCGAACTGAGTGTCAAAGATCCTTCTGATGAGACTATAAACCGAGGCCCCGTGTTCGAACGCATGCAGAACATCTTGCGCACACGTTCAATCCTGTTCCGCTTTTCGGAAGAGTAGGCCATTGTGTGCCGGTGGAAAGAGATGAGAAAATTTACAAAACTGCATACCCACGGGGACTGGATGTAAAAAAGCACATGAGTGCTTATTCCATTATCCTCGATATAAAAGAATAAATAAATAAATAAAGTCTCACCTTTGGTGAACCTCAGAGCTCTGGCCGAGGGACGAAAAAAAAAGCAGTAAAGCCATCGCCAAAGGATGAAAAATGAGCAGGGATTGATTGCTCTTCAACGATGGAAGAAAAGGCATAAGTTGACATTCTCACTATCATCTGTAACAACACTAAAAATAGGTGACTGGTTCTAGCAATGATCTCAGGTACAGGTCATTGTGCATCTCCGAAAATATCTGCAGTGAAAAGGTTCGAAACACAGTCCAACACCATATTAGGCCAAAATAAAGTCCTTCCCACACCGAGAAGAAAAGCAGGGTAAGATAATCCACGTCCCCAATGTGGTTCCGAGGGTCTGTCCGTATAAATAGCAACCCCACCTTCTGGAAATCCTGAGCTAGGAATTCCCTCTTTTCTAACCTTCTCTTTGTTTCTGCCTTGTTCCTTTTCTTTCTGTCACCTCATTCTTGGTCATTTTCGGCCTTCTTGGTCCATTCTCCTGCCTTTTTTCCCTAGAAAGACTTAAAAGATAACAATTCTTTTCCACACGGAAGTCGGATATGCTAGGCCTAATATGTCAGACTCTAAACGGCGGCACAATGCATTTTCGCTCATTTGACAGACAACAAAAATCGCTGTTCGAGCGTTCGACGACGACGACAAAGAAGAAGAAGAAGATAATAATATAGAGAGGTCACACATCAGGTGGGCTTGCCAAGGTCTCTCACTTGGAGATTAAATGGCAGCGCAACGCATGTGTGCTCATATAACAAGACAACAATAGTTACTGTCTGAGCGTTCAACGACAACGAAGAAGAAGACAATACACGCAGGTCACACATCAGGTGGTCTTGCCAAGGTCTCTCACTTTGAGAGGATGACTTAGTACAGAGCAGGAAGAACACGAGAAAAGAGAAGAGAGAGAGAGAGAGAGAGAGAGAGAGAGAGAGAGAGAGAGAGAGAGAGAAGAGAGAGAGAGAGAGAGAGAGAGAGAGAGAGAAGAAGAAGAAGAAGAAGAGCTAACAGCATGGACACCCTCAGTAGTCCCATGGACCGAGGGGGCACCACTGAAGATTTTACAACCAGCTTCCTTCACTTCCACAGTCCTCTGCTTTCCGTAGCAAATCTTCCACACAAGGCCAGTCCACTCTCTGATGTTGTCTTCCCATCATTTTCTCTATCTGCCTCTTCCGTCTCCCTCCTTGTACTGTTCCCTGTAGGACAAGACTTGGCCAGTCCAGAAGTTTGTGTGACGTGCCAGAACCACTTTAGTTTGTGTTTTTTCCCCCCACTGAAGTCAGGAGCTCTTCATATGATCCGATGGCGTGGACACACAGCCAGGCAAACCATTAGCAACGATCCAAAACATTGACACAGCCGCAAAGTATGGAATGAATTTGTCATCTGGATGTCGCTACAACTCCGCTGGGAGTGAGAGGAATCGATGTATATGGAAAACACTATGGGACAGTCAGACAGCTCTGGGAATTTGGGGGTTGGGGGTGGGGGTGGGGGGTATGTTTTGGATCAGAGTGACGTCTGGTGACAAGCAGAGACTGTCACACGAAACCAGACACACCAGAGAACTGACGTTCAGCTTTGAAGAAAGCTGTGCTACGTATTGTATTGTATTGTGTTGTATTGATGTGCTGATTGCATTGTGTTTGTATTGTGTTGTACTGCGTTGTACTATTGCATTGTGTTGTATTGTATTGTACTACGTTGTACTCATGTGCTGATTGCATTGTGTTGTATTGTATTTGTATTGTATTGTACTGCGTTGTACTGTTGTACTAAATTGCATTGTGTTGTATTGTACTTGATTGTATTGTGTTGTACTGTATTGCATTGTGTTGTGCTGCATTGTACAGCTGTGCTGGATTGCACGTGTTGTATTGCATTGCATTGCATTGTGTTGAATCGTATTGTACTGTACTGTATTGTATTGTATGGTATGGTATTATATTGTATTGCATTGTAAAGTATACCACCTTTACTCACGGCGGTTATCTCCAAGGAAAAGTTGGTCTGCTCTCCTTGGGGAGAGTGTGGTGCTCCAAGAGTAGCGCTACCTACTTATTTATTTTTTTGTCTGTATGCGTAGTATTTTGTTCCCCTATGAGTGTGACCTTTTCTGCAGTATATTGCTAAGGGGAACTCTCTTGTTGCCGTGGGTGCTTTTACGTGCGCTAAATACGTGTAGCACACAGGACTTTGGTCTGTTATCTAATTTGAAAGACTGATAATAAATAATAATAATATTAATAATAATAATGTATGGAATTTATATAGCGCTGAATCTTGTAAAGCAACAAATCAAAGCACTCAGATGACATGATTAAAATTTTTTTTATATCGAGGATAATGGAATAAGCACTCAGGTGCTTTTTTACATCCAGTCCCCGTGTGTATGCGGTTTTGTAAATTTTGTCATCTGTTCCCACCGGCACACAATGGCCTACTCTTTCGAAAAGCGGAACAGGATTTAACGTGTGCGCAAGATGTTCTGCATGCGTTCGCACACGGGGCCTCGGTTTATAGTCTCATCCGAAGACTAGCACCCAGAGTACCTTTCAAGGTCTTGTGGATGGGAGAAAAAGCTCGGGTTCACATAGAGACTGAACCTGCAACTTGTAGATTTCTAGAGAGACTGAACCTGCAACTTGTAGATTTCTAGAGAGATTGAGCCTGCAACTTGTAGATTTCTAGAGAGACTGAACCTGGAACTTGAAGATTTCTATAGAGATTGAACCTGCAACTTGTAGATTTCTAGAGAGACTGAACCTGCAACTTGTAGATTTCTAGAGAGATTGAGCCTGCAACTTGTAGATTTCTAGAGAGACTGAACCTGGAACTTGAAGATTTCTATAGAGATTGAACCTGCAACTTGAAGATTTCTAGAGAGATTGAACCTGCAACTTGTAGATTTCTAGAGAGACTGAACCTGCAACTTGTAGATTTCTAGAGAGACTGAATCTGCAGCTTGTAGATTTCTAGAGAGACTGAGCCTGCAACTTGAAGATTTCTAGAGAGATTGAACCTGCAACTTGTAGATTTCTAGAGAGACTGAACCTGCAACTTGTAGATTTCTAGAGAGGTTGAGCCTGTAACTTGTAGATTTCTAGAGAGATTGAACCTGCAACTTGAAGATTTCTAGAGAGATTGAACCTGCAACTTGAAGATTTCTAGAGAGATTGAACCTGCAACTTGAAGATTTCTAGAGAGATTGAGCCTGCAACTTGAAGATTTCTAGAGAGATTGAACCTGCAACTTGAAGATTTCTAGAGAGATTGAGCCTGCAACTTGTAGATTTCTAGAGAGATTGAGCCTGAAACTTGTAGATATCTAGACGGGTGTGTTACCCCTTGACCACCGAGCCACCTTCTACCTGTTAAGTCTGATTCTAAGTGTCGTGATATTAAAATTGCGCAACACATATCAAGCAGAACTAAATAAGCCAAGAGAAACTTTTAAAAAGTTAAATCCCAAGCGAGTAACTTATGAAAGTCATATTGACATCTACAGAAGAGAGAGAGAGAGAGAGAGAGAGAGGGAGAGAGAGAGAGAGAGAGAGAGAGAAGAGATATTGATGGCTCAAATGGCTTATTCATTTGTTAGATTAAATGATAACTCCTTCTTTGATTGGATGATATATCTTTGGTTGTAAGAATAAGCCATAATCAGAACTGAGAGAGAGACACACGCACACACAAACACACTCACAACCACACACAACACACACACACACACACACACACACACACACACACACACACACACACACACACACACACACACACACACACACACACACACACACACACACACACATACACACACACACACACACACACACACACGCACGCACACACACACGCACGTGCATAAATGCATACATATACGCGAACGCAGGCACGCACACACACAATTATACACACAGACGCGCGCGCGCACGCACACATACACTCACATACACATACAACACATATACACAGCACACACACAAACACACACACACACTCACACACACAAACACACACAAAAACACACAAACACACACACGCAAACACACAGACACAACACACACCACACACAAGACACACACAGTTTAGGTCAGCAGACACATTCAGAATACCACGGTCACAGTCACACAACGGACATCAGCAGCAGCAGCAGCAGCAATACCTAAGTCTGCCAAAGACAAAAAACAATAATCGTTGCTAGCGACTATGCAAGTTTTTCCATTTCTTTCTTGTTCACTCTTTGACTTCTAAGAGTGAAAAAAATGTCAGGAGTTGTGTACATTAATCATAAACCAATTTTTTTTCATTATTTGAGTAAAAACTACACTACAGTCTTTCTTCCTTTTTTAAAACCTATGGTTTTCTTTGCTTTGTACTGATGTTATGATGTATTGTTCTTATTAGCTGATGAGTTGCCCAGATCTTATGTGTTTTTTTGCCGTTGTTGTGTTATATAGCATTCAGGGTAAAGATGGATACAGTTAGCAGTCCGCTTCTGTATGGTCATACATTATGTCTTCATCCTGAGTATATATATATCTGCACGGTATAAGAGATCACAAAGTGCTCGGATGAAATCAAAATCGAGGTCCTCTGTCAACGCACGAGAAATACTGCAGTTAAAGACGTTAAAACATGTTCCACTTTTCAAAAGAGTGGGTCTTTGTGTGCTGTGGGAAAGGGTATGAAAATGTTTATAAAACCGCATAGACAGGGGACTAGATGTAAAAAACGAGATAGAGAGAGAGCGAGAGAGAGAGGGAGAGAGAGAGAGAAGGAGAGAGAGAGAGAGAGAGAGAGAGAGAGAGAGAAGAGAGAGAGAGAGCAGAGAGACAGAGGATAGAGAGACCGACAGAGACAGAGAAATTGCAGACTAAACTACCCCAAGCTATATACTTGAAAAGAAAGCCCCAAAAGAAAGCATGGAAGAAAAAAGAATTGATCTGTACCCCCACCCCCAAAAAACCCACCCCAACAACAAAACCCCCCCAAAACCCCAAACAAAAAACCCCTAGCTGACAGCAGGTCCTGTCCTGTCCATGACCCCAACTGTCTACTGCACGTGCAACTTGTCTTCTTCAGAGTGCTGTGACGGCAGCTGAGGACAAGAGATGTTGTGTTTTATTTGTGTGTTTGTTTGTCTTTTTAGTGTGCCGTGCCCAGGTTTTATATCACCTTTCTGAATTAATGGATGTGTTGAGTAGACAGGTCAAGCAAAACTTGGCACGGCAGTAAAAAAAATATCCTAGTCAGAAACCTACCCAGAGAGAGAGAGAGAGAGAGAGAGAGAGAGAGAGAGAGAGAGAGAGATAGAGAGAGAGAGAGAGAGAGAGAGAGAGAGAGAGAGAGAGAAGAGCGAGAGAGAGAGGAGAGAGAGAGAGAGAGAGAGAATGAATGAATAAATGAACAAACGCTTTCATTTAAAGAGGGTAACAGTGTAAGCACAATGCTTTTTTTTTTCAAAACATCTAGCCCTCATCGGAGATTAAAAAAAGAAAACATATACACAAATCATGACAATCAGATATGCGCACTGAAAAAACAAAGAAAAAATACAATAAGAGAGAGAGAGAGGAGGGAGAGGAGAGGAGAGGAGAGGAGAGAGAGGGAGAGAGAGAGTGAGAGAGAGAGAGAGAGGGAGAGAGAGGGGGGGTAGAAGGAGAAGAGAAACAAAGGAAAGACAGAACGGAAAAAACCCCAATTTACCAAGTCATTCATCAGGAGATGGACAGTGGTATCACTACCACAAGCTTCAAATTGGGAAAAAAGAAGACAAAAAAAAAAATCCCCCAACATAAGCGGAAAAAAGAATGAATCTTTCTGGAAAATTAAAAGTGTCAATACCCAAGAACTGACAACTGCACGTGCAACTGGTCTTCCTCTGTGTGCCGTAGCCACATCTCAGAACCTCAGACGCATTTCAGTGCTGTCAGTGCTATCTATGCCAAAAGTTTTGATCAAGTCCGTCTGTCAGTCAGGCCGATTAATGTACAAATGTAATGTAATATAGACCTTTTCATTTTCTTTCCCCAAACTCTCCAAAATTACCCAAAAAGAGAGAGAGAGAGAGAGAGAGAGAGAGAGAGAGAGAGAGAGAGAGAGAGAGAGAGAGAGAGAAATAGAGCAGAGAAGAGAAAGATTGAGAGACAGACAGACAGAAGGAGACAGAGAGGTATTGAAATAAGTCAGGAATAAAATCGATAAGACAGAACCCGATCGTCCCAAATCGTCAGCTCTATGTATAGTGTTTCTGCTTTAATCAACTTCCCCAATACACTTGCAGCATCAGAGAGGTATCAGTGGCATTCTATTTGCTGTCTACTGGCGCCGGATATGAGCAGGATTAGTTCACAATCACGAAACCGTCTTCTGCAGTTTCCTCTTGCAAATAGAGAAAATGAATAGTAAATTGAGGACCATAGTATAGACATACGCTCAAGTGCTTCCGTGTGTGTGCTCATGCATGTTTGTGTGCTTGCGTTCATGCACGCACGTAACACACATTGTCTTTATCTCTCTTTCTCACTCACTCATACACATACACACATGTATGTGTGGTTGCTTGCTTAGATAGACAAACAAACAAACAGACAGATAGACAAATGCACACACACACACTGTCTAAAATAATTTTTTAGTGGATAGACGTTAAAATAC
>CM054135.1:39035883-39043383 GCA_028751875.1 Rapana venosa | reverse complement strand
TTCGTAGAAGATACCTCGGTTTATAGTCTCATCGGAAGGGGGGAGGGAGGGGGGAAGAGAGAGCGAGAGAGAGAGAGAGAGAGAGAGAGAGAGAGAGAGGGTGACAGACAGACAGAAAGAGAGAGAGAGAGAGAGAGAGGAGAGAGGAGGGTGACAGACAGACAGAAAGTGAGAGAGAGAGAAGAGAGAGGGTGACAGACAGAAAGAGAGAGAGAGAGAGAGAGAGAGAGAGAGAGAGAGAGAGAGAGAGAGAGAGAGAGAGAGAGAGAGAGAGAGAGAACAATGACAATGACAATGGCAATGACAAATTCTTTTATTTCGAGGATAATGAATAAGCACACATGTGCTTTTTTACATCCAGTCCCCGCCCGTTAGGAGAGAGAGAGAGAGAGAGAGAGAGAGAGAGAGAGACAGACAGACAGACAGACAGAGACAGAGGCAGAGATACATACATACATACGTACAGTCAAACAGACAGACAGATAAGTTAACATCTAAAATGGAAGCAAAGTACACAAGTCAGAAACTAGATCCCCCCTGAGCCACGAGTATCAAGGATGTCTTTGTATTATATTTCAATGGACCCTTATCTACACAGTTCCTGGCAACAGAAAGGTATCGGAGTTCTTGTTTTGTTTTCTTTCGGCCACTCACAGGCGCCAGAGGAGAGCAGGATTGATTCCTAAACACAACACTTCTTCGTCTTCTTCTTGTTCTTGTTGTTCTTGTTGTTTGTTGTTGTTGTTGTTCTTGTTGTTGTTGTTGTTGTTTCTTGTTGTTGTTGTTGTTGTTGTTTTTTCTTCTTCTTCTTCTTTCTTCTCTTCTTCTTCTTCTTCTTCTTCTTCTTCTTTCTTCTTTTTTGTTGTTGTTGTTGTTGTTTTTTCTTCTTCTTCTTCTTCTTCTTCTTCTTTTTCTTTTTTCTTCTTCTCTTCTTCTTCTTCTTCTTCTTCTTCTTCTTCTTCTTCTTCTTCTTCTTCTTCTTCTTCTCTTCTTCTTCTTCTCTTCTTCTTCTGTGTTTTCCCTTGCAAATCAGCAGTGGTAACTTCAGAACGATATATACATATATACATACACAAGCATGCATGTCTGCATGTAGGCTCTGACTTGTGCACTGACTGACACAGACACACATAAACACACACAGACAGACAGACAGACAGACAGGCATACATACAGACAGACACAGAGTCTATCTATCTATCTATCTATCTATCTATCTATCTATCTATCTATCTATCTATCTATCTATCTATCTATCTATCTATCTATCTATCTATCTATCTATCTATCTATCTATCTATCTATCTATCTATCTATCTATCTATCTCTCTCTCTCTCTCTCTCTCTCTCTCTCACATTCTGCAAGTTGTGGCACCTTCTTAAGAAATTACTGTGTCTTTGGTACAGGGTACGAACATCTCCTGGTGTATGCAATCCTTCTGCTGACAATGGGACTGGGAGGAGGGAGGTGATGTGATAGAAAAACAAGTTAAGGTGGGAGAGTGATCAGTGACAATCCCGTTGTCCATAGGGGAATGTATAGGAACAGAAACAATTCCCTTTGCTCATCAACCTCATAGTTTTAAGAGGGAAGAAGGATGGAAGGGGAAAGAGTGGGAGTGGAGGCCCATGGAGAATCCCTTTCTTTTTCGGGAAAGTATAGGAGAGAGAAACGCTTCTTTTTTCCGCTAATCGCAGTGATATTTCAAGTTGCAGCTGAATCTTGATAAAACTGAAATCATACCCATAGGGACAACACATAAAACTTCTTCCATTGAAACAGTTTTGAGTTTTAAAAAAAACCTTTATATGTCATTCTTTTATTTCGAGGATAATAGAATAAACGTTCATATGCTTTTTTTTTACATCCTGTCCCCGTGTGTGTGATTTTTTGTAAATTTTGTCATGTGTTCTCACCTGCGCACAATGGCATACTCTTCCGAAAGGCGGAACAAGATTTAACGTGTGCGCAAGATGTTCTGCATGCGTTCATACACGGGAGCTCGGTTAAGTCTCTTCCTTCAGGAGGACTTCTTTTTTGAAATATTTAACAAAACGTTAATTCCTCTGTCTAGCTCCTGGAAGTATCCTGGTGTTACTAACAACACAGTCTCTGTGCAAATCTTTACCACCCACAACCATCAGTCCTGCTACTATCAGGTACGGCGTATCAGTGCAGTTGGCAAGTATTTGTCCTCTGATGTAGCAGCCAAACTTGTCACATCTCTTATTCTTTCGCGTTTGGACTCCTGTACTTCTGTTTTGGCTGGTCTACCAGAACCATCCATCCACTCTCTCTCCACTGCATACAAAACTCTTCTCCAGCTGGACTAGTTCTCAGAAAGAAACAAAATATGAACATACTCCTCGTCCTCCCTTGCAATATCCTCACTGGCTGCCTGTTCCACAGAGGATTAAGTGTAAGACTGGCACTCTACTACAAATGTCTCCACAAAGCTGCACCCTCCTATCTCTGTGACTGTCTTCACCTGTACACGCCATCCCGTTCCCTCAGTTCTGCTGCAGATACACTATACTTACAAACACCCAGGTTAAAATTATTCGCTGTTGGCCGTTGCTCTTTTTCTATTTCTGGTTCATTCATCTGGAATGCCATCCCTCTCTCTTCCTCAGCCCTAAGACTACATTTGCTACTTTGAAATCCAGCCTCAAGACACCCTTACTTCCAGCCTGGAGTCATTGCCCGTTTGCATTGATGATCTCTTTGTTGATGGAGACTTCATTGTAGGTCTTGTTGTCCGGTTTCAAAGGGAATTTTTTGATTTGTACATATGTTGACAGTTGTGTCACTTTGTTCGTTTGATTCGACATGATTTGCTAAAGTTGGTTCGTGTGCTTTATGAGGCTTTTGTGTGTGTGTATGTGTGTTTATGTGTGTGTATGTGAGTGTGTGTGTGTTTATGAGAGTGTGTGTATGTGAGTGTGTGTGTGTGTGCGCGTGCGCACGTTCGTACGCGCGCGCGCGTGTGTGAGGGCAGGATGAAAAAAAACTTGTAAGCTTACTCTTTTACCCTCAGTAAAGATCGTTTCTGATCTGACACTTCATAATTATCTGTCCCTACTTTCAGCAGTCACCCCCATTCCCATCACCCCTCCCCCTTCCAAGTACATTACTTTTGAGTGTGTGTATGCGTGTTTGTATGCGTGCGTGCGTGCGTGCGTGTGTGTATGTGTTTATATGTGTGCGTGTGTGTGCGTGCGAGCGTGCGCGCGCGAAGGGCGCGTGTGTGCTTAAATTTGTTCATGCTGTGAATGATTGCATGTATGTGGCGAATTTGAATGCAGCTGTGAGCTGCTCTGAAGACGGAATGTGTCATCCCTCGGTACCCCAGCGGGCAGACCTCCTAACATCCTGCAAATTACAAGACACAGGAGAAGACCAGCCACCATGCACCCCACCTGGTAAAGGAGCGCTGACAGAGAGAGAGTTATATAGTTATTCATTTATTTATTCTTTATTTCGAGGATAATGAAATGTGCTTTTTCATTCAGTCCCCCATCCAGTCCCTTTTTCATTCATCCACTAAGAGAGAGAGAGAGAGAGAGAGAGAGAGAGAGAGAGAGAGAGAGAGAGAGAGAGAGAGAGAGAGAAGAGAGAACGAGAGAGAGAAGAGAGCGAGAGAGAGACAGAAGAGAGAGAGAGAGAGAGAGAGAGAGAGAGAGAGAGAGAGGAGAGAGAGAGAGAGAGAGAGAGAAGAGAGAGAGGGAGGAGAGAGAGAGAGAGAGAGAGAGAGAGAGAGAAGAGAGAGAGAGAGAGAGAGAGAGAGAGAGAGAGAGAGAGAGAGAGAGAGAGAGAGAGAGAGAGAGAGAGAGAGAGAGAGAAGAGAGAGAGAGAGGAGAGAGAGAGAGAGAGAGAGAGAGAGAGAGAGAGAGAGAGAGAGAGAAGAGAGAGAGAGGAGCAGACAGAGAGACAGACAGACAGAGAGAGAATGCAACTACATCGATTTTTCTTCTTCTTCAAAATCTAATGCAAAATAGATTTCCATATATCACTATCATTATTTTTGAAAACTCTCTCTCTCTCTCTCTCACACGGACTAGCAGTGTGACAGGGGTGATATATATATATATATCTATATATATATATATATATATATATATATATATATATATATATATATATATATCTGTCTCTCTGTCTCTGTCTCTGTCTCTCTCTCTCTCACACGGACTAGCAGTGTACCAGGGTTGATATATTTATGTAGCGTGTTTGCGGTCTATAGGGACATGCACGACGACGGAAAGTTGGGGTAAACAATGTTCCCTTGTTTGCCTGCATTATGCAGTCTCGGCCTTAGCTTTAGTTTGGGGATGTGTAGCGTAGCGGTGTGTTGGCTGTCTGCATCATTGATTCATACCATACTCCGTATCTTTTGTGGAGTGAAACTGTTCTTTGATTGTGTTTGTTTATATGTCTTTTTATCTTTGGTTTGTTTTGATACTGTAATTACCAAGAATTTTTTTGGTTTTTAACTATATCAGATCTTGAGTAAAGGAGCAATGATGACTATGACCATTGCGACAATAATATTAGCTACAGGTATTGATAGTAGCGTCAACAGCAGTAGCAGTAGAAAATAAAATAAGAATAACAGAATGAAAGACCAATGACAACGGGGATGACAGTCATCATCATCATCGTCATCGGCGTCGTCGTCGTCGTCGTCATCATCATCATCGTCGTCGTCGTCATCATCATCATCATCATCATCATCATCATCATCATCATCAACACCACCACCACCACCACCATCATCATCATCACCACCACCACCAGTACAACCACCACTTCAGCCATCACCTCCACTATCACCATTGTCATTATTATCATAATTATCATTTCCATCACCATTATCGACAACAACAACAACAACAGCAGCAGCAGCAGCAGCAGCAAGAGCAGGATCAACAACGACAACAACAACAATAGCAGCAGCAGCAGCAGCAACAACAACAAAAACAACAATACCACCGACAAATGCAATAAGAAACCCCACTGCATCCTACGTGAACAGATTATCTTAAGCTCATTTCTACAAAAAAGTTAGTATACCTCTTTATATTCCACTGCTGCCAGCGGTCTTCTGCTTGCTCACTGTGACACTACCTACACTGAGAACACCCGTGTTAGAGAACTGGCTTCCAGCAATGTCTTGTCGCTCTTCTCACCTGTCCTCAGCTTCACTACAGGCTTTAAACTAATTAAGATGAAATTTAAAAGACCCGAAAGGAAAGCGGTTTTAGTTAACTCTCACACAGAGACACAGACCACACACATATAGATAGACAGGAAGACAGACTGATACACACACACACACACACACACACACACACACACACACACACCACACACACACACACACACACACACACACACACACACACACACACACACACACACACACCACACACACACACACACACACACACACACACACACACACACACACACACACACACACACACACATCGGATGAGACTATAAATCAAAGTCCTGTGTGCGAACACACGCAGAACATCTTGCGCACACCTTAAAACCCGTTTCGCTTTTCGGAAGAGTAGGCCATTGTGTGCCGGTGGGAACGGATGACAAAACTGACAAAACTGCACACACACACATACACACACACGGAGACTGGATGAAAAAAAGCGCATGAGTGCTTATTCCATTATCCTCGAAATAAAAGAATACAATAAAAGAACACACACACAAACAAACATATGCACGCGCATGAACGCATGAACAGACGCATGCACGCCACACTTTCTCACACTGTAACTGTTTGTCTGTCTTTGACCCTCTCTCTGTCTCTCAAAGCACAGACAGACAGACGACAGAGAGAGAGAGAGAGAGAGAAGAGAGAGGAGAGAAGGAGAGAGAGAGAGAGAGAGAGAGAGATAGAGAGAGAATGAATGAATGAATGAATGAACATTTTTTTATTGAGGGAAAAGAATAAGCACAATGGTGGCTTTTTCATCCAGAGAGAGAGAGAGAGAGAGAGAGAGAGAGAGAGAGAGAGAGAGAGAGAGAGAGAGAGAGTAAGTAAACATACAGCTCCACACAGAACACAGAAAACGGTAGATGGACCAATCCAGTACACAAGGGAGGAGAAATAAAAGCTTCCGCAGAAAAAACTACCTTCAGAGCCAACGTCCTTACCAAAGCCCATCAATTCCTTTTGTCCCCCTTGTCCCTTCTGCAGACTTCACACACAAACACACTTGGCACTGCTCCACGGTCTGTTGCTGATGGGTCGCCAGCTGTGTTCGCTGAACCCTCGACCTCACCACACAGGGTGTAAGCCCTGAAAAGTTAATTGCCTGCATAGGATAAAAAACAACAACAACAAACAACGACAACCACCATTATCGTGTCTGTAGAGCACAAAGACACTCACTCACCTGGAGAGGAGAGAGTGAGAGGAGAGAGAGAGAGAGAGAGAGAGAGAGAGAGAGAGAGAGAGGGGAGAGAGAGATGAGACATTTTTAATGAGGGAAAAGAATAAGCACAATGGTGGCTTTTTCCATCCATCCATCCATCCATCCATCCAGAGAGGGACTTCAGACTTTTACTGTACATCGGCCTTAGGCCACAATACAAAAGAATGGTGGGCGTACGGAGTGGGCATAATTATGACATGATTATTATAAACACATTACTATCAACGTATATAAATATGAAATAGAGTATCAGCAATAATAACACAAGAAATACATCAACCATTTCTTGAATATTCATCACGAAGAGAGAGAGAGAGAGAGAGAGAGAGAGAGAGAGAGAGAGAGAGAGACAGAGACAGAGACAGAGAGACATAGAGAGTATTTAAATGAGTCATAGAATCCAAAAAGCAAATTTTGATCCCCCCCAAAGTATAAGTATTAACTGCAAACTTTTAACTTTAATCAGACACACCAATACAATCATGGTAGTAAGATGGAATCAATAAAGTGTTATGATTGAACTCTGGAACCAGATAAAGCAGAACTTTGTAAAAACATGACTACCCTGTCTATTTCTTCTGCATCCCCGGAATCGGAATGTGGCTACCTTCATGGTGGGCAAAATCTCATCATTGGTGAACCTTGGAGCTCTAGCCCAGGAATGGAAATTTTTTTTTCTTCAAGTGGAACATGATAAATTCAGTAGACGTATTTACACACACACACACACACACACACACACACACACACGACACACACACACACACACACACACACAACACACACACACACACACACACACACACACACACACACACACGCGTGCACGGCGCGTCGTACCACACACGCACGCAAACACACAAGCGCATACCCACAGGCAAGCACACAGACACGCAGGCAACACAGACACACACAGACACACACACACACTCTCTCTGAGTCTCTCTGTCTCTGTCTCTCTTTCTATCTCTCTCTCTTTGCTAACTCCCTCTGCCTCTCTCTCTACCTCTGTCTTACACCCACACACACACACACACA
>CM054135.1:39013383-39025883 GCA_028751875.1 Rapana venosa | reverse complement strand
GTTTAGCTATATGGAGAAGGGCCAGGGTTATCATGCTTGACTGTGTCTGATGGCACAATATTCAACTTTCGATTGGCCTTTCCTCTCCCCCCTCTCTCTCTTTGTGAGAGAAGAGTTGTCTAGATTTCCCCATCCCCTTTCTCTCTCTCTCTCCCTCCTCTCTCTCTTGTCCTTTCTCTCCTGCACACACACACACACACACACACACACACACACACACACACACACACACACACACACACACCAGCACACGCGCGCGCGCGCGCGCAGGCTCACATGCACACACTGGTCTTCTCCAGTGCTTGTGACTTTTCAGGACCTCTGTCCGCTGGCCTCAGCCGACAGCTTCTGACTTCAGAGCAGGTCATTTTTTGTTGTAACTATGCTGGATATGTTCGTGGTTCCCTAACTGACCAAATGCTGACACAAACTATGGGATATTTTATGTGCATATTTTATCTTCTGCATACGTGTACACACGAAGGGGATTAAGACACAGGCAGGTAGGTCTTCACTTGAAGTTGGCCTGGGAGATAGTAAAGAACCCCACCCTTGTGATTTACCATTTGCCACTGCCAAGATTCAAACCCAGGACTTCATGGACCCACAGGATTGAAGTCAAACGGTCTTAACCACTTGGCTGCAGCATCTGTATGAACATCTTGCACACACATTAAAACCTGTTCTGCTTTTTGGAAGAGTAGGCCATTGTGTGCCGGTGGGAATGGATGACGAAATTGACCAAACTGCACACGCACGGGGACTGGATGTAAAAATGCACATGAATGCTTATTCCACTATCCTCAAAATAAAAAACCCAGAATAGAACAGAATAGAATAGAATGCCATTCTGCCTTATCTGTCTGTTCATCTTGTCCTTCCTCTCCGATTAAAAAAAATCCATATCTCTCCCTTTTTCCCCCCTCACTTTATCAGCCCTACTTGAAGTCTTTGTGGACAGAAGGAGGAGGCAGAAATGGAATGGCTAAAAAAGGAAAAAGGGCCAGAAGGTGCGCAGTTTTCGTGACTGTGGAGGTGTTGTGCTGTGACAGACACGAACGGCACGTGCAACATGTCCCTTGATTGTCTCTGTGCCTGACGCCTATTGTATTGGGAGATCTGGTGTCAGTGTTTGTTTTGGGGGTGGGTGGGAAAGGGTTGGGGGAGGTGCAAGGGAGTAGAATGTTTGCCCTTTATTCTTGTCTGTTTGTTTGTTTTAAAGTTGTGTGTGTGTGTGTGTGTGTGTGTTGTGTGTTTGATAGCTTTGTCTTTCTTAGTCTTGTTCTCATTCTTTATGTTTTTCTCAATTGTTTCTTCGTTTGTTTGTTTGCTTGCATGCACGCAAGCACACATACATATATTGTATATACACATACACACACATGCAAGTGTGTGCATACACAAAGAGATCTATGTACACATTCTACAGCGACAGATATACGTACATCCATGCAGACCATGGCATTGGAGAGAGAGAGAGAGAGAGAGAGAGAGAGAGAGAGAGAGAGAGAGGACAGAAGACGAACAAACAGAGACAAACAGAGACAGAGACAGTAACATAGACAAATAAAGAGATGGAGAGAAAGAGTGAGACAGAGACAAATACAGAGAGAAAGATAGAGACAGAGACAAATACAGAGACAGAGAGAAAGAGAGACGGAGACAGATACAGAGCAGAGAGAAAGAGAGAGAGAGAGAAGCGAAGAGAGAGAGAGAGAAGAGACGAGACAGAGAGACAGAGAGACAGAGGAGAAACGAGACAGAGAGACAGACAGAGGCTTAACAGACAGAAGACAAACAGAGAGACAGAGAGACAAAGACAGAGAAAGAGAGAAAAAAAAAAAGAGAGAGAGAGAGAGAGAGAGAGAGAGAGTAAGAAAGAGAAAGCACTACTAATCAACCAGGGAACTCTGTCTGATTTCTCTCTCTCCAATTTTTCCCAGCAGACAGAAAGCAGCAGAGCCCCAGGGACAGTCACCTCCATAGACCATGAATAAAGATGAGCTCATTTGCATACTTGAACAGTATAGACGAGGGCATTAGCAGACTTGAATGAATAATGATAAGTATAGCAGCAACTTAAAATAATGAGTATATTACCAGACATGAATAAATGTTGATGAACAAAAACATCAAACTTAAAGAACTGATATTCGAGAATATCAACAAGCATGAAGGAATGATTATTTGGTGAGCAGACTTAATGGCAATAGGATAAAAATAAGCGTAAATGTGAATCTCTTTATTAGAAGACCTGAATAAACGATAATGAATATGTCAGCAGACATGAATGAATAATAATGAAAAGAATGATATATTTGTGTTAAAATGAAAAAAAGCACGTTATTAGATATAAAAGAATAATGTTCAAGATATTAGAAGAGATGAATAACTACATTTGCATACAAGAACTGAATGAATGATAATGAGCCCGTGGTTAAATTAAATTACTAATGGACATATTATCAGAAGTACATGGATAATATGAACTTATTGATGGAACTGAATGAAGAACATTAGCAGATTAGTATTCTTGAATGAATGATAATGACCATATTTGCAGAACTATATAGTTAATGATGATCACATTAACATGCACACATGATAACTAAATATAATTGTAGAAATAAATGAATTTTGATAAGGATATTAACATAACTGAATGAATAAAGATTAGGGCATTAGCAGATTTAAATGAATAGTGCACACCTGAATAAAGACGTGTTAGCAGATATGAATGCATAATAATAAACACACCACAAAACCATAATAAATAAACATGACTACATTCCTTGAGAAAAAAGAGGATGACAAAGAAGAAGAAAAAGATGAAGAAAAAGAAGAAAAAGAAAAAGAAGAAAAAGAAGAAGAAGTAAAGAAAAAAGAAGAAGTAAACAAAAAGAAGAAGAAGAATTGCAAAGAAGAAGGAGAAGAAGAAAAAGAAGTAGAAAAGAAAAAAAGGAGAACAATAGAAGAAGAAGACAAGAAGAAGAAGAAGAAGAAGAGAAGAAAAAGAAGAAGAAGAAGAAGAAGAAGAAGAAGAAGAGAAAGAAAGAACACAAAGAAAAAAAGCAAAGAAGAAGAACAGGGTGGAAGAAGAAGAAGAAGAAGAAAAAGTAGTAGAAAAAGAAAAAGTAGTAAAGAAGAAGAATTAAAGAAAAAGAAGAAGACAGCCATCTCCTAAAGTCTTGTCCCTGCGTCACACAAGGTTAAATGTGGCATGATGACGTCTCCGGGGATGAACTAATACCACCATGGCCTGTGACCACAGCAGGCCCCAATGTGGCGTGGTGTGATGGCCTACCTTCACTTCAACAGTGGAAAAAAAATGTCCCTAGCCCCTGTCTGATAGCAAAAACATTCAACAACTTATTATTCCCTGCCTTCCTCCATCTCTGCTTATTTTCTATATCTTCCTTTCCTTCCTGTCTGTGTTGTCTGTCTGCCATTATTTTTTACCATCTTTTTCTTTCTGTATTATGTTTTTGTTCATCTCTCTGTATTTTCGTCCCATGTATGGGCATTTTCCCCAATGTCTTAATGCAGGCAGTTTCTCTATTTCGTCTGTCTGGTGGTGAATGTCTATGATTGTTCCCCCCCTCACCTTTCTCTGTCTCTGTCTGTCTGAATGTGTTTCTGTCTGTCTGTCTGTCTCTCTCTGCCCTCTCTCTGCGTGCATTTGATAAATGGGGCTGTCATATTTGTCATAACAAATATGTATGTTAACTATTTTTCTTTTATTACTCATTTTATTCTGTTCACATGCTGCTCTCTCTCCCTCTCCCTTCTCCCTCACTCTCTCTCTCTTTCTTCCCCTCCCTCCATCCCTCTTTCTCGCTCCTCATCAGTGCCTCCTTCTCGCACTTTCCACCTCCTATTTAACAATGTTGGTTTTAATTCCCACACATACATAAAAAAGGTATGTCAGCATGTCTGCAGCCATGCCGTGTCTCTCTCTCATCTGTCTCTCATCTCTCATGTGACACATCGCCTTCTCTATAGTCTGTATGTATTGCACTATCTTGCAAATGCCCACCCTTTTTTCAAATCAAGGTGACTTTACATCTCTCAGACAGAAGGAAGAAGTATCAATTAAAACAAGCAATTAATCAGAAGGTGTGCAGTGTCGTGGCTGTGGAGGTGTTGTGCTGTGACAGACACGAACGGCACGTGCAGCATGTCCCTTGATTGTCTCGGTGCCTGACACCTATTGTATTGGGAGGTTTGGTGTCAGTGTTTGTTTTGGGAAGGGAGGGGGGTTAGCACGTGCAAAAACAGGATATGTGCTTTTTGTGATTTTTTTTAATATCTTGTTTGATCTGGTTTGGTGTGGATGGTATCTTTATTTTGTTGTTGTTGTTGTTGTTTTTTGTTTGTTTCTTCTTCCTTTTTATCCTTTTTTTTCTTCTTTCTTTCTGTCTTTTATCCTTCCTTCTTTTGTTCTTTCTTCCTTTTTTCATTGTTTCTCCATTGTGATGTGGTTTTGTTACACATAAACACACACATATACACGTAGCGCACTCACTCACTCACTCATTCTTTGTGGGCACACGCACAAGCAAAGATGGAAAAAAAATGTTCAGACAGAATCTTGACACAAACATGGGGAGAAGGAAAAGAACACAAAAAACCCCCAACAAAAAACAAGGGGAGAAGGAGTGAGAGAGAGAGAGAGAGAGAGAGAGAGAGAGAGAGAGAGAGAGAGAGAGAAGAAGATGAACAAAGGAACAAACAAACAAACTGTGTCTTAAGGGAAAACAATATACACAATATGCACGTACAATAGCAGTTACGATGATGGCTATAATTTTTCGAATGCCTCCCTCTTCGCCTGTCTCTTGTTTATGATGACAGCCATAAATCTGAAAATGGTAAAAGCCAGGCCCCCAAATTGGGTTTAGGGACTGAGAAGAGAAATGACAAGACGCGAAGAGAGAAAAGAACAGAAGGTAACGAAGAGAAGAAAAGTGAAGAGAAGAGGAGAGAAAAGGGAAGGGGGAGGGAAGGGAAAAGAGAAGTAAAGAGAAGAAAAGAGAAGAGAAGAAAGAAGGGAAGGGTGGTGGTAGGGGAAGGGAAAAGAGAAGAGAAGTGAGAAAAGAAAGGAAAGGCTGCGAAGGAAACAAGAGAGAAGAGAAGAGAAGAGAAGAAGGGAAGGGAAAAGAAAAGAAAAAGGAGGGGAGGGTAAAGGGAAGTAAGAGGACAGAAGAGAAGAGGAGAAAAGGAAAGAGAAGAGAAGAAAAGAAGTGAAAAGAAGAGAAGAGAAGACATGAGAGGAGAGGAGAGGAGAGGAGAGGAGAAGAAAGAGATGAGGAGAAGAGAAGAGGAAAGGAGAAGAGAAGAGGAGCGGAGAGAAGAGGAGATCAGAGGAGAAGAGGAGAGGAGAGAAGAGGAGAGGAGAGTAGGCTAGAGCATAGAAGAGTAGAGGATCTATCTATCTATCTATCTATCTATCTATCTATCTATCTATCTATCTATCTATCTATCTATCTGTCTATCTGTCTATCTGTCTGTCCATCCGTCCGTCCGTCCATCTGTCTGTCTGTCTGTCTGTCTGTCTGTCCGTCTGTCCGTCCGTCCGTCTATCTATCTATCTATCTATCTATCTATCTATCTATCTATCTATCTATCTATCTATCTATCTATCTATCTATCTATCTATCTATCTATCTATCTATCTTTCTATCTATCTTTCTATCTATCTATCTCTCTCTCTCTCTCTCTCTCTCTACTGGGAAAAACAAGGGCTGGGAACCAGTTATGACTGCTTCATCATTCAGAAAATCATTTGTCAAATAATTACAAGAGAGAGAGAGAGAGAGAGAGAGAGAGAGAGAGAGAGAGAGAGAGAGAGAGAGAGAAATAGAATTATGGAAGGATTGAAAGAATGAATTTTATTTAAAAAGGGCAATAGGGTAAGCCACAATTGCTTTAAAAAAACAAACCCACTGAGCTATGCCTCTGAGGAAAAAGAACAGACACAAGTAATTACAGGAGAGGGAACACTGAACACTGAAAGTAATTTATTGCCATTAACAATACAGTCTTTTTAGCAAGGAGCATGGTATGAACACAATTTAAACAATATGCTTTTTGCAACAAGGAAATAATGAAAACCGAAAGAGAGGAAAAGGAAAGTCCAATAACTACATTCAACCGAATACATTAACTGTTATCATACATTAATTGTTTTCACAAGCTTGCGCGCGCGCGCGCACACACACACACACACACACACACACACACACACACACACACACACCAGAGTCATGTTCCCCGCAAATCAGCAACAGTGTGGGACAAATCGACCACCCGACCCTCACATTCAAATAAAGCAATTTAGCCAACAGAGTTCGAATTCCACAAATATGGAAAACAAAATAGTGTTACATTGAAAAGGTATATCAGTTAACTGCAGTTTTCTTTTTTCTGCTGTCCCAAGCAAGGGAGATAATTTGCAAGTGTTGAGAGAGAGAGAGAGAGAGAGAGAGAGAGAGAGAGAGAGAGAGAGAGAGAGACAGAACTCTGACCAGAATCATGGTCATTATTCTTTCCCTCACCCCCTATTTTCCCTCTGGACAGCTGGAAAACAATGAAACCCAGGGGGGACAGTCACCTGCACAGACAATGAATAAACATAAGCACATTAGCTAGCCTGAATGAATATTAATGAACATGTTTGCAAACGGGGATAAATGAAAAAGAGCCTAAGCGCATTATGCTAAGTAGATTATCGGACCTGGATGAATAATTAATGAGCAGTTCAACGGCTCTGAACAAGTAACAACAAAACACATTTTGCGGTGTTGAAAGAACAATGCTAAGAAGAGTATATATAACCTCTCTGAACCTCTATCCCATAGTCCCGTTGGACCACCAATCAAGATTTTGGAACCAGCTTCCTCCACAAGAACATTATAAACCGTGAATAACCGTCAATAAAACAAACAATTTTGATAAACACATAAACTGACATGAAGGAACAGACACAACAGGAGATTTTTTAAAGAGCACACTGAAGAACTTCAAATAGGGCAGGATAGCCTAGTGGTTAGAGCATTGAGCTTTTGATCTGACGGCCCGGGTGTTGAGCCACCACTTGTTCTAGGGGATTTTTTCCCCCTGGAGTTATCATCAGTACCGACTCCACTCCCCTAAAACTTCTTCAGATGGGACTACAAACCGATATTTCGTGTGCGATTGCATGCAGAACATCTTGCACACACGTTTAAATCTGTTCTACCTTTCGGAAAGTAGGCCATTGAGTGCTAGTAGGAACAGATGGCAAAATAAAAATAAAAACCCGCTTGCAAACTGGTGTCGTGTATAGACATCATCCCCGAAGTCGGAATGTGGCTACCTTAATGGTGGGCCAAAATGGTCACATAATTTCACCTTTGGTGAACCTCGGAGCTCTAGCCGAGGAACGAGAAAAGAAGAATAGAAACACAAAATATGATGCGGACATTAAGAGGCGATATTTCTTTCTTTTATTTACTTTTTTCTTTTAGTTTGAAGATAATGGAATAAGCGCTTGTTTTCCTTAAAAAATTTTTTTACATCAAGTCCCCGTGTGTATGAAGTTTTGTCAACTTTGTCGTCTTTTCCCACCGGCACACAATGGCCCTACTATTCCGATAAGCGGAACGGGATTTAACGTGTGCGCAAGATGTTCTGCGTGCGTCTGCACACGGAACCTCGGTTTATAGTCTCATCCGAAGGACTTTTGGGGAGAGTGGAACCGGCACTGATGTTAACTCCAGAGGAAAAATCCTCTTGAATGAGAATGGAACCCGGGTCAGCAGATCACGAGCGCAGATCACGAGCGCTAGCCTGAATATAAGCACGTGAGCACATCGTTCTTCCTTCTTATCTCTTCCATAATGTCTTGGGGGGGGGGGGGGGGATTGAGGGCACTGCATGGAATTTTACAGGCAATGCATCTTCGGCAACTTGAACCTGGCGGAGTCCTATCATCCTCCAAGTGACTTCGTGCATGCTAGGTATGAATGTCTCAACCATTCAAGTGGCCATTGCCGTTTTACTCTCTTACAAAAAGATAGACGGGGTTTCAAGGTAGGTATCTGCAAAAGTGTTCTGTGTACGTTTGCATTTGGAGACCTCATCATCATCATCATCATCATCATCATCATCATCATCATCATCATCATCATCATCATCATCAGCACCACCACCACCACCACCACCACCACCATCATCATCATCATCATCATCATCATCATCATCATCATCATCATCGCTATTACTATTATCATATGTACACTTGGGATCTTGGTTTATGGTCTTACGCGGGGGAGTTTTCTTTTTTATTAGAGGAACTTAGGTGGTACCTTTGTGAACTTGACTCCTGGGGAAATCTTCCTGCAATGAACGCGTTAGCGGAGACTGGAACCCACGATCTCAGTGACTGACTGACCCTCAGTTCCCTATTCTAACCACCAGGCCTATCTACTCAAAACACTACAGCAGGCCTAAATGAATAGCCGTAAGTGCTCAGCAAACTAAAATGAATATTTCTGGCAGAACTAAATAAACAATGTTGATAGCACATTAGCAGAACTGAATGACCCGCACACCCCACTGCCCCCAATATTTTTATCAAAGTGAATGCACGGTAATATGTTTGTTAATGTGTTTGTCAACCTGTAAACTCAGTTTATGGCTGGCTGGTTTTTAATATTTGAAGATTTATGACCGTCATGGATGGATGGTTGTTTGCCTGGTGTTGAACGTGGTAGAGAGAGAAATCAGCCCAGGAAATGCAAACAAAAGGCATCCTTTGCTTTCGAATGAATGTGTGTGTGTGTGTGTGTGTGTGTGTGTGTGTGTGTGTGTGTGTGTGTGTGTGTGTATGTGTGTGTGTGTGTGTGTGTGTGTGTGTGTGTGTGTGTGTGTGTGCGCGCGAGACAGTTTTGTTTTTGTTTTTTGTTGTTTTCTTTTATTTCGAAGATAATGGAATAAGCTCTCATGTGCCTTTTTACACCCAGTCCCCGTGTGTATACGGTTTTGTAAATTATGTCATCTCTTCCCACCGGCACACAATGGCCTACTTTTACGAAAAGCTGAACGGATCTTTACGTGTGACGAAGATGTTCTGCGTGCCCCCCAGAGAGAGAGAGAGAGAGAGAGAGAGAGAGAGAGAGAGAGAGGAGAGAGAGAGAGAGAGAGAGAGAGAGAGAGAGAGAGAGAGAGAGAGAGAGAGAGAAAGCTAAACCAAAGTACATTGTTCAGAGAAAGAAGAAATTTCGTATATAAGTTTTGAATAAGTACGATGTATGCACACTTTTAGGGTGTGGGGTTTGGTGGGGGGGGGGGGGGGGGGGGGTTTCGTTTAATTTCTATCAAACGTGACAGAAACAGTTGAAGCTTGGCATACCTTCCTTATGCCATGACACACTTCTTTGCTGTGATAATCATCATCCATAGAAGAACTAGTAGTAGTTATTGTTGTTATTAATACTATTCTTGTTGTTGTAGCAGCAGCAGCAGCAGCAGCAGCAGCAGCAGCAGCAGCAGCAGCAGCAGCAGCAGCAGCAGCAGCAGCAGCAACAGTGGGTGGTAGTGGTGTTGGTGGTGGTGGTGGTGGTGGTGGTGGAGGTGGTAGTGGTGGTGGTGGTGGTGGTGGTCGTCGTCGTCGTCGTCGTAGTCGTAGTAGTAGTAGTACTAGTAGTAGTAGTAGTAGTAGTAGTATGAGCAGCAGCAGCAGCAGCAGCAACAGCAATAGCAATAGCAGCAGCAAAAGTAGCAGCAGCAACCATAGTAGTAATGATAGCAGTAGCGGCAACATTACCAGCAGTAGCAGAAGTGGAAGTGACAGTAGTTGTGGTAGTAGCATCAGCAGCAACAACAACAACAACAGTGGTAGTAGTTGTTGTAGTCGTAGTCGTGCTAATAGCAGTTGTAGTATTGGTGGTGGTGGTGGTGGTAGAAGTTACTACTACAAGAGTGTATATCGTTATTTTGTCATTATTATCACTTTTCAATGTTACGATTCACAAGAGTGTATATCGTTATTTTTGTCATTATTATCACTTTTCAATGTTACGATTCACAAGAGCGTATATATCGTTATTATTGTCACTATTATCACTTTTACTGTTATCATCATCCACATCATTATCTTCACACAAAAATAACAAATATTCACACTGGAGAAATATTTTTTTTAAACAGATAAGCAACAACAACAATAACAACAACAAACGACAACAACAACAACAAAATGGATACGAGAATTTGTGATGGAAATGGCCCGGCTTTTAACCATAACAGTCTCTCGCCCCCACCCTCCAAAAAACCCGTGTCTGACAATAGGATATACAGAAATAAACACTTCCCAATCGCTCTGTCAATATCGCCAGACATCCCTTCCTCTCTCCCTCTGCCAAACACGTTTACTGGAGCATAACATAGCATAGCACTCCGAATATGACAGGCCACAAAAGCGCTCTCTCTGTCTTTCTCTGTCTGTGTGTCTGTCTGTCTGTCTGTCTGTCTGTCTGTCTCTTCTCCTCTTCTTCTTATCTCTTACTCTCTTTCTCTCTCTCTCTCTCTGTGTCTCTTCTGTCTGCCTGCGTGTCTTTTGTCTCTCTCTCTCTCTCTGTCTGCCTGCTGTCTTCTTCTCTCTCTCTCTCCCCAACCCTCCCGGCTCTTCAAATCTCTTTTCTCTCTCTTAATCTAAAAAAACCGCAATCACACGGGGATGTGTAGAAAAGCTAATAAGTGCGACTATTCATTATCCTCGATATAAAAAATAAAAATTAAATATAAGAAAGAAAGAAGAAAAAAAATTCACCTTACACAGTGAGAGTATTGTAAACACACTTAATACAGACGCGAACACACACGCATGTATGCGCCGCGCCATACCACACACACACACAAACACACACATAAACACGAACATGCACGCATGCACACGCGCACACACGCACACACACAAACGTACACAAGTAAACGTATAGCATGTTTATGTGTGTATGCATTACCAGCGCTCGCACATACACACATAAGTATGCATGTGCATATGCTGTGTATGCGCTCACCGCACACACACACAGCTCTCTCTCTACACACACACACACACTCACACACCACACACACACACACACACACACACACACACACACACACACACACACACCACACACACACACACACACACACACACACACACACACACACGTAGGGAGGTGGATCAACGAAATAAAAGGAAAAAAAAGATGTGTGCGCCGTGCATGCGTTGTATGTGTGTTTGCGTGTGCGCACATGGTTGTGTGTGTATATGTTGTTCTTCAATTTAACGTCTATTCACATTAAGTGATATTAGACATATGTGTATATGTGTGTGCGTGTATACGCACGCGCACGCGCGCAAGCGTGTGTGTGTGTGTTTGCGTGTGTGTAATAACAGATAGTTGCATGCACTCTGTCTATGCAAAGGGCAAAAGCCAGAACAGAAAAGCATATAGTCTGGCTATCTGTTTCCCTGGGGAAATACGTAGCATGCCACCTCTCCCTCTCCCTCTCTGTCCCTCTGTCTGTGTGTCTGACAGACTACCATTACAGTACTCTATGGTTTTTGTTTATTTTATAGGATTACTTTTTGGTGTTTCTATAGAGTATTGTTTTTTATTTGTTGTTTGTTTGTTTGTTTGTTTGTCTGGTTAGCTGATGTTTGTTCTCCCTTTTTTTCTGATTCATGTCTGTGAACAAGATTAAGCTTGGCCTAAAACCTTTATCTTTGCGTATTAAAGCTAGCTGCTCTCTCTCTCTCTCTCTCTCTCTCTCTCTCTCTCTCTCTCTCTCTCTCTCTCTCTCTTCTCTCTTCTCTCTCTCTCCTCTCTCTCTCTCTCTCTCTCTCTCTTCTCTCTCTCTCTCTGTCTCTCTGAGAATTAAAAGAAGGAATAAGAAATAAAACGTGATGAGACCAGCAGACCAGACAGCCAGTGGCACGCGAATTACCTAAGCATGAAGACACCAGCAATCAAGCATCAGCAGCAGCAGCAGCAGCAGCAGCAGACTGGGCTGAAAGCAATAGAATCACAGGATACAGTGGCTGGGTGTTGCTGTGCAACAGGTGGTTGAGCGGAGAGCAGTGTAGTGAGCATCCTGTGGTTGGTGAGCAAACCAACGCTTCTGGTGAGCAGCAAAGACACTCTAGGCGTCAGCTTCATTTGGCAAGTGATAGGCATTCCCTGACCACTGAATGCTGATATGTCTACCTTGCTTTTTTAACTTTGGAAAAGTCATGATTACATGGAATTGTACAGAGCTGAAACTCGTTCTTTCTCCACTGTGCCCCTGTGATAAAGAAACCCAAGACTGGCGAGCGCATCCTTCAGAGGTGCATGCTTTACAGCGACCCGGGGAAGATTGTGTGGCCGACAGAGATAACCCTGCAAACCAAGCTGTACGGCCCACAAGAGGAGCTGGAAATGACATGCCATTACTTTTTTTTTTTTTTTTTACCAGGCACATCT
>CM054135.1:38998383-39005883 GCA_028751875.1 Rapana venosa | reverse complement strand
GAAGATTTTGCAACCAGCTTCCTCCACTCTTCGCGGCTTTCACCTTTCCGTAGTATGCAGTTCCATTAAAGGCTAGTCCATTTCTGATGTTGTTTTCCTATCGTTTTCTCTGTCTTGCCTCTTCGTCTCCCTCCTTGTACTGTTCCCTGTAGGACAAGTCTTGGCCACTCCAGATGTTGGTGTGACGTGCCCGTACCACTCAAGTTTGCGTTTTATCACTGAAGTCAGAGGATCTTCATAGGTCCCTCTGGCATGTTCAATTCTGGGTTTCACTTCTTTAATGGTAATGCGATCTCTGTATGAGATGCCAGCCAAGGAGTTTGCGAAAAAAATCGCATCTCATCTCCATTGCCTGTATCCTTCTTTCGATGTCTGCTGTTATGGTCTACGTTTCACATGCATAGAAACCTATGGTAATGACCAGGGAACGCATCAGTCTGATCTTGAAGACGCTCCTACAAGAGTTGAAGTGCTATCGAGCAACATTGCACATTTTCAGGCATACTTGGGTACCATTACAGACATCAAAGTACACACACACATGCACGCACGCACGTGCGAGCGCGCGCGCACACACACACACACACACACACACACACACACACACACACACAACACACACACACACACACACACACACACACACACACACACACACACACACACACACACACACACACACACACACACACACACATATATATATATATATATATATATATATATATACATACACATATACAGGAAAATACACATTCGCACACGTGTGCTCGCTCATGCACACATGTTAACATACACATTGAAACTTACATTATCACACATATTTTACATACGCTTTAACAAACAAATAGATTAGCACATAATTATACGCATAGATACACATATGGGGACGTACACGCACACACAAGCACACACATGGGCACACACACACGCGCACACACACACACTTGCAATATCACACAAATGTATCCATGGACGCATGAATAAAAACTGAAGCAATATAGTTAAAGCGTACGCAAAGCAAAAAACAAACAGAACCAAAAATACCCCCCCAAAACCAAACCCCCCCCCCCCCAACCTCTTCAAATATTTAAAATTGCGGTTGTTTTTGACAAATATAACCACACACCGGACCATTATAGACAAAACATGACCATTGTTTCCAGAAAGAATTCTCAAACATATGCAGGCTTCCTTATCCAAAAAGAGCCAGAAAACAAAATATAAGCAGAGCACTAAAATAAGATAAAACAAAAATTGCAACCACTCGCCTTCCCCTATGCACAACACACACACACACACACGCACACGCACCCTCTACACTGTCTTTCTCACACACGGAGAGAGAGAGAGAGAGAGAGAGAGAGAGAGAGAGAGAGAGAGAGAGAGAGAGAGAGAGAGAGAGAGAGAGAGAGAGAGAGAGAGAGAGAGAGCAGACAGACGAACTCAAAGAAAGAAACATAGGTGGAGGAAAAAAGACGTGTGTATGTGTTTGTGTGTGTGTGTTTGTGTGTGTGTGTGTTTGTGGTGTGTGTGTGTGTGTGTGTGTGTGTGTGTGTGTGTGAGAGAGAGAGAGAGAGAGAGAGAGAGAGAGAGAGAGAGAGAGAGAGAGAGAGAGAGAGAGAGAGAGAGAGAGAGAAGCAGACAGACAAACGTAAAGAAAGAAACATAGGTGGAAAAAAAGAGACGTGTGTATGTGTGTTTGTGTGTGTGTTTGTGTGTGTGTGTGTGTGTGTGTGTATGTGAGAGAGAGAGAGAGAGAGAGAGAGGGGGGGGGGGGGGGGTTGGGGGTGGCGTGCTGTGTATTTCCCAGGGGAAAGAGATAAGCCAAATGTATGGGTTGTTCTCTTTTTAACTTTTGGCCTTTTTGAGGGATCGGACGTAGAGCAGCATTCAGTTATCACGTTACGCGGCTCTTTCTGGGTTTTTTTGTTGGTGGTTTTTTTTGTTTGTTGTCAGTCTGCTTGTGTGTGTGTGTGTGTGTGTGTGTGTGTGTGTGTGTGGTGTTGTGTGTGTGTGTGTGTGTGTGTTATTCTATTCTTTAAAAAAAAATTCCATTCCTCTATATCGAGGAAAAATGGAATAAGCACTTATGTGGGGCTTTTTTACATCTAGTCCCCGTGCGTATGCGGTTTTGTAAATTCTTGTCATCTGTTCTCAACGGCACTCAATGGCCTACTCTTACGAAAAGCGGAACAGGTTTTAAATGTGCGCAAGATGTTCTGCGTGCGTTCGCACACGGGGCCTTGGTTTATAGTCTCATCTGAAGGACTTTTGGGGAGAGTGGAGTGTGCACGGATGTTAACTCCAGAGGAAAATATCCCCTTGAACGGGAATCGAACCCGGGTCGTCATATTGCGAGCGCAATGTTTTAACCACTAGGCTATCCGTCCTCCTCCTCCCCCACCCTCCCTGTGTGTGTATGATTGTGTTTGCGTATGTCTGCTGCTTGTCTGAGTGTCTTCGTGTCTGTCCCTTTCTCTAGCTCTGTGTGTCTGTCTCATCCTTTTCTGTAGGTATGTATATATGTATGTATACACGCACGCACGCATGTATATATGTATGCATGCATGCATGCATACATGCGTGTATGTATGTATTGTATGTATGTATGTATGTATGCATGTATGCATGTATGTAAATATGTAAGTATGTAAGTATGTATAAAAAAAGTATGTATGTATGTATGTATGTATGAATGTATTTTTTTATGTTTGTACGTACGTCTGCACGCACACACGCACGTACGTACGTACTACGTATGTATGTATGTATGTATGTATGCACGTATGTATGTATGTATGTATGTATGTATGTATGTATGTATGTATGTATGTATGCATGCGTGCATGCATGCATGTATGTATGTATGTATGTGTGTATGTATGTATGTATGCATGTATGTGCGCGAGCGAAATACCTTCACGCATATTGTAATTATGCTATGCATCTATGTCTGTGAACGTAACGTGGGTATACACACACACACACACACACACACACACACACACAACACACACACACACACACACACACACACACACACACACACACACACACACACACACACACACACACACACACACACTGTGCGTGTACACAATAAGCGCGCACGCTACAACGTACGGCGAAATAAATATAGACAGTCATACTTTTCTCGTGTATTGCTACATTACGCTTTATGTGTGACGTTGTAGTGTATTCCATGAGGACAGACCAGTCTGGTCGTATTGATGGAATGATTATGGAAGCTGTGACCTAGCTGTATAGACAGATACACTTAGCTAATGTGACTGTTAGTGTGAAAACTCTTTTGTTGTTGTTGTTGTTGTTTCATGGCTAGAGCTCCACTAGAGGTTCACCAATAGTGAGATTTTGTACCAGCCGCCATGGCGCAGTGGTTAGCGCCTTGGGTTACGGACTGGAAGGTCGCGGGTTCGATTCCCATAAGAGTCATAGGGATTTTTCGGACTCCGGCCGGCTCCTACCCAGAGTGAGTGTGCTGTGGGGTCAGTGGGAAGACTGGGACCACACAGTCGAGCTTCATCCACTTAACGGATGCGAGTTTGAGAGTGTTGCTCAAATTACCTGACCAACACTGCAGGTGTCTGTATCTCTCGGGCCCGGTTGACGCCGGGATATATTTTGATAGTAAGCGTAGAGTACAACCCTGTCAAGTAGTCTCAAAGCATATGCACTTCCACAGCAGCATAATTACATCATCCTCATTGTCATTGATCATCATGCAATTAAAAAAATTGCCTCTGATTCGGTGGTCCCAGTTTCTCTGGTCTCATGGTGACCTGAGATTCGGTTTGCCTATACACTTCTGTGCCTATGGTGAGTTTGTGTCAAAGCCTTTGGAGTTGGAGGTTCGCGGGGGACGGTCGTTGGAGGGACGTTGTGGTGGTTGCCACCTCGGGTGGGCAACTCACTGTCTGGCTCCGCGACTGAGCTAATACTGTCGTTAGTAGGGGGCTTAGTAGATGGTGTCCTGCGTATGTTAGCTCAGAACAGGCACCACTGAACACCGCCAAAGTGACCCAGCAGCAGTGCAGGGCCCCTCTGGCTGGTGGCCCCACGGCGGCCTGATAGTGATTGGCTCCCTGTGGACCTCCGACTCTGAGGATGAGACATAACAAATCTGGGTATGGTTGTGGTGTGGAGATTGGAATGAGCGGCGTGGGAACAGCAGGACGGGGGACGTCGCAGAAGATGAGGCAGCAAAAAAAAAAATAGTGAGATTTTGTATATAATACCGGTTTTCTTTTTTGTCCACCATGAAGGTAACCGCATTCCGACTTCGGGAATGCAGAAATGGTATTTTGTGTGTGTGTCTGTTGGATCGGTTGTCTAGAGGTTACAGCATGCTCATCGACAGCGAAATATCGTGGATGTGTGATCCCTGTTTGGATCGTAACTGTTCCTCCATCTAGAAGACCTTGAGGGCCGGTCGGTCTGGGTGCTAGTCTTTCGGGTGACGAGACAAACCGAGGCCCTCGTGCGCGACACGGATTAAGGGTATGTGGCAGAACAATTGGGAGCAAGGCTTTGCTCTTGGCAGATTGTGTGAGTGGTGGCCTGGGTGTTAGTCTTTCGGAGGAGACAGTATATGCCAAAGTCTTGCGTGCAATATGTATTTAGCATACGTAACAGAAAGTCTCTTTGTCTGTCTTTCTGTCTCTGTCTGTCTTGTCTGTCTCTTTTATGATATATCCCTGATAAGGGAGGGGACTGGATGTAAAAAAGCACCTCTCTCTCTCTCTCTCTCTCTCTCTCTCTCTCTCTCTCTCCCTCCCTCCTTCTCTCCCTTCGCCCCTCTCTCCCCCACCCTTCTCATTCTGTGACTCACGTATACCCTCAAAACTAACGTCCAGGCTTTACATATATGTATATATAAATATATTTTTTCCAAACCTCATCTGACTCTACATTCTGTGAACCCCCTCCCCCCCTCCCCCTACCCCCTTCTTCACCTCTCCCTACCCCTACCTTACCCCCAGCCACTCACCTCTCTCTCTACTCCCCTCCCCCCCTTGCCTCCCCCTCCCCCTACTACCCCCCCCCTTGCCCCCCCCCCCTCCCCGCCACCCCCCCCACCTCCCTTAAAGCCTGTGTCTCTGCAAAGCATCGCAAAACAGCATCAGTTCAATTCCTCTGTCGTAACGTACACAGTTTAACGGCTACTCCAGCAACAAATGTCGCTCTTACCTCCTTCACCCCCCCCTCCCCCCCACTTCCTCCCTGTCCCCATCCCCCCCCCTCTTCCCCCCCCCCCCCTTCCCCCCCCCACCCTCCCTTGCCCTCTTCCTCCCCCCCCCCTATCCCCCCCCCCCCCCCCCCCCCCCCCCCCCCCCCCCCCCTCTGAAGCTTTGGCGAGCATTACTCATCTCGCGTTGCCTCGCTGTGCCGCCGTGCTGTGCCGTGTCTCGCTGTGCCGTACTGTGCTGTGCCGTGCTGTGCCGTGCTGTGCTGTGCTGGACTGGACTTGCTGCAAAGCGTCTGGCGGCTTGATGCCAGAAGAATAGAAGGGTGGGTGACAGGTGCCAAAAAAAAAAAAACAAAAAAGAGAGAGAAAAAAGAAGAGAAAGAGAAGAGAAGAAATGGTGTCCGCTAAGGGGTAGCGAGTGGCCAGTGTGTGTGTGTATAGCTTGTGAGAGTAAGGTGTGTGTGTCTGTGTGTAGTTAAGTGAAAAGTTATTAACAATAATATCAACAACAACAAAAAAGAGAAAAAAAGAAAAAAAAGTGGTGGAGTTCAGCGTTTACAGGTTGGAAAGAGTTCGGTGCTGAGGTGGTGGTGTGTGTGTGTTCATTTTTTTTTTTGATTTTTGTGTGGTGAGTGTGATTTGGTGGTTTGATGAAGTTTTTTGTATGGGTGGGTGGTGTTTTTTTTTTAGGGTAGATGAAAATCATGGTGATGGATTTATCTGGAAGTTTTAAAAATTTTATTTTGGTGCCTAGTATTGCTTATGGAATATCAGAGTTATTATTGTTGTTATTATTTAAAATATCCGTAATTCTTATCACTTCCTCTGATAACGAATGCAGTATCTTTAGTGTTGCAGATATTTTGTATTATGTCTGGTTTTTGTTTTTTTTAAATAACTTTTATTATCTGATTCTATTTTGTGCAGAAAACATCTTACGCTCGTGAAGGCGATATGTATTTTTCAGAGTTTGGGTTTTAGGTAGTGTGTGTGTATACGAGTATTTTGTTTTTTGATGCCACCGACAAGTATGAAGTCCCAGCATATTAGCTGAGTGGAGCAATTCTTTGAGATGTCAAAGAAAACAAAATAGGTGAACCACATTTGGAGAATACGCTCGATGTAAAAAGCAACAGTTTCTTCATCATAATTATTGATTCTACTTTTCGTTTTTTTTGGTTTCTTTTTTAAAAAAAACAACCTGTGACACATTCTCTGTCTCTGTCTCTTGCTCTCTCTTTCTCTTTCTTTCTTTCTTTCTTTCTTTCTTTCTTTCTTTCTTTCTTTCTTTCTCTCTCTCTCTCTCTCTCTCTCTCTCTCTCTCTCTCTCTCTCACTCTCTCTCTCTCTCTCTCTTTCTCCCTTTTCCCCCTCTCTCTCTCCCTTTCCCTCCCCTCTCTCTGTCCCTTCCCCTCCTCTCTCTCTCTCTTTCTTCTCGTCGCTTCTCTCACTTCAGGAAATTTAAAATAGTGTATGGAAGTTCAGTGTATCGAAAAGCTTGACATACACGGTGTGTTAAACTGTAACTATTATATCATTTTTCTGTGTGTAAAACATGTTTTAGTTATAGTATTGTTTTTATTAAGCCTTCTATCATTGTATCATTTCTGTAACGCTTTCTGTAGTTATCGTACTATTTCTGTAAAACCCCCCCCATTCTCTATTCATTTTGTCATAGTTGTACAGTATATAAGGACTTGCCACTCTTTCTCCCAAACACATCTGACGGTGTAAAAAGGCTAACGAGAGAAGAAGAAGAAGAAGAAGAAGAAGAAGAAGAATCTTAGACAATGTAAGGGAACGATAATAGACAGCATTAGTCTGTCTGGGTGCTACCGATACTGCCTGAATGTTTTGTTTCTTATTTTATACAGACTATCATCAGTAATCTAGCGGTTAAAACCCTCACTGTCTACAGGTCCTGAGTTCAAAACCCACTACAGTAGAAGGAGAGGTCTTGTTGTTTATAGTCCCGCCGACCACAGAGGCCATATCGGGGTAGAGGTCCGGGTGCTAGTCTTTCAGCCGAACACTACAAAACCTTGAGATCTAGCAGTGTGCTACATGTGTTCAGCGTAGGTTCAAAGAGTCCATGATGATGACAGTTGTATTAGGCTACATTCTGTTGAAGAAAGCCACTGTTATAAGGCAACAGGAGACAGGACTAAGTAAGAGTGTGGTGTGCTGTGGTAACTGTGATCTTTCGCAGGAGAACAGCCTGAATTTCGTGCAGTGTAATTTTGCCGTGGCGGTAAATCAAATGCAAGGTAATGTGATGTGATACAATGCAGT
>CM054135.1:38980883-38990883 GCA_028751875.1 Rapana venosa | reverse complement strand
GCAGCGTTACTTCAAAGCATCACCTGTAATCAGCAGAACAACTGTTCTCTTCATGATTTATTATCGTCATGAAGAACACTCGACGATTAGCAGTATACATGCTTTATTCATATGAGCAGCATGAATAGACGTGAGCAGCATGAATAGTCCATTGCTGTAGGCTGTGTAAATCTTCATATTCTCACCTTGTAATCTTAGCTCAAAATTAAGGATTAACCCCCCCCCCCCCCAAAAAAAAAAAAGAAAAAAAAAAAGAAGCCATTTCTGATCAAAAGGAGTTGAAGGATGCAAGAGATTGTTTTTTGAGAGGGGATAGAGTTGGGGGGAGGCGGGGGGAGGGAGGGGAGCAAATGGCTGAGAGTGGAAGATTTTTTTCTTAGTTATTCATTTTTTATTTTATTCTTTTATGTCGAGGATTTCGAGTACTCATGTGCTTTTTTATTATTATTTTTTTTACATCGAGTCCCAGTGTGTGTGTATGCAGTTGTGAAAATTTTGTCATCCGTTCCTACCGGCACACAATGGCTCATTTTTAATTTTTTTTAAATCCATGATTGCTTTTAAGTCATGAGTGAGTACTTAGCTGTGTGGCTAAAGAAGAAGATGATGATGTTGAAAAAGAGGGAGGAGTTGGGGGGAGAAGCAGGAGGAGGAGAAGGAGAAGAAAAAGGAGGAGAAGAAGGAGATGAAGAAGGAGGAGAAGAAAAAGATCATTCTTAGTGATTGGCTAAATAGACACCCACCCACCTGAGAAAAAAATTTGAGAGCAGAAAAGAATTGTAAGTGAATTCCACATCTTCCAAACTCAATTTCCATCTGCTGTCAGAATTGTTGGCGTTGTGTTTGATTGTTGTTGTTGTTGTTGTTGTTGTTGTTGTTGTTAGCGGTGGTAATGGTCCTTTTCTTGTTGCTGTTGTTGTTGTTGTTGTTGTTGTTGTTGTTGTTGTTGTTGTTGTTGTTGTTGTTGTTGTTCTTCTTCTTCTTCTTCTTCTTCTTCTTCTTCTTCTTCTTCTTCTTCTTCTTCTTCTTCTTCTTCTTCTTCTTCTTCTTCTTCTTCTTCTTCTTCTTCTTCTTATCATCGTCATCTTCTACTTCTTTAAGCACACTTCTGTAATTGTGATGACCGTCTGTTTTCATGTAAGAACTCTGTGTAATATTTCTTTCATACCAATCCAGAGAAGCAACAAAACTCTAACAGCAGTTTTCTGTGTATTGTGAAGTACTGACTTGTCTCCTTGCTGGGCCTTCTTTAGATGCGACTCTTCTGGTGTCTTTTGGCTGTGTAGAAGCACTAGAACGCAAAAGTTAAGACCGTTGCAAAAATCTTGGGGAAAAAAACCCTGACCACATGTCTGTTATTCAGTATGGTGCAGGTTTATTGGTTCCATAAATATATGTGTGAGCTCATGAGACACAAGGTCATATTATTTTTGCTTAACTACGAGCTTCGAATAATTGGAAGAAGAGTGATTTGTGCACATTCAACTGGTTTTAAAATAATTATCAAAACCAAATTTGGACAAATTCCGTGCAATTCTTAATTCCAGCAACTTTATTAAAATTTTTTTTTTCATCGTCCAGAAATATAGAGGCTTTTTTTTTTTTGGAGGGGGGGGGGGGGGGGAGTAAATTGCAAGGCGTACAAAATACTCCAAAATTGTGACATACTTATGTTTTTATTCTAGTTTCAGCCCAGCGATATACTATTTCCTTTTCTGATTTTAGAGAATTGTGGACAAAGAAAGGAACTGGTTCGAGTTCAAATTAAGGGGTTTGTTCAGAGTGTTTTAGGATTCTCAGCAGCCCTACCATCAGTTGCAGAAGTCGTTTATCATTCCACAGTAAAAAGATGGCTCTAACTCTCCCAGGACCCTGCATACTACCATCTCCTTTGATTTATTGGTCTACTGTGAAAGATTGCCGGTCTGAAACCATACAGCAGAAATATTGCATAGCATATACCACATCAGCCTAAACAACAGCTACATCACACCATGCCATGGTACGCCACCCCACCCCACCACACCCCACACCCCCCATCCCCACACGTCATCACACCACACCACACCCCACCCCACATCACCACACGTCATCACACCACGCCACACCACACCACACACCACGCCACACCACACCCCACCCACACCTCACCACACGACACGACACGACACTACACGACACTATATCACACCCTACCCCACCCCACCCACCACACACCCCACCCCACATCACCACACGTCATCACACCACGCCACACCACACCACACCCACCCAACCACACCACACCACACACACCACGCCACACCACACCACACCCCACCCAACCACACCACACACACACCACGCACACCACACCACACCACACCTCACCACACCACCCACACCTCACCACACGACACGACACGACACTACACGACACTATATCACACCCTACCCTCCCCACCCACCACCACAACCACACCCCACATCACCACACGTCATCCACACCACACCACACCACACCACACCCCACCACCCACCACACCACACCACACCCACACCCCACCACACACCACACCACACACCACGCCACACCCACCCCACTCCACCACACCATCACACCACGCCACACCACACCACACCCCACCCCACCCACACCACCACCACCACACCACACCACACCACACCCACCCACCACACACCACACCCACCACACCACCCACCACCACACCACACTCACACCCACCCCACCCCACCACACCACACCACACCTCCCACACACCACCTCACCACACAACACACAGGACACACACCACCCACACTATCACACCCCACCCACACCACACCACACACACACACACACCACACACACCCACCACACCACACCCCACCTACCACCCACCACACACCACACACACAGCCACACCACACCACACCTCACCACCACACCACCACACCACACCACACCACACCAACCACCCAACCACCACACCACACCACACCTCACCACACACTACACACCACACTATATCACACCCCACCCACCCCCACCCACCACACACCCACACCCACACTACACCACACGTCATCCACACCACACCACACCACACACCACACACACCACCACCTCACCACACACACACAAACACCCACCACCCACACCTCACCACACCACCCAAACAACCTACATCACACTACCCCACCACCCCACACCACATCCCACACACAACCACCACAACACACCCACACACCACCCCACATCACACCACTCACACCCCACCACTTTTATACCCACACACCACACCACCCACACACAACGCCAACACACTCACCACCACAAGACACACACTAAAAAACCACATCACCCCACAACCACACCACGAACCGCACCACACACACACCCCACCACATAACACCACCCACCCCCACTACACCCCACCACACTACACCCCACCACACTACACCCCACCCCACTACACCCCTCCACACTACACCCCACCCCACTACACCACCACCACATACACCCCACCACACTACACCCCACCCACTACACCCCACCCCACTACACACCCACCCCACCACACTACACCCCACCCCACTACACCCCACCACACTACACCCCACCACACTACACCCCACCCCACTACACCCCACCCCACTACACCCCACCCCACCACACTACACCCAACCACACTACACCCCACCACACTACACCCCACCACACTACACCCCACCACACTACACCCACCCACTACACCCCACCCCACCACACTACACCCACCACACTACACCACACCACACTACACCCCACCACACTACACCCCACCACACTACACCCCACCACACTACACCCCACCCCACCACACTACAGCCCACCACACTACACCCCACCACACTACAACCCCACCACACTACACCCCACCCCACCCCACTACACCCACCACACTACACCACACCACACTACACCCACCCACACTACACCCCACCCCACCACACTACACCCCACCACACTACACCCACACCCCACCACACTACACCCACCACACTACACCCCACCCCAACCACACTACACCCACCCACACTACACCCTACCACACTACACCACACCACACAACACCGTAGCACACCGCATCACACTGCACAACACCACAACATAAAACACCACACCACTCCATACCAAAACCACGTGTCATACTACGCCATACCACACCACACCACACCAACCCACACCACACCACAACACATAACACCACGCCACTCCAATCCATATCACAACATAATGCAACACAACGTAATGTAAAACAATAGATCAGTACCTCAATGACATCAAGCGAATGTAAATGTACAAAGCCAATCCAATGAGTGAACAAAAAAACACAGTGTACAACTCGGTGGTCTAGAGGTAACGCGCCTGCCTAGAAAGCAAAAAGTCCGTGTCATAAGTGTGCGGTGGTTCAATCCCCGATTGTGCAAAAACTTCCCCCCACTCCATTATTACACCATGAATGGTGGTCTGGTTGCTAGTCTTTCGGATAAGATGATAAACCAAGTTCCCGTGTGTTAAACATAATTATTTAGCGCATGTAAATCCCCCCCCCCCCCTTCCATGGCAACAAGAGAGTTGTCCCTGACAAAATTCTGTAGAAAAAGCCACTGCACCCTGTTAGGGAAACAAAATACAGTTGCAGACAGGAAAAAGAAAAAAAATGGGTGGCGCTGCTCTCGTGGCGACGAGCTTTCCCCGGGAAGAGCAGCCCGAATTTCACGCAGAGAAACATGCCGTGACTTAAAATGGTATAAATAAATAAAATCCGATTCAATAAATCGAAAAACAAACCGAACACACAGAGAGTCGAGAGACAAACATACTGTTTAATCCCATGAACAGAGAAACAAACATAACGAACAATAAGTTGACAAACAAAATACACTGTGTACAAATCTAATCCCATAACTCGAGAAACACACACACACAAACACACACACACACACACACACACACACACACACACACACACACACACACACACACACACGCACACGCACGCACGCACGCACGCACGCACGCACGCACATACATACACACACACACTGTACAAGGAGTCGAGAAAGAAATGCAAAGCGCAAACCTAATCCAATCACTAGAAAAGCAGACACAATATACAAATCCAATCCAATGAATACAAACAAGAAACAAAGAAGACAAAAAAAATGCAAAGAAAGACAATAAAAAGAAACTTGCTTTCGTGCATTTATCAGATACGGTTTTCTTTGGCCAGAAATCATGGCAAAAATGTGACATTTCCGTGTTTCATTATTTTCTTGTTCTTGTTCTTCTTGTTCTTCTTGTTCTTGTTCTTCTTGTTCTTGGTCTTCTTCTTGTTCTTGTTCTTCTTGTTCTTGTTCTTCGTGTTCTTGTTCTTGGTCTTCTTCTTGTTCTTGTTCTTCTTGCTCTTCTCGTTCTTCTTGTTCTTCTCGTTGTTGTTGTTGTTATTGTTCTCCTCTTCCTCCGTATCCTGCTTGTTGTTGTTGTTGTTGTTGTTGTTGTTGTTGTTGTTGTTCTTCTTCTTCTTCTTCTTCTTCTTCTTCTTTGTTTTTTTCTGGCATTTTTTGTTATCCTTTTCAATTGCCTTTATCTGTTCAATTGCAGGCCCTATTCATCCTCCTAACATTATCAGACATGATACGCCCGTCCGTCTGTTTGCTCGTTCGTCCGTCTGTCTGTCTGTTTCTCTGTCTGGCGTTGCACTTTTTGACTGTCAGTCATACACACACGTGCGGGAATACACATATGAACACACACATACACACACGCACGCACTCATGCACGAACACATGCACACACGCACGCACGCACGCACGCACACAGCAAAGCAACAACAACACAACAGCACAACAACACAAAACACACAGACACAGACACACAGACACAGACACATACACAACACACACACACACACACACAACACACACACACCAGCACCACGCACCACACACGCACGCACGCACGCACGCACACAATAGTGCGCCCAAGCAAACACCACACTCACACTCTTAATCTCTTTACGCCACCCTAACATTTACTTGGCTTCCATCCATCACCCACTCTTTCATTTCTCTGTCTCTCTCTGTCTGTCTGTCTCTTTGTCTCTGTCACTGTCTGTCTCTATCTGTCTCTGTCTCTCTCTCATTCTATTCATGTGCGTTTTAACATCCAGTCCCCGTGTGTATGCAGTTTAGTAAATTTTGCCATCCATTCCCACTGGAACACAAATGTCCTACTCTTCCGAAAATCAGAACGGGTTTTAACGTGTGCGCAAGATGTTCTGCATGCGTTCGCACACGGGACTTGGTTTCTAGTATCATCCAAAGGAATTTTAGAGGAGTGAAGTCGGCACTGATGTTAGCTATAGAGGAAAAAAACACACCCGTATTCTTGAACGAGATTCGAACCAGGGTCAGCAGATCACGAGCGCAACGCGCATCACTCTAACCACCAGGCTATCCCGTCCCCTCAAGTGTGTATGTGTGTGTGTGTGTGTGTGTGTGTGTCACGGCGTGGTGTGTGGTGTGTGTGTGTGTGTGTGTGCACGCTGGCGGTGTGTGAAGTGTGTGGTGTTTGTGTGTGTGTGTGTGTGTTGTGTGTGTGTGCATGTGTGTGTGCACGCGCGTGCATGCGTGTTGGTTGGTGTGTGTGTGTGTGTGTGTGTGTGTGTTGTGTGTGTGATGTGTGTGTGTTGTGTGTGGGTGGTGTGTGCGTACACGCACGTAAGTCCATCCCTCCTCTCCACCTCCATCCCTTTCATCCCTATACCCCCTGTCTCTCCCCTACAACACCATTAATCACACAACACACACACACACACACACCACACACACATATCACACACACACACACACACACACACACACACCACACGCACGCACGCACACACACACACACACACACACACACACACACACACACACACACACACACACACACCATTATCGCACACACACACACACACGCTAGTTTCCCCAACAGAAGAGAAACACTGGACAACTCAAGGCTGCTATGACCCTACAGCAGTTCCCTCTCTCTATCACACTGTCCCATCAGCTGCTTGCCTGGCTATGTGTGTGTGTGTCCGTCCTCCTAGTCTCTCTGTCTGCACGTTCTGGCACCGATAAAGTGGCTGACCTATAGGGCTGAAGATGGCAGAAGGGGGGTGGGGGTGGGGGGTGGGGTGCAGGAGGGGGGGGGAGAGGGGGGATGGATGTGGAGGGGGGGAGGGGAGGGGAGGGAGGGGGGAGGGATCAGTCCAGTGAAGAAGATGATTGTGTATTGCCCTGCATCTGACAAGCAGTGTTGTTTGTAGTTGTTAGTTCGTAGTTGTTTGTAGTTTGTGTTTTGTGTGTGTGTGTGTGTGTGTGTTGTGGTTGTGTGTGTGGTGTGTGTGTGTGTGTGTGTGTGTGTGTGTGTGTGTGTGGTGTTGTGTGTGTATGTGTGTGTGTGTATGTGTGTTGTGTGTGTGTATGTGTATGTGCATTTGTGTATAGGAGTATGTGTGTGTGTGTCTGTATTTTGTGTGTATGTGAGTATGTGTGTGTGTGTGTGTATGTGTGAGTTGTGTGTGTGTGTTTTCTTTGATTTTACATCTATCCACCCAAAGTAATATAAAGACGAGTGTGTATGTGCGTTCGCGCGTGCGCACGTGTGTGTGTATTGTGTGTGTATTAGTGTGGTGTGTGTGTGTGTGAGTGTGTGTGAGTGTGTATGTATGAGGGTGAGGATGAGGAATTTGTCTTGTGGTGTCTGTGTACATGTCATTGCACAACCGCGCGCACGCGCGCATATGTGTGTATGCATGCATACACGCAAGCTCACATGTTTGTGTATGTATGGACATACCTATGATTGTGTGTGTGTATGTGTGTGTGTGTGTGCATGCATGAATCTACACGCGCAAGGGAGCGCTCGTGCGATTTATGCTTTCCATCAGTTCGCACAGCTTTCTTTCTATGCATCCATCATAATGATCGTGAGGGAAGTCATATTGTGAGGTGATAAGTCGGAGATTTACGGCTGATGAGTGTAGTGCGGACTGGGTTTCGTTGATCTTGACAGTCATAAACAATTTGATTGAATATTGGGGACGGGACAGCTCAGTGGTCAGAGCACTCGCTTTCCCCAGCTAAGGTTAAGCAGCATCGAGCCTAGTTACCACTGTGTGATCGTTTGCACGCCTTGGTTTCAATACAGTTCCCCAGTTCACTCAGCTGTAAATGGGTACCTGCCCTCTTTAGGGTCAGGGAAGGTAAAGCAGCGAGGGAGAGGAGATGGGCGCCGCCCTCAATATGCTGGCCCCTTGAGAAGTTGAGGTCTCTGATGCCTCACTCCCCTACGACCACATAGGTTATGGGACACCTTTACCTTTTCATTGACTAATGTAAATGCGGAAGGCTGGAGGCAGAGGTGTTGCATTGAAAGAGGAACTGCGCTACTGAGTAATAGTATAAAGAGATATAAGCTGTAACACGTACGAAGATAATGCATTATTGAACCATTTTAACACAGTCACAGACACAGACAGACTAAAGCACACCCACACGCTCGCGTACGTGCACGCACGCACGGACGCGCCCACATCATCATCATCATCATCATCATCATCATCATCATCATCATCATCATCATCATCATCATCATCATCATCATCATCATCATCATAATCATCATCACCGTCTCGTCGTCGTCGTCGTCGTCGTTACATCTTCCTCCTCTTCCATGTCACAGCGACAAGATTAGTCCTCCTCCTCCTCAGTGGTAGTTTAATAACAATCGTTTTGAAAAAAAATTGCAGCACACTTCGGAAACAATTACTTAAAGCAATCGCTCAGTATTCTGGATGCTCATGCTTTGTTGGTGGCAAATATTTATATACTTCTTTCTTTCTGAATTCATCTATTTTTATCATTTTATTTTGTCCACTTTAACACCCCATCTCCCCTGCCTTCCGATTTCTTCACGTTACCGGATTAGCAAACAAGATAGTACCATGAAAACAAGTTGTACGTTTTTGTCAATGCTCTGTGGAAGATTGTCAAGGTAGGTTTCATGGTCACGTATTTATTTTGCATCATAGGGGTCAGTTTGCAAATATTACCCACAAAAAACGATGCTTTAATAAAACACATAAGGCGGAAAGGGGGTGTGGCGGGGTGGGGGTGGGGGTGGTAGTTTTCGAATTGCTACTAGAAGTTATTTAGAAGATGGCACATTTGTCATAGTGGTTAGATGGTTTGAAATTTGATCTAGGCCAAAACTTTGTCAGTTACTGATGTCGGCAAGACTGACATTAAAATGTTAAGTTTTGAAATATTTTGTTGAGATTGTCTTCATTCATGACAAGCTGGTAGCATGATATCCAGTACTCTCCATTATAAAGGAAATATCTTGCGAAATGGGAGTATGGTACTCGAAAACAGCCAACACACACGCTTTCTATCCAGTGCATATCGATGGTCTTACAGTGATTCCCAGTTGGGGTGAGTCAGACAGTACATGTTCTCAGTGACGCCCCAGGAGAGCACTCAACAACAACAGTAGATTAGGCAGGAATAAGAATTGCTGTTTAGGGTTGCGAATATCTCGAATGTTACTCAGCTGAGTTATTGCCAAAGCAATCTGTTCATTAATCTGTACACGCAGAACCACTTGTGTGTTTGATTTTTGCTGTTACGATTTTGACTAAATGAGTTTTGTTGCATCGTTGATGGTTTACTGTCGTATCTTTGTGTTCCCCAGTGGCTGAACACTTAGAGAATCTTCGAACCCTAGATTTATCATTTTTTGGGACGAATATTAATGGAACTACAAGCTGTCTTTTGGTTTTGTGTCTGGAATAACTGAGCGCTGGAACAAACACATCGAACTATGACATCCACAAATGGTTAATTAATGATGAATGTTCTGGAGGTGGGAGGAAAAGGTGTTTCTGAATTCTGATTCCAATTGTTTCTTTATCACGCTTTCAGA
>CM054135.1:38965883-38975883 GCA_028751875.1 Rapana venosa | reverse complement strand
CCCCTTTCGGAATGGTAGGCCGTTGTGTGTCGGTAGGAATAGATGACAAAGAAACTCCGCATGCACACAGGTGTCCTGTTTAAACACCATCCCGTAAATCGGAATGCGGTTGCCTAACTAGTGGTGGTGGTGGTGGTGGTGGTTGGGGGTGGGATGGGGTGGGGTGGTGGTTGGGGGCTACGGTCGCATACACAAAAAAATCTGACCATTGGTGAACCTCGGAGCTCTAGCCGAGGAAGAAAAAATAAATTGAACGATTTTAACATTTTCCGTTTTGTCTCCTAATCCCAAAAGAGCCAAAAGAAACGAAAATACATCGAGGAAAGGTTGCCGCTATTGCAGAAAAAAAAACGAAAATGGATTTATCAGTTTAAATTCACAAAGTCCTTGGACATTTCGATCAAAGCGTCAATCGTTTGTTTTTTCAAAAATAATATTTTAACCTTTAATGTCAAAGGTACACGAGCAAATTATGTTTAGAACAAAACCATACAAGATTAATAAAAAATAAAATAAAACACAATCAGATACAAAATGAATATAAGATACAATAAATCAACATATCTCTGTCTGTCTCATTCTCTGTCTCTCTCTCTCTCTGTGTCTCCGTCTGTCTTTGTCTGTCTTTCTCTTTCTCTGTCTGTCTTTCTCTGTCTGTCTGTCTCTCGCATAGCCTGGTGGTTAGACTGAGGCGCTTGTGATCTGCTGACCCGGGTTCGATTCTCGTTCAAGAGGATATTTCCTCATCAGTGCCAAGACCACTCCCCCTCCTCCCCCCCCAAAGTCCTTCGGATGAGACTATAAACCGAGGTTCCGTGTGCGAATGCACGCAGAACATCTTGCGCACACGTTAAAACATCGTTCCGCTTTTTAGAAGAGTAGGACATTGTGTGCCAGTGGGAACGGATGAAAAAAATTACAAAATTACATACACACGGGAATGGGATGTAAAAAAAAGCACATGAGTGAATATTCCATTATTTTCGAAATAAAAGAATAAATAAAAAAAAATAAAAATAAAAATAAGATCTTTTGACGAAGTGCTAAACCATAGTTTAACAGGACTGCAATGGTAAAGTCGTGAGGAGTGTTTTTTGCAGTCATTGTCAAATATTTGGTGTTTCTCTATTCTCTTTTCGCCTATTTTCCCCTTGTTGGAAAACTTAGGGATGGATGTGATGGAGATCTATCGATTTGTAGAGTAGTGGTACTTGTGTGAGTGTGTGTGTTAGTGTGTTTGTGTTAGTGTGTTAGTGTTTTAGTGTGTTAGTGTGTTAGTGTGTGTGTGTGTGTGTGTGTGTGTGTTAGTGTGTGTGTTTGTGTTGTGTTGTGTGTGTTGTGTGTGTTGTGTGTTGTGTGTGTGAGTGTGTGTGAGTGTGTGTGTGTGTGTGTTCTTGCTGAAGTTGTCTTCTCTCTTTCTCTCTCTGTCTCTGTCTGTCTGTCTCTTTCTCCCCCTCTCCCTCTCTTTCTATCTCCCTCTCTCTTTCTCTCTCTCTCTTTCTCTATCTCTCACCCTCTATCTCTTCTCCCCCTCTCTTTCTCTTTCTCTCCCTCCCTCACCCCCCTCTATCTCCCTCCATCTCTCTCCCCCCCTCTCTCTCTCTTTTCCTCCCTCCCACTCTCTGTCTCTCTCGGTCTCTGTCTCTCTCTCCCTCTCTCCCCCCTCTCTGTCTCTCCCCCCCCCCTCTCTCACCCTGCCCCCCCCCCCTCTCTCTTTCTCATAAATCCCACGTTTTTCTCCCATTTGGTAGGGTTTACACACTGTCTTCCTAAATTATGGGGAAAAAAGGTCGCTACCCTTGTGCAACAAAGCGGGCAGAATCGTTGTGTATGTGTGTGTGTGTGTGTGTGTGTGTGTGTTGTGTGTGTGTGTGTGTGTGTGAGTGTGTGTAAGTGTGAGTGTGTGAGTGTGTGTGTGTATTTGTGTGAGTGAGTGAGTGTGTGTATGTGTGTGTGTAAGTGTGTGTGTGTGTTTGTGTGAGTGAGTGCGTGCATATGTGTGTGTAAGTGTGTGTGTGTGTGTGTGTGTGTGTGTGTGTGTGTGTGTGTGTGTTTGTTTTTGCTTATTATTGCAGAAAGGGTGCTAAAAAAATTGTTTTTATTTTCTGAATGACCCCGCCCCCTCTCTCCTTCTTTCTCTGTCTGTCTGTCTCTGTGTCTGTCTCTCTCTGATTTATTCTGTTTTCTTTATTATTTAAGAGAGAGAGAGAGAGAGAGAGAGAGAGAGAGAGAGAGAGAGAGAGAGAGAGAGAGAGAGAGAGAGAGATCAAATCAAATCAAATTAAATCAAATCGAATCAAATTCTTTCATTTCGAGGATAATGAATAAGAACTCGTGTGCTTTTTTATTTTTTTTTTTACATCCAATCCCCCGTGTGTGTGTTGTTGTTGTGTGTGTTGTGTGTGTGTGTGTGTGTGTGTGTGTGTGTGTGTGTGTGTGATCTGACTTATTCGGTCATAAATCTTCATATTTTTTCATCAATTCTGTGGATTTAACTTTATGTCTTCCTAACTCTTGAAAAAAAGGTCACTGCCAGTGTCCCCATAACTTGTGCAATTGTGTTGTTTAGCACATGGTGTTGTCATGAGTTATATTATGTTTGTGATATCTGCTTCTCTTATGTTTCTTCTGTGCGCTTTTGTCACACTTTTGCCCGAGTGTCAGAGCAATGAACGATTTGTGTGTGTTGTGTTGTGTTGTATGTGTGTATGTGTTGTGTTGTGTGTTGTGTTGTGTGTGTTTGTGTTTTTTGTGTTTGTGTGTGTATTTAAAAAAAAGTATTTTATTTTTTTATATTGAGGATAATGGAATAAGCACTCATGTGCTCTTTTTACATCCAGTCCCCGTGTGTATGCGGTTTTGTAAATTCTGTCATCTGTTCTCACCGGCACGCAATGGCCTACTCTTACGAAAAGCGGAACATGATTTAACGTGTGCGAAAGATGTTCTGCGTGTGTTCGCACACGGGGCCTAGGTTTATAGTCTCATCCGAAGGACGAGACTGTGTTGTGTTGTGTGTGTATGTGCTTGGTGTTGTGTTGTTGTTGTTGTTGTTGTTTTTGTTGTTCTTGTTGTTGTTCTGTGTGCATGTAAGCGTGCAGGCATGGGCACATATTTCGATTGCTTTGCCTGTTTTTAAGAGCACGATCTTTGCATCACATTACATATTCCATTTGCATTACATGACATACAGAGAGAGAGATAGAGATAGAGAAGAGAGAGAGAGAGAGAGAGAGAGAGAGAGAGAGAGGAGAGAGAGAGGAGAGAGAGAGAGAGAGAGAGAGAGGGATATATTCACACACACATACACACACACATTCACAGAGTCGTTGATAATTGTGTACACTTGAGGGATTTTTTATAAGCCAGATGGCACGACCACCAACAGAAGGTAGATATCCACCAAAGGAAGGTAGGTATTCACAAACAGAAGGTTGAGATCCAGTAACAGAAGGTAGATATCCAATAATAGAAGGTAGACTTCCTCCAAAGACAAGATTAATATCCACCAACAGAAGACAGGTATCCACCAACAGAAGGTACATATCCACCAACAGAAGGTAGATATCCACCAACAGAAGGTAGATATCCACCAACAGAAGGTACATATCCACCAACAGAAGGTAGATATCCACCAACAGAAGGTAGATATCCACCAACAGAAGGTAGATATCCACCAACAGAAGGTAGATATCCACCAACAGAAGGTAGATATCCAATAATAGAAGGTAGACTTCCTCCAAAGACAAGATTAATATCCACCAACAGAAGACAGGTATCCACCAACAGAAGGTACATATCCACCAACAGAAGGTAGATATCCACCAACAGAAGGTAGATATCCACCAACAGAAGGTAGATATCCACCAACAGAAGGTAGATATCCACCAACAGAAGGTAGATATCCACCAACAGAAGGTAGATATCCATTAATAGAAGGTAGATATCCACCAACAGAAGGTAGATATCCACCAACAGAAGGTAGATATCCACCAACAGAAGGTAGATATCCACCAACAGAAGGTAGATATCCACCAACAGAAGGTAGATATCCACCAACAGAAGGTAGATATCCACCAACAGAAGGTAGATCTCCAGTAACAGAAGGTATATCTCCAGTAACAGAAGGTAGGTATCCACCAACAGAAGGTAGATATCTAGTAAGAGAAGGTAGATATCCAGTAACATAAGGTAGGTATCCACCAAACAGAAGGTAGATATTCATCAACAGAAGGTAGATCTCCAGTAAGAGAAGGTAGATATCCAGTAACAGAAGGTAGGTATCCATCAACAGAAGGTAGATATCAAGTAAGAGAAGGTAGATATCCACCAACAGAAGGTAGATATCTAGTAAGAGAAGGTAGATATCCAGTAACATAAGGTAGGTATCCACCAAACAGAAGGTAGATATTCATCAACAGAAGGTAGATGTCCACCAACCAGGCAGTACATATCCACCAACAGAAGGTAGACCCAGTAACAGAAGGTAGGTATCCACCAAAAGAGGATAGATATCCAGTAATAGAAAGTAGATGTCGCGTAACAGAAGGTAGATATCCACCAACAGAAGGTAGGTATCCACCAAACAGAAGGTAGATATCCAACAACAGAAGGTAGGTATCCACCAAACAGAAGGTACACATCCACCAACAGAAGGTAGATATCCACCAACAGAAGGGAGATATCCACCACCAGAAGGTACATATCCACCAACAGAAGGTACACATCCACCAACAGAAGGTACACATCCACCAACAGAAGGTACATATCCACCAACAGAAGGTACACATCCACCAACAGAAGGTACACATCCACCAATAGAAGGGATATATCCACTAAAAGAAGGGAGATATCCACCAACAGAAGGTACACATCCACCAACAGAAGGTACACATCCACCAACAGAAGGTACACATCCACCAACAGAAGGTACACATCCACCAACAGAAGGTACACATCCACCAACAGAAGGTACACATCCACCAACAGAAGGGAGATATCCAGCAACAGAAGGGAGATATCCACCAATAGAAGGAAGATATCCACCAATAGAAGGGAGATATCCACCAATAGAAGGGAGATATCCACTAAAAGAAGGGAGATATCCACTAACAGAAGGTAGATATCCACCAACAGAAGGTAGATATCCACCAACAGAAGGTACATATCCAGTAATAGAAGGTAGATATCCACCAACAGAAGGTAAATATCCACCAACAGAAGGTACACATCCACCAACAGAAGGTAACTTTGCACGTGTGTGCACAGCATCTTAACCAAACACACGTCCTTGTGAGTTACCTGTCATCTCTGTCAGGATAATCTGCCTATACGAGTGATTGCTTTGCTATAGGAAGCTGGCTCCCGGATCGTAGAGACTTAGTGTGAGTGCCAGAACCTCAGCCAAGCTGGCTTCATTGCTCAACAGCTGTGCTTGTTGAAAGTAAAGATGAGTGCGTATTTTCAGTGGTAAAGTTGTAAAGTATGGTCAGTGTGTGTCTCGCTTACTTTTGAATTTGGCTTTAGTTTGTTCTCTATGCTTTGACTATTGCACATGTTACTTAGGGATTTATGTGTTCATTAAGATTAAGCGTTCTAGATATTCTTCACCATTGTCAGTATTATTGTTAGCATCATTGCTACAACAACAGTAATTATGATGGTAGTAATGATAATAGTAAAAAAAAATGATGATAATAATAATGACAATAATCACAATAATTTCAAAATAGTAGTAGTAGTGTACTACTACTACTACTACTACTACTACTACTACTACTACTACTACTACTACTACTACTACTACTACTACTACTACTACTACTACTGCTAGTGCTACTACTACTACTACTACTACTACTACTACTACTACTACTACTACTACTACTACTACTACTACTACTACTACTACGACTACGACTACGACTACGACTACTACTGCGACTACTACTACTACTACTACTACTACTACTACTACTACTACTACTACTACTACTACTACTACTACTACTACTACTACTACTACTACTACTACTACTACTACTACTACTACTACTACTACTACTACTACTACTACTACTACCTACTACCACTACCACTACCACTACTACTACTACTACTACTACTACTACTACTACTACTACTACTACTACTACTACTACTACTATTACTAACTATATCTTATTTAGCATTGTAAAGCGCCAAGTGCTGGACAAAATAAAGTGCGATGTAAGTATTTCTCCTCCTCCTCCTCCTCCTCCCTCCTCCTCCTCCTCCTCCTCCACCTCCTCCTCCTCCTCCTCCTCCTTATTACTGTTATTACTTAGATCGTAAAAAACTTAGTCTGAGCGCAAGAAAAAACAACAACATCAACAACAACATCAACAACAACAACAAAAATGGGCAACCCAGCAAAATAGTGTGCTACCCTTGTTGCAGCTGTCGTTGTCCCGTCTGAGTAAGAGCGACTTGTTTATGCCAAATACACGTCAAGCTGCGATGCCTTTCATTTTCCTGGCTATGCAGTTTTCTGGCAGCTGCTGCCTCTTATTTGACCTCTTCGCGGGGACAAGCAAGGAGGAGAGGAGGCTGTGCTTATTTCTGGATGAGCTTTGTTGTCCGGAATACACAATGATCTCAGACTCTCCACAGAACGGACAAGGGTGGCTGACGGCAATGGCTTGGGTTATGAATGTTGAGGATTGTTCCTGATCTCTCTCTCTGTGTCTCTTTCTGTGTCTCTGCCTCTCTGCCTCTCTCTGTCTGTCTGTTTGTCTAGCTCTCTCTCTGTGTCTCTGTGTGTGTCTATCTTTCTGTCTGTCACTGCTTTTCTGTCTGTCTCTGTGTCTTTCTGTCTGTCTCTGCTTATCTGTCTGTCTGTTTCTGTCTCTGTCTATCTCTCTGTCTGTGTCTGTCTTTCTGTCTGTCTCTGTCTGTGTCTGTCTTTCTCATTCTTTCATTCTCTCTCTCTTTGTTTCTTTCCGTCTCTGTCTGTCCCTGTCTGTCTCTATCTGTCTGTCTCTGTTTATTCGTCTGTTTCTGTCTGTTTTTTGTCTCTGTTTGTTTGTTTGTCTCTGTTTGTCTCTGTATCTGTCTGTCTGTCTCTGTCTGTCCTTTCTCTCTCTCTCTTCCTGTGTTCGTGCATCTGTCTCTTATCTGACTGTCTGTCTGTCCTTTCTCTCTCTCTCTCTCTACCCCCATCCTCTGTCTCTCTCTGCATCTGTTTCTATCTATATTTCTTTGACTCTGTCTGTCTGTCTTTCTGTCTGTTTCTCTGTCTGTCTGTTTCTCTCTCTCTCTCACAGTCTCTCTCTCTCTATCTGTATGTCTGTATCTCACTCTCTGTTTTTGTCTTTGTCTGCATCTCTCTCTCTCTCTCTCTCTCTCTCTCTCTCTCTTCTCTCTCTTTTCTCTGTGTCTCTCCCTGTTTGTCTGTATGTCCGTACCCCCCCTCTCTCTCCCATATTACAATATGTAAGCTTCTCTTCGGTATAAAGCCTTGACAACTATAAAACAGAGACAACTGAAGACGGAGATTTCATATCTATTGATTTTCCACACCAGTTTCTGCACATAAAAGCCAATTTGACAAGGAGACAGTGGCGAACACAGAGAGAGAGAGAGAGAGAGAGAGAGAGAGAGAGAGAGAGAGAGAGAGAGAGACAGAGACAGAGACAGAGAGAGGGAGGGAGGAGGGAGGGGAGAGCGAGAGCGAGAGGAGAGAGACAAAAAGAAAGAAAGAAAGAGAGAGAGAGAAGGAGAGAGAGAGAGAAGAGAGAGAGAGAGAGAGAGAGAGGAGAGAGAGAGAGAGAGAATGAGAGACAGACAGACAGACAGAGACAGACAGAGACAGAGAGAGAGAGACAGAGAGACAGAAAAAAGAAAGAAAGAAAGAGAATGAGAGAGGGAGACACAGATAGAGAGGCAGAGGAAGAGAGAGACAGACAGACAGATACAGCGACAAAGAGAGAGAGAGAGAGACACACACACACACACACACACACACACACACACACACACACACACACACACACACACACACACACACACACACACACACACACACACACACACACACACACACACACAGAAATATAAAACAAAATGCTAGTAACAGTATTGTTGAAAAAGGGGAAAAGCTGCATCAATTTTGTTTCAAATTCATTTCCATACACGCAACCTTCTCAACCCAGTATACATACAACATAATATTAACATCCCTGTGGTAAATGGTCTGAGAGGGCTACAGGAGATTGTTTAGTTATTCTTTTATATCGAGTACAATGGAATAAGCACTCACGTGCTTTTTTAACATCTAGTCCCCCGTGTGTATGCGGTTTTGTAAATTTTCTCATCTGTTTCCACCGGCACACAATGGCCTACTCTTTCGAAAAGCGGAACAGGGTTTAACGCGTGCGCAAGATGTCCTGCATGCGTTCGAACACGGAGGCTCGGTTTATAGTCTCATCCGATTACAGACCTCGGCTGAGACAGAGAACGATGGTAAACCCTGGTGGCATTAGGACAGCGGCGACGAAGATATTTTATTTGTTTTCTTTATTTTATATCTCGAGAATAATGGAATAAGCACTCGCGTGTTTTTTATTTTATTTTTTACAACCAGTCCTCGTGTGTATGCGGTTTTGCCAATTTTGTCATCCGTTCCCACCGGCACACAATGGCCTACTCTTCCGAAGAGGGGAACGGGTTTTAACGTGTGCGGAAGATGTTCTACGTACGTTCGAACACGGGACACTCGGTTTATTGTCTCATCTTCGGATGAGATAGTTCAGTTGAGTTAAGATTGTTGATTGCTACAAATCAAAAAGTAGAATTGTCCATTTTATTTACCAACACAATCCAATACACGAGCGAAAAGGGACATAGCGTTCTTGACTGATTTTAAAAAGATTCACTTTATCATCAAAGTCCCGGAATGAAAAAAATAAAACTGCCTGCTTGATCAAAGCGTTGTGTCAGCTTTTCTTGAAAAATCCATTCATTTTTTTTTTCTGTTGCCGTTTTGAAAACAAAGCTAATTGAATGTTCACTTCTGGCGTGTGCCGGCTAGGTGTCCCTGTGAAAAAGAACTATGGACAATTACACGAAATTTGAAGGGAGCGAGCAAGGAAGTGAATGTGTGTGTTGTGTTGCGTTGTGTTTTGTTTGTTTGTGTGTGTGTATGCTGTGTTGTGTTGTGTTTGTGTGTGTATGCTGTGTTGTGTTTGTGTTGTGTTTGTATGTGATGTGTGTGTATGTGTGTGAGTGTGTGTGAAAGTCAAGTCAAACTTTTATTTTCAGATGGTACATTGTGTGTGTGTGTGCGTGCGTTTGTGTGTGTATTTGTGTGCGTATGTGTGTGAAAGTCAAGTCAAACTTTTATTTTCAGATGGTACATTGTGTGTGTGTGTTTGTGTGTGCGTGTGTGTGTGTGTACGCGCGCGCGCACGAGCGTGTGTATATGTGTGGGTATGCATAAAATGCATACGCACATTTTTACCTGTGTGCATGATTTTTGTTTATTTATTTTGCAAGTTCGTTTGGCTGAATTGGTTTGTTGCCTTTTAAAGTTTTTATTCAAAATGTCATATTACTGTTTATGTTGACAAGATCAACAAGCTGTGCAGGTGTACTTCTGTTCTCTCATTCAAGTGGCTCACACACAGACACACATAAGCACACACCACACACACGCACACACACATACACGAACATACACGAACATACACACACACACTCTCTCTCACTCACATACGCACACGTACACGCACACAAACACACACACAATCGCACACACACACACACATAGCTTCAAAATCAATGAACACAGACATAATCATCTACTAACATTTCCGAGACCAAGAAATAATCTTTACAAAACAAGCTTCTTGTACTCAGGTAGTGACTTATGGAACAAGCTCCCAAAACGCTTAAAATGTATCAAAAACAAAAATCAGTTCAAGGCACAGCTAAAAAGCCATTTAATGCATGAATGCCTAGG
>CM054135.1:38953346-38960383 GCA_028751875.1 Rapana venosa | reverse complement strand
GTTTTTTTTGAACACATTTTTTTTCTTTTAGTGGCACAGCACGGGAGTTATGCATAATCTTCATTGAGAAGCTCGCAGATCCTGTGTTTTAGGTTAGGGTGAGAGGTTGTCTGATTCTGACGAAATATCTGACATTCCCTAACAAACTAAGCAAGGTACAGGTAAGATAAATTCAAACACTTTTTTTAATGAAAAGCTCGCCGTCTTCACTGCACAACTTCACACTGCGAAATGACAAGACAGCTAGGGCTCGGTTGTAACAACATAGAGTTCTGAGCAGAAATGTCGTCACTGTTACTAATCAGCGGGATTCTATCTAGTCTTGTGTTTGGGGGAAAGGTAATTTAACATGTTAGATATGTCTTACCTGGGGGCGGGAGCCCCCTAGCGTTTACCTATTGAAATCTCCCCTTTTCAGTTGTCAAAGCCTTTTGACGCTCTTATTGTGTGTTGGGGGGGGGGCGACGCTGCTGTGTGTCATTCAAGCACCGGGCGAGGTGTGTGTCTCCTACCCCATTTCTTTCTCCCTCTTCACTCTTTTTTCTGTGTACCGTTAAGCATAAATTCCCAAAATTTTTTATAGTTTTACCCATCAAAAATAAATTAGTATTACTTTCAGTTTTAGTTTGAGAGATAGGGAAAAAGGGGGTCAAGGTAAACTGTTTAGTTTTTATATAAAACTATGCAAGTTTTGGTTCGATGAGGCGAAGCCGAATCGGGACCAAAGTTGCCTGGTTTGGATAAACGTAAGTAGTTTAGCTTGACCCCCCTTTTTTTCCCCATCTCTCGTGGTCTTTCTGCAAAACCGTAGAATGCTGGGGTGTGTCTGGTGTGTGTGTGTGTGTGTCTGTGTGTTGGGTTTTTGTGTGACTGTGTGTCTGTTGTGTATGTGTGTGTGTGTCTGTGTTTTGTGTCTGTGTGTGTTGTCTCTGCGTGTCTGGTGTGTGTGTGTCGTGTGTGTTTTTGTGTGTGTTTGTGTGTGTGTGGTGTGTTTGTGTGTTGGGTTTGTTTTGTGGGGTTTTTTTGTGTGTGTGTGTGTTTTGTTCTGTGTGGTGTGTTGTTGTGTTGTGTGTCTGTGTGTGTGTTTTGTGTTGTGTGTGTGGTGTCTGTGTTTGTGTGTGTGTGTGTGTCTGTGGTGTGTTGTGTGTGTGTGTGTCTGTGTGTGTGTCTGTCGTGTGAAGTTTGCCTAGTCCCGTAACAAAACCCGAATACCGCCGTTGTTTCTCTCTCGATATACTGAACGCAATAATTTAACGCTTTCTTACGTGTGGTCGTTTTTTTGCCACCCAAAAAAAGAAGAAAAAAAGCAGTGTTTTGAATGGGCATGGATATGTTCTATGCGCACACCAGGGAGAGGTTAGGCTATGCGTCCCTTGTAGTAGGCGTGTTTAATAAGAAAGACTTATTGTGAATATGCTAAGTAGGCAAGAGGTTGTTGTTGTTGTTGCTGTTGCTTGGGTTGTTGGATTTTTTTAATTCTTTTTGACAAGGGAGTGTTTTCGTGAGTATGATCGAGTGGTAAGGAATCGTGTGGGTGTGCGCAATAGGTATGGATTGTCTGAGTGTGTTCCTAAGTAAGGGGTTGGGCGTGAGGGTTCATAGTAGGCTTTTACTGCTATGTTGAATACTAAGGATTGTCGTGAGGGTGTTCTGTACGTATGGGTTGTCGTAGTGTGTTTGAATACGTAAGATGTTCGTGGAGCGTATTTTGTTTCGTAAGGAAATTTTCGTGATTTTAATACGTAAGGATTGCCGTGAGTGTGTTGAATACGTCATGATTGTCGTGAGTGTTCTGTACGTAAGAATTGTCGTGTTTTTAATACGTAAGGATTGCCGTGAGTGTGTTGAATACGTCATGATTGTCGTGAGTGTGTTCTGTACGTAAGGATTGTCGTGTTTTCAATACGTAAGGATTGCCGTGAGTGAGTTGAATACGTCAAGATTGTCGTGAGTGTGTTCTGTACGTAAGGATTGTCGTGTTTTCAATACGTAAGGATTGCCGTGAGTGAGTTGAATACGTCAAGATTGTCGTGAGTGTGTTCTGTACGTAAGGATTGTCGTGTTTTCAATACGTAAGGATTGCCGTGAGTGAGTTGAATACGTCAAGATTGTCGTGAGTGTGTTCTGTACGTAAGGATTGTCGTGTTTTCAATACGTAAGGATTGCTGTGAGTGTGTTGAATACGTAAGGTTTGTCGTGAGTATATATGGTTCTTGTGAGTGTGCCAGATAACAAGACTCTGGTGGGTGTTCCGGATAACCAAAGACTCGGGGTGTGTGTGTGGGTGTGTGTGTGTGTGTGTGTGTGGGGTGTGTGTGTGTGGTGTGTGTGTGAGTGTGTGGTGTGTGTGTGTGTGTGTGTGTGTGTGTGTGTGTGTGTGTGTGTAGGAGAGGGGAGAGAGAAGAAGAGAGAGAGGAGAGAGAGAGAGAGATGTGTGGTGTGTGTGTGTGTGTGCGTGTGCGTGCTAGATAACCAAAGACTCTGGTGGGTGGGTACCAGATAACCGAAGACTCTGGTGTGTGTGTGTGTGTGTGTGTTGTGTGTGTGTGTGTGTGTTTGTGTGTGGGGTGTGTGAGAGAGAGAAGAGAGAGAGAGAGAGGGGAGAGAGAGAGAGTGTGTGTGTGTGTTGTTGCGTGTGCGTGCTAGATAACAAAAGACTCTGGTGGGTGGGTACCAGATAACCGAAGACTTCTGGTGTGTGTGTGTGTGTGTGTGTGTTGTGTGTGTGTGGTGTGTTTTGTGTGTTGGTGTGTGTGTGTGTGTGAGAGAGAGAGAGAGAGAGAGAGTGTGTGCGTGTGCGTGTTAGATAACCAAAGACTCTGGTGGGTGGGTACCAGATAACCGAAGACTCTGGTGTGTGTGTGTGTGTGTGTGTGGGGTGTGTGTGTGTGTGTGTGTGTGTGTGTGTGTGTGTGTGTGTGTGTGCCGGATAACCAAGGACTCTGTGTGTGGGGTGTGTGTGTGTGTGTGTTTTGTGTGTGTGTGTGTGTGGTTGTGTGTGGGGAGAGAGAGAGATAACCAAAGACTCTGGTGGGTGTGCTTGATAGGCAAGGTTCTGGTGAGTGTGCTTGTTGGGAAGGTTCTGGTGAGTGTGCTTGATAGGCAAGGTTCTGGTGAGTGTGCTTGTTGGGAAGGTTCTGGTGAGTGTGCTTGTTGGGAAGGGTTCTGGTGAGTGTGCTTGTTGGGAAGGAAACTTGAGAGTGTGCTTGTTGGGAAGGGTTCTGGTGAGTGTGCTTGTTGGGGAGGGTTCTGGTGAGTGTGCTTGTTGGGAAGGAAACTTGAGAGTGTGCTTGTTGGGAAGGGTTCTGGTGAGTGTGCTTGTTGGGGAGGGTTCTGGTGAGTGTGCTTGTTGGGAAGGAAACTTGAGAGTGTGCTTGTTGGGAAGGGTTCTGGTGAGTGTGCTTGTTGGGAAGGTTCTGGTGAGTGTGCTTGTTGGGAAGGTTCTGGTGAATGTGCTTGTTGGGAAGGGTTCTAGTGAGTGTGCTTGTTGGGAAGGGTTCTGGTGAGTGTGCTTGTTGGGAAGGGTTCTGGTGAGTGTGCTTGTTGGGAAGGGTTCTGGTGAGTGTGCTTGTTGGGAAGGGTTCTGGTGAGTGTGCTTGTTGGGAAGGTTCTGGTGAGTGTGCTTGTTGGGAAGGTTCTGGTGAGTGTGCTTGTTGGGAAGGTTCTGGTGAGTGTGCTTGTTGGGAAGGTTCTGGTGAGTGTGCTTGTTGGGGAGGGTTCTGGTGGGTGTGCTTGATAGGCAAGGTTCTGGTGAGTGTGCTTGTTGGGAAGGTTCTGGTGAATGTGCTTGTTGGGAAGGTTCTGGTGAATGTGCTTGTTGGGAAGGTTCTGGTGAATGTGCTTGTTAGGACAGATTTTTGTGAGTGTGTTTTGGGGGGGATTCTTGTGAGTGTGTGTTTTGGGGAGGATTCTTGTGAGTGTGTGTTTTGGGGAGGATTCTTGTGAGTGTGTGTTTTGGGGCGGATTTTTGTGAGTGTGTTTTTGGGGAGGATTCTTGTGAGTGTGTGTTTTTGGGGAGGGTTATTCTTGTGAGTGTGTGTTTTGGGGGAGGATTCTTGTGAGTGTGTGTTTTTGGGGAGGATTATTCTGTGAGTGTGTGTTTTGGGGGAGGATTCTTGTGAGTGTGTGTTTTTGGGGAGGATTATTCTTGTGAGTGTGTTTTTGGGGGGAGGATTCTTGAGAGTGTGTGTTTTGGGGAGGATTCTTGTGAGTGTGTGTTTTGGGGAGGATTCTTGTGAGTGTGTTTTTGGGAGGATTGTTGTGAATGTGCTTGTTAGATAAGGCTCTTTATGAGAGTGCTTGGAAGTGCTAAGAATTCCCTTGTGTGTCTCTCCCTCTCTTTGTTTCTGCCTTGTTCCTTTTCTTCCTGTTACCTCCTTCTTGTCTATTTTTCAATTTCCTGGCCCATTATCCTGCGTTTTTACCCAGAAAGACGTAAAAGATAACAATGCTCTCCTATGCTCGAAGTCAGATGCGCAGGGCCTGATTTGTCAGGCGCTTAACGGCAGCGCAACGCATTTTCGCTCATATGAGCGTTCAACGAAGATAAAGAAGAAGACTAAAAGAAATCAGAATTAGATGAGTGATGTACACTACACTACTCTACACGACACTAAGGTACACGACATTACACTACAGTACCGTACAGTACACTATTATTTATTCTTTTATTTCGAGGATAGTGGAATAAGCGCTCACCTGCTTTTTTTTCATCCAGTACCCTTGTGTGTGCAGCTTTGTCAATTTTGTCATCCGCTCCAACCGGCACACGACGGCCTACTCTTTCGAAAAGCGGAACGGGTTTTAACGTATGTGCAAGATGTTCTGCGTACGTTCGCACACGGGGCCTCGGTTTATAGTCTCATCCGAAGGACATTTGGGGAGAGTGGAGTCGGCACTGATGTTAACTCCGAGGAAAAATCCTCTTGAACGAGATTCGAACCCGGGTCAGCAGATCACGAGCGCATCACGCACCACTCTAACCACCAGGCTATCCCATACACAAGACTTGTCACTGGCAGGGTGCCAGATTTGAAGGGGGAAATATCACTGTTCTTCTTACCCGACAATTTTCAGGAATTGGGTTCCACCCCCACCCGTACCCCCACCCTCACAGCTGTCCTTGTTTTCTTTCCACTACACTGGGCCCAGTTGAAAAGCATATCGATGTCATGTGCGAGTAGTGTGTGTAGGTGTAGGTGTGTGTAGGTGTGTATGTGTGTGTGTATGTGCAGGTGTGTGCATGTGTGTAGTTGCGTAGGTGTGTGTGTGTTTGCAGAAGTGTGTGTGTGCAGGTACACACACACACACACACACACACACACACACACACACACACACAGGTGGTAGCGCGCAGGTACTCGATCGTAAGATATTCTGTCTATTTCAGTCCTTTCTACTGTAGCGTCAGTTTGTTCTGGGGGGAAAAAGTTTATTAGATTTGTTGTTTTGAGTTGGTTGTTAATTTTTTTTTTGTTTTAGCTTTACAGTTTAAATATCAATATTTTTATAGTGCTGTAAACATCTTTACTTTTCTTCCTATGACACATTTTTCGTCTTTCTCTTTTTTTCTGTTTTTCCCCTTTTCTCTTGCTTTTCCTGAAAAAAAAATAATAACCTCTTCATTATCTTCATACATCCTCCTCATCTCCCTTTTCCATCTTCTCCTCATCCCCATCCTCCTTCTTCTACTTCTTCTTCTTCTTCTTCTTCTTCTACTTCTACTTCTTCTTCTACTTCTTCTACTTCTTCTTCTTCTTCTTTTTCTACTTCTACTTCTACTTCTTCTTCTTCTTCTACTTCTACTTCTTCTTCTTCTACTTCTTCCTCTTCTTCTTCTGCTTCTTCTACTTCTCCTCCTCCTCCTTTTTCTTTCTCCTTCTGCTTCTTCTTTTTAAAATTATTTTTCTACTTCTTTTTCTTTTTCTACTACCACTATTACTACTACTACTACTACTGCTGCTGCTGCTGCTGCTGCTGCTGCTTCTGCTACTACTACTACTACTACTACTACTGTTACTGCTTCTACTACTGCTACTACTACTGCTACTACTACTGTTACTGCTACTGCTACTACTACTGCTACTACAACTGTTACTGCTACTGCTAGTACTACTGCTACTACTACTGTTACTGCTACCGCTACTACTACTGCTACTACTACTACTTCTACTACTACTACTACTACTACTACTACTACTAATAATAATAATAATAATAGTAATAATAATAATAATAATAAATGGAATTATATAGCGCTATATCTGTAAAAAAACAAATCAAAGCGCTTGCATCCATTCCACTCCTACACATGCAACCAACAATGGTTAATAGTTAAACAAGTTCAAATACACACAAACACACGCGCGCACACGCGCGCACACGCGCGCACGCACGCACACACACACACAGAGGCAAGGACAGATAATTATGAGATGAAAACTGTAGGGGGAGGTCTTAGGTTTGAAATAGGTATGTCTTGAGGTTGGATTTAAAAGTGTTGTAAGTAGGCTTTTCGCGAAGGGAGAGAGGAAGGTCATTCCAGATCACTGGACCAGAAACAGAGAAAGAGCGACGGCCAACGTGGACTGGTTGAATCTAGATATTTGTAAGCACAGGGTATCTGCAGCAGAGCGGAGGGAACGAGAAGGAGTGTACAGGTGAAGACATTCACAGAGGTAGGAAGGTGCTGTTTTATGGAGACATTAATTTTGTAACAGAGGGTACAGATCTTTTACTTTACTCTCTGTGGCACAGGCAACCAGTGGAGAGATCGCAAGAGAGGAGTAGTATGCTCAGATTTTTTCTTTTTGAGAACAAGTCGAGCAGCAGAGTTTTGAATGAGTTGAAGGGAGTAGATAGATGATGCTGGCAGACCAGCCAAAAGAGAATTGCAATACTCCAGACGTGAAAGGATGAGAGATGTGACAAGTTTGGATGTTGCATCAGTGGACAGGTACTTTCGAATTGCACTAATACGCCGTAATTGATAGTAGCATGACTGACAGGTCTGGGTTACTGCTACTGCTACTACTACT
>CM054135.1:38935846-38950846 GCA_028751875.1 Rapana venosa | reverse complement strand
CACATACGAAGCGTAGGTCTGACACATTCACTTCTGGGTGTCTATTGATAAAACAGTGATAAAAAAAAACTAAAACAGAAACCGAGAGGAAAATACTGTACAGATGAGCCCTATCTATATATCAAATTGCGATTCGGTTCACATCGAATTAGCTTTCTGGATGGGGGGCGGGGGGGGGGGGGGGGGTGAACCAAAAAATGCCAAGGCATAGCTGCCAAGTCATTACTTTCGGTTGGGTAAAATTATACAAGGAAGCAAAATTGTAAATGGCGTTTTTAACATGTTTTGGTCAGTGCATCATGATGTCACAGGTAACAGTTTTTACTGATTCTATTTTTACACAGATACATACCTTCTAGGTGTTCTGCTTGTCCTGAGAAGTCCACAAAACGCGTGTGTCCTCCGATCAGGACGAAGTAGAGAAAGGTGAAAAGAGAGGAAGCCATCTTGAAAATCTCCTTTTCGCGTGGTTTTCACAAGGAATCGGTGATATCTAGCGTACCAGAAGAACCGGGTATAAGGTATAAGGCGGGTTTTTTGCTTTCGACAAATAAAGAACGGATAAGATACAAGTTTCTCTTCTGCGAGGGTTATTCTTAGTTTCTCCCGTGTGACCAACTCTCTGATGTAGACCAAGCAGACCAGGTACAAGTCTTGGCGCAGGATTCATTCACGTGACCTTTCTTTACAACTGTTTTATTCTTTCCATTATTATGTCGTATTAGAACTTTTCTTAATTTAGGTATCGTGAAATAGTTGTTTTTTAAACAAAATGTAGATTTATATCACAAGAGAGACAGAGCAAACCTTTTTTGGGATATAGGAACTACTTTTTGTGGATACAGCACTTGATGTAAAGAGGTTGTCTACTCGGTAATTTTTTTTCTTCTACGTAGTTTTGATGATGGTGTGATGCAATTTCTAGCAACTTCTGTAAAAAAAAATTAATTTTTTTAAAACCCAACTAACAAACAAATAACTGAGAGCTAATTATTTTGCAATAGTCTTAGGCTGCAGTTAAAAATCTAGAATTAGGGATAGGGGTGAGAGGGGGTCAAAGGGGAGCAATGAGGCCTAGACTGGGGTGGAGTCACAATCTACTAATCATGCATATGTGACCAGCTAATTATTTTCTCTGCTCTCGTGTGGCTCTAAGCTGCGATATCTCCAGCTCTGTAAATTTCATGTCAAATCTGTAAAAACGTCACAAAACCAATTTCAAAGCAAATGACTCCAAAAAAGCGGATTTGCTTTTCCTGCCAACCTTCCTGAACTTTTCCACAACGACAAAGGAGAAATGTTTTCTGTTCCCGGGAAATGATGCTAGCACGATACTAGAATCAGTTCTTGCTAGTTGTGGCTCGTAATGTTCTGTTTTGTTTTTAACTGTCAAAGATGTCAAAGGAAGTCGACTGTAAAGTGGGACTTTTTTCGCCAACTGTTTAATGTGGTGGGACCCAAGTTCGGTGCATTAGTTTTTGTCTGAGTTTTCGTTGTGAATGAATGATTGATTCACTGCATAGAGCGTCTTCAGTACATGTGAAAGTGGAGTCTTTAACATCTCCTCCTTTGCTCTCCTTCCACCTACCTGCAAGGTGATTTATTCATGTCAAAAAATAAACCCAACCAACCAACAACAACAAAACAAACAAAAAATCCCGAGCATGGAAAACACTATATTTCTTCTTCTTCTTCTTCTTCTTCTTCTTCTTCTTCTTCTTCTTCTTCTTCTTCTTCTTCTTCATGATGATGATGATGATGATGATGATGAAGATGAAGATGATGATGATGATGATGATGATGACAATAACAATAACTATAACTATAGCTATCACTATAACAGTCATTCTTCTTCTTCACAGTCATCTTCTTCTTCACAGTCTTCGTCGTCTTCTTTTTTTCTTCTTATTAGTCTTCTTCTTCTTTGCATTCTTCTTCTTCTTCTTCAGCCTTTTTCGCAGTCTTCTTCAGTCTTCTTCTTCACAGTCTTCTTCATCGTCTTCTTCTTCCTCCTTCTCCTCCTTTTACATCTTTGCAATTTTTCTTTTTTCTTCTTTGCAGTTCTTCTTCTTCTTCTTTTTCTTCTTCTTCTTTGCATTCTTCTTCTTCTGCTGCTTTGCATTCTTTTTCTTCTTCCCTGTCTTCTTCTTTGCAATTCTTCTTCTTTGCAATTCTTCTTTGCAATTCTTCTTCTTCTTCTTTGCAATTCTTCTTCTTCTTCTTTGCAGTTTTTCTTCTTCTTCTTGCATTCTTCTTCTTCTCCATCATCATCTTCTTCTTCTCCTCCTCTTCCTCCTCCTCCTCCTCGTCTTCCTCGTCTTCCTCCTCCTGCTCATCGTTTTATTGTCCATTCCCTAATAAACAGTGACTTAGACAATTGTACAACCCTATTTGTGTCATGAATGTAAAGAATGGGGATGAGGGTGGGGAGTGAATAAACTTTATTTTAACAATTGAAATAATGATATCTAATTTCTATTGTAGCTTTCCTATCACTGATTGAAAAGTTATTTCAGGAAAATTCTTTAGGGAACCATACAGAGCACTTTGAACATTGCCATAGATCTCACTTTTAAGTCTGGTCCACCATTCTTCCATAAAATATCTAGACCTGGGCAATCTGGTCATATCTAGAGAGCTAAACTATAATCAGAACAAGGACATGTGACATTGTTGTTGTTGTTGTTGTTGTTGTTGTTGTTGTGTTGTTGTTGTTGTTGTTGTTTCTGTTGGTGTTTAGCATTCCAAGCATTTCAGTGCAGTTTATAGATCCTTATTTCCATGTTTCGTGAATAAAACAGAGTGCAAATAAAATGGATGAATGAGAGAGAGAGAGAGTGTGTGTGTGTGTGTGTGTGTGTGGGTGTGTGTGTGTGTGTGCGTGCGTGCGTGCGTGCGTGCGCGCGTGCGTGCGTGCGTGCATGTGTGTGTATAATTGTCTTCCTTCTTAGTTCATTCTCCTGCCCTTTTCCCCAACAAGACTTAAAAGAGACCAAATCTCTCCCGCGCCGAAGTCGTATGTGCTGGTCCTGACTGGCCATGTGCTGAACGGCAGCTCAGCGCATTTACTCTGACATGACAGGCAACAGCAGTTGTTGTCTCAGCCTTTGAAAGTAAGTAGTAGAAGAAGAAGAAGAAGTATTTTTTATTTATTCCATTTATACCACTTTAAGTCATGGGGAACCATTCGGAAGCTGGCCCAGGACAGACAGGAGTGGAGAAAATTTGTTGCTGCCCTACGTGCCAATAAGGCACAAAGGCATTGGTGATGATGATGATGATGATGATGATGAAATCATGGCAGATTTCTCCGCGTGAACTTCGGGCTGCTCTCTTCGGGGAGAGCGCGTCACCACAAGAGCAGCGCCACCCATTATTTCTTTTTCTTTTCCTGTCTGCAACTGTACTTGTTTGTCTATCAGAGTGGCTTTTTTTTCCCTACAGAGTTTTGCCAGGGACAAACTCTCTTGTTTCCTTGAGTTCTTTTTACGTGCGCTAAATAATTACGTGTAACACACGGGACCTCGGTTTATCGTCTCATCCGAAAGACTAGTACCCAGTAGTACTAGTACTCGTGGTCTAATGATGGATGGGGGAGGGGGGGGGGGGGGGGGAGTTTTAGGCCCAAACGGGGATCGAACCACCGCACACTTCCGACCCGGACTTGTCGCTTTCTAGGCAGGCGCGCTACCTCTAGACCACCGATAATAATAATAATAATTATTATTATTATTATTATTATTATTATTATTATAATTATAATGATAATGATAATGATAATAATAATAATAATAATAATGTATGGAATTTATATAGCGCTCAATCTTGTAAAGCAACAAATCAAAGCGCTCAGATGACTTTTTTTTATTTATGCGTGTGTATGCGGTTTTGTAAATTTTGTCATCTGTTCCCATCGACACACAATGGCCTACTATTTCGAAAAGCGGAGCAGGATTGAACGTGTGCGCAAGATGTTCTGCATGCGTTCGAACACGGGGCCTCGGTTTATAATCTCATCCGAAGGACTTTGACATTCAGTTCGATTTTTGTGTCAAACAGGGAAGAAAGGGCGAGGCTGGGAATCGAACCCAGAACCTCACGGATTACTTGTTGGCAGGCGAACGTCTTAACCATCCTGCCACCTTCCTTCACCCCACCGATCCCCTTTAAGCCGAAGCAAGAGAGAGGGACTGATGGAAGTCAGCATATTCCTGGCATGGCAATGGTCCCAGCCCCCTGACACACCAGCCAGGTAGAGATGTTGGTAACGATGGGGGAATCAACTATGTTGTTTAAAGCTTCCTGACAGAAGAACTGTTCAGTTTTTTGCAGGCAGTTTTTGATCGTTCATTTATTAGCAGTGTAGCGTGTTTGATCGATTATCTATTAGCAGTGTAGCATGCTTGATCGGTCATTTATTAGCAGTGTAGCGTGTTTGATTGGTTATCTATTAGCAGTGTAGCATGTTTGATCGGTTATCTATTAGCAGTGTAGCGTGTTTATCTATTAGCAGTGTAGCGTGTTTGATCGGTTATCTATTAGCAGTGTAGCATGTTTGATCGGTTATGTATTACCAGTGTAGCGTGTTTGATCGGTCATTTATTAGCAGTGTAGCGTGTTTGATCGGTTATCTATTAGCAGTGTAGTATGCTTGATCGGTCATTTATTAGCAGTGTAGCGTGTTTGATTGGTTATCTATTAGCAGTGTTGCATGTTTGATCGGTTATCTATTAGCAGTGTAGCATGTTTGATTGGTTATGTATTAGCAGTGTAGCGTGTTTGATCGGTTATGTATTAGCAGTGTAGCATGTTTGATTGGTTATCTATTAGCAGTGTAGCATGTTTGATCGAATGTCTATTAGCAGTGTAGCATGTTTGGTTATCTATTAGCAGTGTAGCATGTTTGATCGTTTATCTATTTGCAGTGTAGTATGTTTGATTGGTTATGTATTAGCAGTGTAGCATGTTTGATTGGTTATGTATTAGCAGTGTAGCATGTTTGATTGGTTATGTATTAGCAGTGTAGCATGTTTGATTGGTTATCTATTAGCAGTGTAGCATGTTTGATCGGTTATCTATTAGCAGTGTAGCATGTTTGATCGGTTATCTATTAGCAGTGCAGCATGTTTGATCGGTTATGTATTAGCAGTGTAGCGTGTTTGATCGGTTATGTATTAGCAGTGTAGCATGTTTGATTGGTTATCTATTAGCAGTGTAGCATGTTTGATCGAATGTCTATTAGCAGTGTAGCATGTTTGGTTATCTATTAGCAGTGTAGCATGTTTGATCGGTCATTTATTAGCAGTGTAGCGTGTTTGATTGGTTATGTATTAGCAGTGTAGCATGTTTGATTGGTTATCTATTAGCAATGCAGCATGTTTGATCGGTTATGTATTAGCAGTGTAGCATGTTTGATCGGTTATGTATTAGCAGTGTAGCATGTTTGATTGGTTATGTATTAGCAGTGTAGCATGTTTGATTGGTTATGTATTAGCAGTGTAGCATGTTTGATTGGTTATCTATTAGCAGTGTAGCATGTTTTTGCAGTGTGCCATGCTGCAGAGAATTTTTTTGTCCTCCTCGGTGAATAAAATTCAAGAAATATGTATTCTGTTAGTTTAATAAACGTCTGTGAAGGCTATCCCTGAGATGAGGCGTTGCAGATGTAAGTCTCAACCGCCACTACACATTTTTTTGTTGTTTCGGGGGGGGGGGGGGGGGGGGGGGGGGGGGGGGGGGATTATTAATTTTTCCATCATGTTATCATTACTTTGAGCGGATTTGCCAAACAGAGCTTCAAGAATTGAACCGTGAAACTCTAGAGATTCTGCCGTAAGGTATTAATGATACTACTACTACTACTACTACTACTACTAATGTATGGTATTTATCTAGCGCTGAATCTTGTAAAGCAAACAAATCGAAGCGTAGGTAGTCTGAGCAGACTCATGTGCTTTGTTCCTTAGGTAAAAGGTAAAGGTGTTCTCATAACCTATGTCGTCGTTGGAGAGCGAGATGTCAGAGACCCCAGCTTTTCCAGGGGCCAGCATATTGAGGGCGGCGCTCATCTCCTCTCCCAAAACAGGTTTGTTCCTTAGATCGTGTGAATGAAGATGTGTTGATTTGATGTTGTTTAAGGATGATTTAATGTCCAGGTTACAAAACGGATATTGTTCCTAGAGATAAGACACCTGACAGTTTGAGTCGTAAAAGGAAATGAATCACTTGTAAATTATTTGTCAGCATTTGTGAAGGAAGGTGGCGGGATGGTTAAGACGTTCGCCTGCCAACAAGTATACCGTGAGGTTCTGGGTTTGATTCCCAGCCTCGCCCTTTCTTCCCAGTTTGACAAAAAAATCGAACTGAATGTCAAAGTCCTTCGGATGAGACTATAAACTGAGGCCTCGTGTGCGAACGCACGCAGAACATCTTGCGCACACGTTAAATCCTGCTCCGCTTTTCGAAAGAGTAGGCCATTGTGTGCCAGTGGGAACAGATGACAAAATTTACAAAAGCGCATACACACGCATAAATTTTTAAAAAGTCATGTGAGCGCTTTGATTTGTTGCTTTACAAGATTGAGCGCTATATAAATTCCATACATTATTATTATTATTATTATTATTATTATTATTATTATTATTGTTGTTGTTGTTGTTGTTGTTGTTGTTGCTGCTGCGTGCTTGTTGTTGTTGTTGTTGTTGTTGTTATTATTTGTCAAAGAGAGAAGCTAAATGCCTGCGCAAAATGACAAAGAACCGTGAATTGTAAACGCTTATGAAACGATTATGTCGTACAGGTCAAGGGAGGTAAGCCGGCAGCGCCGACAGTTGTATGTGTTGAAAGAGTAGTTTTTGTGTGTATGTGTGGTGTTAAATAATTATAATGATCGCAAAGTGATAAAATTAATGTCAACAGATTTTAGGAAGTGGGATGGGGGGGGGGTGTCTTCTCCTTTTTCTTCTTCTTTTCTTCTGTTTGTTTCCTTTTAGGAAATCAGAATGGAAGAGTCTCTATTTTAGGTATCTTGGGAACAAAATAAGTAGACCCAACATGTGCATGAGGTAAGCACGCGTGAAGAGATGATTATGTATGGGGATTTTGGACAAGAATAGTGTTGCCACGAGCTGTTTTACGTGAGAAACAGAATGGATTTTGATATGGGCAGAGGCAGAAGAATTTAAGGGATGGGGAAAGGAAGGGGGGGGGGGAGAGATGATTCTAAAGTTGCTTTGTTGTTTTCGCAATGTAAACTTGACTTACTTGACTTATGCCTCTTGGTTCCTTGGGGAACATAGGGCTGCAACAACACCCCTCCAACGAACTCGGTTTTGGGAGATCCTCTTCAGCTCGGCCCATGTCATTCCGGCTGCCTTCGTTTCTTCGTCAACACTTCTGCGCCAGGTCTGCTTTGGTCGACCAACTTTCCGCTTCCCTTGTGGATTCCAGTCAAGGGCCTGTCTGGTGACATTTGACGCAGGCTTGCGGAGTGTATGGCCGATCCATCCCCACTTCCTTTGTTTAATGATGGACTCAATTGGGGTTTGTTTGGTCCTGTCCCACAGTTGTTTGTTGGATATGACTTCCGGCCACCTGATGTTGAGGATGTACCTGAGGCATTTGTTGGTAAAAGACTGGAGTTTGTGGGTGTTGGTTTTTGTTACCCGCCAGGTTTCTGAGCCATAAAGTAGGACCGATTTGACATTGGTGTTGTAGATCCGAACCTTATTTTGAAATGAGAGGGCTGTTGACCTCCAAATTGGCCGAAGGGTGTTGAAGGCGTGACGGGCTTTGTTGATTCGGCACTTGATGTCTTCATCTGTTCCCCCATCTTTACTGACAACACTGCCCAGGTAAATAAACTTGCTGACTTCTTTGATGGTTTCTTGCTGCAGTCGCACTGGGTCATGTGTTTTGTTGTTCACCCTCATGATCTCCGTCTTCCCGATGTTGATTTGGAGGCCAGTCTTTTCAGCTTCGTCAGCAACACGACAAAGCTTCTCTTGTGCGTCTTGTTGCCTGTGGGAGAGAAGGCTGATGTCGTCTGCGAAGTCCAGGTCTTCCAGCTGCTTCATGAGGGTCCACTGTATGCCGGTTCTCCTGCCTGCTGTGGCTTGCCGCATTATCCAGTCAACCACCAACAGGAAGATGGTTGGCGACAACAGACAGCCCTGACGAACACCGGTCTGTACGGAGAAGGCTTCCGTCAGTTTCCCTTCATGGATGACTTAACAGGTGGCATCTTCATATAGCTGCTGGATGATGGTGATGAACTTTGGTGGAAAGCCATAGTGATGCATCAGTTTCCAAATGACATCTCTGTCGACGCTGTCAAATGCCTTCTGGAAGTCGACAAAGACTGAATATAGGGGGGTCTGCCACTCCAGGGACTGCTCAATGATGATGCGCATTGTGGCGATTTGATCTGTGCATGATCTGTCTTGCCTAAAGCCTGCCTGTTCATCCCGAAGTGTCTTGTCCAGTGCTGTCTTCATTCTGTCTAGCATGATCCTTGTCAGTACTTTCCCTGGGATGGACAGTAGCATGATTCCTCTCCAGTTGTTGCAGGAGGACAGGTCTCCTTTCTTTGGCAGCTTTACGAGATGGCCTTTCTTCCAGTCTTCTGGTACACTCTCTTGCTCCCAGATCTTGTATAGGAGTGGGTATAACATCTCAGTGGAAGTTTGAATGTCCGCCTTCAGTGCTTCAGGTGGTATACCGTCTGGGCCTGCTGCTTTGCCTGATTTGAGCGACTTGATGGCTTTGGTGATCTCATTCTTGGTAGGGGGGGCGGTGTTGATGCCAAGGATTTCAGTAGGTGGGGGGATGTCAGGCGGCATGGGTGGTGCAGGTCTGTTGAGCGTTTCTTTGAAGTGCTCTGCCCATCTTGCTCTCTGGTCCTCCTCACCTGGAATGGTATTGCCATTCTTATCTTTGACAGGGCAGCTAGGTTTGTTGTTTTTTCCTGAGAGAGTTCTCGTGATCTCGTACAGTCTCTTCATATTTCTTTGGCCTGCTGCAGTCTCTGCTTCTGAGTCAGTTCCTCAATGAATTTTCTCTTGTCTCTTCTTGCATTTCTCTTTACTGCCCGGTTTTTGTCCCAGTAGCATGCTTGCAGTTCCTGTTTCTTTTCTTGATCTTGTGTTTGGTTGATCTGATCTTTCAGCTGTTTTCTCTCGGTGATCAGTGCCCATGTTTCTGTTGTCAGCCACTCCTTGTATTTTCTTGTTTTCTTTCCCAGTACTGTTTGGCATGTTGTCTTCCAGGTCTCACGTAGACTCTGCCATTGCTCTTCGACTGTTTTTCGCAATGTAAAGGAGAATTTCAATTTCTGAAAGCGGGCATGGTGGAATGAACAACAAGATGATTGTGTACACGCCAGTGTCTGGGTCGAGAAACACCAGAGTAGTGTAGAACCCACCACACTGTTCGTCTTTCTGTTTGGATAACTGGGCTTGAATATTGATGCACACTGAAAGAAAAGCAATCCATGGTTGTGTTTGAAATATGGAGATCTGGTCTAACTCCGTTAAAGTTGGGGGGACGGGATAGCCTTGTGGTTAGAGTGATGTATTCGTCATCTGCTGACCCTGGATTCGATTCTCGGTCAAGAGGATTTTTCTCTGGAGTTAACATCAGTGCCGACTCCACTCTCCCCAAAAGTCCTCCGGATGAGACTATAAACCGAGGTCCCGTGTGCGAACGCACGCACAACATCTTGCGCACACGTTAAAACCCGTTCCACTTTTCGGAAGAGTAGGCCATTATGTGCCGGTGTGAACGGATGACAAAATTTTACAAAACTGCGTACACACGGGGACTGGATGAAAAAAAGCACGTGAGTGCTTATTCCATTATCCTAGAAATAAAATATTGTTTTTTAAGTTAGGAGGGGTGGGGTTGGGGGTAGAAGGAAGAGGGTTCACATGACGACGTCTGGGGAGGTCGGGGGGGGGGGGGGGGGGGGGGGAATTCACAGTGGGCTGTCTGTCCCCACATGGCTCTCCTCCAAAAGGCCGTCTGACCAGCCGCGCCCCTACCTCGTTGTCTGAGGGGCGATGAGTGCTGAGGCCCGAGTCCTAGTCCTTCATGGGGCAGGGTAGGGGGGCCATGATCCAGACCTACTTCCTCCGAGAGATGGTGGGGGAAGACCGTGACCACGCCTGCTGCTTGGCGTGTTAGTTGAGTTGATACATATGTTTATGCCTTATATCTTCTCTCCCGTCTCCAAAAAAATATTTTGGTATTAAAGGCATAGCCCTCACCTGGCTCAGTTCATACCTTTACAGACCGATTCCACACAGTTACAGTAAACAAGATTCAATCAACACCTACCAAAGACGAATGTGGTGTCCCACAGGGATCAGTTCTTGGCCCTGTTCTTTTTCACTCTCTACACCGCTCCTCTTTCACACATAATAAATCGTCATCAGATCAACCATAATTTTAATGCAGATGACTCTCAAATTCTTAGCAGTGATGCTCCTGAAAATCTGCCTTCTCTCATGATTAATATGTCCTACTGCCTTCAAGATATCCAAAATTGGATGATACAGAACAAGTTACAGCTAAATGCAGATAAAACCGAAGCCATGCTTGTAGGGACCAAACACAAACTCTCTTCCATCACAACAGCTTCAATAGAACTCGGCGATACGTCTGTCCCTCTATCCACTGCTGTGAAATATCTGGGGGGTCGTTATAGACAGCACACTCTCCATGCAAAAATTCATCACCCAAACCTGCCAGTCGTGCTTCTATCGATTGCGGCGCATCAGTGCAGTTCGGAAGTACCTATCCACAGATGCAACAGCCAAACTAGTCACGTCTCTCATTCTCTCACGTCTGGACTATTGCAATTCTCTTTAGTCTGGTCTGACAGCTTCATCTATCCACTCCCTTCAACGTATACAAAACTCTGCAGCTCGCCTAGTCCTCAGAAAAATCTTAGCACATTACTCCTCTCTCTCGATCTCTCCACTGGCTACCTGTGCCACAGAGAGTAAACTATAAGATCAGTACCCTCTGTTATAAATTCCTCCATAAAACATCACCTGTCTGCCTCTGTGAATGTCTTCACCTGTACACTCCTTCTCGTTCTCTCCGCTCTGCTGCAGATACCTTGTGCTTACTAATGCCTAGATTCAACCAGTCCACCGTTGGCCGTCGCTCTGATCTGGAATGACCTCCCTCTCTCCCTTCGCCAAAAGCCTTCTTATGACGCTTTTAAATCCGGCCTCAAAACACATTTATTTCAAACCTAAGATTTTCCCCTCTTGTTCCATTTCATTTTTGTCCCTGCCCTCAACAGCCCAAAGCCCAACACCCTGCCGGAGTGAACAACCTTTATGTGTGTGCGTGGGTGTGCGTGTCTGTGCGTGCGTGCGTGCGAGCGTGTGTGTGTGTATACAATTGAATTTGTAAAAAGAAACAACCTATTAATTGTAGCTGGCTGCATTTGAATGAGTAGGATGAATGAAAGTGCTTTGATTTGTTTTTTACAAGACATAGCGCTATATAAACTCCATCTATATTATTATTATTATTATTATTATTATTGTTATTATTATTATTATACTTTAAGTCACTGCAGAGTTCTCATCGTGAAATTCGGGCTGTTCTCCTCGTGGAGAGCGCGTCGCCCGCCACAAGAGCAGTGCCACCCATTAGTGTTTGTTTTCTTTCCCTGTGTACAACTGTGTTTGTTTCCCTATCAGAGTGGCTTTTATCTACACAAAACATTTTTGCCAGGGACAACTCTCTTGTTGCTGGGGTTATTTTACGTGCGCTAAATAATTATGTCTAACACACGGGACCTCGGGGGGTTTATCGTCTCATCCGAAAGACTAGCACCCAGACCGTCAGCTCTCGTGGTCTAATGGATGGGGGACAAGTTTTGGACCCAAACGGGATTCGAACCACCGCACACTTCCGACCCGGACTTTTCGCTTTCTAGGCAGGCGCGTTACCTCTAGACCACCGAGCGACTGTTGCTGCCTCGTGGGGTCCCCATGTCTCTCCTCCTCCTCCTCTCCTCTTCCTCCTCTTCCTCCTCCTCCTCCTCCTCCTCCTCTTCCTCCTCCTCCTCCTCCTCCTCCCTGACTCAGCTGTCCCTTGTCCTCGTGGGGTAAATTGAAGCAGGCTTGTGTTTGAGAGAAAGGCAAGTGTGTGTGTGTGTGTGTGTGTGTGTGTGTGTGTGTGTGTGTGTTGTGTGTTGTGTGTTGTGTGTGTGTGTGTGTGTTTGTTGTGTGAGTAGTGTGTGTTTTTGTTGTTTTTCTGTTATGATGGTGTGGTTTTTTAATGTTCATTGTTGGGAGGGAGTAGTGGATAAGGAATGGGTACGGGACGATTCAGTGGTCAGAGCACTCGCTTTCCCAAATTAAGCAGCATCGAGAGTGGTTTACCAAGTGGATGGATGACCATTTACGTACCTTGGCTTCAGTACAGTTCCCCCAGTTCACCCAGCTGTAAATGGGTTCCCTGACCTCTTTAGGGTCAAGGAAGGTAAAGCAGCGAGGGAGAGGACATGGGCGCCGCCCTCAAAAAGCTGGATCCTAGAGAAGTGAGGTCTCTGACATCTCACTCGCCAACGATCGCAAAGTTTATGGGAACACCTTTTACCTTTACCTTTTACCTTTACCTTCTACCTTTACCTTCTACCTTTACCTTCTACCTTAGTGGGTGAGGACACCTGGCTGAGGAGGTGGCGGGGGGGGGGGGGGGGGGGGGGGAGGGTATATGAGCTTGCCAACTGATTGAAGGTTTTATGTTTCATGTGATGTTATTGAGTCGTATTAAAAGGATGTGCTCGTATAATGGGCTTTTTCATATTTTATTTTATTCTTTTTTTTCGAGAATAATGGAATAAGTATTTGTCACGGTTCGCATAATTTTGCGCATAATTCCACGCATTACTCAGTACTATCTCTCTCTCTCTCTCTCTCTCTCTCTCTCTCTCTCTCTCTCTCTCTCTCTCTCTCTGTCTGGATGCTGGTGTCTTTCTGTGTTCACATTCGCTTTTTTTTACGTACGTGGTGAACTCCAGCTTAGTGGCATGCACATTCCCTTTTCTCTGCAATTTTGCATGCAGGTTAGCTTCTTGAGAAGTTCTTGGTCGTGAGTTAGGGTTTGCTTCATCAGCTGAGTAGCAGCAGCTTTAAATAGGAGGGGGTCTTGACTTCAGTTAGGAGGAGGAGATTCAGTCTTTGGCTGAAGTTCGCTGGTCGCCGTTCCAGCTGGGCTGTTGGGCGCCTCGTGATGTTGTCTCTCTATTTGGAGAGCAGGGGGGAGCAGGACCTTGGAGTAGTTCAGGCTCCTGTGAACCCAGTCCTCGTTCTTCGTTTTTACGTCATGTCCGTCCCGTCAAGTGTTCCTTGAGGTGCAGGAGTGCACCGTACTTCCTGTGGTGTGGTGTCTCTTCTTGGAGAGCAGAGGGGAGCATTCATCTGTGAGTGGTTCAGGCTCCCGAGGACCAGTCTACGTTCTTCTTCGTTGTGCTATGCTGTCCGTTTTTGTCAACGTCTTTCCTGGGATGTAGGAGTGCACCTTGTTCTTTCTCAGTTCCTGTGGGTGCCTCCAGCGGCGGAGTCGTGCCTGGAGAGGGTGCAGCCCGATGTGCCCTGAAGAGTCGCCGACGGCTTGTCCTTGACCCTCTGTCCCTTTATTCCCTGGATCCACCTATTCCCCCACGACCCGTTTCCCTTCTCCCTGCTGCCCTGTCCACCCGTGATGGATGTGAGCAAGGGTGGGTGGGTGGATGGATGGATGGATACATGGACAAATTGAGGGAGAGAGATGAATGAATGAATGAAAGAATCAATCAATCAATCAATCAATCAATCAATCAACGCATAAAAGATGGTTCTTTATTTCCAAAGAGGACACATAAGCCCTAGGGCAGGATTCATTTTTAGTTTGCAATCATTGACAGTAAAAACAGAACAAGAAATGCAATGAAGTAAAGACTCTTAATGAAGTAAAGAGGAGAGGGCGGAGTAGCTTAGTGGTTAGAGCTTTGCGCTCGTGATCTGACGGCCTGGGATCGAGCCAGCACAGAGATGCCCGTTTTAGAGAATTTAACATTGGAGTTAACATCAGTACTGACTTCACTCCCCACAAAGACTATAAACCGAGGCCCCGTGTGCCAACGCGCGCAGAACATCTTGCACACATGTTTAAAAACCCGCTCCGCCTTTGGAAAAAGCAAGCCATTTCGTGCGGTAGGAACGGATGACAATATTTGAAAAAAAAATTATGCACGCAGGTGTCGGTTTTTTTTAAAGACATTGTCTCTGAAGTCGGAATGTGGCTATTTTAATGGTGGATATAAACGGTCGCATATACATCCTCGCCATTGGTGAACATCGGAATTCTAACCCAGGACCGAAAAAAAAAGTTTTTAAAAAAATTCAAGAGAAATTACAATAGTATCAACATCCGTGTAAAGAAATCCAAGAAACTTGTTCAACAGGAAACTATGGAGAAGGAAGAGGTCAGGCTAAAAATGTAATTAAATTTATTGGTAAAATTGCCATCTCATTTTGAGAGAGAGAGAGAGAGAGAGAGAGAGAGAGAGAGAGAGAGAGAGAGAGAGAGAGAGAGAGAGAGAGAGAGAGAAGAATGACAAATTCTTTTATTTCGAGGATAATGAATAAGCACATATGTGCTTTTTTACATCCAGTCCCCGCCCGTAGGGATACATCTTAATAATAATAACCCAATACATATACAGTCTCACAATAGAAACAAGGGGAAATAACCCTTTTCAAAACAGCCCCCCCCCCCCTCAACCCCCCTCCCCCCAAAGCAAGCAAATAAAAGAAAACCCTAAAAACACCCACCCCCACCCCCCAAAAATACCCTAACCAAAACAAACGAGCAAACAAAAGAGAAAGAAAAACCAAACCAACAAAAGAAGAAAAAATAAAAAAAAAGAGAAAAACAGACAAACAACAACAACAGGAACAACAACAGAGCCAAGAGAAATAACACAACCAAACT
>CM054135.1:38925846-38933346 GCA_028751875.1 Rapana venosa | reverse complement strand
AACAGCTGATGGAGTTTTTGGCCTGTGACAATGGTAGTGGATGAGGCTTTGAACCTTAAAGTTTGTGGGCTTAATGATCATGCCGTTTCATCAGGACAGTCTAGGTGTGCTTAATGATCATGCAGTTTCAACAGGATAGTCTAGGTGTGCTTAATGATCATGCAGTTTCATCACCAGGGTCCAGGTGTGCTTAATGATCATGCAGTTTCATCAGCACAGTCCAGGTGTGCTTAATGATCATGCAGTTTCATCAGCACAGTCCCCCTCACACTACTCATCTCTGGCCCAGGCAGAAAGGCTGTGTCAGTTACTGAGGAAATCTAAGTGTCGAAACCTTACATTCCAATGTTGTTATGCTTTAAAATGCTATGTTGAAATTGGCTCCATGATTATGTTGTGATAAAGCTCTTAGCATAAAAACGTATATTATTCTTCTAACAAGGAGAAAAGAATTCTCCGAGGTTGGAGTATTTTTATTTCATTTTTCATTTTATTTCTTTCTTGTATTTCCAGGATAATGGAATAAGCGCTTATGTGCTTTTTTACATCCAGACCCCGTGTGCGTATTCTCGGTATTCTCGGTGACCTCAATGTGGTTAAAGCTGAGGAATGCTTAACAACAGCAACAGCCCCAAACTCATCACCTTGTATGTGGTACTTACGCAACACGGTATGTTTGTGGTCGGTAGCTAACCCGTGGAACTAACCTGATGTGTTTAATGATTTGTAATAATCATATTTCTGTGTCCGGAACTTCCTAAAAAAATCTACTATAGATCTCTCTCAGAATGCTTATCAATTCACACTCTGGGAGAGTATTTTGAAAATGAATCCCTCTTTCCTAATAATTATCTTCGATCCATTCAGTCTTGGCCAGTCTAGAAACACAGCACAACGCATTTTCACTCATATAGCAGATAACAATAATTGCTGTCTGAGCGTTCTAAGAAGTCTAGGAACAGGCACAGACTTCCACGACTACATAGTGATTCAGGGATGAACTGACGTATACTTCCAAGTGGACCAGAAAAGAAAAAAATGAAAACGTTATTTTAAATCAGACTCCTGCCTTTAAGAAGCGGGCAAGGGAAAGTAAGGGTCAGGGAAAGATAGGTCAGAGTATGATAGATAAGGGTAAGGTAGGTCAGGGTAAGATAGGTCATAGTAAGATAGGTCAGGGAAAGATAGGTCAGGGAAAGATAGGTCAGGGAAAGATAGGTCAGGGATGAAATATAGGTAAGGGTGAGATAGGTAAGGGTAAGGTAGGTAAGGGAAAGATAGGTAAGGGTAAGATAGGTCAGGGTGAGATAGGTAAGGGTAAGGTAGGTAAGGGTGAGATAGGTAAGGGTAAGGTAGGTAAGGGAAAGATAGGTAAGGGTAAGATAGGTAAGGGAAAGATAGGTAAGGGTGAGATAGGTAAGGAAAAGATAGGTAAGGGAAAGATAGTAAGGGTAAGATAGGTAAGGGAAAGATAGGTAAGGGAAAGATAGGTAAGGGAAAGATAGGTAAGGGTAAGATAGGTGAGGGAAAGATAGGTAAGGGTAAGATAGGTGAGGGAAAGATAGGTAAGGGTAAGATAGGTAAGGGAAAGATAGGTAAGGGAAAGATAGGTAAGGGTAAGGTAGGTAAGGGAAAGATAGGTAAGGGTAAGATAGGTGAGGGAAAGATAGGTAAGGGTAAGATAGGTAAGGGAAAGATAGGTAAGGGTAAGATAGGTAAGGGTAAGGTAGGTAAGGGAAAGATAGGTAAGGGAAAGATAGGTAAGGGAAAGATAGGTAAGGTTAAGATAGGCGAGGGAAAGATAGGTAAGGGAAAGATAGTTAAGGAAAAGATAGGAAGAGGCAAAGTAGCCTAATCATGCTACGCATTACACAAGCCCCTTAACTGATGCTGGTCGTGGGAGCACTGCACTGACAAGAACACCAGCTTTCTTCGTGAAAATTTGTGGCGATCGTGTGCCATTTCCTGGATCTCAGCAAAGCTCGATGGAAACCACTCAGACTCAAAATTACCGAATTGATAATTATGCTTTGTCTGATGTGTGCAAGCATCATTCAGTGTGATGAAGACTTCAGAATTATAGAGAAAAAGGTTGGTTTGTATCGCTGCGAAGGAACTCAGTAGTTGTTTGTTTTGTTTGGTTGGTTGGTTGCTTTTTTAGTTTAAAGAGAGAAAGACATAGAAAGTCAGACAGACAGAAACAGACAGACATAAACAGAGCTAGAGATGGACAGATATATAGAGAAAGGGGCAGTTTTGGGCGCGCGTGTACGTACGTACGTACGCACGCACCTATACGCACACATACGTGCGTGCGCGCACGCACGCATAGACACACACACACTCACTCTCATCAAAATTTCACCACTCCACATAGAGTCAATTTGAGCACTGAATTTTATTGTTAAGTACAAAATAGAATTATAATAAAATGTATAAATTATATACTACATGCCCACGGTTCATCGTTCTATCAACATACACCGCAACACAACAAAGATGTATGCTGTGGAACCAGATTCGTTCAACCGAGCAGACCCATGAAATGCATACATACGTGCATATACATAAAAGGTACAGGTGTTCCCATAACCTACGCGGTCGTTGGAGGAGCAAGTGTCGGAGACCTCAGCTTCTCCAGGGTCCAGCATATTGAGGGCGGCGCTCATCTTCTCTCCCTCACTGCTTTTACCTTCCCTGACCCTAAAGAGGGCAGGTACCCATTTTCAGCTGGGTGAACTGGGGGACTGTACTGAAGCCAAGGCGCGCAAACGGTCACCCATCCACTCGGTAACCAGGCTCAATGCTTGCTTCACCTTTGCTTGGGGAAGGCGAGTGTTCTGAGAACCACAAAGACCACCAGCTTGTTTTGCTTTTGTTTCTTTGTTTTTTGGTGGGGTTGTTTGTTGTTGTTGTTTCTTTTTACAACATTTCGGCATTCATTTGCCATCTTCAACGGAAACAGACTGCATCCTAACCTCCAACCACAGTGCTATTGTAACAGGTAAACATTTGGTATGTACACAAACTGCATAATAAGGTATATACAATAAAATTGTATAACAATTTTTCAAAAATGATCGATTCTACCCACGTACCCAGGAACACTTGTAAAAGGTCGTACAGAACTATGATATGAAAGACCCTGTAATGTGAGGAATTATATAATTATCTTTTAAAAAATTACTGGAAAAAGAGTCATCTGATTAACTACACAAAAGACATTTGCCATCACCTGACATACAATCACAGATTCCGTTACGTGTGGTTTTCTCAAAGCTGACCTATTTACAATGACAACTGTTTGGGAAGTGAGGCGGGGTGGTGGTAGGGGGGTGGGGTGGGGGGGGGGGGGGGGGGGGGGCAAGTTCTTCACATAGGAACAATCATCTGTTAAATAATAACTACCCATGTTTAGTCAGTATAATCTAAATTAAAAACATCAAGTATTGTGATCACAAAACTAAACTGTAAAAGAAGTTTCCTTTGGTATGTTCAACCAATAACGCTTTAGATTGTAGCAGCTTTCTTGTTGGACCCCAAGAAGAAGTCTTCTTTGATATGTTCAGCCAATAATACTTTTGTATTGAAGCATCTTCCATGTTGTGCGACCACAATAATAAACTGCAGAAGACGTCTCATTCGATATGTTCAGCCAATACCTTTTTGGATTGAAGCATTTTTCTTGTGCGATCGATCGATCGACCACAATGATAAACTTCAGAAGAAATGTTGTATTTGATATGTTTGGCTAACATAGCCTAAATTACAGCAGCTTTCTTGTTGCACGTTTACTATGGTATACTACAAGAAAATGTTTCGTTTTATGTATGAACTACAATGTGTGCGCACTCGTGTTAATTGCACATAACGAAAAATATTCGTATGGCAATGTACGCTTTCACTGAGTGCACACCCAATCTGATGCCCTCAATATATATTATGATAATGCCTTTATAGCCTATGCCCAAGAAAATCTTCATATTACTTTTTTTCTGATGAGAGAGAGAGAGAGAGAGAGAGAGAGAGAGAGAGAGAGAGAGAGAGAGAGAGAGAGAGAGAGAGAGAGAGGAGGAGTGTGTGTGTGTGTGTGTGTGTGTGTGTGTGTGGTGTGTGTGTGTGTGGTGTGCATGCAACAAAAAATTCGCGCACAAAAAGTAAGCATGACTGGAAAGATCAGAATCTGACTGAGATCATTTCAATGCATTTTGTACCAATAAAACTGAGGAAAAACATCCTGCCCAGAACATTCTCTCTCCTCCTCTCTCTCTCCTCTCTCTCTCCTTCTCCTCTCCTCTCTCTCCTCTCTCTCACTCTCTCTCTCTCTCTCTCTCTCTCTCTCTCTCAATTTCTAAAAAGGTCAAGGTAAAAGTGTCCCTTAAACCTATGTGGTTGTAGGGGAGCGAGGCATCACAGACCTCAGCTTCTTCAGGGTGCCAGCATATTGAGGGCGGCGCCCATCTCCTCTCCCTCGCTGCTTTACCTTCCCTGACCCTAAAGCGGCCAGGTACCCATTATTTTACAGCTGGGTGAACTGTACTAAAGCCAAAGTGCGCAAACAGTCACCCATTCACTTGGTAACCACGCTCGATGCTGCTTAACATTGGCTGGAGGATGGGGGGTGGGGGTGGGAAGCGAGTGTTCTGACCACTGAGCTATCCCGTTCCTATAATAACATTGATTTTTTTTTTTTTAATCAATTTTAAAAAGGACAAAAATTAATGCCTCCACTAGTTGCATTATGAAGTTTGAAGCTATTCAGTATTGATCGACAAAACTGATTATATCATACTCTGCAGTTGTGCAAGAAACTGAACGAACACCCTATCCACTCCCTCCCCTTTCTTTCTCCCTCTTTCGAATGGGTGGCGCTGCTCTTGCGGGGACGCTTTCTTTTCGCGGGAAGAGCAGCCCGAATTTCACGCAGAGAAATCTGCCGCGCCTTGAAGTGGTAGGGTACAATATAGTACAACACAATACAACACAATGTAATACACTACACTACACTGCACTGCTCTGCACTGCACTGCACTGCACTACACTACACTACACTACACTACAAGAAAACGCAATACAGTTTTGATCCAATACAATCAATATATTACAATATATATATATATATATATTACAATACAATCCAAGGCAATAAATAATGTCATCAGGCATAAAAACGGGGTTCAGATCAACACTAATCAAACTTCAATCACTTTCAGTTAGGAGGAAAAAGACCGTCATGAATAAACAGTACCCCCACCCCACCCCTACCCACCCCAAATCAGGCCTATCTTCTTCCACACTGAGGATGTCATTCAAGTTTAATGTTGCATCTATGGTTTCTCCGCCTGTGCCATTCTACTGAGCAAACTGTAAAGATTGATATTTTTCCGTGATAGAAAGGCACAGAGGGTAGTGGTGGTGGTGGTGGTGGTATGTGTGTAGGGGGGTTGGGGGGCGAAGGGCGTGGATGGGTTGGGGTTTGTTTTTTTTGGTATTATGATTGATTTTGTCTGCAACACTCTCCTCGACGAAACTGTAATCCCTTATCAACGAGTCAGTAAGTGTAACATATTTTCAAACATTCGTAGTACTTTTATTCATTTCCTCTCCATCTACGACGAAACTAGCTTTTAATTCGGTAAAGTAGAGATCTGTGGAGATAGGAGCTGTGAAAAAACAACAGCGATAATTGTAACCCTGTCACACAAACAATTTTGAGAAAACCAACCAACCTGGCGCCATTTCATGGTCCCATTGTGTAAAGTACAGAACGGGAATGTAACGAAGTCTTCAGATTAGATATGATACATATCCCAAGTGACACAGTTAGCAACAGATTCAAGATCCGAATAGTATCGTGATATTCCGCGTGTACCGTATGATTCTCAGCAATAATGATGCATCGTCAATTGTTCACAATAATATTATTCACAATGGTTTATTCCCAATAACTCTTTTAAGCTACACAGAAACAAAAAGTTGAAATATCAATAAACGAATGACGAGTATAAAGAGGAAGAGCAAAACATAACTACACAAGCGACAGTAGTAATGATGATGAATTAGGTACGGTTATACACTGACAGGGCCGATAATTATACCCTGGATAGATGGCAAATAATTATTAATTTACTCATGTGCGTTTCAACATGTCATTCCGCCATGGGAGATAACTAATCTTTCTTGGAGCACTGCGAATCATCTTCCCTTTGGTTCATAGTTTTTATAAAGACGTGCCTGTGTAGGCTACATCACCCATTTAGTGAAAACAAAACATTTAAAATAAAAATTAAAAAACCAGTCGCTCTCTGTGGATTATATATAGAACCAACACCAGCCCGTGTATAAACTTTAATAATTCAATCCCCTGGCCCCTCCCCTTTTGTTGTTGCTGTAGTTGTTTGGGGGGGTTGTTTGGGTTTTTTTAGAATACCAAGTGTGGTGGTTAAATTTATGTTGGCGTTATGGCATTGATATTTTATTATCGGATTGCAAAAACTGTCGTATCCAAAAATGAATCAGTGTAAACTGTAATGAAACGCCATTACCTCTACATGCAGACTTACTTCACAAGGGTAAAAAAAAAAATCTCATACATCGGGTTTTTTTTTTATTATCTTGCGAAACAGCAGTTCTTGTTAAACAAAGGTTTGATAAGCATATTCAAAGGTGTATGTTCAGTCCTAATGTCCGAGTTTGTGTGACGTCACGCGCATAACCCACTTTTAAAAAAAATATATACCTCAACATTGTAGTGTTAGGCATTTCCCCTTCCACCTTACGTACATAAACACTACAGTTTTACTTAAAGCAGTGGCTAGCATTTTCTGTGGACATGGTTGGGGGAAAAAAGAAGGTATTGCAGATGACGTCATACTAATACCATATCAGCAGGTTTGAACATATTATGCCACATAATTATAGAGTCTGCTCCTCTTTTGGAAGACTGTGGATAACAAGGAATAATTATGTATAACTCGTTTGATATCCTCCACAACTCCACCCACCTAGACGAAACGACTCAAGTGTTTGGTCCTAACGAGACCACGGGATAGCAGGTTCAAATCTCGGCAGCACCTGGTGTTGTCAGGAAACTGGCAGTGAATTTTTTTTTACTTTGTTCAGATCGTGTGTGTGTGGGGGGGGGGGGGGGGGGGGGGGGGGGGGGGGGGAGGGGGGGGGGGGGGCGCGGGGTGTGTGTGTGTGTGTACTGCAGATCCTCCATAATTATGTCTTAATTATTTCCCTTTAGGCATACACACATGCAGAAGGTCAACTATACACACTAAAATTATGTTTTTTCGTGTGGTTGGTGTTTCGCGGGTTGCATAAAATACCATGTATGGACCCCAGGCCTTTCCAGCGCATTGGACTTTATACAGATGGTTGTGAAATAATACGCAAAGGCACGATAGGCTTGGTTCATGTGTTGTAGAGTGTATGGAATAGTCTGTGGACACGTTCTTGACACCTCGCAAAAACTGAACTAACAAAAATAGTTTT
>CM054135.1:38773346-38920846 GCA_028751875.1 Rapana venosa | reverse complement strand
GGGATAGCATTCCGGACTGCTGGTGGTGGTGGTGTGTGTGTGTGTGTGCGTGTGCGTGCTCCTCACGTCCAAATTATGTGGTGTTTCTTTTGTGTTCTGCTTGTGCGTTCGTAGCTGATATCGATTGTTGTTCTCCCGCTTTCAGCCGGCGCATCGAACACGCCTGTGTGAGAGTGTGCTACCTGTGAGGTGTGTGTGTGTGTTGTGTGTGTGTGTGGTGTGAGTGTGTGTGTGTGGTGTGGGTGGTAGTGATGTGTGTATGTGTGAGTGTGTTGTGCTGCCTGCCTGCCAGCATTCGCATGATTGTGTATCTGTAAGGTGAAGGTGGGGGGTGGGGGGAATTATGCATTACACACACACGCACATACACACACACATAATATATATATATATATATATATATATATATATATATATATGAGAGAGAGGAGAGAGAGAGAGAGAGAGAGAGAGAGAGAGAGGAGGAGAGAAGAGAGACAGACAGACAGACAGACAGACAGACAGAGCAACAGACAGACAGATACAACCACATTCACTACATCAGCATTCGTCAAGCAAGCCAGCCAGAAGACCTACTACTGCCACTGACCTGAACACAACTGCTGACACCGGTCCACCGTGCCCCAGTGGTCAGCATGCTCACACAGACCCCTGCAGGGCTCACACCTGTCCGTGCCCACGTCCAGATACTGAAACACGGCACACGGCTCCCCTGCCCTCGCCGCCGTTTCTCTGACCTCCCTGCTCTTTACTACCACCGCTGCTGACCTGGCTCCCACTACCAGCCACAAGAGAGCCACGAAGAGAACGACGCCGCTTCGACGAAAGTGTGCCATCTTTGGAAGGAAGATAATAATTAGAGCCAAGTTTTGTCTCTCTGAAAATGGATATCCCGCGAGGCTGGAGGAATTGGTGAAAAGGACCTGCTGTAGTCTGTGGAATTTTCTTTGTGCGGACAGGTCCTGTTGCTCAACTGCTCGTGTCGTAATCAGAAATGTTTTGGCTAGAGGCCTAGGAGATATTCAGTTTTGAGAAGCAGAGTGTGTGTGTGTGTGTGTGTGATGCGATAGGCTTATATACTAGGTTGAATAATTACTGTTCCGCTCTTTTATTGGTCTGTATTTATATACCATCCCACCTCACGCCACTGTCGCCCGATCAGCAGATCTGACGTTTGAATACCATGACAAGTTTAACTTTAGCTATGACATTATCTATTTTTTTTTTAAAGTGAAAATAAATGAATTCGCATGTTTTCTATGAAACAAACTTACAAGTTGGCTGAAAGAAAAGACGACCGATTCCAGAATGTTCGTTTGCAGGACAGCATTGTAAACACGTTTGTGTTTTGTTTCACTTGATGTGTGTTTTTCATCAACGATCTTGTTAATGACGTTACAGAAAGCTATAAAAAGTTTCTGGGGAAATCCAGAAGTGTCGCTAACAGAGTCTTTTCCAGGGTTGCTTTGGTGTTAGTTGCATTTGTCCCTAAATCGGAAAATCCCGCTAAGATGCTTTACGTAATCAAAGAATGCGGGATGTCAAGTTGTGACATGTATTCACTGAGCCAGTCGGAACATCACGCCACTGTCTTGACCCAATTAAAGACTGTAAAATTCTCTCTCTCTCTCTCACCCTGGCTCGCACATGCACTCCACATCATACTCTCATAATGTTTCAAGAGCAATTTCCCCCCCCCCCCCTTTCCTTTTTATTCATTTGGAAGATAATGGAATTAGCACTGGTGTGCTCTTTTTACATCCAGTCCCAGTGTATATGAGGTTTTGCACATGTTGTCATCCTCTCCACCATCACATAATGGCCTACCCTTCCGAAAAGTGGAACAGGTTTTAACATGTGTGCATGTTCTGCATGCATTTTTTTATTATTTTTTTTTTGGCTGCCTCATCTTCTGTGACGTCTACCGTCCTACTGTTCCCACGCCGCTCATTCCAATCTCCCCGCCAAAGCAGTACCCAGATTTGTTATGTCTCATCCTCAGGGTCGGAAGTCCACAGGGAGCCCATCACTATCAGGCCGCGTGGGGCCACCAGCCAGAGGGGCCCTGCACTGCTGCTGGGTCACTTTGGTGGTGTTTAGTGGTGCCTGTTCTAAGCTAACATACGCAGGACACCACCTACTAAGCCCCCTACTAACGACAGTATTAGCTCAGTCGCGGAGCCAGACTGAGTGAGTTGCCCACCCGAGGTGGCAACCAACACAACGTCCCTCCATCGACCGTCCCCCGTGAACCTCCAACCCCAAAGGCTTTGACACAAACTCACCACAGGCACAGAAGTGTATGGGGAAACCGAATCTGAGGTCACCATGAGATCAGAGCAACTAGGACCACCGAATCAGAGGCAAATTTTTTTTATTGCATGATGATCAATGACAATGAGGATGACATAATGATGCTGCTGTGGAAGTGCATATGCTTTGAGACTACTTGACAGGGTTGTACTCTACGCTTACTATCATAATATATCCCGGCGTCAACCGGGCCCGAGAGATACAGACACCTGCAGTGTTGGTCAGGTAATTTGAGCAACACTCTCAAACTATCATCCGTTAAGTGGATGAAGCTCGACTGTGTGGTCCCAGTCTTCCCACTGAGCCCACAGCACACTCACTCTGGGTAGGAGCCAGCCTGAGTCTGAAAAATCCCTATGACTCTTATGGGAATCAAACCCGCGACCTTCCAGTCCGTAACCCAAGGCGCTAACCACTGCGCCATGGCGACTGGTTGTTCTGCATGCATTTGCACATGGGACCTTGATTTATAGTCTCATCCGAAGGACCTGTGTGTGTGTGTGTGTGTGTGTTTGTAGCCAAGTCAAAATGAACTTTAATAAGGGTAAAAGATTGTGTTCACAATTTTTTTCATCCTACACACACACACACTAAAGAACATTGATTTATAAAAGCAAACAAAAGAAAATATTAATCTATGCTGGAACAAAAAACTTTAATTAAAAATCAAAAAACAAAAACACGGACCCACAAGAGGTGAAGAAAGCAAAATGACAAGGGTAGTAGTAACACACACACAACACTAACACCCCCCCCCCCCCCCCCCCCCCCCCCCCCCCCCCCCACCCCCCCCCCCCCCCACACACACAAACGCAACAGCACACGCACATACAACACAACACAACACACACATTCAAAAGAGAAGTCACTGGTTGTAATAAATGTATCAACTCCATTTTATTTTTCGCTGATCCCAACATAGGCGGAATTCCCACAGAACCACCCAACAACACGGTCTGTCACCACCCCACAGCACTGTACACCTCTCCGCAACATACAACACACACAACTCAAAACACTAAAGTTAACAGAAAAAAATAAAATAAACAACACAACTCTTGCTGTATATTATCAATACAGTCAGATTTATAGACATGTTCCAAAAAAACCAGACCAAAAAAAAAATCATATATATTTCACTGGTTTTCAAATCTTTTTATTTTTTATGGTGTAGCACTTGTATTATATTATTAAAAAAACAACCCAAAAGCAAAAAAAAGAAGAAAAGAAAAGAAAAAAACCAAGAGCAAAAACGTAAACAGGCATTTTTACAGATTCAGTCATTTGTTGTATTGTAAATGGAAAAGTTCACCGGAAAAAAAAACCACCAGAGAAAAATGCAAACATGCGCTTGAAAATAACATCATCTTGGTCTTACAGATGCATTCAACTTTTGGATGAAACAGGGGTTTTCTTAAAATCACAAGTGAAATTCAAAACAAATAAAGGGGGGGGGGGGTGGATAAGAGATGGTATATTAAAAAGAAACCCCAAACAACACCTAAAGCAACACATAAAAAAATGAACTCTTGATTACCTCTTTTCTACCCCTTACTTACAACAAAATCAGAACAACTTTTCCCCACCAGCTGTTTCTTAAACTCTACCTAACACCGGTGCCATTTTCATAGATGAACGATAGTTCCACAATAAGCACCTACACTTTCCAAAGAACCTATATTGGTACGCCTTGTTCTGAAAACGATAAAAACAACCCACCCAAAACAAAAATCTCCCAATAACTTACACTACTGATAACTAGGCCAGGCAGTGAAAAAAAAAAAGAAGACAAATTCAATGGCCACATGACGGAATGAAAGCTGAATAAAGCAGGGACATTTTGTGAAGACAAAATGATCATGTAAGTCATCCATGGTGCCCCTATGGTAGATAACACTGCAGCATATGAAATGCGATAAAATGTAGCTGGTCCCTATACTTTTTTAAAAACATGTCAAATGTTGTACCTGACTCATCAATGAATGTAAACAAGCAGGAGAATAAGCAAGCCTACATTCTAACTGGGTCTAATGCAAAACTGGATGAAAAAAACCCTACATCATGACGAAACTTATAACTGGCAAGACTGAACCACATGATTTTACACACACACACACACACACACACACTAAATTGAAGCAAAACTAAACGACACTGATATTCCTTATTTTCCTGGAAAAAATACTACAGAGACTGAAAAATGCTTCAATTTTTTTTTTATATTACACTGCCATACCTTGTCATCATTACCAATGCTATTAAATCAGATGCAGACAGAAAGAAAGGAGAGAGACAGGAAGAGAAGAGCAGAGAACAGAAGGAAGAGATGAAGAGAATAATATTTTTTGAAATGTAAGAAAGGGGAAGAGTCAGAGAAAAGGACTGTCACATTTTAGAAAAGACATGGACAAAGTAACAGAATCTTAAACCACACCCTGGAAAGGCACTAGCAATGAAAGACACGTGTTTAAGATTTTTAACAGCCCAGAATACTCACTTTTGATTCATTAATGTCGCCGTCGACAAGTAGTCAGCATTTTCAAATTGTATCTAAAACTTGGGCAATGTCAGTCATTTACAACCACCACAGAAAGAGGTTAAAAAAATTCAGCTTGTACAATATCATCTGCTTCTATTATCATAGCTTAGGTGACTTTACCCTTTGAAAATACCTTGTCTTTAAACAGACCCCCCAAACAAAACAAAACAAAATTGTTTGCTATCTGAACTGTCTGTCTTCCTGTTTTGATACATAATCTTGACCACCAATAATCATAAACAACACATCGATCTGCACCACTGTACTATTTGTCTGGTTGTTTTGTAATTGTGGTATTGGGATATCGTTGTGATAAAAAAACAACCAAACCAACAACAACAAATAAAAACTTGCCTTCGGAGATGGAAAATAACAAGGAATTGATTTTTGTTTAAAAGTGTCTTGCTGCTTTATTACCTTAATGAAACTACTTTCTATTGAGAGACACACACACACACACACGCACACACAAATAGCAAGTAATAAATAACCCTGTTCATTTGGATGTCTCTTTGGCTGTTTCAGGCTGGCTGTTTGACGAGTTTTATTTAGCTACTACCTTGTACCAGTAGAAATAAAATGTTTAACAACTGATCTGCTATCTACATAGTCTGTTTTATAATTCTGCTAAAACACCCCTGTTCTTTTATCATGTCATTTGGATTTTTTTTTTTTAAACCAACCTTGTCTTGAACACAGAAAAAACCCAGCAAACAAATCTACTTGGTGTTTGAACAGTTACAATGGCTGTTTTACCATTCTGATGACACTTTCTTGTCTATGTATCTGCTGTTTGTCTCTGTTACTGCTTTGTTGAAAATACATTGTCTTTAATGCACATACGCACGCAAACATGCATGCACGCACACACACATGCACACAATGAATCATTCTCCCTCTTGAACAACTTGTCTGGCTATTTAAAAAAAAAAAAAGACATGAAAATACCTTGTCTTGAAATACCTTGTTTTTGCATGGAGAAAACGAAATGTCAATAAATCTAGTTATTTTCTGTTCTCTCCCTCAGGATTTTTAAAATATTTTTTTAAAACCATTTGATCCGACAAAAGCACTTGGATTTAGGAAGGAAAACCCAAACAACACAAAACAAAACAACCCATAACATCAACAATGGCCTAAGCATATACAGATGAAAAGATGGGAAAGGGAGACATATGGGAGGGGAGGGGGGGGAGGGGAGGGGAGGGGGTAAGGCAAGGGGTAGGGCTATTACTTGAATACAATGTGCAAAAATTATCACTGTAAAATTAACAATAATACTAACAGCATTAACGTAAGTACGAATGTTTTAAACAATGTGAAAAAAAAGTAGCAATTCTATTAACAAATGCAAATAAAACCAACAAGAATGTGAATATAATCTATACATATTCTCTCGCCATAATCACTGATCCTCTTGTTTTACCTCAGAGCAAGAGAGAGAGAGAGAGAGACACACACACACACACACACGCAAGAAATACACAGAGAAAAAGACAGATGACTAAATTCACTGCAGTTTTTCTGTCCAGGTTCAAAAGGAGCCATTTTTAAAAGATGATTACAGTTATATTTTACTAAAAGCACACCACAGCTACTCTAAATGCTCCAATATATCAAAGCCTCAAAAAAAAGGGTGGGTTGGGTTTTAACTCACGACGCACACTTTCCTAACTTAATACGTTTCAATAACTACCCCCAAAAAAAGTCTCATTCAATCAATCTGGCAATCAATAAATCTTTCAATCAACTCATCTTTTGATCGATCCTCTGCTCTTTGGCTTGTGGGAGCACCACCGATATGACAATCTTCCACCATCCCCTTCTGTACTCTTTCAACTTTTTCTGGATGTTGGCGAAAGTAAAGCAGGTGTCCGCTCCATGTGAACTTCTACAATAAAATGATGTTACAGTCTACTCCAACATGCGAGAATGAACACACATGTTAGCACAAAGGCAGGCTGAAGAACAGACCACACGGATAACTCACTGATGACGTCTGTGTCTTCATTCTTAAAGGAGTCATGGGAGGTGTGGGGATGCTCACTGTGGGATGACACTACTTTTACACATGCTGTCTGGCACAAACCAACAAGATAGTAATGTTACTGATGGTGTGTCTTCATCCTACAAGTATGCCTTCCATAGAAAACCCAATCTTAGCTAGTCGCATGCTGTTACTTTCTTATTAAGATAAATATTCCTTGTGAAGCTATCTACTATATGTATGAGTATATAATTATGTTACATTTGGGCAAATGAGTTGGTTGTCATTTCCTCTACTCTATGAACAAAAAAGGCAGACGAACATTGTAACACTATTCACAGGCCAAAGTAAATGTAAGCTTGGTGTAAAAGTATGGATTGCTCAGAAAAAAAGGGTTACAGTTTATTTAAACATGGCACTGCAAGGAACAGTCACAAGTAAACATGACATTCAAATCAAACGCACAACTGAAATCAAATAAACAATTTAATCTACCCACACAAAAGTCACTTCAAACCAATGAACCATCCATTCTTTCAAAGCACTGTTGCTCTTCAAACACAAAATCAGAGAGTTCTAAAAGAATCAGATCTTCACTCTGAATGAGGGGTATGATTAGTTCAAGATGTGATACCAGAAAAAAGAAAGAAAACTAATACCCAAATCTTTGCTTCGCAATACACATTTACCTACGTATCATTTCTTTGTGCACTGGAATTGCTTGTGTCATTTCAGACATAGTTTACTTGATTCATGCCAGTTCTTTTGAAGCACATTCAACCTTTCAGTTAAACAATTTCGTAGCAAGTGAGTTATTACAATGTCACATATTTTTCTGTAGGCCCAGAAGGCTGCAGCAAATAAAAGCATCACTTTTAGAGTGAACAACACGCTGTTCATATAGCCTATAGATTAAATAAAAAGAGATGATAATAGGTCTAGATTTTGCAGTCTTGGGTCGTTATGTTGACATACAAAATTAACAACACACCTGCAAGAATTCTGGCTTTGAAGGCCTCAGCATCTGCTTTTAGTAAGAAATACTTACTACAGAATTAATGACGCAACTGCAGTGAGGACTAGCATTGAAGGTCTGTGCACCTGTCTTTTAGCGCTAAGTAGACACAGATCTGTCTTTCAGTACCAAGTGGGTAACAGTCTTTTACTACTAAGTCACGCCTAAGTCGGATGTGCTGGGCCTGACTTGTCAGGCGCTGAATGGCAAACACAACACATTTTCGCTCATATGATAGACAACACTTGCTGTCTGAGCATTTAATAATGATGAAGAAGAAGTACTAAGTGACCGGCACTGCTGACCACTACACACACAGAGGAGTCCTCAGTAATCTGGTGTAGATTCCAACCTCACTTGTCCAGCTGGTAAACTGGCATGGCTATCACAGACCACTCACAGAGTGGGTGATACAATGATGCATAGATGGACTGTATATTACAGTATGGAATTCCTGGGAGTCTTTATCCAAAACCAAAAACGAAAACACAAACCGATGGAGTTACCCACAAAATAAGGATGATGTCAAAGAACACAGTTTTCTTCATGTTCAATCATTCCATTATTTCTGTCCCTCATCCTATACAGTATATTATATATGTCAACCATTGTCAAAGCCACAGATACAGAAAACATACCCCCACAAAAATACATGATCACATTTTACTTTCCTTTGAAAGAAAAGAATGCATAGAAAACAGGTCCCACACAAAACATGCCACACTTTTTATATTAAAATAAAAAGATAATTGACAGAAAACTGCCATACCTATCACAATGATTAAAAATTAAAAAAAGATGGTGCACAGAAAATATGTCTCACACAACACTATGAGATTTTATCACTATATATAAAGAAGGATAACCCCCACTAAACACATCACACACATTTCTCAGACTTCATACAAGTCAAAAAAAACCCCAAAAATCTGACAGCTCTCTGAAAAATAGCACATACAATACAGCTCACTGAAAAATAACACATATAATACTTCCCACTTTATAATTGAAAAAAAAAAGAGGAAAAAATCACAGAAAATATATATCATACACAACACTTTACAGTTCAAGTTTTTGTTTTTTAAAAAAAGGATAACTCACAGAAAACAAATCCCACACAATAGAATCACAATTCATATCAATTGATGATAATAAACAATTTATAAAAAAAAAAAGACACGAGATGGGGAACAGTGTAAGGTTGGGATCAATGATAAATAGTGCACAAGTGCAGGGATACCCACAAAGGAGCATTACACAACACTCACCAGAGCATGGACATTGGGTTTTGGTGATACCTGACATTAACCTGAAAAGTACCTGTCTGTTGCTGCTGTTGCAGCTGTCAGAACTCAGCCATGCACAGACTGATGACAAAGGTGTCAAGCTAAAAATCATGAAGGCATAAACATTTGGTTGTCAGATTTTGTCAGCATATCTATGCCATCGATGACCCTATACGGCAACAAGCTTTGATTTAAAAAAATGGAAGCAGATCATGTTATTATAGATTTTCTCTCCCATTCTGTGAAGTGTGTGCAGTACTTACCTCACCTGATAACTTGAGTCAAGTTGGGGTTTTTTTGCCAGGCAGTGTATCATTTCATTTTCAGGTCACTTACTGAACTGATACTATCCTAATGCAAGCAATTATTGTTGGAACAACGCAATTCATTTTTATTTTCCTGCCACTTACTGAACTCTTACTATCCTAATGCACACGACTATTGTTTGGATGATGCAATTTATTCTGATACTATAGATAATTTCATTTTAAAGTTGAATGTTTTTTATTATTTCATATCTCTCCAGAAAAACAAGACCAATAAACCGAGATCCTATCTTATGTGAACCTGACACATACAAGTTATGGTCGTCTTTCATGTCTGAAGAAGATGTCAAAGCAAATCATCAATGTACTCAACCCCAGTCTGCAGCACAGAATCTGGAGGCCATAAATAACCCAGTGCAAAGTGATATACCCTAGCCAAATCATTTCCTTCGAAGTCCACGCTCACATGCAAACAAATCTACTCTTCGGAACAGGAAAAATAATGTGGTGGAACTGTTCTGCTCTCCTCAAGGAGAAAGTACTAAATTCCGTGCATGTAAACCTGTTGTGGCAAGAATATTGAACCAAATCATACAACCCTCAACTTGGGATGCAGCTACATGAATAGTGAGCAAATGGTTGTGACACAAAATCTCACCATTAGTAAACCTCGAAGCTTCAGCTGAAGAATGAAAACAGACCCCAAATCATATGATACAATACAAAACAATACAGAGGTGTGCTTAGTATTGTGCAACTTCATCTACGATTATATTCCAGCAATGCAGACTAACTACTCCATGTACATGTTTGTTGTCCATGATCTCTTCCGAGGCTACATCGACACCATGCCATGACACCAACTTTACATCCCCTGTCCTTCCTGATATCCCTTATAAGAATGACATGATTCGTCACTATTCATCATCATCACTGCTGTTCCCTTGACCTAGAATACATGGTCACTGGGGGTACACGTGGGAAGCGTCGGTTACCAGTTTTCTCCAGGCTGGTCTGTCTTCAGCCTTTTGCTGAAACACAGTCTTGTCAAAATCGATCCACTATCAATGAAATTTTAAAATGTGCAGCCACTAAAATGACTAATCCAGTAAGGACATCATGTTTAACACACACGTGAAAATATTATGTACAAATACACTATGTGCACTTAAAGTTACACTTGGGATGAGTATAGCTTTTAAACCAACATTTTTTTTCATTTTCAAAAAGCATCAGACTGTTTTACTGCCACATCATTTAAACAACAAAGACAGCCACCACAGGCAAATAAATAACGCAATACAATCAAACACAATTCATACAGACAAGCAAACAGGGAAGCGCATTTAAAAAACAAAAATTCATTTAAAAAAGGCATTTTGTGACAAAACAGTATGAAAATTCCCTCTTGTTGTATAAAATGTAATGAACTTTTTGTGGGGGGTTTTCCCCCACCAACTGGTTTTCTTGTTTCTTTTTTTCCTTTTTTTTTGCACACCCACAACTCTCTTTGAGCAACACTGTTGTATAATAAAATAATAACACGGAAAAGGCAACAAAGGTAAAAATGATTCCAGATGTACACAGATTGTCCATTAACATAAAAGCCAGAACTGTCTCTTTTCTTCGTGCACGCACGCATGTGTGTGTGCGTGTGCGCATGTGTGCGTGCATACATGCTTATGCTAGTGCATGCATGCAAGCCTCTGTGTGTGTGTGTGTGTTCATGCATAATTTATGCCCATGTGTAAAATTATGCTCAAATCTGTGTATCTGAGCATATAGATATACACACATATTCACTTATAAGCAAAGCAAAAACAGGACTGATTTCACAATCACAAGAACCCAAAGAATGTTGATTACAAGAATGACAATACTACAAGTTTGGCTGAATAAGAAATGTCTCATTTCAATCAATGATTTGTTCTAATATTGACAAACTGGTTCAAACAAAAATATCTCTGATCCGTCCTGAATTGTTCCATCACTACAGTAGATGCACATCATCATCATCAGCGTCGTCGTCATCGTCATCATCATCATCACCATCATTCACTCAACCCTGATCAAAGTCCCCCAACATTTCCAACACACCCTGTCTCAGTGTCTGTTGTATGTCCTGTCTTTCATGTCCAAATGAATGGGGACAGAAACATACTTTGCAACTGTTTAGTTCTTTTCAATCTATGTTTTGAGTCCGAAATCAGTTTAAAAGCCCCAAAACAAAAATCAAAACTAAGAAAAAAACAACAACAACCAAATATCCTAATATACTGTTGAAATTTGTAAAACTTATTGTCAAAAACTGCTAATTGCTATGCTTATTGATTTTGCTACATTATGTTTCTTTTAGCATTATTTCGCTCTGATGGTAAGTGGGCAACAAAAATTTGTCACATTCTTGCATATTCTCTCTATAATTTTTTTTAATTTTTTTATTTTTTAGTACAATACACTTTCTTGATTGGTGAATGGTTAGTTTTTATACTGAACCTGAATCTAAGAGCTCTTTCTCTTGATCAAATGAAATTTTGGAGTTAAGAAATTGATGAAGCATGTTTACATTGTCACCAAAAGAAAATCAGCAATAGGTGTCCCATCATCAAAAACTGCTTCTACTCCATATTACTCGTGTTCAACTTGCTGATGGTGCAGTACAGGTTCACTTTTGTGAACTCATGTCTCTACTTATAAAGTAAAAACTCATTTTCATAAGAAAAATCTTGACTCATATATTTCAAGCATTCCATTCAAATACTACTACACTGCTGTTGCTGGTATTACCACTATCTTGATTGATTGATTTATTTATTCTTTTATATCGAGGATAATGGAATAAGCACTCATGTGCTTTTTTACTACATCCAGTCCCCGTGTGATTGCTGTCACCTTTATTTTATCCTCCTCCCCTCCCACACATTCATCCCTGTTACATCCATTTTCTTTGCTTTTTTGATTTGTTTGAATTTTTCCCTTGTGGTAAAATAAGTTGATAAGTTTTGGGTTTATTTTTTAAATAAATAAACAATTAAGTACAGATCCAAGGGGAAAAAAATCTAACCAAATGAAAGAGAAAAGCAAAATTATGAAGAAAAGGTCTGATTGTAAGGAAGAAGTCAGATTGTAAAAAATAAAAATGTCAGGCTATGCAGTATGCATTTAAAGCTTTACTGTACATTTAAAAATCATAATTCAAACATCACAAAAAAGACACCCACTACCTCCACTTTTTTCCATCTAAATATTCAATATGGAAGAAATATGTATGTAAATGGACATTATTTCAATGATTTGAATAAATAAAACAATGCAGACAAAAAGTTACGTACTAATAATGAAAACTAACAAACAAAAAAAGATGTACAAATAGATATTTTGTAATTTTCGTTAAGAATTTCACTAATAAAACAAAACAAAACAAAAAAAGAAGTGCCCTAAAACAAAGCAGATAAAGCTGCCCTCCCCCCCCCCTTCCCTAAAAAAACCAACCCAAACAAAACCCAAAACAAAACAAAAACAACAAGAAAACACACACACACACACAGCCATCTAATATCAAAACTTGTGAAAAGATGTTAAACACACACACACAAATAAAAACCCCACAATGCAAGATAGCAATTATCTTAAGAAATGTCTGGTCTTGTTCCAAACACAAAAATGGCATAAAACTCACACTTGGCAGCTGTAATAATTGAAGCAAACAAAATAACAAAATGGTGATGAGTGTGTAAGGGGAAGGGGGAGGAAGGAGCACACTTGCTGTGCACTGATATTCTACCAATACAAATTTAGCAAAGCACATGGTCAAGGTAAAAAGATTTGTGGTACAATGATAATCTACCGCTACAACACGAAGCATATGCAAAGCAATCCTGACCACATCAACGGACTCTTTTGAATAGACAACCACACCAGTATGCTGCCTGTGCTATAATGATGATAGCAAACTCCCATACTGTTATTGATATACATATTCAGAGAGATTCTGTTCTACGCATGTTGAGTTTAAGTGTTTCTGCCAAGCCTGTCTATCTGACTGACATCATAATGTTTGCCGTGAAGATGGCTGTGCAGTCAGATCTCCACTCTCTTGCCAAACCATGTCCTTGCTTCAAATGTGCAGAAGCTGCTTTAGGTGAAACAGTTTTAGTTAGCAGGTGACAGCATCTTGTTATTCACACTAAGCATCTCCTCCTTGGCCTTTTTCTGTAGCCATCAGGTAGTGATGTATTGTATACCTATTTTCAATCATGGCAGATTTGTCAGCGTCAAATATTTTGGCAGCTCTTCCTATGGATAGTACAAGGTTGTGAGCAGCACAGCATCACCCTTTTCCCCTCCTGTTTATGAGTACACTTGTTTCCCTACAAAAATGGCTTTTTTTTCTTTTGAGAAAATGTCACTGGGGACAACTCTTGTAACAGTGGGTTCTTTTATGTGCACACGGAACCTCATTTTATCATTTCTAAAATTTAAAAAAAAAAAAAAATCAAACTAGCTTTAAGGTTTTGAGTGTGTTATGTTATGCAGAAGGTATTACCACATTAGCCCCAAAATAAGCTTGCATTGCAGCATATCAAGCTAATTCTACTGAGAACATACAAGATTTTAGGTTCTTTTAGCTCAGTGATGTCTATATATTATGTGTTAGTGAGTCAGTTCATGTTTGTGTATGTGGTGCAAAATACTATACCACACATGTGCCTTTCTATACACACCAGAGAACTTAACTTTGAAAGCAACTTTTACAAGCTGTTCTGAAAATACACACAGTAACTTAGGCTTCTACACAAAGGCATTCACCTCTATACAAAAATCCTCCCTCACAATTAGCATCCGGATCACTGTAACACCTTGGAAATAAGGAATGGCCAACAAGAAATATAAAACAAACTCTGATTTCACTACACTATCATCAAAATATACATCTTTCAGGTTAAATCATCTAAAACAAAAATGACAAAACCAGTGAACAGAATGTTTTGATCTCTCCCATTTCTTGTAGAAAAGACTTACAATAACTGTTCATATCCAGTCCATGTGCAACATATTTGTCTTTTTCTTTTTTTGTTATTGTGTATTTAGGGCTAAACGACATGTGAAGTGCAAAAAGCAAGGGGAAACAAGCTAAATGTAGCGCTGGTACCAACAAACACAAATGTACAATAGGTTTTTTCCCCCATCACAAAAGAATCACTCTGCCATCATATACCTGCAGACATACCCTTTGTTTCTGGGAACACATTTATAAATAAAAGTACATGTATAATTACACAATCACAAGCAGGCTAATGCCTCGTTTCAAATTCAGACTTTTCCACAACAACAAGCGCATTGCATAGAACACTTCAAGAGATTCCTTTAGCAAACAAAACCCACTCATACAAAAGTTATGCTCAAACCAAACACCCACAGACATCACCATAAAAGAAATAAGACTTCCCTCTATAGTTAACTGAAAAAGTTTGAATCTTGTAACATAGGTTTTCTTTCACACATACACAAATACATATATGTATGTGTCAGCAAACATTTTTTTTTTTTTTTTTTAGTCTGTTAGGTTTCTACCCCCCCCCCCCCCCCTGCCCCTGTTTTACTGATGTATGGCAAGACAATCCTCACTGAAATCTGTTTCGGATTTGCTTTTCTCCATTTTTATCTCAAATTCTAGGCTCTTTCTTACCAACATAGATAGATATACAAAGCACGGACCCTTTTCTGGCAGTTTTATTTTCAAAGAACATTAAAATAAAAACACTAAACATTCTTACAAGGACATGTGTGTGTGTGTGTGCGCGCATGTTCCTGTCTGCATGAATTTTCCTCTTTTTGTAGAGATCAATTCTCAGATCTCCAGCTCTGAAGAACATGAGTATTTTCACAGATTCGTTACAACCTAGGCCATCTGTATTAGAAAAAAATGAGCAGAGGAGAGGGAGAAGGGGGGTAAAAAGTGGCTTTTACACACACACACAAAATCCCAAAGAAGAAGCTGTTCTGTGTGTATACTTTAGCTATGTAAACATGTCATTTCTTTTCACGACACATTTGCCTGCATCACAACTGTAGCCTTCTCCTGAACCACAGAACATGAGTGCCTATTCCATTATCCTTGAAATAAAAGAAGGAAAAAAAGAGAGTTGTGGTTGCATTCTTTTCCACAGAGAATTGCATCAGCATCAAAAACCTCAGATTATTCTTTACCTGCTGCACCTGTTGCTTTATTACATGTTAACATAGCATAACATTTAGGATGCGTTGGTGTATTACACTTCTGATGAATTTTATTCAAGAACATAAAAATATGAAAACAAAACCAAAGCAAAAACCCCGACAGTACGATGAAAGAAAGCAAGAGAATGAAGAAGGCTCAATACAACCGTATTCAGAACTCTTGCATTTTCACCATTCTGATAGTTTGTTCAGTGTCTGGTTTTCAAAATTGCCTATAGATACAAAGCATTTATAACGAGATCTAAAAAGACTAGTCATGAATGTTATCTAGGTAGCTTGCACTTATTTTGTTTCTGGAGGTGAAAAGCAGAATGTAATCAGCTTTTCAGGTAGAAGTAGATAAACGACGCACTAAGCAACAAAAATGATACAAATATAAGGTGACAAAACAAGGAAATGGATACAACCCTCCCGATTCTGCATCTATACTTAGCAAGTTTAGCTGGTGATTATGACGTGGACATGTACGATATGACACAGCAATATTGCATTTCTAGTATTATATTCCATAATCATGTGGCTAGTACACTTCTTACGTCAAACTTGCCCACACTACCTTGGCATCGTATAATACACAATGCAAAAAAGTTTGGAATGTTTGCCATAAGGAAAAGAGAACTGAAAACACAAACACACTATTCACTAACATAACTGTTACCCATCACAGACACCCCACATAGTAGTCTCCTCTCTCTGAGTGACTCTATGCGATGGAATGAGTGCAAAGTCACCTTTTGTCAATTTTTGGCTGTTGTCCATATTTCTTGCCGGTATTTCAAAGACTTCTTTTGCCAACACTCATAATATCCATCTTCAAGTCAAGCAAACTATACCTGAGATTAATCTGTGCAGAAGGAGACCCCTTCACAAACCATTCTGAGAAAAATGTCATCTTAAAGTTACATCTATAAGGAACATAAAGTTTTCAGTGAAAAGAGCTAAGAAGGCATTTTGGGGATGACATCTTCAGACTGTACATATTTTTTCTACAGTGATATCATATACACAAATAAGTACTATATTTAATTTTACAAAATAAATCCATCTTTTCAACCTGTTAGCCTTTTTTTTTGTTGCTTTTGTACACAAGCATAAAACAAAGTGTAGGGAGGAACCATATTCTTTTTGGACTTGTTAGAAATTTTTCAGCTGATAATTTTTTTTGCAAAGATTTTGATACCACGGATACTAGAAATGGTCAAAAAATCAACACAGAACATTATCATCCATACGATATACCACCACTGTTCATTTTTCACAGCTTTTAGTACCACAAATAATAACAACTGTTAAAAACCAACCGAACACTGTCACCCCAAAAGTATCACCCACCTTTTAAAAAAAAAAAAAACCAAAACACAAACACAAAAGACAGAACAAAAAACTAACCAACTCACCCCCCGTCCGAAAATGTGTCCATTATTGACAGCAGCAATCCGCACTGAACTTAGCCATGGATTTTTTTGTTTTTTTTTTTTGCTCCCCCCATTTTTTTTTCCCCTTCGTTTAGCTGACATCACAGGTTTTTGGGGGTTATTACACAGAAAAAGCGACTATGCCCCCTTTATAAGTTTGCCCACGTTTTTACACGGAATGTTAAAAATAAACACAGCTAGGACCGTCTTCTGGCTCTGCTAGCGGGTGCACCGAGTCTGCCCTGATGGTGCACGGGAAAAACCCACACAAACCAAAAAAACCCACATAACCAAATAAAAAAAACATAAAAAATGACGGGGTTAACAGAATGAGGTAACTTGGTGCTAAAAAAAAAACCCCAAACAAAGGTACTTGAAAAAAACAAAAAATTCAAGGGGGGAAATCATTTTTTTATCAATAAATTTAAAAGACGACCACTTATAACACCAGCATGGCAATGTGAGCACAAACACGGCAATGTATCATACATCACCACCACACATGCCGCATGTGCACAAACACACAAAAAACATAAATGCCTGCATGTGCACGAACACACACACCACAAACATGATTGGCCGGGTTGAAATCCCCCCCTTCAAGGGGGTATTTTTCCCCTGTGTTCTCAGTGCCGACTCACTCCCCCCCCCCCTAAAAAAAAAAGTCCCTATGCAAACGATGCAAAACTTTGTGCACCGTTATCCCCTTTTTTTTTTTTGGGAAAAGAGGCCTTTTTGTGCCATGCGAATGGATGAAAACATTTACAAAACGCAAAAAAGGGAACGGATGAAAAAGAAAAGCAATGAGTGTTATTATTATCCTAAAAAAAGACAAAAATAAAAAAAAAAAAAAAACAAACATCACACACAAAACAAAAAAAAACCCCCCCCCCCCCCCACACAAATACCTCTCACCCTCCTTTTAAAAAACCCCTCCCCCCCCCCCCCCCCAAACACAAAACCCAAAAACCCCCCTACCCCCCCAAACCCAACACATCCACCCCCCAAACTTCACTCCCCCCCCCCCCACCCCCCCCCCCAACACCAAACACTCCCCCCCCACAAAAACCCCCCACCCCCCCCCCCTCCCTCCCCCCCCCCTCCCCCCCCACACAACCACCCCCCCCCCCCCAAAAACCCCCCCCCCCCCCCCCCCCCCCCCCCCCCCAAACCCCCCACTCCCCCCTAACACAAACCCCCCCCCCCCCCCCCCCCCCCCCCCCCCCCACCCCCCCCCCCCCCCCCCCCCCCCCCCCCCCCCCCCCCCCCCCCCCCCGCAATCTCTCACTAAACCCCCCCTCAACCCCCCCTCCTCAACCCCCCCCCCTCCCCCCCAAAACCCCCTCCTCCTCCATCCCCCCCACAAAAAACCCCCCCACCCCACCCCCACCTCTAACAATCCTTCACTCCCCCCCTCACCCCACCCCAAAACACGAACGGCCCCCTCCTCCCCTACACTGCCCCCCAGGGGCTCCTTTGCCCCGTGTGGGGTGCCAGGGCACCACAGGGGACCGGGCGGGAAGGGGTGGACGGGGGGGTCTGACCCCAGCTGGCCTTCATGCCCCCCGTGGTGTGTGCTTCCCCTTCTCCTCCCCTGCTGCAGGGGGGGGGGGTGGGGGGTGCTTTTGGGCAGGGGTTGGGGGCGTGGTACGGCGGCGGTGGTGGCGGAGGAGGAGGAGGTGGAGGTGGAGGAGGTTTTGCGGGTGTGCTTGCCTGCCACGTTGTTGGCGCTCTCTTCCTGGATCTGTCGGGAAAAAGCAGGGGGGGGGAAAGGCGATATTTGAGAGAGTGCACATATTTACGAGAGTAGGCTGTAGTGCGGCTGTCAGTTTCCCCCCCCCCCACTTTCGGCTCCTCTCAGCTGGTATCCCATCCCATTCCACTCCATCCCATTTATTTATTTATTTATTTATTTATTCTTTTATATTGAGGATAATGGAATAAGCACTCATGTGCTTTTTTACATCCAGTCCCCGTGTGTACGCGGTTTTGTAAATTTTGTCATCTGTTTCCACTGGCACACAATGGCCTACTCTTCCGAAAAGCGGAACAGAATTTAACGTGTGAGCAAGATGTTCTGCATGCGTTCGAACATGGGGCCTCGGTTTATAGTCTCATCTTATCCCATTCCATCCCATCCACTTCCATTCCAGCTCAGCCCATTCCATCTCATTCAAGCGCTTTGATTTGTCTCTGCAAGATATAGCGCTATATAAATTCCATTTATTATTATTCCATCCCATTTAATTCCACCCCATCCCAACCTAGCCCAGCCTGACCCAGCCCAGCTGGGGATCAACTGGTGCTAATAACAGCAGGAGCTAAACGCACTTGATCTTGGTTAAAAGGAAGGGGCACGCTAATTTTAGCACTAGGACCTGGACCCTTTGACTGAGTTATGCTGGATTTGTGTTGCTGTCATTTCCCTTACAATGCAAGGACAAAAAAACAGGTGAGCTGAACATTTATGATAGTTATGTCTATGTCTCCCTAAAAAAAAACCAACATTGCCACATCATTCATCACAGTCACGTTTCCCCTCACAAAGCAGAACCAGCATGAATAGTATCTGCAAAGCATCATTTTAGAATGAACGTTTCTGTCTTTTCGTTTCTTGGCTAAAGCTTCGAGGTTCATCAGTGATAAGATTTTGCATATGCGACCGTTTTTGCCCACCATGAAGGTAGCCGCATTCTGACTTTGGGGATGTATGCTGGGTATGTTTGCGTTTCCGTAACCCACAGAAAGCAAAAATGACTATCAGGGTTTTTAATGTGCATACTCAATCTTCTGCATGAAGGGAATCAAGACACTGGCAGGTCTGCACTTGATGTTGACCTGGGAGATCGTAAAAGCCCCCACCCTTAATTCACTACATGCCACTGAGATTCAAATCCACAACTTCACTGACCGATGGGATTGAAGTTGAATGATCTAAACCACTCGGCTATAGCGCTCTTTGGAGCTCTGTACACATATGCCCCACAAAACATGCACAGGTACAAATGCAAAGGTGAAAGCACATGCATACACATACCAGGACACACACATCTGAGAACACACACAACACACACACAACATAACACACACACTCTCTCTCTCTTATCCAAACACGTAAACATACCTGCATGTGGAACTTGTACGTATCCTGCGTGGAACTGATCCGGCCGGAGGTCAGGTTGAAGCTGCGGCCTTTGACCTCCTCTTTGATTGGTGAAAACCAGTTCATCATGGAACTCACCATAGGGATTTGCCTCAGAACGCCCTGTCAATGAAACAGTGATGGTTAGTTACTCCACACAAAAAACCCCATGACTTATCATTGTTGTTGTTGCCATTGTATAATTTACGTCACATCATAGACACTAATCCTTTAAATCAGAATTCTCCCCTATTGGGATGCCAGGAGCCTATCAGTAAAAAATACCATCCCCATCTTCTGGAAATAATAATAATAATAATAGTAATATCTGACCCTAGATTCCTCCAAACATCTTTGCAATTCATACATTCACAGTCTGTCTACACTCTCTGACCCCAGCATCCTCCAAACACCTCTGTGATTTACATATTCGCTGTGTCTTCCCACGTGGGAATGCCGAGGGGTCCTTTCAGTATAAATAGCATCCCCACTTTCTAGAAGTTCTCTGCCAGAAACTTCCCCTTTTCTATCACTCCCTTTGTTTCTTCGGATTAGTGTCCTTTGGATGAGACTATAAACCGAGGCCCTGTGTGCGAACGCACGCAGAACATCTTGCGCACACGTTAAATCCTGTTCCGCTTTTTGTAAGAGTAGGCCATTGTGTGCCGGTGGGAACAGATGACAAACTTTACAAAACCGCATAAACACGGGGACTGGATGTAAAAAAGCACATAAGTGCTTATTCCATTATCCTCGATATAAAAGAATAAATAAAAATTAAAAATTAAAACTGTTTCCGTCTTTCTCCTCGCCTCCCTATCCACTCCCTCTCATACCCATTTTCTGCCTACCCAGCCCATTCTTCTGCCTTTTTTTTCCCCCATGCAAATCTAGCAAACTGTTTCTTATAAACATTCTGACGAGCTGCCCTGGAGTCGGAACGTGTTGGCTGATGCCAGCGGGGCGGGCAGACCTCCTGCAGAGTCACAAGCACAGGAGAAGACCAGGCACTACGCATTCTACCCAACATGGCTATGCACAAGAAACCAGCTGTGTCCTGTCTACCTTACCTCATGCACCAGCTTGTCCTGATGCTCCCGCTGCAGCTCCTGGTTGGCTTCCTCGATGCCTTTGCGGATCAGCTCTGACATGGACTCCAAGAACTGCACAACAGACGAGATGAGGTGAGAAAATACGATGGGATAGAAATAGGCTGGAGAGTTTTAAAAAAAAAGGGTTAAATTTAAAAGCAAAGAGAGTGAACAACAACAAAAAAGAAATATGGAGACCTGATTTTTTTTAATAGACAGAACACAGAGGATAGAAGTGCTTCGTTCTTCTTACCTATACAGGTGAATGAACCTCTGTGCCACCAAACTACCCTGTTATTACTACAACCATCATCATCATCATCATCATCATTTTCACCACCACCACCATCAATATTACCACCACCACCACCACCATAACCATCATCACCACCACCACCACCACCACAACCAGTATTGTTATCATCACTATTACCATCATGACAGAATCTTTCAATTACATATCTGCGTTGCTTTGGAAATCTTAAGATAAATATGTGTATGAGCCTCTGTACCATCAATCAACTCCGATATTACTATTCCACTTATCATCATCATCATCATCATCATCATCACCATCATTAACATCATCATCATCACCATCATCATTAGTATCATCACCACCATCACAGCCTATATTGCCATCATCATACTAATCACACCCACCATCTCCACAATCAGTACTGTCATCATCATGATAATTGTCAGTGGCAGTGACTACCATCACCACTGTCATTATCCTCATTGTCATTGTCGTCGTTCATCATCATCATCATCATCAATCATCATCAATTACCACCATCACAGCCTATAATGTCATTATCATCTTAATCACACCCACCACCTCCACAATCAGTACTGTCATCATCATGGTATTTGTCAGTGACACGATTATCATCACCACTGTCATTATCCTCACTGTCGTCGTCGTCGTCATCATCATCATCCTCCTCACCATCACCACCACCATCATCACTGCTGTCAGCATCCTCCTCCTCCTCCTGATTTACCTTGGAGGACTCCTCCACCTCTTTGCCAGTGGTCTGCACCAGCTGCACCAGCTCATCCACATCCGTGTCCTGGGTGATCAGGCCAAACTTCACGCACACCTCGCCTCTCTCTGTCTGACCTGCACACACACACACACACACACACACACACACACGCGCACACACACACACACACACACACACACAAACACCAATGTCAATGGGACTTCTGGAATGTAGAGGCCAAATTAGCTACAGTTCGATTCCAGTCAGTTGTCATAGTAGTGACGGATATGGACTTCAGCTACGGTTCGATTCCAGTCAGTTGTCATAGTAGTGACAGAGATGGACTTCAGCTACGGTTCGATTCCAGTCAGTTGTCATAGTAGTGACAGAGATGGACTTCAGCCATGGTTCGATTCCAGTCAGTTTTTATGCTAGTGATGGGGGATAAACCTTTTCTTGTAGGTTGGGTGTGTATCAGTGTTGTTTTGTTTTGCATTTATTAAGTTACTTTGCGTAGCACTGTGATAAATTATGTTATGATGTATTGTGATGTATTGTATAGTACTGCATTGTGCATGGTATGGTATTGTTGAGCACTGCATTGCAATGTATTGGATTGTACTAAACAGCATTGTATTGTTTTGTACTATGTTGCATGGTATGGTATTATTGCATTGCAATGTATTGGATTGCAATATATTATATTGCATTGCATTGCGCTGCTTTGTATTGCATACCACTTTCAGTTGCAGCAGATTTCTCTGCATGAAATGATGGGCTGCTCTCTACATAAAAGAAACAGACAGCCATTTTTCCTATCCTGTCTGTGAGTGTGTTTGCTTCCCTTTTTTCATCAGTGCTGAAGTCTGTTGAACACATTATCTCAGTTTATTGTCTCATCCAAAAGACAACCCCTCACACCCTCCTTTCATTCATACTAGCCACGTTTGGACTACAGCAAGCTCTGTGCTAATGAGCTGGATTTTCTGTTTGTGGGGGAGAGGGGTGGGGGTCGAGCGGGAGAAAGATGTGCAAAGGCACATCCCTATCTTTGTATATGACATAAAAAATTTTCCTGCAAAATTTTGTCAAGGGCAACCCTCTTGTCATGGATTTGAAAGTTCAAAAACTGACACACCCACACTTACCCATTTCTTCCATCTCCTTCATCCCTCCCTCCCCATACTTCTGCCCTGCCCCTATCTCCCTCTGCAGGCCACCTACCCATGGAGAAAGCAGTGTCTTTGGCCTTGAGCTGATGCAGGACCTCAGCATTGAAGTTGTTGACCGTCAGCATGTCCTTCTCCCCCAGGACCTCTTTGCTCAGGAACATCTCTGGCATATAGCTGAAACACATCAAACAGAAGGATCTAGCTGACACAGCATACAGGCATATAAACATGTAGTTGAAACCACCTCAAATTAAAGGATTTGGCTAAAACAGCATGTACATATATAAGAATGTAACTTCTTAATAATAGCTAATAACGAATGAATTTTAAAAAGTGTTCCAGATGAAACAGTAAATGCACTCTGGAAATCTTGGAATTGGTTTTTCTCTGAGTCCATTCCACCTTTGCAGTGAGTTCATGTCAGAATCTGTGGGCTCACGAGGAACTGCTTCTAAAGGGAGGTAGTGATGACCAACACCCCTCCAGAATAGACATCTCAATGAGGTCTGGCTCCACGCCAAAACCATGTTAGTCTTCTGGAGAGGGTGACCTGAGCATGTCAGATCAGGACCTAACACAAAATATTGAACTTTACCAAAGCGATCCAGCAAAAATTCAGAGTTTACACTGGGTGGTGGCCTCATGGTAAACAGACAAAATACATTCCCACAAACTGCTGGTCCCAAATGTACTCTATAACCATTCAAACTACTCTACCAGTGGTGAATTTGGGATAGGTAAAGTAGAAACATGGGGACGGGATAGCTCAGTGGTCGGAGCACTCGCTTTCCCCCAGCCAAGTTAAGCAGCGTCGAGCGTGGTTACCAGTTGGATGGGTGACCGTTTGCGCGCCTTGGCTTCAGTACAGTTCCCCCAGTTCACCCAGCTGTAAATGGGTACCTGCCCTCTTTAGGGTCAGGGAAGGTAAAGCAGCGAGGGAGAGGAGATGGGCGCCGCCCTCAATAAGCTGGCCCTAGAGAAGCTGAGGTCTCTGACGCCTCGCTCCCCTACGACCTTATAGGTTATGGGACTCCTTTACCTTTACCTAAAGTAGAAACAGGGCCTAGTATTCACAGAAGATAAACAAACAAATGAAAACAGATAAATATTCATATAAAGGGGTGGAATAGCTAAGTGGTTAGAGTGATGCACTCATGATCTGATGGCCAAGGTTCAAGCCACCACTGAGGCACCTGTTCAAGGAGATCCCTCCCCCCCCCCGAAGTTAATATCAGTACCAACTCCACTTCCCCATGGAACAATAAACCAAGGCCCCATACACAAACACACGCAGAACACTTTGTGCACATGTTAAAACCAGTTCCTCCATTTGGAAAAGAAGGCCATTGCATGCCGATAGGAAAGGATGACAATTTAAAAAAAAAAAATCCATACTGGTATAGTTTTTAGATATCATTCTCTATCTAAGTCAGAATGCGATTACCTTTACAGTAGGCAAGGACAGTTGCATAAGCAAAATCTTACAACTGGTGAACCTCGGAGATCTGGCTAAGGAATGAAAAATATACACATATAAGTTAACAAAGCTGGGTAACTTCATGTACACCTAAATACATAAAAGACAGTCAACTAAAACCTTATAGCAAACTGCCAAAGAACTGACCTTACAGCCCCCAAGCCGGCCCACTTATCCAGACGGACCAGCTGAAGGTTGGGTTGTGACTGCACGATGCTCTGAAACCTCTTCCGCTGCAGGGTGGATGCGTTCAGCACCGACTGTTGCCGAAACATACAGGACAGAGGTACAATAACATGATCAAGAAGGAGGGTCAAAGGTGTTGCCACTGTCTAACACTGACAATGACAAATTCTTTTATTTCGAGGATAATGAATAAGCACCCATGTGCTTTTTTACATCCAGTCCCCGCCCTTACGGATATATAAGAGAGAGAGAGAGAGTGTGTGTGTGTGTGTGTGTTGGGGTGGAATTGAACCTGTGAGATTGTTCGTGTTTTTTGTCCACCTGCTGGACTTGAAAGAGAGAATGAGAGAGAATAAGAAAAGAAAAATCTGCACCCAAAAAAAAAGGAAAAAAGTTATGAGTTTCTGCGGTGTGTATGTGTGTGTGTTTGTGTGTGTAAGAGAAAGAGAGAGAGAGTACATTTCTGTGCATATCTGAAAGATAACTGGAAGAGATTACCAACATGCACTTCCTTATTGAACTAAGTGAAATTTAATTTTGAAAAGAGACTGTTTGACTTAACCTGGCTTGAAAATAATCATGTTTCAATATAGATAATACACGACTTCATCTATCAGTACGTAGGTCGGTCCATCGGTCGGTCTGTCAGTTGGTTTGTCTGTCTACTCCTTGTCAATCTGCTAATACCAGATTTCAAAACAAGTAAAAGAAAAGTATAAACCTGATCAGTAACATGATATCTTAACAAAAAATATGTTTCTTTTACTACATATATCACGATTAATTATTACTTGCCTTTTTCAGTGTGAAATATATTGGTACATATGATAAGCATACGCATATCAAATGTATCTGTTAAGTCCTTTTTAAGTAACACAGTTTTCATCAAAATTAAGTCACAGCACGTCATCAATTTTTCTTTCCCTGAATCTGCCAGTGCTCACCAAGTTCGAGATGAGGGATTTCACAAAGTGGTCCATGTCTTCTTTTGTTGTTCCACAGGCTGTTCAAAAAACAAAACAAAAAAAATTGTTAATTTAATATTAAACTCTCTCTCTCTCTCTCTCTCTGTCTCTCTCTCTCCAAGAGTTTGGGTCAGTTACTGATGTTAACAAAAATACCAAGGCCTACATAAAAAATGTTGTCATACTTTGATGTTATGTTGAGATTATCTTAATCCATGACAGGCTTCTAGCAGAAAGGCCTGTACTCTCCATTACAGGGGGGAAAAAAATCCTTTTAAGTCAGAATATGACTCCCTGTATGGAGAGGTATTTTAAAACAGCCGCAGTAAAAACAGCTGCAATGAAATAGGCCTGCCTATTATGCCACAACACAGGATTTTGACAATTAAAAAAAAAAGCAAAAAAAGCATACTTACACAAAATGTTAAAAGCATACAAATTACATATGATTACTGATCCAGGTTTGAGCCACCCCAGAGACGCTCATTCAAGGGGATTTTTCCCCTCAAGTGCTGACTCCATTTCCCCAAAAGTTCTTCGGATGAGACTATAAACCGAGGCCCTGTGCATGACTGCACACAGAGCATCTTGCACACATTAGAACCCGTTCTGCCTTTCAAAAGAGTAAGCAATTTGTGCCAGCAGGAACTGATGACAAAATTTACAAACTCTGCATGCATGCACAACTGGAATTTCTTGCCTTGTCTTTAAAAAAAACACCCAAAACTTCTGACAAAGCAACAGCTTCAACAAATCAGACGAGCTGACAGTTTGCTGGAGTTATAGCTTCAGCACAACTCCAACAAGTGAAACTGGGGCCAAGGGGGGTGGAGGAGGAGGGGGTGGCAGAAATTAAGGTAGGGTTGGGATAGGAATTTTTGTTCATGGTTTACTTTCTGGAAAAAAACCACAAAACAATGGTAGACGGTGGCAAGAGAATGTCCTGAAATTCACCTACAGGAAAAGAGGCTGCATGCCTGAGGAAAAATGGAAGACCAAACCTACCCATGGTAGTTTCCAGAGGGCAGTACCTCAGACACACCCCCTCTTTATCCACCTCCACTGTCTCCACTGGAACTTTGGGATCACTGTGTTGAAGAGACTCTGCCAACTGCAACACAACACATCACACCGCGACATATCAAATCATGTTACCCATATCCCATCACACCTTATCAGGGGATCAGGCTTTGGAGGTAATGCACCTGCCTAGCTTTCCCCGATCCACTAGACCTTGAGCGGTGATCTGGGTGTTAGCCTTGCAGATGAGACACTCAATCAAGGTCCCATGTGCAACATGCAATCAGTACATGCAAAAGAACCCACAACAAGAGAGCTGTCCCTGGCAAAATTTTGTAGTAAAAAGGCTCTCTGATAAGGAAACAAATTCATTTGCAAACAGGAAATTGAAAAAAAAAAAAGGATGGCGTTGCTTTTATGGCCAAGAACTCTCCCTGGGTAGAGCAGCCCGAATTTTATGCAGAAAAATCTACCATGACTGAAAGTGGCATTCAATTCAATATCGCATCACATAACAACATATCATATCACATCACACCATATCACATCACACCTTATCCTATAACAACACACTCACATTATCAACTGAATCATACACAGCACATTACACTATATGAAAACCGCAGCATAAACTATATCACATTATATTTTCAGTCACTACAGCATTATTGTCTGTATCACACAAGGTAACACATCACAGTGGGTCAATTAAAAAACAAAAACACACACACAAACCATTAAACCCTCAACATTAAACAATTAATGAATAATACATCTGAAGAAACTATGCATTACACTTGCCAGAGTGGGAAAAAAGTGCATTAACATCATCATCATCATAATCATATAAAAACTATCCTCAGTTCCTTTTGATTTTTACAGATGCAATACAAACCAGCACATATGCAAGCACACATATATACGCACATACAAGCACACATGTACACTTGCACGCATGCACACACACACAGACACAACAGGGAAGAAAACAGCATTACCCAAGTGTTGAGGGCATCATAGTAGATGCTTTCCTCATCATTAGCCTGCTGGCTCTCATCTTGCTGGGCAGCATAAGGTGCCACAATAGCTCCTGCAGGGTATACAGATATTACACTTTCATATAGTACTGTGCATGGGTAGGTGTGTGTGTATGTGTGTATGTGTGTGTGTGTGTGTATGTGTGTGCACGTGCGTATGAGTTTGTGTGGGTATGTGTATGTATGTGTGTATATGTGTGCATGTTTTATTTATTTATTTATTTATTCTTTTATATCGAGGATAATGGAATGCATGTGAGTGTGTGTGTGTGCGTCTGTGTGCATGTGAATGTTCCAAGTGTCTGTGTGTTTGAATCAGAATAAGGCTGTGTGTCAACATAATCTCATTTCTTTTCCTAAAGGCTGAAAACAAAATCTTAATGCATTGTACCATGCAGCAAAAAAAGCCAATATGATAGGTGACGAACATGGTTATGTTTCACGTGGCATAGTTTATATCAAGTTTCTGCAGTTGTTACAATGTTGTAAAATTGCAACAGACTTCCTCGATATTCAGTTCTCTGTTTCAGATCGCAACATTAGTCTGATTCTGCTCCCAAAATGTTCATCCACTTTTCTTCTTTTTTTTTTTGTTCCTTTGCTAGAGCTCCTAGGTTCACCAATGGTGAACGTTTGCATATATGACTGTTTGTGCCCACCATGCAGAGAGCCGCATTCCAACTTTGGGGATGTGTGTTGGGTATGGTCGTGTTTCTGTAACCCACGGAAAGCTGACATGAAGTATGGGATCTTTAAAGGGCATATTTGATCTTCTGTATACATGTATAAATACACGACGGGAATTAAGGCACTGGCAGCTCTGCACTTGAGGTTGACTTGGGAGATGGTAAAAATCTCCACCCTTAATGCACCAGATGCTGCCGAGATTCAAACCCACGACTTTATGAACCCATGGGATTGCACACACACACACACACACACACAATAAGCTCACCAGGGCCAGCAGTGTCCTCAGCATAACGGAACACCACAGTAGGACTGGCCATCTCAAACATCAACTGAAACAGTTTACATCAATTATTGCGACTTTTTCTTGTTATCATGATAGTGACTACTTTTCAATAAATGATTCACAGATAAACATAACAACCCAACTCAACTCAACTCAACTGTCTCCATCCCCGCTGTCAGAGTTTGCCAACTTTCTCTGTCTCTGCTGAGTTCTACGATCTCCTGTAGCCCTCCCAGACCACTGACCTCAGTGATGTTGGCAATGTAGGATGTTGGTGGTCTGCCTCTTTTCCTTCTTCCTTATGTTATGTTAGAAAAGTGTTTTCAAATTTATCTTTGTGTTTCTGTTTGCATGACCAATATTTCTTAGTCTGTGCTTATCAATGTCAGCCAACCATTTGCCTCTGCACTGAGAGTTCATCAAGAATGTTTTCATTTGTTCTTCTGTCTGACCATATTTTCTTCATTGGCATACGCTTAGACAGCAACAATTATCTATCATATGAGCGAAAATGCACTGTGTTGCCGTTAAGTGCCTGACATGTGAGGCCCAGCACATCTAGTTAAGTCTTTCTTTTAAAAAAAATTTTTAAAAGGCAGGAGAACGGACCAAGTTGGTAGAAAATAGAAAAGGAGGTAACAGAAAGAAAAGGAACACGGCAGAAACAAAGAGAGTGATAGAAAAAAGGAGTTCCTAGCACAGAATTTCCAAAATGTGGGGATGCTGTTTATACTGACAGGCCCCCTGCATCCCCACAGGGGAGTCTGACCACACGACTCGTAACAACCCTACCAATGAATAATCCCCAAATAAACCTAACAACCTACCAAGAACAACTTACCAATAGATCATTCACAGACGAACATGAACTGAACAAAAAGTTCACTAACCAATAAACAAAAACCCTCACCAGAGCACTGATAGCTTTGGACAGCAGATCCAACAGAGTCTTGTACTGCTTCTTGTTGGCAGCTTCTTTCTTGTCCCGGCTCTGAGGTAAAGTGAAGAAGGATCAGTTACTTCAGTTAATCAATCAGTGAGTCAGCTGTCAATAAACCAATCAACCATTCAATCAGTCCAGTCTGTCAGCCAATCAATCCACAAACCACTCACCAGAAAAAAGAAAAAAGGAAGAAAAAAAAACAACAACCAGGATCTCTAGTATAACCACTAATAATGGTCAACACAGCAAACTACAGACATGTCTGTATTGGAAAAAAAAGAAGAAAAAAAGAGTAACTGATATTTTTTAAAAACTGTCAAAATCCCAAATATGACACTGAATAGCTAAAGAGTGCTTATTTTGTATAAGCTTAATGCACCACTTTTTTGTTTTTGATTACTGACATATTTTGCACACTTGCTGAATCACAGAATCAGAAAAACAAACAAAAATCAAGTACTATGAAGTATTTACAAAGTTTATCAAATACAAAAAGTTATCTAAACTTCTACAAACACATAATCAAAGTAAGCTTTAACTAATCAACACTAGTAGAAGTTTTTGATATTAACTTACACAAATGCACAATCTAAGAAATCAAAACTCAGTAACTAGGAGGCATTTGCTAAGTCTATAAAAATAATAATAACAATAATATATGGACTTTGTATAGCACTGAAGTAAAACATATCACAGTGCTTGCATTCATAACATTCCCATGTGTCTAAAAAGAAGGTAAAAAAGAAAAAGCACGAAATGAACAAACTGACAGAACAACAAGCAAAAACGAACAAAACACACAAAAGAACACCATAGGTGAATAAAGTCAGAAATAAAAAGCAAACAACACACAAAACACCAAACAAACCACCAACTACACAAAAGCAAAGAGCACACCAGAAGCAAATGAGAAGAGAAAAGAGGCCAGATGACTTACTATCTGTTTGATGGTTGTCATGGGGTCCAGTCTGTCATACAGGTGTTTGGCCTGTCACACAACAATATGGTATAGTTCATCACAAGGAACCCATCAATACATATCTGCACTCATACAAATATACACATGAGAAACATTTGCCAAAATCAATATCGCTTAAAAAGAAAAAAGAAAGGGAAGACGTAAATCAAAAACTGAAACATGTGCATGCATGCACCCATGCATGCATGTGCACACACAATTATGCGTGCACACATACATGACATGTCAAATATCACTGAAAATAGAAAAGCCTCAAATCAAACACACACACACACTCTCACACACACTCACACACACACACGCACGAGTTTGATTCCTGTTCAAGGGGATTTTTCCCCTGAAGTTAACATCAATGCCAACTCCTATCTCCCCAAAAGTCCTATGGATGAGACTATAAACCAAGGTCCTGTGTGTGAACACACGCAGAACATCTTGCGTGCACGTTAAATCCTGTTCCGCTTTTTATAAGAGTAGGCCATTGTGTGCCGGTGGGAACAGATGACAGAATTTACAAAACCGCATACACACGGGGACAGGATGTAAAAAAGCACATAAGTGCTTATTCCATTATCCTCGATATAAAACAATAAATTAATTTAAACACACACACACTCATGACATAAATTGTCAAATACTGCTGAAAACAGAAAAGCCTCAAATTGAACACACACACACACAAACACGAAATCTTTTCAAAATGACAATACCCTCCTATCAGCAGCTCACAGTCCTGCGAGATCAGCGACAATAATATCCCTCAAGACTTAGTTACAGAGCGAGAGTACACCATCCCCATCAGCACCTACCAGGTCACAGGCCTGGGTGATGCGCTGCACGATGCCCTCGTGGCCCATGTTGAGCAGACACATCCAGTACGGCAGACAGCCCAGCTTCAGGGCGGGACTGAACGTCTCCAGCCCCGCTGCATGCACCAGCGCTTCATCCGAGGATTTGAACAACGTCTGGCTAGGGTTAAAGACACTATATTACATGGACATGATACAGTTGACACTCATTGAAAGGCTAATATTTTGGTGACTGTGATTTTTTTTTCTCTTCTTTTGGTTCTTTGGCTAGAGCTCTGACATAAATCAATGGTGAGATTTAACATGTAAAGCCATTTTTGCCCATAATGAAGGTAACCAATCGCATTCCGACTTTTGGGATGTATTGTAAGTATGTTCGTGTTTCCATTAATCCACCAAAACTGACATGAATTACAGAATCTTTAACATGTATATTTATTATTATTATTATTATTATTTTATTTGTTGTGTGTGTATATTTATTCTTCTGCGTGAGTATCTATACATGAAGGGAATTATGGCACTAGCAAGTCTGCACTTGAAACTAACCTGGGAGAATGGAAAAATCCCCACCCCCCGAATTCACCAGACGCTGCCAAGATTCAAACCCACGACTTCATGGAGCCATGGAACTGAAGTTGAACAGTCTTAACCACTTGGCTATGGCGCCTGTCATCAGTGGCTGTGATGATCAACAGCAAGCCAAAACAACTGATTTCTTGTTAGGTAAAGGCAAGAATCAACAGATCAATGACTACTGCCACACTGAGCAAAGGATACCACACAGGGCAGGCCAGGCACACCCAGCCAGATACCCGGGGTGACGGTGATACTGTCCCCTGATTTAGCTGACGACACTTCTGATGGCACAGAGAACAGGGTCAGGGTAGCCAGGTGATTCCTGCCACACACAGCAACCCATCCGTTAAAATAAAATTTAAAAAATCAACCTACCAAACAAAAAGTTATCAGATTCACGAGATAAGTTTTTAGACTAATACATGTTAATACACCAGTGAGAGGGGGTAAAAAAAGGATACAAAACAAAACTTGCTAAGAACAGAACCAAAGCATCACACTGATGAAATAAAGGAAACTTCTGACTTGCAGAAAGAGGGGATACGGTTTCTGGCTGAAAGAGCCCCAGCACTGCTGCCTTTTACTGTTGAACAGTATGCTTAACCCAGGACTGCATCTTCTTTGTTTTGAATCTGTTCTATCATAACACAAGCGAACTGCTTTTCAGTACATACTGCACCAAGAAGCGGGCAGAACAGCAGGTTGGTTTGTGCACTAGACACATGATCTCAAGTAATATGCAGCATGGATTCACACTGTCGCTATGCAGGCCACTTGGGGGAGACATATTAGCCCTCAAATAACACAGGTGCGAACTCTATTTCACTGAGAGTCCTTCATAGGGACAACAGAATCAAGGCACCTGTGCAAAAGACATTGTACACATATTAAAAACCAGTGCATCTTTTGAAGAAGAGAAGGTGAGCCATGGCCAATGGTATGGAAGACACAAACATTCCTAGCATGCACTCTGCAATCTGGAGAAGATTATAACTGCCAGGTTCAACTCACCTATGACACGCTGCATGAAAACGTCACAGCAGTGCCCCAATGACTCCTCAGGGAGTTCAGAGAGATGAGAAAAGACGGATCCCACCAAAGATTGAACACTTTTACTCTGTACGAATTTCTGATTCATACTTTTTTTTTCAAAGATGTAAAATATCAAGAAGTGAGAGCTCACCCTTCTACGTGCAGCCACATACTGTTGGCTTTGCAGATTTCCTGAAGACGTTGTAGGTTGTCCACATGGCCCACCACAGGGGTGCCTGCAACAGAGTCAGCACCCAACAGTCAGTCGCCCCTCCACAGTCAATCTCCATTCACTATCTAGGCTAATCCAGAAAAACTCCTTACTCTGCCCATGAGAAATTATTTCTTTCTCTTTTCTAAGCTTTCCAAAAAACAAGTTAACGAGATGTCTGGTTTGTTGTTTTGGGGTTCCCAGGCTAACACCGCGGAGGATCCCCGAGAAATTTGCATTGTTTCACTTAACACCTGAGATCATTGTGGCAGTAATACACATGAATGAGAAGTTTACATAGGGCAATCTGACTCTGACTTCAGAGATTTATTTCCTCCTTTAATGGAGAGAAAGGTACTACAATGAAGCTTATAATGAATAAACGATTTCCTCTCAATATGAATCTCAAAAATATCAACATTCAATGCTTGCACTTGGCATTTTGCATTACATCAATCCTGACCAAAGACTTTGACCTGACTAAAGATGCTACAGTTTCACCAGATCTGCAAACTTTTAAAATAGAAAGTTTAATACTATTTTTTCATAGTTTGAATATCAACGTGAAGACTTGTTTGACATGTGTTGGCTTCAGTTCCTCGAGTGTAGTGCATTGCACATGCGCTCCTGGAACATGTGCGCGAACAGTACACCCTGTGAGTGTCGTGGCATCATGCATGCTGCATGTGCATCGTGCGTGTGCATGCATGCGTGCAAATGTATCTTTCCTGTTGTATAAACATACACATTTTTCCTCTCCATCTCCCACCTCAATTCCTGATCCCCAAAATAAAACTGTTTCTCAACACACTGAAAATGGAGGACGCCATAACTTTAACTAAAGTCTTTCTTTAATGCTATTCAAAGCCATAATTTTAGAAAAAACAAAGCAACTACGGCTTATAATAAAATGAGTTAACTGCAAAGTATAGTTACCAAGTATTTGTTATGTGGATTTTTTTAAAATCCAGATCCTCTTCCCCTACCTTTCTGGTGCAACAAAGCTGTCAGAAACAGATCAACAGTTTCAGAAACAGATAAGTTGCTATCATAAAATGACCTAATGAATCAGAAACTGGTATAAATCAACCAGACATAAGTACAGGGCAGTTAGAAACTGGTACAGTGTAGTCAGAAATGGGCATAGTGCCATCAGTTAGTACAATGCAGTCACAACCTGATACAGTGTAGTAAGCAAACCAGCACAGTGCAATAAGACAACAGATCAAGAAATCAGAAATGTTTATCATCAACAAGCTGAATAAAGAGCATCTACAAACTTTCAACAGTGCAGTCACAAACTTAATAAGAGCAGTCAGACACGGTATAGTTGCAGTCAACCTGAAGTATAGAGCAAGTCAGACAGTGGATATAAGATCAGATCAGACACTGTCAGTCAGACACTGGTATAGAGCAGTCAGACACTGTATAGAGCAGTCAGAACTGTATAGTGCAGTCAAGACACTGATAGAGCAGTCAGACACTGGTATAGATCAGACAGGTCAGACACTGGTATAGTGCAGTCAGACACTGGTATAGAGCAGTCAGACACTGGTATAGAGCAGTCAGACACTGGTATAGAGCAGTCAGACACTGGTATAGTGCAGTCAGACACTGGTATAGAGCAGTCAGACACTGGTATAGCGCAGTCAGATACTGGTACAGCACAGTCACAAACAGGTACAATGCTGTCACAAAAAAGCATACTCCTGTCAGATACTCATATAGTGCAGTCACAAACAGGTACACTGCAGTCAGACACTGGTATAGAGCAGTCAGACACTGGTATAGAGCAGTCAGACACTGGTATAGTGCAGTCAGACACTGGTATAGTGCAGTCAGACACTGGTATAGAGCAGTCAGACACTGGTATAGTGCAGTCAGACACTGGTATAGAGCAGTCAGACACCGGTATAGTGCAGTCAGACACCGGTATAGTGCAGTCAGACACCGGTATAGTGCAGTCAGACACCGGTATAGTGCAGTCAGACACCGGTCAGACACTGGTATAGTGCAGACACTGGTATAGTGCAGTCAGACACTGGTATAGTGCAGTCAGACACTGGTATAGTGCAGTCAGACACTGGTATAGTGCAGTCAGACACTGGTATAGAGCAGTCAGACACTGGCACTGGTATAGTGCAGACACTGGTATAGTGCAGTCAGACACTGGTATAGTGCAGTCAGACACTGGTATAGAGCAGTCAGACACTGGCACTGGTATAGTGCAGACACTGGTATAGTGCAGTCAGACACTGGTATAGTGCAGTCACAAACAGGTACAATATTGTCACAGAATGGTATAGTGCAGTCACAAACAGGTACACTGTTGTCACAGAATGGTACACTGCAGTCAGATACTGGAATAGTGCAGTCACTAACAGGTACATTGCCATCACAGAATGGTACACTACAGTCAGATACTGGAATAGTGCAGTCACAAACAGGTACATTGCCGTCACAGAATGGTACACTGCAGTCAAATCCTCACCTGCAAAGGCCAGCAGCAGTACCGGAGTTTTGGCGGCTGCCTGGTCATCCTGAATCAATTTCTCCAACATGGCCACATCCTGCACACATACATCACCCACCCTACAATGCATTCACTCATCAGTAACAGGAAGCATCAGTTGATGAGTTGTGACATAATATCTGGCTGGACAGGAGGCACTGATCACAGAAAGGTACAAAACTCACTATGACTTTCCCCATGCTTCATTCAACATTATTTCCCTTGGCATGCTTCTTTCAAGATGATTGATGGACATTTTGTAAATGCCTAGTGAACTTTGAGTTTTAATTTTCTTTCTACAACATTCCATTCAAAATTTTCAATCTCAGTTTCTGTTTCATCCTGTGCTGTATGACATTCCCTGTAAGACATAATCTGTGATCATAAATTGATCAGTATTTGGCAAAAAAGATAAAACCCATGTTTACTCAAACTGGTTTTGTTTTCAAAGTTGCATTGATCAGGCAATTTACATAGGAATTTAAAAATATATTCTTGAACTGATTTTCATTTAAAGTTCTGTCAACTCAATCAGTGTAAGCCTATTTTTCAAAAATAAAAAAAGCACATACACAAATAAATAGATACACATGCATATGTACATACACACAACATATATGCACACACATACACACACACCACAGAAGACTGACCATTTTGCTGCTGGCGCCAAAGACAGTGTTGCAGGGCACAGTACAGATGCAGGACAGTGGTAGACCCAGCTGCAACAAAACATGCAGTCCATTCTTGTTATCCTTTTTTAAACCACATTTTCTCTCATATTTTAGTTCACTGTGAATGGTTTCGTTTGGGGTTGTTGTTGGTTTTTTTTTTATTTAATCAGAAATCACCTAATTTATCTCAACTAGAAATAAAATTTAATCAAAACCAGAAAAAAAAAGAAAATCCCAGCCTTTCTGCAGAACTGACCAGAAAACAATGAAACCATGCAGCCTTTACATTGGACTGACCTGTACACAAACAAACAAACACAACAAGCTTCCTACCACTCCTCTCTGACTGACCTGCAGACAGAGGTGGTGGCCGAGGCCGGGCCTGGCAGCAGAGCTGATGTAGATGACCGGGGGTCTGGAGTACAGGGCATCAAAGCCATCTGTGGCGTACTTGGGGTAGCTGTGGTACAGAGCCAACCGACAGATCCTGACCAGCCCCTCACGGTCATCCTCATGGTACAGCATACTGGAGTTTTCAAACCTGAAGAAGACATATTTTTAAAATAACAGAAAATATAAAACAGAGTATACCAATTGTCATAGATATTCAATTTTTTTTATTGTACAATAGAAAAATATTAGAGTAAAAGCTTTTGAAGGTCCATAAAGCAAACACATGTTTTTTATACATGTATTTGTATGCTTGTAGATGGGACCTCAGTTTACAATTTCATCTGATGGACTTGTATTATTCGGAATAGAGTCAGAAGCACAAAAATCCCCTCAAACAGATGGCTCAGCTGAAGTTTGAACAGTTCTGCAACATCAAATGACTCTGGACCATTAGTATGATGATCTGAACACTGCAGGGACAGCATAGCTCAATGGTCAGAGCACTCACTTTCCCCAAGCTAAGGTCAAGCAGCATTGAGCGTGGTAGCCAAGTGGATTGGTGACCATTTGCATGCCTTGGTGTCCCCCAGTTCACCCAGCTGTAAATGGATGTCTGCCCTTTATAGGGTCAGGGAAGGTAAAGCAGTGAGGGAGAGAGGAGAGGCACCTCCCTCATTATACTGGCCCCTCGAGAAGCTAAGGCCTCTGACATCCTGCTCCTCAACAACAGCATAGGTTATGGGAACACTAACCTTCTACCTTTTACCTAAACACTGCACTATCTACTCTGCCCACTCTGTTGCTTGGTAACGTACCTGAACAGCCTGGACAGCCATAGCTGGCAGTCAGCGGCAAATTTGTCACTGATCCTGCCCAAGTCAGCATTGGGTAGGGTGGTCAAGTAGGCCTTCAGACTGTGAGCCACCAGTGATGTCCTCACCGCTGTGTTCATCTCCAGTAACTGCACGTGATCACTGCAACACACGTAATATGCACATTATGCATGCACAGACAGACACATGTACATGTAGATGCACAATGGCATATGTATACACACATACACAAACACACAGTAATATCAATCAAGGAAACAAGCGAGCAAATAATCCCTTCTTCACCTTAAAGGTGGGTGAACTGTCAAAAATCAGTACACACACGCATACACGCACGCACACACACACACACACACACGGGGGACAGGATAGCCTGGTGGTTAGCGTGATGTGCTCATGATCTGCTGACCTGGGTTTGATTCCCGTTCTAGAGGATTTTTGCTCTGGAGTTAATATCAGTGCCAACTCCACTCTCCCCAAAAGTCCTTCGGATGAGGCTATAAACCAAGGTCCCGTGCGCAAACGCACGTAGAACATCTTGCACACACATTAAAACCTGTTCCGCTTTTTGGAAGAGTTGGCCATTGAGTGCCAGTGGGAACAGATGACAAAATTGACAAAACTGCACACACTTGGGGACTGGATGAAAAAAAACCACATGAGTGCTTATTCCGTTATCCTTGAAATAAAAGAATGAAATAGATAAATAAAAAATAAACACACACACATTAACACACACTACAACCAAGCAATCATCAACTTGTCAACATTTTAACTTGTCCACATAAAAGCTAAGCAGCGTTTTCCTAAAATGACGTAAACAGAGTATGAGCATCATAGAATGTGACTGCTCATCTGTATCCTTGGCCTACAACTATCAGTATTTCTGTAATTTTAGCTCAGCAAGAAAAAAAAACTTACTGCAGTTGTACTTCATCTGTTCCCTCCACATCTCTGAAGAACACCAGTTGTTCTATTTTGTCCAGGATAGAATCCAGCAACTCTCCTCTGTAAGAAGAAAACATAAAAAATTGAAATAATTGGGAAATCGTTAATTAGTCAAAGATTGTGTGTGTGCGTGTGTGTGTGTGTGTGTGTGTGTTGTCTGTGTGTTGGTCTCTCTCTGAATCTCTTTCTCTCTCTCACAGTGACACATGCAAACACACACACACACACACAGGAGAGCCCACATACTGCAGCCATCCACACCATGTAGATCTGCAATAACAAACTATGTAAACCCATACTTGAAAATACATTTTTATACGCAAAATAAACAGATACCAGCATCATACATGTATATTTTTGATACACAAGATATAGTACAAATACACACTGTACAGTTAGTCAGAACACAAAAATCTACAGGTATTCTATTCTCTTCTTCCATAAACTCCATGAGGACTTTAGGGCACAGAACTGAAACTTTCCAGCAGCATGTCTGCAAGTTAAACCTAGCAAAGCCCATCTCTCTCTCAGTTACAGACTGTAAGCTGGGTATGTTCATAATATCACGCACACCACTGACCACAGACAGCCCACTCTTCTTCCAAAGACAGATGGGGGTTTTAATATGTGTGTAGGAGTAGGATAGCCTAGTGGCTAGAGAATTGAACTCATGATCTAATGGCCCACGTTTGAGCACCACCAAGGCACCTGTTTGTGGGGATTTTCCCCCTGAAGTTAAACATCAATATTGACTCCACATCCCTGAAAGTTCTTTGGATGAGACTATAAACTGAGTTCCTGTGTGCAAATGCATGCAGAAATTCTTGTACATCCTTTCTGCCTTTTGGAAGAGTAGACCATTGGATGCTGGTAGGAAAGGATGACATTTTTTTTTAAAAAGCATGCACACTTGTATCATGTTCAGACGTCATCCCCAAAGTCAGGATGTGGTGACCTCAAAGGTGGGTAAAAACAATCGCATATGCAAAAATCCTACCACTGGTGAACCTCAGTGCTCTAGCTGAGGAACAGAAAGAAAACGATGTGTGCAAGATGTGTTGTAATATAAACATATGTACAAAAGATTTTGGCTAATAGTCTCACCTGTTGGCTAACAGTCTCACCCGAAAGACTTGCAAGGGGAATGGATTCAGAACCAATGTTAACTCCTAGAGAAAAAAAAAAGTCAGCTTAGCAGACTAACTCCACCATGTGCCCTCTGAAAAATCAGATCACAGGTATGATGCTCCCAGCAACTGGAGTATTCCTCCCTCTACAAATATCATATAACATACATCAAATAATATATAAGTGATCAAAACTGGTACCTTCCATGCAGGGCTTCAGGAAACTGTGCAGTCAGAAGTCGTTTGACTCTCTGCCTCCTGTCAGTGGCCACACTTCTGGAAAGAAAGCAATGACAATTCTGTAGAGAACAGTGTGCGCTATTCTTTCCTGTATGTTTGTTTGAATGTTCCATTCTTAATCGAATATAGTTGCACACATGCATGCTTTCGGGAAAGGTATAAACATGACAAAGGTAAAGCATAAATGATATGAGAGTAGATCTATAGCATTCTTCTTCTTTCTTCTTCTTCCTTTTTTGTCATGTTTCTCCCAGGGGAGGTTTGACATTGATGAGCCTTCTCCATCTCTCTCTGTTTTGAGCTTCCTCCTTATTTATGCCCCTTTCTCTAAGATCATCTGCAATACAGGCAGCCCAAGTTTTGCTAGGTCTTCCCTTTGGTCTCTTTCCATCCACTACAAAGTTCATTGCTCTTTTTATGATGTGGTGGTCTGCTTTCCATTGAACATGCCCAAACCAGCGCAGTCTATTGGTACTAGCTACAGACTTCAGATAATCAACTTTGCATATTCTCCATAGTTCTTCATTCGTGATCCTGTCTTCCCATTTGATCTTTGTCATGTAGCGTAGCATTCGGTTTTCACAGCTCTTCAACAAACGTTTGACAGTTTTTGTGAAAACCCACGTCTCCGAACCATACAGGAGAACAGGTCTGATGCAGGCCTTATATATCAGACAGCATCTCTCCAGTGGAAGTAGATCTATAGCATTAATGATCTCAAATCACATGAAGACATGTATATATATTTGTACAAAGGAACCTAAAGTACATAATTAAAAAAATTGGTAATAAAACACACACACATACATTATGCTTATATATGCATTCATTAATTGTAAATAATCACACATGTATACATGTTTACATTGCATAAATTACATACTAGAAGAACAAGAACTGAGATTATGACTTGATTATCTCAGGATATGAATGGCCTCAATTTAATGTAAAAATTAAATAATTTAGAGTTATTCTTGATTTTCTCTTCTTCAGTACACATGCAATATTACATATAATAGCTCGTTGATGTGGACATCGCATTGTAAACACTTATTTTTTACTTAATAACCATGTACCTGTTCTTGTCAAAGATTTGGGATGATGCTGACACCTTGGTTTCCAGGTCTGTTAACAATGGATTCAGCATTTTCTGTCAACAAAAAGTTGAAGTAAGCACAATCTTTAACAAATCATTATTTACCATTCTATACATATAAAACATTTCTAATACTTGTGCATTCACCCCATTAATCCAAAAGACTTTCAGGGGAATGGATCCAGTGCCAAACTTAAATCCTCCTCAGACACCTCAATAAGAGTCTAAGACTCAAACTTAAAAGTTAAACAGGCTTAATTGCTGTTCCACAGAATGATAATTATTAAATCAATAATAATAATAATAATAATAATAATAATGGCAGCATTTTGGGATTTTTTTCCATGGTTATAAATTATTAGACAACTTTTTTTTCTCCAGAAAAATCCAGTCCTCTTTCATACACAAATTATATATATATATATATATATATGTATACTATTACAAATCAGAATCATCTTCTTTTCACATTATAAAGTAACTCTGTAGGGAGTCACTGGGGCACCATACAGACTTGTTCAACAATTTCTTCCATAGATTCATGTCCAGCAAACATTTGCCCAATCCATTCTACAACAGTACTAAGTAAAATACTATCTCGAAGTCTGTCCGCCATTTGTTCTGTCTTCCTCTTTGGCTCCCTCCCTCCATAGTGTGCCAGTGGGAACAGACAATAACATTAACAAAACCATATGGCATTATATGCACATGGGAACAGGATGTAAAAAAGCATGTACCATTGTATGAATGCTTTAAAAAAAAAATTCCTCTTGAAAAACAAACGTTTTCAATAAAATAAATGAATAAAACAGGACACACAAAAACATTATTGGCATGTCTGCACAAACTGACAAAGTACTCATACAGTCATAGTCACAAGCATTAAAACTGTATAGTATCACAATCTAAGTTTTGACTTCTGTCAAATATTTGCTGTTACTGTTGATGAATTAATCTAGTATGCCTATTAATATTAATAATTACATTCCTCCCCATCCCCAGGCCAATATCCCCTTGGCAAACTGCAGTCACTGTGTCTGGGTAACATAAATAAATGTGGCTGCAAATGGTTTGAAATCATATCCTGAATAAAGTGAATTCATTTGATTTGCTGTAGATTCAAATAACTTTCATATCTTATCAGTTATCTGCTCTTTTCATGAGCTGAAAAACTGCAAATTATATCTTTATGAAAATTTGGCAAGTATGTCTTCCAATTTTTTTTCCTGGTGTAGCATTTATTTATCATGGGCTGTAGATGCAATATTCTGTCAATGACATTCCAGAGCATCATATTCATCTTCCTTTCAGCTTAGAAAATTAGTTAAAGCACAAAAATCTATACAAGTCAATAATCATCCAAAAGCTGCATGTAAACTTGTGATTTCACCCAAGCTGATTATAATTATTGTATACTAATTAGTAATAATACAATAGTTTGTTTACTCTTAGTCTTAGTTTTACTAATTCAACTGACTTTCTAATCAATGTCAAAAAACAGAAATGTTCAAAACACATTTGCTGATATCTTTTGACATTGATTAGATAGGCCTAATCAATCTTAATTCTTTGTAAATTTAGACCATTACACAGAACCTTATCACTTACAGTACTACACTCCGTAATTTTTGTAATAGTATACATGATATAGTATTAACACTAACACTACAGTAACAACAGTAACAGAGAAAACCAGCTGAACTGATTGACTAACCCACCGATAATAATACAGATCAGTATGCAAGCATATGACTGTTAAATCCTAAGAACTAATGAATTCGATCAAACATTAATGTTGTGTCTTGTGCCAGATAGGTCTAGATTGATCTTTACATCACATACTCGAAGTGATCAAAACTAGGCCTAGTGAAAGGAGATTATGAACATTCTTCCGTTTTTCAAAATTTCTTACCTTAAATAATGATTGATTGGAGTCAGATCCATTCTGCTCATTAGACTGCCCGCCATCTTTAGCTGTGTTTGGATTATTTGCATCAAGATTCATGATGATGCCACCGGAGTCGTCTGCAGTTTCCGAGGGAGGCACTACAGTAGTTTCGCTTGGTGACGAGGCAGCCATGTTCGTGTCTTTACACGCTGGCAAATGACGACATGATGTAGTCGTAAATATAAACTGTCACTTTTTCAGTTAAATTTCTCTTCACTAAGTACCACACATACATCAACCAATCTTAATTTCTAAAGTATACATGTGTGTTGAAAATGAGCGATGTGAACGTTGTATATTGTCCATCAGACTCATCTTTCATGTCGTACTTTCACTTTCTGGCATCAGCGTGCAGCCGACAAATGAAAGCGCAACAGGTTGGAGACGTCGTTTCTGCTATTTGTAGTAAGTCTCAACTTATTCTTTATTGAAGTAAGGCCTCTAGATAAGATGTCTACATTTTATTGAGAAGGCCATAAAAGCATGGTCTTTCTCTGGCATTACGATAGCGAGAATTTGCATTGACAAATCAGGAATTACCGAGTAACAACTAACGACCCAACGTTGAAAGAGTGTCAGAATCCCATGGCCACGAAAGCAAAGGTTCATACATGTAGACTTTTTACTCGACAATTCAGCACACTGTGAAAACTTTAAAAGTCTCTGCTCATTTTACTGTATGGCAGCACAAGCATGGCTCTCGGTACTTCCTTGGATAAATTTCCCCCCCAAGTTTATTTTACATATCTGCTGCTCGACCTGAACAGCTGAAGTTAGGCCTAGGCCTAAAAGACGTTGACAACGTGGTTTGTTTGAATAACTTTTAAAAATCTCTCTAGTCCTTGCATCACAGAAACTTGTTTAAAAACTTGGATGCTCAATTTTATTTCAAACATGTATATATACATAATTGTATGCATTCGTAATTCTATTTTGGTTTCTTAAGTTATTGTATTTTGGGTCTTTGCTATCTAGTAATAGTAGTATCTATCAAAATGTTTGTGTGTATACATGTATCGTTGTATGTGTGTGTGTGCATGTATGTATCATTGTATGTATACATGTATGTATGTAAAGTGTGTGTATTTATTTTATGTAAATAAATTCTTTTATTTTGAGGATAATGCATTAAGCACTCATGTGTTGTTTTACCTCCAGTCCCTGTGTGTATGCAGTTTTGTAAATTTTGTCATCAGTTCCCACTGGCACACTATGGCCTACTCTCCTGTAAAGTGGAACGGGTTTTAACATATGTGCAAGATGTTCTCTGTGTGTGTGGACTGTGTGTCTCAGTTATTCAGTGTTACTGTTGTGTTAGTGAGACTGTCACTTGGTCAGTTGGTGTCTCATTGTCTGTATCAGTATACTATTAGTATATATATATATATGTAAAATATAAAAAAAGACATCACTTTTAAATTTCTGAAAATACTTGTCAGCCATACTAATAGTAGTTTTTCAGCAATTGGTCTGAAGAAGTTTCATGAAACACCAACTGAGAGTGAGAGAAACAGTGACAAATACTGAAATAGTGATAGAAATACTTGGCATTTCAATAAGTACAGTAGTACTAGTAGTATAAGTATCAGTGTTGCTAAATCAAGTCAAGGGAATTAGTTTTTAACTTAATGCCTTCTTCTTTGTTAAAGGCTCAGAAAGCAACTATTGTACCTGTCATGTGAGCAAAAATGTATTGCACAGCCATTAGGTACCTGTCAAATCAGGCCCAGTGGATCCGACTGCAGTGTGGGAGAAAATTGCAGGAGAATAAGCCAAAAAGGCAGAAGATAGACAAGAAGAAGAAGGATACATATATGACAGGAAGAAAAGAAGCAGGGCAGAAACAAAAAGAGGGATAGAAAAGAGGTAGTTCCTAGAATAAAAATTGCAGAAGGTTGGGGTGCTATTAAAATATTCATACTGATGGTGACATGTTCCTGGCATGAATACCCATGGGGAAAGGTATGCCAAGGGAACAGAAATTTCTTTGACTTTTGAAAACACGAAACACTGAAACTATATATTTTTTTGGAGGGGGGGTAAGTTAAGATTTGAAGTGTTGTGTGCAACCTTAATTGAAATCTACTATCTACTGAGTAGGGGTTTGGGATCTAAACATCACCATTATCACATTATCCCCTCTCACCTACGATACTGATGACTGTTGAATTAATGTTAAATATTCCTGATATCCAGCTTTATGATAGATTGAGTTCAAGTTGACATTAGTTACAAAGGACAATAGATTTACAACACTCAACAGTGGTTGCCGATTTTGATGTTCATAATAAAATGTTTCATCATATCAGTTAAAGGGCAGTCAAAAACATATTATGCAACCCCTTACTTGTCAGTTTTCTGTATATTCTAAATTCTGACATTCTGTCTTTGAAAGCTGAATCTGTTCATGAGCAGTATGAAAAATACTACTTTGATTCATTTCTGATAAGACATGAACAGCTCTACATTGAATAGCAATCCATTTTAGTCCTACTGCAAGTTTGAGCATTACACATTCCACTGTTTTTACTCCATAAGTCAATGCCACAGTGTTTTATTGAATATTGGATTGAATTTTTACTAAATGTTTTGTTTCTTATATAAAGTGAAGAGGGGAAGTCTTTGTGAAAAATGAATTGGTCTGAAAATTCAAAGTTCTAGATTATTTGCTTGTTAAATTGTTAAGAATAAATACTAAAATAGTAAGGGAAAAGTCGAATCAATCTGAGAATGCAAAGTCTAAAGATGTTTAAGTTCTGACTAAGTAAGGTAGTACACACATGTATGAAATATGTCATTCAAGATTCAATTCATTCACTACCCAGGCTGCACATAACCTTAAACAAGTTATGCCTAAGGTTTCCCAAAAACTTGAAGAATGACATACTTCATACTTCTACTAAAACTTAAATAATTAATACAAATTGAGACTTTGCATACTCAGGGTCAGACTGATTCACTATTCAGAAAGGCTATCCTTCCCCCTTGGTAATCTGTATAAGTTAAATGAAAAAGTGAAAGTAAAGGAAGAAAAAAAGATGCAGTAAGACAAACAATATTAAACAAACAACAAGCTGCAAGATGAGATGAACAGATGAGATGAACAGATCATCCTCAGGAAAAAATACTTTAAAAAACCCTGAACAATTAAACACTCAAACACACACACACACAGCAAACAAGCAAACAAACCAACAATCAAACAAAACACATGTCCATGCCAAAGTTGGATGCACTGGGCCTGACTTGTCAGGAGCTTAACGGCAGTGCAATGCATTTTCACTCGTATGACAGACAATAATAGTTGCTTTCTGAGCATTTGATGACAAAGAAGTAATGAACACTCTAAGACTGGAGTGAGAACAGATCTATAAAGAATTTATGTAAGTAAAGCCATCCAAAGGTTATTCTCAGATTGAATATACTGAGATTGATCATCCTTACTATTAATGTATTATAGTTTATACTACTATACCAATTACATGATAGTGATTTAACATTTAAAAACACATTAAATGAAATATAAATCGATGCACAGTTTTAAAGATAAAAGTATTTGTTTCACGTGGAAGGTCAGTACTTCCTATTATTGCGTTAAAAGAGTTTGCACTCATAAATGTTGTTGGGTTGGGATTTTTTATTGGCAGGGTGGACATATAATCGTTCCGTCCTTTTATTGGCAGGCTTGACACATGTAATTGTTCTGTTTTGTTACTGTTAGACAGTGTCTGTGTGTGTGTGTCTGTTTGGTGGTGGTACATTATTAAGACCTGGGATGAGTCAGACAGTGTGAGAAACACTTTCGCCTACAGTACAGGGGATGAACATCTGTTACTAGTTCACTATGTCCCCGTGGGGTAGACCGGTTGTGTAATTCATCATGCCTCCTTTTCTCTCACACTTCCCCCATGGTGTGTGGCTACACCTGGTGGAAGTTGCATAGATCATGTCTCTCCACCTTCATTTGTGTTTTGTGCCTTGTGTACAGGGGGTATGTCTGCATATATATTGTATTGAGCATGTGACTTTGTGTGCTATTGGGAGTATTGCTCTTGAGTTTATATTTTGTGCGTGTGCATGTATGTGTGTGTGCATGTGCATGTATATGTGTGCTCTCACACATGCAAATATGCTCACATGAAATAATCATTTTTGATTTTGCAGTAGTATTTAGTCCCAGAACCAAAACGCAAAAGTGTACACGATGCATAGTATGTATTCAGTATATGTAAACATGTATACTAATTACTATCTATACGTGCCTTTCTCTTAGGAAAAGACAAAGGTCGCACCATGACAAAAGCTTAACTTTAGGCCTGTGCAAAAACAAATCATACGATTCTCCTGAACAGTTTGCATCACATAAATGCTGCTATTGTAAATTGTAGCTTGTCATGGTAGAAGAAGGTAAACTGTATGTATAGGAAAACATCATTGGTTTCAACTTTCATTGTCAGACTCATTGACTGACCTTTGTAAACTTGTTAATGATTTATATTGTACTTGAATAGCAGATGGTGAGAGGCTCAATCTCATCCGATGAGTACAGCTACATACTCACATTCTGTTGTTGGAAACATATATACGCACACACACATACACATGTGTGCGCAAGCACGCAAACACACATGCGCGCACACACACACATGTGCACACACACACACACACATGGTCTCTCTCTCTCTCTCTCTCTCTCTCTCTCTCTCTCTCTCTCTCTCTCTCTCTCTCAGGCACACATGCAAGCACAAAAGCGTGTGCACACACACACACACACACACACTATGCTCTGTCTGTCTCTCTCTCTCTCTCTGTCTCTCTCTCTCTCTCTCTCTCTCAATTTCAAAATTCAGGATGCCCTTTACTTTAAAAAATAGAAAGTGCTGTATACATACATGTCTAGATGGTAATCACTAATTAATCAATGGAAATTGAATATAGGGGAACAGCCTGCCTCCTTTGTGAGTGTGTTTGTGTGTGTGTGTGTGTGTGAATATAGGTTTTAAAACCTGTATCTCTGGATTGGTTACAGCTGCTGCACCTACTAACTAGTGCAGGTGATACGTCCCCACACTGAGCAGTGTGTGTGTGTGTGTGTGAGTGTGTGTGTGTGTGTGTGAAGGGGGGACTGGCTGCAGATGTGTATGAGACTGAGACTGGGTGGAGGAAGTCTTTGTGTACATTACATAGTATAAAAGTTACAGCTGGGTCTGTGTGTGACTTGTAATGTTAGTGTAGTGTGTCTCAGTGTGTGTACTTTGTTTCATGCTTGTTTTGTTTGTTGGGGAGGATGGATGGGTCATGGCGTGGAAGTATGTTTCAATTGTTTAAAATGGGGAATTTTAGGGTTGGGTGGACAGGGGAGAATGTCATTGTGAGAGTGAAAGATACATGAGTGGGTGGGAGATAGGCATCTTTGCGTAAAATTCCTGGTGTGTGTACACACATAAATTGTATGTGTGTGTGTGTGTGTGTGTGTGTGTGTAGGCAATGTGAAAGGAGGGGGAATTTGTGTGTCCTTGTGCTTGGGTGTGTATGCGGACCCGTGTAGATTGTATGAAAGGAGCAAGTCAGTCATGTAGCTGTTTGTTTATGAAACATGGTTGTACAATGTATCGATGGATAAAGCTCTATAATTAGTCTAGAGTGTGCGTGTGCTTGTGAGTATGCATATATGTAAACATGTATACATACTTTCAAATACTTGCGTGCTCATAACATTTCTTAACTAATATATATATAATTAAAAAAAAATTTTTTATATGTTATATGTGTATATATATATATATAATTATATATATCCTAACGGATATGTCTATGAAACACTGCATTTCTTAATTTTCTACTTGTTTGTGAATTAACATTATATGTGTAACAACATCCTGTGCAAACCATGTATAGCTCACTGACATGGAGATGAGTCATTTAGTTACATTTACAGACCAGTCTCATGTTGAGGTTGTCCATACTGTATTTTTGTGTATTGGGGGGGGGGGGGGATTTGTTTTGTTTGCTGTTTAGGCAGAGGAATCTGTATTTCAGCTCTTAGTCTCGTATAGAGAACTGACACTATCAACTTCCTGTTATGGAAGGATTTGGCCCAAATGAGATGAAATGTAAATACGAAATCTCTCATACTATACAACAGCTCTGCATGAAATTTGAGAATAATGTTGGTAAATGATTGTTACATATGTTGCATCATTTTTCTTACATGTTTGTGTCATGTGTCAGAGTTATAAAAAGTAGAGCATGATGATACTGCGCTTTTGTGTGGCTCATGAGTACAAAATTACTGCGTTTAGGTGTGGTTTATGAGACTAAGAATTAAACCAAAAGGATTTGGGTTGTTATTGCTTTCTTTCATTTTTCTTTTCCACTCTCATTGTAATTTTCACACTACTAATGTTATGTTGACCAAAATCACACAGCCTCAAAACCAACTGATCCACAATAATTCTTCTGTGGCACTTCAGCAAGTTCATGGCCCTGTAGACTTTCACATTTCCAGATCTATCTTAGTATCTAGATCTATATCAATGGTCTAGCAGTAATGCAAGCATCTCTATAAACTAGTGAGAAATCACAGGTTTTATTTTCATCAGTAAGAAGATGATGTTGCCTTGTTGTTTTGTCATGATATATTTTATTTGTCCTCTTGTTTATTGTTTTAAAAATATTTTTATTTCTGATATTTTTGTTTAGTTTGGTTTTTTTCCAGATATTTTTGCAATCCTAAAACAAGTTATACAATATTGGTATTTTCTTCTATTTTTCATCTATATGATGCAGTGTTGTTCAGCTGCAGCCCATTTTTGCTCCTTAAATTATATATTCTTTCTGATTACCATGACATTCTTTGCAGAAGTTTTCCTATATATATATTTTTCGGCCATATAATCAGGGCTGACGGACTAGAGAAACTGTTATGGAGTGGCAAAATATGTGGAAACAAGAGAAGAGGAAGACAACGCACAAAATTCACAGACAGCTTAAACAAATTCGCAATGAATAAAGAGGGCACCAACAATGAGCTCATGAGAGGGACCGAGAACAGGGAAGAATGGAGAGCCATGATCGTCGATGTCTGCAGGACCAGACCGGACACTTGAAGAAGAAGAAGAAATTATATATTTCAGAGTACTTTTATAATGAGGTTTTTTATGCTCTTTTCATACATTGGTGTGATGTTCAGAACAAAAACTATTTTGTTTAAGCCATAACGAGACTTTTTCTTTATCCACTAGATCATGGTTCGTGTGAGAGAAGAAAAAAGGATGGTACTACAGTGATGATGTGCTAGGGAGAACAGTCAAAAATTCCTGCAGAAAAATCTACTGTGACTGTTGGTGGTATAAAACACAATTTTAGTCAGTACAGATTTTTAGATTCAAAGAAGACAGTTCATTTCAGAGATCATGGGTGGATCATTTCATATGCTGACCATGCATTCAAACTCACTTCTATCAAGAAATGGAGGTACTCTTTTTAAATTACCATTGCATGAGAACTGCTTTGCTCTTGTTCATGCCAGTCTGCATCTGGGCAAAAATCAGAGTTGGTTTTTAGGAAGAAATGATAACTCCTTTGTTGTGCAAAATTCCCTCTTTTCTCTCTTACGTACCCTTTCACTCACGGAACAATTTTCAAATTCTGAAAGAAAAACCACCTTCTTTACACCCGAACCCCCCTATAAAAGTATATATTTTATTGAAGAAAAATGGAGATATTGTAACTGTTATAAAACATGCTGACAGATAAAACATGCTTCAGGATAACTCACAGTCTGTGGAGATAACCAGGATTTTGAGGGAAAGTACATAAAATGTGTGTGTTGGGGATGGTGGGGATATCTACAAAAAATTAGTTCTTTGTGTCTTATGAAGTATTGAAATATATGCAAATGCAATCAAATGTAATAATCTACTGGTTGCTTTTTTCCACCATTCACGCATTGTGCAGTATTTCAAACTTGTCACCATCTCTTCAACAATAAATATATCTTGTAGCAGTTATTTTGATATTCTCAACATCTTTTTTCTTAACCAAATGGAAAAAGAAAGCATCAAAATCAACCAAAACCTTACTGAGAAATGAAACATGCTCAAAGTCAAAGGCGATTGCCATTATATATCTATATTGCAAGGAAGTAAACACGATCATGTGACCAGCAAGACTGTTAGTTATGCAATGACCACTGACCCATGGCTATATCCAGTGTATCCACAGTCAGGAGTGAAAAGGGTATATGTAGTTGTCATACATTATTGATCAATTGAAGTTGTGTTACAATGTGTGTGAGTACAAATAATTGCGGATTTACATAGTCATGTTTGCAAAAGAGCAGACACTAAGACAGGGAAGACACACACACACACACACACACACACACAGGCTGTCCATTTTTCTCTCTCTCTCTCTCTCTCTCTGTCTCTCTCTGTCTGCCTCTCACACACACACACACACACACTTTTGATGTTTATAAAAAAAGTTGTGTTTTAAAAAAAAATCAGATTTTGTTGATTTTGTTATGACCTTCAGTGCACCTTATGACTGACCGCCAGTGCAAAAGTTAAACTGAAATTTATGAACACACAGCTGTTTTTACACAACTAGGTACTAAGATAGGTGTAGTTATACTGACTTTGCTTGGTTCTATGGTTTTGAAAAAGTCAAAAAGGGGATGGGTTTTAATAAATTTTTTAGTATTCCCCAACATCAGATTGCCGTTATCTTAACAGTGGGTAGAAATGGTTACATGCGCAAAATCACATCATTGGTGAACCTTGGAGCCCTTAGCTGAAGAATGAAAGAAAAAAATTAGTGTAAGACTTTAAATTCAAGCATTTAAGTACAATGTTTTGGTGTGGTGAAGAATGAAAGAAAAAAATTAGTGTAAGACTTCTGTTTCATGCATGACTTTAAATTCAAGCATTAAAGTACAATTTTTTGGTGTGGTTGCCCCCTCCCCTTGTACAGTACATGCATAGTTGCTCTCTCTGTCTCTTGTCTCTGTGTGTGTGTGTGTCTCTCTCTCTGTCTGTCTGTATCTCTCACACACTGAATGTCAGTGTAGACAAACAGTCTATGTGTGGATAGGAGATGGCGATTATGAGGGCCCTGGGGGTACAATCATTGGCTGTTTCCGTTGTGGAAAATGTTGTAACTTAAGAGTTTGACACAAACTATAAAGTGGGGTGGTGAAGCTTAGAGACTCAACAATGTGCTGCATCTGTAGGTTCCTATGTTTGTTTTAAGATATATATATATATATATATGTGTGTTGTGTGTGTGTGACTATAAAAAAGGCGCGGGGGGTGGGGGGGAATTTGAAAGGAAAATGGCTGTTCATATACAAGTGTATTGTCTATGAAGACTTTTTTTCCTTTTTAAACAGTTTCTTTAGAACTGAATGATGTTTAGTGTAAGAATGCTCAAAATGTTATACATATGAATTATATGTAACAGAGTAGAGATATTCGATCTGCCTCAACTCTGTACAAATTCTCTGTTACGACAGCATAGTCAGAGCAGGGGGGAAATGGCCTCTGAAAAGAGGCTGCATAAATTCCACATTTTAGCACAAAGGCAAAGTATATGCAACAGACGGTTTTCAACAGCCTCCCAATGAAACAGTGCCGCACAATTTGCAGGTGTGTCGCAAAATAGTAACACACGTAGCTCTGATCACATGGGAGATAAGTTAATTACCGTCCTGTCACATATACATATATATGTATACTCCTCAGCTTTTGTTGTGAACATTGCTCAAGGATATAATATGTATCTGATCAGCATGAATCGTTAAACCAAAGGGGCTTAACAGCCACTTTGATTTCATTTTCAAGGCAATGGATCGCTGTTTAGAATGATAAAACAGTACATGTATCCATGGACAGTTCAAACATGAAGACAGGGGATAGGGATTACTCAGTCTAGTTGTTAGCTTGAAATTGAATAGAAAAACCAAGCTGCCCATCAAGCGGCATGAAATGCACTTGTAATTGTGATTTCAAGTACTGCATTAGTGCATACATGTTCTACAAAAAAAAAAAAAAACTGCTGCTGAGGATAGTCAGCAAAGGAGATGACCATATTAATTAACTTGTAAATTGCTAAATGTCACCATTTCTATTTTTATTTGATCTTTTTTGTTGTTGTTGTTCCTTGAATAGAGCTCTGAGGTTCCCCAATGGTCAGATTTTTGTGTATGCGACAGGTTTTGTTTTTTTTCTCCCACCATTTACTGATTTAGGTAGCCTCATTCCAACGTCAGTGATTGTGTCTAAACATGACAGCTGACACCTGTGTGGATTTTTTTCTTCTCAGTTTTGTCATCCGTTCATACCAGCAGGCAATGGCCTACTCTTCCAAAAGGCGGAAGGGTTTTTAACGTGTGCACAAGATGTTCTGCATGCATTCTCACACAGGGCCTTGGTTTATGGTCTCATCTGAAAGACTTTGACATTCTGATCAACTTTTTCATCAAGCTGGGAAGAAAGGGCAAGGGTGGGAATCAAACCCAGGACCTCACAGTTTACTTGTTAGGCAGGCGAACGTCCTAACAGTCCTGCCTCTCTCCATCCTTGCTGTTGTTATTGAACCAGGCCTAAACATTCAGAGCACTCACCAGCAGCAAGCAGACTTGGTTCTGGGTCGACCTGCAGAGCCAGGCCTGTGTCATTCACACTGCCTTCGCTGTGAACAGCATCTGTGTATCTGCTGCTCTACATCTGCTCTAGTGGTCCTACATTTCTTCTGTAGATTCCCTGTTGAGTGCTTATATCAAAGTGTTCAAGGAATGGGCTTTCTGTGATTAAAGATGACACTGTCATTTTGTTGGGTGCTCTGTTGTGAGCATCTAGCCAAGATTATTGTCTGTTTAAAAAGTGATTGGCAGTAATAGAAATACAAATTCATTGTCTTAAAAAAAAAATATATATATATAAAATTATGCGCATCCTCGAAGTAGGAATTATGTGAATGTCAATTGTTTTCAGCCTTCACTTTTGCCATGCAACTTTGTTTATAATTTAGCTCAAGACAGAATTAATAATTTAACAAGATGTCACAAGTTGAAGAGCCAGGGAGTGATGATACAAAGTAGTTTTTTTTTTTTTTTAATCTTTCCTCTCTCCCCACCAACACAGAAGTTTCTATCCTTGTTATCTTCCACCATCCCCAAGATTACCATGGATCACCACCCACCCACCCCTGATTGGGACCACCCCACTAGCCCTCTCCACTCTTGTTTTTATTTCAGTATCTTAGAGATTTGTGTGAAGTTATTTCTTGTCATTAGTTCATCTTTAAAAAATCTCATTTATTTATGTGTATACATTGTGTGTGTGTTTGGAAAGGGGGGGGTTACATATAATTGTATGCATATGACCTAGTGTTTGTAGCTGCTGTTTTGTGTTATTCGTATTATGCCCCTTACTATCTTTCCATTCCTCACTAACTTCTTAATCTGTTATATTCCCCCTCACCCCCAGCTTTGCTATCATGCCTAGGGGTATAGAAATTTCTCTGCATTTTATGAATTATACATGTATTCATATTTGCAATTACTCATTATTTCAAATAACACCAACCCTTTTTTTGAAAACCAAAGTGGCTGGAAGAAAAAATTCTAGATGATATATCATTATATGAAAAGCACTTGTTGTAAATCACACAGCCTAAAGTACTGTTTGCTGTGCATTGTTGAAAGATGTATGTCCTGTGTGTTTAGTCAAGTGAAATTTATAGAATCGAGAATCTAAACTCCATTTTGTGGAGAATCCAGGTGAGGAGAAGAGAAAATGATAAGGAAAAAACACTTTTTCCAGATTTTGACAGCTGATGCACATATTGCTACAGATTGAGGGTGAACATATCCTAATTCATTAATTGTCTGTGGGGTAGTTTATAATATTTCTGTTTGATTAGGTAGAAGATATTTCTGTTTGATTAGATAGGAGAAGGAACATTTTCTAAGGATATTCTGTATGTTTTGGACAGTCAAATGGGTATTCTATTCACCCACCTGATAATCTAGCTGAAAGATGTATCAGATTTATAATGAATGACAGAATAATGACAAGTACCAAACACTTTGTGAACAAATGGATTACAAGAGTGGTCTCTCTCTCTCTTTCCCTCCATCTCCCCCCCCCCCCCCCCCTCCCCTCTCTCTCTCTCTCTCCCTCTTTTAGATTTCACAATCTAATCTCCTGAAACCCAGATGACATAACCATTGCCTACATCTGTTTCATTTTCAGAACACAATCAGATGTGACCAGAGCATGCCACTAGGTCAGTTGGCTACTGTACAGAGAGACCACTGGTGTAGCACACAGCACTGAAAACATCCACGCCTCCAAGACAGACCTGTGAGGGAAGGTGAAGCAGGCTGCAGGTAAATGAAGACGCCCAGCATCACCACCACCATGGATCGACCCGTCAACCTGCTGAGAGCCACATCTGCCTGTAATGCCTTCTACATCTTCTTCTCTGCCTCCAAAGCTGCCCTCATCCCCTTCCTCACCCTCTTCTTTCGACTGATCGGGCTGACAGCCTTTGAGACTGGTGTCGTCATGGCTGCCAAGACGCTGACAGGGTTTGTCTGGGCCCCTCTGTGGGCGCGTTGTGCGGTGGCTTACAACAAGCGTCGGACAGTGCTGATGTTTTCTCTGCTGATGATGGGGGCTATGTACATCTCTTTCACAGCTGTCTACTACAAAGTCCACAGCCCGCAGATGTGCGAGCCTGCATCGGCTCTGCTAGATCATCACAACAATGGGAATGTGTCCTCCTCTTCTTCCTTGAATAACACTCAGAACAGTGGTCCTGTAGCCAGTGTTGAACAATCTACCAAACCAGCCAACGGCTCTGGAACTTCCCATGAAGGCAGTGAAGGGGGAGTCAAGCCATCTGTCAAGCCAACAGAGAAAGATGAAGGAAAGGAATCTCCAGGGCATGTCTCTAAGTCTGACGATAGTCACAGTCTTCACACCACCAACGCACCTTCACCTACAACGCACACAGAGAAGCAAGCTGGAATTTCCAGTCCTTCATCAGCCACTATGCCTAACAAACCCACAACCACAGCAGGTACACCTGCCATGGTGCCTCATAAAACCACCTCCCGTGCTAGTTCAGCGGAACCCAGGTCTAAAGCAACTCAGGAGCATCCTTCACTGTCCACCAGTGCTCTTCAGAAAATTTTGGAGCAGAAAGATGAACAGACTGGAATGTCTCTGAAAGAGATGATGCAGAAGGGGAAGCTATCTGTTTCAGCCCTCAGACATATGCTTTCTAAAGCAGGGTTTAGAGAAGCTGATATACAGAATCTGTTGGATCAGATTAAGGGCAAGTCGGCCGAATCTATTGCAAAGCGTTCTGCTCCTGTCAGAGTTCCAAGAAATGTAAGCTTCACCATTTTCAATGATTTGAAAAATGGAATCAGTGCACTAACTGCTTCCCTATCAGAAAGTCGATTACTGCTGTTTATGATTGTCTTGCTTATAGTCATCTTCGGGGAGTTTTTCAGTTCACCTGTGGAAAAAATTGCTGATGATGCTTGGTTCGATTTCTTGGAGAGGATCGATGACATGGAGAGATATGGGCGGCAGCGTTACTGGGGCTCTTTGACCTTTGCCCTGGTGCCCATTTTGGTTACCTGTCTGGTGGATTACACCCCCTGCAAGATGGTGTTTGACTTGCACCACTTTCTCCTGCATTTCTTGGTGTTTGGCATCTTCATCATCCTCACCTTCTTCATTGCCTTTTACTTCCCCATGCCGCCGCCAGTGAAACACAAGTACAGCAGCAAGGTGGGCAAAGGTCTGAGAGTGATCTGCTGTGATGGTCGAGGCTTCTTGTTTGTGGTGACTCTGCTGGTGGCTGGCGCTGTGTATGCCTCCTTCCACAACTTTCTCTTCTGGCGCCTGCAGGACCTGGGCAGCCGAGAGGTCACCATGGGACTGTGTGTGTCCATCGCTGCCTTTGCAGAGACCCCCATGCTGGTCTTCAGCAACAAGCTGGTGCGTAAGCTAGGCCACGGAGGACTTGTGTCCCTGTCACTGCTGGTGCTGTCCCTACGTGTGCTGTACTATGGCTTCCTGTGGACACCATGGGCCGTCCTTCCTGCAGAGCTCACCAATGCCTTCACCCACACTGCTTTGTGGTATGCTGTGCTCAGCTACGATGAATTCAACGTAGGATCTGCCATTGACCGCAGCATCCGCTCCATTTTGTCTTCCATATATTTCGGGCTGGGTTTTTCTCTGGGGTCGTTTGTGTCAGGAGCAGTATACCAAATGCATAACGGATCCTCTATCTTATTCTGGGGCGCCAGTGTTCTGTCAGTGTCCTGGTGTCTCGTCTTCTCCCTCATCCAGTGCTGCCTTCCGAAAAAAGAGCGTGTCAAGTACATTAAACTGCTGCGGAAAGAGGAAGATGATTCCTCTGAAGGAGATGATGACTGGTTAGAGATGGCGCTCAAAGATCAGTGATTTGTGTCCCACATTTTCCTCCTTTTTTTTCTTTCTATGGATGCAAGACACATACAGTCTAAATACTCTACGCAAAGTATTTACATTGCATCCCCATAAGCACCATAAGGAAGAAAGGATACACGTATGTTGTGATGTTGATACAGGTCTGTCAGAAAGCAGAACTCTTATGGGGAAAATGAGCGAAACATGATCCAGTGCAATTGTTCAAGAATGACTGCTTGTGTCTCATTTCTTAGTGCTGTCCATTCACGTTATGAATTGATAATGCTGTAATTATGATTTATTGGTATGATGTGCTGAGGTTTGATGATACAATGTTTGCTTGAGGATTGAGTGTTTTGTTGGCAAAGGTGGAAAAAGTGGGATAGTCCTTGGTTAGTTTTTTGTCCATTTTGTAAAGCTTAAAATCACTCAGTTATTTTACTAATCATTTGTAACTCCACCTGAAAAAAGTAAAACTGCAAGTGATTTAACATGGTGATGGATATTTTTGTTGTACATAGTTAACAAAGCCATTTCTGCCTTAACTCATTCTGTACCGGCTGATTCTTCCTTAGATGTAATGTGCTCTATACTGGCCATTTGTATAGGTTACAAGATGAATTTTAGAAAAAATATGCAAGCGCATACAAATTTGGTGGTTAGGTGTAAGATGAAGTAAGCTAGCCAACAGCATTATTTGACAACATTATCATAATTATTGAATGATCTGTTTCTTTTTTTTTTAATGAATTTTTTCCAATTTTACAAAACGGAAATTAATGTGATATTTTAATTAAAAACTAAATTCATAACTGTTGGTTCTTTAGTTTATATCCCAGATACTTCTAATGGAATGGACATGTGTCTGTACAATATGTATACACTGTGGGATCAGTACAGCGTCAGTAGGCCATGTATAAACTGACACATGGCCACAGAAGACACTATTTTGTTGAGTGAGTGAAGAGACAAACTCAGTTCCATTCATTCTCTATGAAAAGACTATAGACTAGCACTGAAACAAAGTCTTTCGCAATCAGTCTGATGGTACATTTGCATTCTTAAGTAATTCTAAAACACAGCTGTAACCTTTAGTTTGACACGTACGGTTTGACTCATGCGTTATGAATTTCAGAAGTCCAGGTAGGCAGTATATACTATAGTGTATTATAGTAACCAGCAGGGATAAGCTCAGGTATGGTGTAGTGTATTATAGTATAAATGAGTGAACAAGTCATAAGAACTCTGATATTTTTCTTAGGTTCTACTTCAGTTCTCCTTTAGTGTACAACCATTTTTGCACTATTTTGGTATCCTCAAGCTGTCGAAGCTCAGAATGTCCTCAATCGTCAGGAGTATGCCAATGGAGATTAATGATCGAGGAGAATGAAACAACTTTACCAGGGAAGAGCAGTCAACTTTTTATAACCCTGGTCTCTTATTCACATGAACTCAAAACAAACACAGAATGGTCTCTTATTCATGAATATGTGAATTCAAAACATGAAAACAGAATGTCAGAAGTGCATATACTGGAAGCCAAACTTTAGTTCACCCTGAGGCAAGAGCAATGGGGCCTCAAAGATGGCTTATATCCTGAGCCCCTTATATATGTTTTCCTAACTCTACCTTTTTCCCCTCCTGTTTGTGGAGAGAGGGGACAGGGAAAACAGGTTTTGTTAAGAAAATAAAAACTTGGTTTGGATTTTTGTGTGGGGGGGGGTAGTTGTGGGTTTTTGTTGGTGTTTTTTTTAAAAACTTTTGTTTGGGGGTGGTGGGGATTACTTTCTTACTGTATTTCATTGTTGTTGCATTAGGTTTGTGCGTAGTTCTTTTTGTTGGTCTGTTTTGGGGTTGGGTTGGGGTTTTTTGTTTGGGGTTTTTTTTTCGTTGGAGGGGGGGGGGATAAAACAAAAATTGAAAGCAGTCACCTAGCAGTCTGCTGCTATTGTGATTCAAATATTTAATAAATTGCAAACTTGTTGGCCTTAGTCTCTGCGTCTGTGTTACTTATGTTTTGAAATCGCAGTTTCTGGAATGAAATCCATTTGTTGATTTATTGTACATTTTTGGGACCTATGTGTTCATTTATTTTGGAATGTAAGGTTTTTTGCTGTTGTTGGTTTCTTTCTTTTAATTTTTTTTTCACACTATGACTGTATTATATTTATATACAGTAGCAACTTACATAATGGTACACAGTATACATGTGCTGACTCTGCCTGTCTGTCTGATGCTCTCTCTCTCTCTCTCTCTCTCTCTCTCTCTCTCTCTCTCTCTCCCTCCTCTCTCTCTCTCTCTCTTTCCACATTTTCTTAATCAGATGTAAAGACTGTCTTTATCCATTATATTGTACAAATTCAAGTTTTAAGAAAGCATGGGGTTATAATAATCGCATATTTCTGCTTGCAAAACTACATGTATCAGAGTATTCAGTGCATGCTTGTCATGACATCTCATATATATATATATATATACGTCAACGCATTCCATTTCAAGAAAAGCAGTGTTTTTTAATACCAGCCTTTGAAGATGCTCTGATTTTGTGCTGAAAGCAGACCTGCATTATGAACTCTTTATAATTCAACGATTATGAAATTCTGATGGATAATGAGAAACATCAAAGTGTACAAAACTAGTGTATATAGTGATTCCATTCCAAACCTTTAAAGAGATGTCATATTCTATGGTATAAAGTGTATGACTTTAGGCTCTGTCACCTGTATGAAGAGTGCAATCACTTTATTCAACACAGCAACTGTGCAATAATGCCATAATTATTTAGTTCTGAAATATATATGTGATATGATCTTTTAAAATTCCATTTTGTTTCCTTTTCTCCTCCCCCCCCCCCCCCCCTCCAAATATGTTTATTTTGTTGTTTCTGTTTTATCCACATCTTTGTGGGCTATTTATTCACATTTATACTGTCTACTCTCTATGTATGTTAATCTCAGTAGTTCTTTTCATCTTTGACAGAAAAGCCAGTTTCCATGCAGATGGTAAACGGTATTACTATTGCTATCAAATATAAATATGCAGCCAAATGTTGTGAAGGTGATCAAGAACCATCTGTTCTATGTTCAGTGGGTGATGAGGGCTTTTTCAATGTAAAATGTGTTCCTACTTTCTCAAAATACAGAGTTTAAAATTTCTGTGTGTGTCAAAGTCAAATCTTTGTTTCCAGATGGTACATACGTGTGTGTGTGTGCATGCAATGCTCTGGGGTCATCTGGGCTGTTAGTGTTATACATTCATTAAATAACAGGAGTGCCTGTTTATTATTAGATGGATTGAGTGTGCTTTTGAACTTTTGGTTGGCCTTATCACCAGTTTATGTCTTAGAAATAACCATCAAAAAACAAATTGTTTGTTTGCTTATTTTCATGTGTTTTGTCAGGTAAATGATGACAGTAAGATAATAGATGCATTTTGGTGGATTTTTCAGTAAATCTATTCTGGTCATATAGTTTATTTGGATTGGTGGCAAAGAAGTAATTAGGGCTTTTTCCTGCTTCTGATATATAGATAGCTTAAATGTGAAACAGAAAATTGTAATAATTAATATTTTGTGCCTTTCAGCAAAACCACTGTACTGAAATGTGTAGATTTTTATCTGTCTCAATGTCTGAGAGTGTCTCCTCTCTTTCTCTCCCCCTCCCCCTTCCCTCCATCCCTCCTCCCTCTCTCTCCTTCCCTCCATCTCTCTCTCTCTCGCTCTCTCTCCCCCCCCCTTCTCTCTCTATCTCTGACTCTGTCTTTCTGTGGATCTCACTCATGTATTTGTGTATCTGTGTGATCTGTCAACTGTGTGATGATAAATATCAAATGTAGTGGATACCAGGTTGTAGGGTTCATTATGTACATAGTGTTGGTTTTAAAAGAAATCTTTTATACTGTGTTCATTGGGATTTTGTTGTTGTTGTTTTTTATTGTTGTTTGTGATGAGATCATAGAAACTTTGCCAGTCTTGAGATAGTGCTTGCACCAGTCTTTTACATGGTATAATTATAATTCTCCCCCCCCCCCCCCCCCCCCCCCCTTTTTTTCTCTTTGTTTTTGTTGTCTGTATCCATTCCCCCTTCAATGATTTGCTAAGTTTTCTTTTTTCAGCTGTAAAAATCACTTTAAAGTCTAATGAGATTTACCCTGCTGTGTTAACTAAAATCCTTGCTTACTCCTCTGTGTGTGTGTGTGTGTGAATGCACAAGTGTTTACTCACACTCTCTGTGTACATGTATCTAACCCGTGCATTTATTTTAACGTTTTTTATGTGAAACTAGCAGCAATAGACAAAGCATTCCTTTTTTGTTTATGCTTGGGTACCAGAGATTTTGCATAGAAAACAGCAGGGTTTATATCCTGCTATCTCTAGGCTTGCCACTCCAATACTGTATTTCAATTAGATTTTACATTCTCAGTCTATTTACTCATCTTACTGATTTAGCCACATTTTTGGTTTGGGTTATTTTACATTTTGTGGAGTACTACTGCGCTTGTGCCTTCTTATCATATTGCCATGCCTGGGTAACACATTGCATCTTCATATTTAATGACAGCATTTAAGTGTTGAGTTATTGTGTGATATTGATGTAAATGAGGATGCTACAAGCTGTTGATGTCATGCTGATGTAATAGTAAGGAAAAGAAGTATATTACTATATAATATATCTGTTAACACATTATCAGCTTCTGTTAAGCATGTTATACTAAATAATTTGTCTTTAATATAATCTTTCATTTATTTTTTGCTTCAGCATTAACATTTTTGTAAGATTGGATTGTTAGGCCAATGAGTATTTTGAGCAAGCGAAAGAGGACAGTTTTTCGTTGGTTTGTTTTGTTTTATTTTGGAGTTTTTGGTTTCTTATAGATTTACTCTGGTTATGTTTTAGTATGGGTTTTTTGTGGTTTTGTTTAGTGTGTTGTTGGTTTGTGTTTTTTTTGAGTGGTAGGGGCGCTGGTAGTTTTTAGTGTATAGTTGTATCCCCATGGTTTTGAAATTCTGTATCTGAGCTGGGAGATGTTACTTATTTCGGGTCATTCCATTGGTACAAGCAGAAGAGGAAGAAAAATTTACCGAGCTCATTTCTTTTCCCTTTTCATCAAGCTTCCTTCAACTTCTGCTGTATTGGTACTTTATCCTTTCATGTTTGGAAATACTTAAAACAATTTTTGAAGTTGTCTTACTGACTTGAAGATTCTGTTATTACTATGATGAATTTTCTTGGGCGCATAAATGAGCTTACCGCATCCCAACTTTCAGTGGTTTCTGAATTATTTTTCTTTTTGTTGAAAACGAAAAGCATCTAATGGATGAGTACAAAACTTGTTTGTACATCTTATTGCAATGATCGTGTATCTCCCTGGTATGTTCGTGGTTTTTCTTTTTTTGTTGAAAAGATATGCTACATTGAGCCAACCAGGTGTTGGGTCCCACCCTCTACCCTATTTCACGATGTTGTTACACATTAGAATTTGGTTACCTCTCTTTTTTGGTTTACATGTTGATGAATATTTTTGTTTCTTATTTAATGTTCAATCCTGGAGAGGGTGATAACCTCAGAAAATTGAAGCATCAACCTTACAGTCAATGTCAAAAAGATGAAACTCAAATATTTATAAATATGAAACTGTAGCTATGATAGTATGCTTGTTAGATATTTATTGGACATAAAAACCATCTCTGGCTAATGAAGTCATTTTTGTGTTATGCATCTTGATTGAGTTTTTACTTCAGGGAGATGAAGTATTTCTTGTGGTTTTCTAGTAATTTTAGATTTTTTTTTCCCTTTCTTATTATATTATATAAGGAACTAAAATGGAAACATAATGCTATTTGCAGGAACTAACTGCCTTCTTTGAAAAAGTTACAGGCTACTTGTTTTTTCTTTCGTGATTTTCTTTTTTCCGATCAAATCTGTTTACCATTTTTTTTTTCATTATTTTAACAGTTAATGACGACTAATCACAGCACCAACTTAAACATCAAGTTTATGATGTTATTATGATATTCTGTTCAATCTACTATTCATTATTAGGTAATTCATTTCTCTAGGTTGCATCTTTCTTTTCGAATGGTATACCAAGAATCCATAAACAAAAAACCTGACTTTAAAACTCATTCATGAAATGTAGGAATTTGGATAAATACAGTCTTATGATATGTTTCTTCTACCAAAAATACCAACATGTATGAATTCTTGTAATGGAAACATTCGTCATTTTGCTATGATGTGATTTGCATCCAATCGCTGAAAAAGGGAAGTCATCATGGCTGACAAATCACTGAGTTGGTCCAACTGTAGAAGGGAAGCCTATGAATCAGCCCCTACTAAAATCGCAACAAATTGCATTAGCAGAAAATGGAATCACCATTGTCGCATTCGCTCATCACCCCCCCCCCCAAAAATTGGTATATCTCAACAATGCATAATTACCGCACAATTCACCTCATATGTCACCCTATGCAAGTTCATGCTGCAGTGATTCTATTGAATAACTGAAGCAAAGCAACCAGTCATTGCTGAGGAAACAACAGGTTTCAAGCAGTAGCCAGCACAAAGAAAGATATTCAAACCTCAGAATTCTATGTTCAGCGGGGTACCTTTCAATTCAAAAGACCTGATACCACTATTTAAATCGAGTTTAAAAGCATTTGACAGGTGTGGCATGCAGCTTGTGGGCAATCTGATTGTACCATCAATGCAAACCTGTTCAGAGTGCTCAAATCAGCTCTGCGGGCCACCTGTGTTAGTGTATAAACAAACAACATGGAGATGGTTTCGATAAACAGTTGGATAAGTGGCAGGGCTGTCCTTTCACCAACTTCTTTCCACAATCTTCTTGGATGTTATTCATGTGCTATGCACTGGAACATATGAAGAAGATTAGATGCATTTTGGTGGCAATATCGTCATAAACAAAAAACTCCGCTTCGTCATATGAACAATGATGAATAGCAGGAATCAGTAAAAAGATTTTTGCCTAGCCTAACAGAACCACTTGGAAATGGCCTCCAAATTACGCATGGAATCAGTGCAGAGTAGCCAAACTCTGACTAATAATCACCAACGCATTAGCACTCATCTCTAGGTTAATACCAAAGCTGAAATCATGTTCTACACTTCATTCCTGAGCCATTGTTATCCGACCCTGGGATCCAGCCAGAATTGTAGTATGTGGACTGCACAGAAAATACAGTTTGTCAAAATATATACATATGTTGAGTTTAAAAGAATATCTTCCTTATCTCCAGTTCAACTAATGCGTCTCTTGTCATTTCATATTTCTGTATGCCTGATGAATCATGGACCCTATCTGCAGATTTGAGAGTGTGAAGTACAGCATGGAGATTAGATCTTTCGGAGACTCCTTGCTTTCCTTTGTTCAAGTTGTTGACCACATTAACACCTCAATGAGCGTGCATAACATATCCACGAAACATTGGACCCTTGAGATACCGTTCTAAGCATCGTGAAAAAGCGTAAACTTAAGTGTTTTTGGGTATGTCAAACGATTCAAGAATTACAAACAGTTTTAGTAAGGCATGTTCCAGAGGAAGATAGAGCAGTACCAGAAGAGCTGGACAGGAATAACAACATAAATGGACAGCCTAGAACTACAAAACTCGAAAGGCATGAAAGAAGAAGAATTGGGATAAACATGGTCATGATGTCTTTAGGGCAAAACCCACAGTCTGTAGACTATCGGATAGATTGATAGATAGATTTTGCATCTTGCATAGGTAAAGCAAACATTGGCTTTTTTTTTTTTTTTTTTTGCAGTGAGTCCTCTTTTTTCATGCGTTTAAGTATTCATGAAGTGTCATGCTCTTGATATTTTGTTCCTCACCTGGGAAAAGATATGGTTCCCTATGCAATGGGCATGGGCCTGACCCTGGCTCTTGCCAAAAGCTTTGTCAGTTGTTCATGTAAGCAAAATGCCCAGGCCTACATTAAAACGTTGTTATGGTATAAAGTGTTATGTTGAGATTGTCTTCAGCCATGGCAAACTCTGAGCATAGCAACCTGCACTCTACGATCGCCTGTGCATAAATCTGGGAACTGATGACAAAATTTACAAAACTGTATGCACATGGGGACTGGATGTAAAAAGCACTTGAATGCTTATTCAAATCCTCGATATAAAAGAATAAATAAATAAATAAGGAGAAAAAAATTGTCTGAAGTCAGAGTATGGCTGCCTATAGGTTGATGCATGTAAAAACAGTCATGGATACATGCTAACTTCTCATCCATAGCGGACTTAGGGTCTTACAGTGATTCCTAGGTGTGATGAATGAAACATAGTGCATATTCTGAGTGACCTCCACCTTGCTAAGCTGGGGAATATGTAACAGCAACACATAAGGGGTTTATCCCAAGTTTATTGGCTCAGATGTATGTGTCACTGTTCCTGCTTTTCTGGTCCAGCCTTTCCACTGTGTATCAGTTCTGTAGATTTTTCTGATTGTGTTATTGAGCCAAATGAATTGGAATGAAAGTTGTACGAGGTCGAAAAAGATGGTTACTTTTCCTAGTGACAGTAATAATAATATAATTAAAGTTTCAAAACCTGAAATTTTATTTGGTCATTACTGCTGCTTGAAACAGCATAGTGTTTTGTCCAATGTGCATGTTTCATTGATTCATAGGGGGAAAAAAAAAAGTAAACATTAGTATACCTGAATGTTAATGATGGGCAGTCACTGGCATCAAAAGTTACTTGGATATATATATGATCAAGCAGCCTCAAATGGTAGTATCTGAAAGTGATCAGAAAGGCTGTTTTGTTTTATACTGGTTTGTTGTTTAAGACTATTGTAATCTATTGGACATAGTATTATAATAATGAGGTGTTCATTCAGTGGACAGAAAGTAACACGGAACAGCTGGTACCTTCACGCTCAAGATTTTTAAAAAATTTTTTTATTTGGTTCCATGTAGTATTGTATTACAAGTGCTCAATCTGTTTGTCAGTTTAAAAATTATTTTGCGTTTTACCTTTATGCAATATCTAGTCCATTTTTTGCAGTTTTCCTCCTGCCCAAACACACACACTCTCTCTCTCTCTCTCTCTCTGTTTTCACCTACACACAGACTGAAATTTATGCTGGGAGAGGGGGAAGTATTGTATGTGATTTCCGTTTGCAAAAGTATCTGTGATTCAGTTTGAGTTTTGGAGGGATTAGTCTAAAGTTACATAATCTGAAGGGATATTTATTTTATTTGGTCTGTTTGCTGAGTTGTCCACAGTTCTTTGTACCCAGCTACGTTTCAGTGCTGATGCAATCAATGGCTGGTATTGGCATGAAATAAAAAACATGTATTGGTTGTTGCCTAATTTTGATCTTTTCAAACATTCCTTGTGTACGTACAATCGATTATTTTTTTTACTTATTTTGATCTTTTCAAACATTCCTTATGTACAATCATCTGTCATTTTTGATTGACTTATTTTGATCTTTTCAATGATTCCTTGTGTACGGTCATCCATCATGTTTGTTTGGGTTTTTTTTACATTTCTGAGGCATTCTACAATATGAATTCCAGCCAAGAAATTGGTGTTGAGTGAGTCTACATTTTGAGTTATTCAGGGAAGACAAGTGGCAAGAAAGCTATGCTGGAGTGTACATGGGATGTTGATGCAAAGGTGTAATATGCATCATCAAAGGTGTAATATGCATTTTCACGTGGAATTGGGCTTTTGGAATGTGCTCCCTCCTTCTTGCTCTCATTCTGATTTGCTGCCATTGTTTTTGATTTTTTTTTTCTTTTGGTTGCTTGGGATTTTTTCCTGTGTTTATTTTTTTCTCATCCATATTACACAGCATTCTTTAAACCTTTTTTAGAAAAAGGTTAAGTTTTGTTTTATATTGGAAATCAGATTGACTTTGTGGCATGTTTAATTTATGTGAATTACTGAGATTTGCTTTTAACATGGTGTACACAGCAAACTAATTTTAACCCTTTTGTTTCTGTTCCTGACGCCAGTTATGCATTCCATTTTTGTCCATCTATTTATTCTTGACAAAGTTTTTGGCTGTGTGCATTTGTGTTTGTATGTACGTGAAAGGCATAGAGAGGAATTGTTTTATTTTTCTGTCTTCTTTTGTGTTTTTATCTCACTTACAGTTTCAGCATACCATTAAAACTATTTTGTCCCATGAAAAGAGACTGTTGATTGTTTGGCAATGCCTGAGTGACAGAAGACAGGCATGTATGTATGTTTCATGGTCAGCTGGGCTTTAGAATATGAAATGAAATAAACAGTGTATTTTACCTGTCGTGGCCTGGCATAGATAATTTGCTGAGAGTTTTGGACACCTTCAGAGGTCTTTCCTACATTCAAACTGGTGACTGTTGCTTTGATCCTTCTGTGCCTTCACTGTTCACAGGACTTCCCTCCCTCAGAATGATGACTTCTGCATCAGTCATTCAATTCTTTCACAGACCTTTCCCTTACTCAGAATTGCGACTTTTGCTTCAACCTTCCAGAGAACTATTCCCAGTCAGAATAATTACTTTTGCTTCAGTCTTTCAAATATTTCACAGAGCGTTTCCCAGTCAGAACGACTTTTGCTTCACACTTAAAGTTCCTTCACAGAACTTTTTTCTCAAATGGTGATTTTTGCTACTAGCTTTCCGTTCCTACACAAAACTTTCCTCATGCAGATTGATGACTGTTGATGAAAGTTTTCAGTTCCCTCGCAGAACTTTCTTCAGTCAGAATGGTGACCTGTTTTCATGCAAGTTTTCCTTCTCATGCGGGTTTTCAGTTCTTTTTGTAATCTGACCTCAGTCAGATTGGGGGCTGAAGTTCTTATCTGGAAGGCTGAACTTGTATCCAGAGCATCATGGAACATCATGATCCAGTTTCCTGCACAACAATGAAGCCTATAATTTAGACAGGAGCTTCAGTTTGGAATCAGTCCGATAGAAAATATGGAAAGAGGTGTTCACAGTTCATCCGGGAAAAAATTGCCATAGAGATCAAACCTGAAAAAGTTGGTGCTGGGGTTAAGGATCAGTTGGGGGATAAAGGCTGGAATAGATCTTTGGGTAGTATAATGGATTGAGGATCTAGGAATCATGGATTGAGTTTGCGTTGCTGTTGTTTGAGGTGGATTTTGCCTGAAGTAAGATATCATTTGCCGCTGTCACCAGTCCCAGCAAATCCATTGGAAGGGAAGCAACTCAGCTTGTGCTTCAACTGTCTCAATAGTTTTCTCCCTTTCAATTATGTTTTTCTCTTATAGAAAGAAAAGTGCCTTTTGTAGAATTCAAACCCACCTTTGAGTATTACTGTGCAATATGTTATTAAATCTGGCTGCTAGGAAGGTTGAGTATTGGGCACAACCAGGGACAGTAGTCACACTAGTAATACTCTTGTCAATGTTTTTACCTTGAATTCATGTAGCATTTTTTGGTATAGGGTGATTTTTGAGTGTGGAAAATAACAAGAAAATGGCTGTCTTTATGAAGTAAAACAAGAGTGCTATGATGCAGTCTACTACAGTCAAGGATGAAGCTCTTTATTTGATTGCAGTGATAATAAAATTTGTAGAATAAATGACAGTATTTATTTTTGCAGAATATAAGGCAAAAATAATAACAATACTACAACTACTAGTAATTATATGATAAACAATGGTACCATCTGTGCTGCTAATTACTGTATCAGATTTTTGTCTCTTTGCATTTTTTTATTTCCATCATGATTTTTTATTTTGTTCCATCTTAGTCAGAAATACTAGCTTGGAGAGAATTATTTCTAAGTAAGTGACATTCTCCATTCCCTTTGTTGGTGATGTTGGACAGGTAGCTTAATAATGTTATTTTGCTATTTTGAGGGAAAGATGCTGAAATGATATTCTTGGAACTATAGCTTAGTGTGTGGTGTTGTGTGTGTGTGTAAAAAGCATGCTGGTCACTTTGCATGATTTTAACTTTATGTAGAAAATATGGGTAATGAAAAAGAGCATATGTGTTTTCTTTCGGGTAAAAATTTGATTGAAAACTTAAGTATATATATTGCGTCTGTATATTAAACTCTTGTCTCTGTCTGTCTGTCTGTCTCTATCTCTATCTATCTCTCTCCTACTACTACTGCTACTACTACTACTACTGCAATAACCCAAGATGTATTTCACATGCTGCTGATAAGTGTTACACCATGTAAAAGGGAATAATATGTATGCAAGACATCTTTGACATAACTTCTGTTTGCCTGGAGCATAATTTCTGATTTTCTTTTCTTTTTGGTTTTGGCATTTTTATGATTATTGTTGATTTATAAGAAATAAACTGCAGACTTTCATTGTGGGAGAGATTCATCGTCTCTTTTTCTCTGTGTGTGTGTGTGTGTGTGTGTGTTGTCTTTCAAGATAATATCAGTCTGATTAAATTTGAGGTAATCCCAGGGATTGGGGGGGGGGGGGGGGGGAAGGTTCTTGAAATCAAATTCTTGAAGTTTGATAGCTTTAGTCAAAAAGGGGTGCTGGACTTAACAATGGTGCTGACTCCACTCCCCAGAAAGTCGTTTGGATGAGACTGCAAGTTGAGATTTATTTATTTTATTTATTTATTCTTTTATATTGAGGGTGATGGAATAAGCACCCATGTGCTTTTTATTACATCAAGTCCCAGTGTTTCATGCAGCGTGTGTGCTTGCAGAACATTCTGTGCACACATTAAAACATCCCACTTGCCTTTCATAGAAAATGTGCTCACCTGTGTGCTGGAGGAATGGGTGACACGAACATATGTCTAGCATGCACCCTGCTATCTGGAGAGGGATGAGCTCCATCTTGCATACACGTTAAAACCTGTACTGCTTTTTTGGAGAGTAGGCCATTGTGTGCTGGTGGGAACCGGTGACGAAATTGACAAAACCGCATGCACAAAGCGACTGGATGTAAAAAGGCTTACTATAGGCTTATTCCACTGTCCTTGAAGTAAAAGAATAAACCAATAAAAGAGAAAAACGTTCAACTTATTAGGACACACTGCCTTCATATTTCAATGAAGTACAAGCACAACTTTTTAAGGAATTACAGGTGAAGGCAAGCCTGTCGGAGAAAATTGTGTTAATGCTGCACTTTTGTTTTTGGGTTTTGTTTTGTTTTCCTTCCTTGGTTATAGCTCTGAAGTTCACCAGTGGTGAGATTTTTGTGTATGGGACCGTTTTTGCCCACCATTAAGATGGCCGCAATCCGACTTCAGAAACACTGTGCTTTTACTTCAGTCATATATATGCAAACATCAAAGCAGACAGAATGAGTATGAATAATTTGGGGGTCACTTTAATAATAATAAAAAAAAAAGAAGATAATTATTATAAAACAAATACCTTCGTGCCATTCATTTGCTTGCTTTTGATATGTTGCCATTAATTTTGTGTATGAACAAAAGAAAAATGATTACTCCTATATACATGCTCAACCACACACAGACTCAAAGTCAAAGACATGTGAACATAGTAATGAACATGCACACTGACACAGACATACATGCATGGGCACACACACATACATGTATACATGCATGTACACTCACATGCACACATAAAAAGCATACACACGCATTCATACAAACACACGCAAACTGCCTCGTACAGACACGCATTCCTACAATATATCCCCCAACCATATCATTTTACATTTTTTTTATAAAGCTTTCTTAATAGAAAGAAATCATATAGAACAAACCTGTTCCTTTGAATAACACACAGAGAGAAAGAGAGAGGTGAACAGTAACATCATTTCATGCCATCATTCTTTCTCATGGAACTGTATGTGTGTGTGTGTGTGTGTGTGTGCTTGCTGCAATCATTCATTGGAATACTGCATAAGACGTAATATGTACATAGCATAGTAGAGATATTTTATAACATGAACACAAATATTGTTCACCGAAAAGTTGCCAAAACCAGCGAGATTTGCCTTTCTACTCCATTGAAGTGCTTAGATTAGATACATATGATTTTATAGATATCATGTCGTCTTCCAAGTGATGCGCCTGATGACCTCCAGTAATCTGGGACACACTGGCTTCACCATCTTAACCAGCGTGCTCTTGATCTGAGTCGCTCGCAAGCAAGATTAGACCATGACAATGACAATTCTTATTCTCGAAATACCCGATTAAGCACTAGTGCTATCGTTACATCCAGTACCCGCCCGTAGAGATACATACTTAATGTATACCAAACACTTGTACACTCTCACAGTAGAAACAAGGGGAAATAACCCTTTTCAACAGCCCCAAAAAAAAAAAACAAAACAACAAACATAAACAATCTCCAAGAATCTCCTAAAAGTGACCCAATGGTTTCCCCCAAAACCCCGAATCAAATCAACAACATATGAGAAGAAATTCCGAGAGAGGATTGAAGGACATTAGATAGATGAACCAACCAACAGAGAAAGAACTCCACTCAGTCTGACTCCCACATGTCAAACTGTACTTATACTTAGTAATTGCCATAAGTATTTAGCAAACTAGGACACCATTAACACCACCTAAGTACCCAGCGGCAAGCCCCTAGTGAGTTGGACCACGCATATAAATATGACCTTCACTCAGGATCACCACTATAACCTAGTAACGCAAAAGATGAAAAGCGGTAGAATGGACAGTAGCGAGACGGGTGTGTCGTCGAAGTGCCAAAAAAATAAAAAAAAAATCCAAAACAGTACACGATGCCAACCATCACACTCATTTTTGCATTTCTCTCTTCAAATGCATATGTCAGATACATGATTATATAAATTCCCAATAGCGCCATACCTTCACAATCTAGAACTAGCACAACAAACAACATGCTGAATCTACCACACAGTCATGAGAGAGAGACATGATGGTAATGACTTCAATTTTAACGTCATTTCACATTAATGAATACAGCATCGGCTCTAAATCAGCACCGCCTAATGAGGATACATAGTGTAATGATAACCAACACTATGCACACTTCACAGTAGGAAAAGTGGGAAATTGTCCGTTGTTAAATGCGTCCCGTGTAAGTATTTACAATAAAAAACATAATAATAAAACCCTATAGCACACAAAAAAACAAAACCTCACCAAACAACTTTAGGAAGATTATAATCAAATCAAAATGAATGTAGAGATAAAGTAGTGCAAAACAACATATATCACAAAAGCAGAGAAAAAACACCCAATAAAAGTCATAAAGATAACATCTACACATTGTCAAAGGTAAATAACTTTTGTTCATATAACAAAAGATATTGAATAAGATACTCATGTCTTTTTATACACACAGTCCCGACCGTAGTTAAAAATATAATAATGAACCCATCGGATATCATAACTTTCAAACACAAGGTCAGAAGCAAAGGGGAAAAGTTTATTATTTACAGAGATAAAAATCAACATAATCCACAACACACAGTACACAAACACCACACACACCATCCTTACTTAAAAACCCAGTCAACAATATAAGTAAACCAGAACATCCCCCCCAAAACACAAACATACAATCAAAACAAAAAACCCAACCAACAAACAACAAAACTAACAGTATTGAGAGAGAGAGTGAAGAGCCCAGTGACGCTCCCAGTGTACAACGTTAAATGACCATCAAGACTAGATATACCAGTGATGCAATGGTGTAATGACTGTTTCATTCTGAGGTACATTGATACAATCTACTGCACACACCAACCAACCTTTGATATCATTCCTTTTCCACGTGTGCCAGAATGACAATCAAGCAGACAGGCGGGACCCACATAACGTCGCTGTCGCCGTTGGCAGGTTTTTTTAACCCGAGGTGCAGGTAAACTCATGTGCTTTTTTGTATACATTATTTCTGCCGATGTCAGGTAATTTTCTTACATGTTAAAAACAATTTCAAAGAGAAGCAAGGAGAATGAATGTTGCTTTATTACGGAATTCACAAAAAGGTTAAACATAGCAAAGGTAGGGGCAAAAAATGTACATCGCGACTCCCCCCTTGAAGTTAGACTTTGAACTAGGAGTCGCAGCAACAGCTTGAAAATCATCAAGTATTCTTGAGAAGCGAAATGGCGGAACCCATACCTTTTAGGCTATCCATGTTCACTACTGAACCGAGCAGGTGAAGATGTAAGATCTGAGTACAGTACGAAAAACTCTATCATTAGGTGCGATGTCAAAGTTCGAAGGACAGCTGGCATACGTTGTCGACTGAGTACGAGCTCAGGTAACTTAATCTCGATGTCAGATTTTTTTACACGTTAACAATTAAGAGCAGGATCATCGATGGATACATCCAAAGCTGAATAGATACAAAGGTGGGGCAAGTTCGTGCGCTCCCTTCTGTGAGTTGATTTGTTGGAGTCGTGGGCACTGCATTATCTTCGGGGGCTTGAGCAAGCTGTGCGGAACTACTTTCCCCAATATGCCTGGAATCTTTCGAATTTAGTGCCTAAGTTCCGCGGGGGGGGGGGGCCTTTTTGCCCAGCAGTACTATGAGTGTAGTGGGACGTGCCCAGGTGTGCATCGACCTCTGGGATGATACCTAAACAACAGCGTGCATGTCACTATTCACAAACAAAAACACTTTCATCCGTTCTTACTGGCACGAATGGTCTACTCTTTCGAAAGGCAGAACTAGTTTTGATCTGTGTGCAAGATGATCTACTTGCGTTGACACATGGGACCACGGTTTATAGTCTCATCCGAAAGTCGGACTGGAGTCAGTGCAGAAGTCCCGGGTAAAAATCTCCGTGAACAGGCGTCTTGGTAGTGGCTCCAGCCCAGGCTCGATCTCGACCATCAAATCGTGAGCGCAGTACTCTAACCACTAGGCTATCCTGCCCCCTATACTTAAATTAAACACAACATCCCTTACTGGCGGCCGAACTTCCCCCTTCCCGCCTTTTAACCCTACAATTATAGAGTAGCTTCGTAGGCATGATGCTAGAGACAGTAATGTTAGATTTTCGTTTGTTTTAGCTGATGCAAACTTTGGGCTGTAGTTGTTTTTCGTTCCTCGGTTAGAGCTCCGAGGTTTACCAATGGAGAGATTTTGCGTATGCGACCATTTTCACCCACCATAAAGGTAGCCACATTCCGACTTCGGCGATGTATGCTGATTATGTGCGTGTTTCGGTGACTCGCTGAACGCTGACATGGATTTTGGGATCTTTAACGTGCATAATTATTCGATCCTCTGCAATGTGTATATGCGCGAAGGGAATTAAGTGACTGGGAGGACAGCACTTAAAGTTGACCTGGGAGATTGTTAAACTCCCTTCCTTGATTCAACAGACGCCGTGGAGATTCGAACACACGACTTCATGGACCCATGGGGTTGAAGTCGAGCGGTTTTAACCACTGGCTATAGCATGGGTCGGCTATAGATATGACTACTTGATATTCTTCCACTTGTGGGTTGAACACTTTTCCTTGTTCCTTGACTACCAAGCATAACCCTTTACGGCCCTCTTCCTCCCAATGTTTGCCATTCTGTGTGTGTGTGTGTGGGGGGGGGGGGGGTGTTGACAACCGCTCCTGCTGGCATGAAATGGCCTACTCTTCTAAAAGGTGGAATGGGTTTAATGTGAGCGCAAGATTTGTGGTGGTTCGAAATGATAGAGTAGCTTCGTAGGTGTGATACTCAAGACAGTAGTATTGTTTGGTTTTCATTTGTTGTAGCTGATGCAAACTTGATGGGCTATAGCTTTTTTAAAATCCTCAGCCAGAGCTCTGAGGTTCACCAAAGGTGAGATTTCGCGTATGCGACCTTTTTTGTCCACCATGAAGGTAGCAGCATTCCGAATTAGGGATGTTATGATGGGTGAATAGTATTTCCGTAACCCACTGATCACTGATAATAATTGACTGGATCTTTAACGTGCGTATTTGATCTCCTGCATGTGTGTACACACGAAGGGAATTAAGGCACTAGCAAGTCTGCACTTAGGTTCACCTGGGGAGATGGAAAAAAAATCCCACCTTTGATTCGCCGGATGCCGCCAAGATTTGAACCCAGTGCTTCATGGACCGATGGGATTGAACTTGAACACTCTTAACCACCCGGCCATAGCGCAAAAAAAGTTTTTTTTAGGCATAAATGTTTTACTTGTATACATAAACAGTACACATACATAATTGCCTAGATTTGTAGTAAATTTGATGTAAAGGTTTGAGATAATGGCAGTAAATCGGAGTAAAATTAATGTGCTCAATGTGTATTATTTCACATGCAAGTTCACATGTAAACTTTATAGTGCAGCTTGCTTTCAGTCATTTTTAAGATTTTTTATTTTTTGCTACAGGTTTTAGTGGGTTTATTTAAAACTGGACCCTTGCATAAAGGACATTGAAATCACAAAAGAAGGCATCAATTGCAAACATTCATACACGCTCACATGCACGCATGCCGACACACTTGTAGGCTTACGCACATTCGCAGACATGATAGGCATGCACGCGCCCACACACACACACACACACACACACAACAACACAACATAAAGCACGTGCACATGCGCACAATATACACTTACGCACGCGCGCGCGCACGCACTGAATAGGAGTAAAGTGAGATGCAATAAAAGCCAGGTTGGTAACTAACAAACTTCACTGTTCACAGGAACGCATCAAGAAAGACGACAACAGGATCATTCTTCAGCCTCTCAACAAAGACTGAAGCCACCTTGCTACAACGGACAGACCTTGGCTAGACCTTGACCCTAATGATGACCCACTAGCCACTTATGGTGACCTTGACTGGCAGCTGACTTAGCTGCAGAAGACCACAGAACAGAAGCCAAAGTACCACTTCCCCTCATGAAAGAAAAAAACTCCAACCAAACAAAAACCTCTTGCAGCTGCGGAGGCCACCATTGCCATAGTGGTGTGACGGGCCTTTCAACGAAAATCTCATTGTGAGTATGACTCCAGTTTTTGCTAATAATGGATATTTGGTATGTGTTTGAATATGTCTTGTTCAAGTGGCCATGGATCCTGAGAGAGAGGAGACTAGGGCACAAAGTTTACAAAATTTCATTACAACATGCTGGTCATCCATGCTGTTGACTACAAGAGCAGGGTGGAAGCCTGGACAATCGGTTGAGCCTTGGACAAACTATGAATACAATTATAATATGCAGACGCCTACAAGTGTAGTGTAGGCGTAAGAGTCGCTGATGGTTTCATGTAGTGCAACTTTGAACTGTGTGAATAAAATCATACTGGAAGGGTTGTGATCTTGTCTTTGCTGCAGTTTCTATCTGCATCTGATAAATCTAGCTGCTGAGACATGGTTGTGAATAATAATAATAATAATAATAATAATAATGTATGGAATTTATATAGCGCTGAATCTTGTAAAGCAACAAATCAAAGCCCTCAGATGACATGATTTTTTTAAAATCGAGGATAATGGAATAAGTACTGATGTGCTATTGTACATCCAGTCCCCGTGTGTATGCGGTTTTGTAAATTTTGTCATCTGTTCCCACCGGCACACAATGGCCTACTCTTTCGAAAAGCGGAACAGGATTTAACGTGTGCGCAAGATGTTCTGCATGCGTTCGCACACGGGCCTCGGTTTATAGTCTCATCCTAAGGATTCAGTTCGACTTTTTTGGGTCAAACTGGGAAGAAAGGGCGAGGCTGGGAATCGAACCCAGAATCTCACGATTTACTTGTTGGCAGACAAACGTCTTAACCATCCTGCTACCTTCCCTTCACAGTGAAAAAGAACGCGGCCATGTTTATCATTAATGTTCAATCGAGCTGAATCCCCCCATGCTGTCTGTTGTGCAGTCATACACGGTTTCCATGACTTGCGCTTTTTGCTGAATTTTGTTTGTCGTCCCTTTTGCTAGAGCTCCAAGGTTCACCACTGGTCAGAGCTTGCCTGTATGACCGTTTCCCACCATTAGGTAGCCGCATTCCGGCTTCAAGTAGGATGTCTAAACACACCGGTGTGCACCGTTTTGTTTGTGTTTTGTTTGTCAACTGTTCCTTACACAATGGCCTACTCTTTTTGACTGTGGAACGGGTTTCAACGTGTTCCGAGTGTGTTCGTACATGGGACCTTGGTTTATGGTATTTATCTAACTTTTCTTTTCTAGGGGGAGGGGAGGGGGGGGGGGGGGGGGTGAGGGGGCGGGGGCGGGGTGGTTGCTGTAGTTGTTACTGTTTGATCCCAGAGTAAAAATCCTTGGGAACGGGTGGTGGCTCAAATTCACACTGTCAGACGGAGAGCGGAGCGCTCTAACCACTAGTCCGTTTCAGCTTACACTTGCAGATACTTTCGTGTGTCATAAAGGAAAGCATATCAGAGCCAGCATATTTGGCATAATGATTCAGCAAGCATGTACGCATGCACCGACGCGCGGCGCGCGCGCAGCGCACACAAAACGCACGACACAACGCAGCACGCACGCACACATGCCACACACACAAATGCACGCAAGTACGCTACACACAACTCACACACACACACGACACGTGTGGCCACATTCGCACGCGCATGGCGATGCACACAACACACACACTTTCACTTACTTTTCCTTAAATTACGGTCATATCACTACTTTTTTGTTTGTCTTTTGTTATCAGAAACTTCCAGACTGACTGTAATCGGCAGGGCTACAAACGGCAAGACTGGATGGGATTTCAACATCCAGCAACACTCGGACCTTCTGCCACAATCGCCATGTTGTGAAACTGATGCAAGCTGGTTGGGCCTTTGTTAGATTAGGGGGTAGGGGAGGAGGAGGAAATGCTTCAACAAAGCTTTCAAGAGCTTTGTTTCCATGGGGTTTAGATCAGCATAGGTTAGACCTTAGTTTCAGCATGGGGATTTTGCTATCCCTTAAAGTTTCTTAGAATGGGATATTCTGCTATCCTTAGTTCTTAGAATGGGGATATTCTGCTATCCTACAGTTCTTAGAATGGGGATATTCTGTATCCCTGTAGTTCTTAGAATGGGATATTCTGCTATCCCTACAGTTCTTAGAATGGGGATATTCTGCTATCCTACAGTTCTTAGAGTGGGGATATTCTGCTATCCCTGTAGTTTTAGAATGGGGATATTCGCTATCCCTAGTTCTTAGAATGGGGATATTCTGCTATCCCTGAGTTTTAGATGGGATATTCTGCTATCCACAAGTTCTTAGAATGGGAATTCTGCTATCCTGTAGTTCTTAGAATGGGGATATTCTGCTATTCCTAGGTTTTAGAATGGGATATTCTGCTATCTCCAAGGTTCTATAGAATGGGGATATTCTGCTATCCCTAGAGTTCATAGAATGGGGATATTCTGCTATCCCTAGGTTCTTAGAATGGGGATATTCTGCTATCCCTGTAGTTCTATAGAATGGGGATATTCTGCTATCCCTACAGTTCTAGAATGGGATATTCGCTATCCCTACAGTTCTTAGATGGGATATTCTGCTATCCCTGTATTCTTAGAATGGGGATATTCTGCTATCCCATGTAGTTCTTAGAATGGGGATATTCTCGCTATCCCTGTAGTTCATTAGAATGGGGATATTCGCTATCCCAATGTTCTTAGAATGGGGATATTTGCTATCCCGTAGTTCATAGAATGGGGATATTCTGCTATTCCCAGGTTTACTAGAATGGGGATATTCTGCTATCCCCAGGTTCTTAGAATGGGAATTCTGCTATCCGTATGTCATGGATGGGGATATTCTGCTATCCTGAGTTCTTAGATAGGGATATTCTGCTATCCCTGTAGTTCTTAGATGGGCAATAATTCTGACTTATCCCAATGTTCTAGAATGGGATATTCTGCTATCCTAAGTTCTTAGAGTGGGAATATTGCTATCCAGAGTTCATAGAATGGGATATTACTATTCAGCGAGTTAATAATGGGAATATTCTGCTATCCCATTGAATTAGCAAATGGATAGTCGCCTATCCAAAAGTTCATAGAATGGGATTTTTGCTATCCCAATAGTTCCAAGATGGAGATATTCTGTACCAGTGAGTTCTTGAATAGGGAACTACTTACATGCTATCTACATTGGTCTTAGATGGGGATATTGCTGCTATCTCCTGGACAGTTTATAGAATGTGATGTGCATCCCACTGAGTTCTTAGAATGGTTGGGGATTCTCTGCACTATGCCATGTTCATTAGAAGGGGATATCTGTACTATCATCTGCAGAGGTTCATAGGATGGTGAATTTCGCATATCTTTAAGGTTCATAGATGGGGATATCGCTAGTCCCCAATTTCAAAAAATGTACATTGCTTCTCCAGTTTTATCAAGATGGGATTCCTGCTATCATCCATGTTCATAGATGGGATGATCTGTATCTCCAAATTGCTAGAATGGTGGATCATGTGTGCTACTCCATGTCCTAAATGGGGCATTCTGTGATCCCATGGAGTTTCAGAATGGGGACTTCATCTAGCTGTTTCCATCGGAGGGTTCTTAGAGACCATGCGAGATTTGCTACAGGAGGTATTTTTGGTAGTAGTCTATCCAAGAGTTCATTCATGCACATTGTATTTTGGCAGCTCAAAATTCTAAAATTTCCTACCTTCCTTGCTAAAGACAGTTTCAATAGAGTTAGGTTTAGATATGATTGCTGGATTCAGGTAATGATAAGAATGTGAATAATATATCATCCATGAACACTAGAATGATCAATCGCCAATAATAAAGTGAAGTCATGAAAGATTGAATGAAATTTTGATAAGTTCTGAAAGAAATGTTTAGGATTGGAGAGCTAAATCCGTGACTATGATGCTATCTTGTTAGATGGCGGACCACGTTATTTGTCTAATATTACATTGTGTTTTAGAAGGTGGACTTCTTCTGTTGACCAGGTTAAAGAAGGCGAATAGTTAAAGTCTGTGTCGTCACTGCATCTTAGAATGAGAGAGCGTGACCTGTGCCAAGGCAGTACATAGAGCATTGTCAGATGTACTCTAGCCATAGCTGATCTGTCGGGAGAGTCGCTTGCAGTACCACCAACTGCTCCAAATTCCTAGTGCCACTCTAATAATTCTAAAATGGACAGCATATTTTATGCCAAGGTTTCCAGAACAGATCCTGAAGACCTGCACATCAATACGAATTGGGAACATCTGCCAAGCAAACAGAATGAGCTCAAGTCAATACGTGCGAATAGATGGAAAGCATCGTCATGCCTAGTCAATCACTCAAACAAGACGCCAGACAGATCCAGCACATGAAAATTTAAATAAGGAAGCATTGCTGTGCAAGGATCAATAAGATTCATTCAGGTTGCCTACACTGATGTCTGGAATGCTCAACATTTTCGAAACAATACCACCACTTGAAAGAGCTTTGCAAAGTCATCGGCGCACAGACAGACCGCCATCTAGCTAATGTATGAGGGCATTGCAAGGTATACACCAGAACACTGAAGCATCAATCTGAACATAAAAGGTGAAGGACCAGTTCACATCAGTTCACCGAACGAGCATCTTATACAGCAGAATAGAATGTGAAGGAATGGACCTGTCAAACCAGAATCTATCCAGAGCTCATCATTTAGTATGGCAGTGTCACTCACACTAGCAGCTTTCAGTCAATGTTCAGACATAAGTGACTGCTATGTATGACAGGTCAAAAAGCCAATATTCACAGAACAGCTGTCGTCAGTCACTAAAAAAATAGGGAAGCTTACCTTTGCCAAGCTACACCAGAACAGCTTCAGTCAAGTACAGTGCCTCAGAACATGAGATCGCTATGCCAAGTCAAATCACCAACAGCTCCAGTCAATCCAGCACATCAGTCACTAATGATGGGGCATCGCCTATGCCAAGAGTCTGTACCCAGAAACTCCATGAAGTCCAGCACCATCAGCAATGAATGATGGGAAGCATCCCTTTCCAAAGTCAATACACCAGATAGCTCAAGTCAACAGCAACAGTCTGAATGATGGAAGCATCGTTATGCCAAGTAATCCACCAGAAAGCCCAACAGATCCGCCATGAAAAACTAAATGAGTAGAGCATTGCTCTTGTGCAAGGTCAAAACATCAAAACAGCTCCTTCAGGTTTTTTGTCACGTCACCGACCCTCAGATTCCGATCCTTCCGAACCATTTAGGTTCAGAGACACAAAACCCAATAATGAGAAGTTCACCGTGCCAAAGTCGATACACAGAACAGCCCAGTAGACAGAGCACATCAAAAGCTACTGATGAAAGCATCTGCCAAGGTTCAATACACAGAACATCCCAGACAGATCCAGCATCATAAAATAAATGATGGAAGGATCACTGTGCACATTCAGTTACACCTAGAACAGCCCAGTCACTCCAGTCCAGTTATTGATGACTGGAATACTTTTCCTTGTGCAAGTCAGTATAAGACAGCTTCAGTCAGTTCAGTGTCAACACACTAGAACAGCTTCAGCAAGTCTAGCGCATCAAGACTGAATGACAGGAGGCTATCACTATGCCAAGGTCATACACAGACAGCTCCAGTCAAGTCCAGTGCCATAATAAAAAATTATGGGAAGCATCACCTATGCCAAAGTCCAATACACCAGAACAGCTTCAGTCAAGTACAGTGCCATCAGAAACTGCAGCATCGACTATGTCAAGGTAAATCACTTCAATGCCCCAGACAATCCAGACACTGTCATCAAATGAGGGGAAGCATCTCTCTGTTTTCACCTACACACAGACTGAAATTTATGCTGGGAGAGGGGGAAGTATTGTATGTGATTTCCGTTTGCAAAAGTATCTGTGATTCAGTTTGAGTTTTGGAGGGATTAGTCTAAAGTTACATAATCTGAAGGGATATTTATCTTATTTGGTCTGTTTGCTGGGTTGTCCACAGTTCTTTGTACCCAGCTACGTTTCAGTGCTGATGCAATCAATGGCTGGTATTGGCATGAAATAAAAAACATGTATTGGTTGTTGCCTAATTTTGATCTTTTCAAACATTCCTTGTGTACGTACAATCGATTATTTTTTTTACTTATTTTGATCTTTTCAAACATTCCTTATGTACAATCATCTGTCATTTTTGATTGACTTATTTTGATCTTTTCAATGATTCCTTGTGTACGGTCATCCATCATGTTTGTTTGGGGTTTTTTTTACATTTCTGAGGCATTCTACAATATGAATTCCAGCCAAGAAATTGGTGTTGAGTGAGTCTACATTTTGAGTTATTCAGGGAAGACAAGTGGCAAGAAAGCTATGCTGGAGTGTACATGGGATGTTGATGCAAAGGTGTAATATGCATCATCAAAGGTGTAATATGCATTTTCACGTGGAATTGGGCTTTTGGAATGTGCTTCCTCCTTCTTGCTCTCATTCTGATTTGCTGCCATTGTTTTTGATTTTTTTGTTTTTCTTTTGGTTGCTTGGGATTTTTTCCTGTGTTTATTTTTTCTCATCCATATTACACAGCATTCTTTAAACCTTTTTTAGAAAAAGGTTAAGTTTTGTTTTATATTGGAAATCAGATTGACTTTGTGGCATGTTTAATTTATGTGAATTACTGAGATTTGCTTTTAACATGGGTGTACACTGCAAACTAATTTTAACCCTTTTGTTTCTGTTCCTGACGCCAGTTATGCATTCCATTTTTGTCCATCTATTTATTCTTGACAAATTTTTTGGCTGTGTGCATTTGTGTTTGTATGTACGTGAAAGGCATAGAGAGGAATTGTTTTATTTTTCTGTCTTCTTTTGTGTTTTTATCTCACTTACAGTTTCAGCATACCATTAAAACTATTTTGTCCCATGAAAAGAGACTGTTGATTGTTTGGCAATGCCTGAGTGACAGAAGACAGGCATGTATGTATGTTTCATGGTCAGCTGGGCTTTAGAATATGAAATGAAATAGTGTATTTTACCTGTCGTGGCCTGGCATAGATAATTTGCTGAGAGTTTTTGACACCTTCAGAGGTCTTTCCTACATTCAAACTGGTGACTGTTGCTTTGATCCTTCTGTGCCTTCACTGTTCACAGGACTTCCCTCCCTCAGAATGATGACTTCTGCATCAGTCATTCAATTCTTTCACAGACCTTTCCCTTACTCAGAATTGCGACTTTTGCTTCAACCTTCCAGAGAACTATTCCCAGTCAGAATAATTACTTTTGCTTCAGTCTTTCAAATATTTCACAGAGCGTTTCCCAGTCAGAACGACTTTTGCTTCACACTTAAAGTTCCTTCACAGAACTTTTTTTCTCAAATGGTGATTTTTGCTACTAGCTTTCCGTTCCTACACAAAACTTTCCTCATGCAGATTGATGACTGTTGATGAAAGTTTTCAGTTCCCTCGCAGAACTTTCTTCAGTCAGAATGGTGACCTGTTTTCATGCAAGTTTTCCTTCTCATGCGGGTTTTCAGTTCTTTTTGTAATCTGACCTCAGTCAGATTGGGGGCTGAAGTTCTTATCTGGAAGGCTGAACTTGTATCCAGAGCATCATGGAACATCATGATCCAGTTTCCTGCACAACAATGAAGCCTATAATTTAGACAGGAGCTTCAGTTTGGAATCAGTCCGATAGAAAATATGGAAAGAGGTGTTCACAGTTCATCCGGGAAAAAATTGCCATAGAGATCAAACCTGAAAAAGTTGGTGCTGGGGTTAAGGATCAGTTGGGGGATAAAGGCTGGAATAGATCTTTGGGTAGTATAATGGATTGAGGATCTAGGAATCATGGATTGAGTTTGCGTTGCTGTTGTTTGAGGTGGATTTTGCCTGAAGTAAGATATCATTTGCCGCTGTCACCAGTCCCAGCAAATCCATTGGAAGGGAAGCAACTCAGCTTGTGCTTCAACTGTCTCAATAGTTTTCTCCCTTTCAATTATGTTTTTCTCTTATAGAAAGAAAAGTGCCTTTTGTAGAATTCAAACCCACCTTTGAGTATTACTGTGCAATATGTTATTAAATCTGGCTGCTAGGAATGGTTGAGTATTGGGGCACAACCAGGGACAGTAGTCACACTAGTAATACTCTTGTCAATGTTTTTACCTTGAATTCATGTAGCAATTTTTGGTATAGGGTGATTTTTGAGTGTGGAAAATAACAAGAAAATGGCTGTCTTTATGAAGTAAAACAAGAGTGCTATGATGCAGTCTACTACAGTCAAGGATGAAGCTCTTTATTTGATTGCAGTGATAATAAAATTTGTAGAGTAAATAGAAGAATAAATGACAGTATTTATTTTTGCAGAATATAAGGCAAAAATAATAACAATACTACAACTACTAGTAATTATATGATAAACAATGGTACCATCTGTGCTGCTAATTACTGTATCAGATTTTTGTCTCTTTGCATTTTTTTATTTCCATCATGATTTTTTATTTTGTTCCATCTTAGTCAGAAATACTAGCTTGGAGAGAATTATTTCTAAGTAAGTGACATTCTCCATTCCCTTTGTTGGTGATGTTGGACAGGTAGCTTAATAATGTTATTTTGCTATTTTGAGGGAAAGATGCTGAAATGATATTCTTGGAACTATAGGCATGTGTGTGTGTGTGTGTAAAAAGCATGCTGGTCACTTTGCATGATTTTAACTTTATGTAGAAAATATGGGTAATGAAAAAGAGCATATGTGTTTTCTTTCGGGTAAAAATTTGATTGAAAACTTAAGTATATATATTGCGTCTGTATATTAAACTCTTGTCTCTGTCTGTCTGTCTGTCTCTATCTCTATCTATCTCTCTCCTACTACTACTGCTACTACTACTACTACTGCAATAACCCAAGATGTATTTCACATGCTGCTGATAAGTGTTACACCATGTAAAAGGGAATAATATGTATGCAAGACATCTTTGACATAACTTCTGTTTGCCTGGAGCATAATTTCTGATTTTCTTTTCTTTTTGGTTTTGGCATTTTTATGATTATTGTTGATTTATAAGAAATAAACTGCAGACTTTCATTGTGGGAGAGATTCATCGTCTCTTTTTCTGTGTGTGTGTGTGTGTGTGTGTGTGTGTGTGTGTGTGTGTGTGTGTGTGTGTTGTGGGTCTTTCAAGATAATATCAGTCTGATTAAATTTGAGGTAATCCCAGGGATTGGGGGGGGGGGGGGGGGGGGAAGGTTCTTGAAATCAAATTCTTGAAGTCTGATAGCTTTAGTCAAAAAGGGGTGCTGGACTTAACAATGGTGCTGACTCCACTCCCCAGAAAGTCGTTTGGATGAGACTGCAAATTGAGATTTATTTATTTTATTTATTTATTCTTTTATATTGAGGGTGATGGAATAAGCACCCATGTGCTTTTTATTACATCCAATCCTAGTGTTTCATGAAGCATGTGTGCTTGCAGAACATTCTGTGCACACATTAAAACATCCCACTTGCCTTTCATAGAAGATGTGCTCACCTGTGTGCTGGAGGAATGGGTGACACGAACATATGTCTAGCATGCACCCTGCTATCTGGAGAGGGATGAGCTCCATCTTGCATACACGTTAAAACCTGTTCTGCTTTTTGGGAGAGTAGGCCATTGTGATCTGGTGGGAACGGGTGACGAAATTGACAAAACCGCATGCACAAAGCGACTGGATGTAAAAAGGCTTACTATAGGCTTATTCCACTATCCTTGAAGTAAAAGAATAAAATAATAAAAGAGAAAAAGGTTCAACTTATTAGGACACACTGCCTTCATATTTCAATGCAGTACAAGCACAACGTTTTAAGGAATTACAGGTGAAGGCAAGTGTGTCAGAGAAAATTTTGTTAATGCTGTACTTTTTTTCTTTTTTTTCCTTCCTTGGTTACAGCTCCGAGGTTCACCAGTGGTGAGATTTTGGCATATGGGACCGGTTTTGCCCACCATTAAGATAGCTGCATTCCGACTTCAGAGATACTGTGCTTTCACTTCAGTCACTTACATATATGTAAAGGTCAAAGCAAACAGAATTAATATGAACAGATCTGGGGTCATTTTAATAATAAAAAAAGAAAGAACATAATAATTATAAAACAAATACCTTCGTGCCATTCATTTGCTTGCTTTTGATATGTTGCCATTAATTTTGTGTATGAGCAAAAGAAAAATGACTGCTCCTATATACATGCTCAACCACACACACACTCAAAGTCAAAGACATGTGAACATAGTCATGAACATGCACACTGTGACACAGACATACATGCATGGGCACACACACATACATGTATACATGCATGTACACTCACATGCACACATAAAAAGCATACACACGCATTCACACAAACACACGCAAACTGCCTCGTACAGACACGCATTCCTACAATATATCCCCCAACCATATCATTTTACATTTTTTTTATAAAGCTTTCTTAATAGAAAGAAATCATATAGAACAAACCTGTTCCTTTGAATAACACACAGAGAGAAAGAGAGAGGTGAACAGTAACATCATTTCATGCCATCATTCTTTCTCATGGAACTCTGTGTGTGTGTGTGTGTGTGTGCTTGCTGCAATCATTCATTGGAATACTGCATAAGACGTAATATGTACATAGCATAGTAGAGATATTTTATAACATGAACACAAATATTGTTCACCGAACCAGCCGCCATGGCGCAGTGGTTAGCGCCTTGGGTTACGGACTGGAAGGTCGCGGGTTCGATTCCCATAAGAGTCATAGGGATTTTTCGGACTCCGGCCGGCTCCTACCCAGAGTGAGTGTGCTGTGGGCTCAGTGGGAAGACTGGGACCACACAGTCGAGCTTCATCCACTTAACGGATGCGAGTTTGAGAGTGTTGCTCAAATTACCTGACCAACACTGCAGGTGTCTGTATCTCTCGGGCCCGGTTGACGCCGGGATATATTATGATAGTAAGCGTAGAGTACAACCCTGTCAAGTAGTCTCAAAGCATATGCACTTCCACAGCAGCATCATTACGTCATCCTCATTGTCATTGATCATCATGCATTAAAAAAAAAAGCCTCTGATTCGGTGGTCCCGGTTTCTCTGGTCTCATGGTGACCTCAGATTTGGTTTCCCCATACACTTCTGTGCCTGTGGTGAGTTTGTGTCGGGGCCTTTGGGGTTGGAGGTTCGCGGGGGACGGTCGTTGGAGGGACGTTGTGGTGGTTGCCACCTCGGGTGGGCAACTCACTCAGTCTGGCTCCGCGACTGAGCTAATACTGTCGTTAGTAGGGGGCTTAGTAGGTGGTGTCCTGCGTATGTTAGCTCAGAACAGGCACCACTGAACACCACCAAAGTGACCCAGCAGCAGTGCAGGGCCCCTCTGGCTGGTGGCCCCACGGCGGCCTGATAGTGATGGGCTCCCTGTGGACTTCCGACCCTGAGGATGAGACCCAGTGAATCTGGGTGTGGCTGTGGCGGGGAGATGGAGAAGAGCGGTGTGGGAGCAGTAGGACGGGGGGTCGTCAGAAGATGAGGCAGCAAAAAAAAAAAAAAAAAAAAAAAAAAAAAATTGTTCACCGAAAAGTTGCCAAAACCAGCGAGATTTGCCTTTCTCTCTCAATATGAATGCATATAGATAGATACATATTATTTATATATATATTTTTTTTTCCAATGCTGCGCCAATACCTCCAGTATCTAGAGCACTGCACCATCCTAACCAGCAGTGCCTCTTGATCTGAGTCGCACGCAAGCACGAGAGAGAGACAATGACAATGACAAATTCTTTTATTTCGAGAATAATGAATAAGCACTCATGTGCTTCGTTACATCCAGTCCCCGCCCGTAGGGATACATCTTAATGATAACCCAACACTTGCACACTCTCACAGTAGAAACAAGGGGAAATAACCCTTTTCAAAACAGCCCCCCCCACCCCCCCAACAAAAAACAAAAAACAAAACAAAAAAAGAAGAAAACCCTAACCCCCCACCCCCACAAAAAAACAAAAACCTCCCAACCAAAACAAACAAAGAGAAAGAAAAACCAAATCAACAAAAGAAGGAAAAAGAGAAAAACAAACAACAACAACAAAACCAAGAAAAATAACAACCAAACTTAATAAGTCATAAAGATAAACATCCACACATTGTCAAATGGTACATATATTTGTTACATATAACAATAAGATATTGAAATAGGACACTCATTAAAACTTAAGTACAGCGGACAAGCCCAATAAAGTATTAAAAATATAAAATATGAATCCTTCATCAGGATATACTATAACTATAAGCAAAACGACAAAAGGTCAGAGAGACAGAGACAGAAGTGTGTGTGTGTATTTCAGAGATAATATTCAATATATAATTCCCAAAACAGTACACGATCACCATCAACACTCATTTTTGATTATACTCGTTCAAATTATATGTCATGATAATGAAATAAACCCAATACCCATACATTCACATAATAAAAACAAGAAACAAAACAAAAGAAGAAATCTAAACCTATACAGTCATTGAGAGAGAGAATGTGTGTAAGTAAGTCTTCAATTTTAACGTCTTTCCACTTTAAGTGATACCAGACGGCTCTAAAATAGGAGACTGAATGAAAGAGATAGATAAGTGTAAGTGTAATAACATATAAGTGTAAGTGTGTGTGTGTGTGTGTGTTTTAGGGATAATACTAATTATATAATACTCACATAGCACACGATCAACACCAACACTTTTTGATTATATTCATACAAATTGAATGTCATGATGATAAAGTAAGTGCAATACCCATATAGTCACACAAAGAGGGGAGGAAAACCCCAATAAAGTCATAAAAAGAACATCTACACATTGTAAGTAAGAGAGACTTTTTTTTACCAGGATAATGAATAAGTACTCATGTGCTTTTTTACATCCAGTCCCCGACCGTAGGGTCACATATTAATAATGAACCCAATACTCATACTTTCAAACAGTAGAAGCAAAGGGGGAAAACTTTATTTTAAAAGAGAACAACACCCCAAACCACACACACACACACACACACACACACACACACACAAACCCAGACAGACAAAAAAAGTAAACCCCAGAACATCCCCCCCAAAAAACACAAACAACAACAACAACAAAAAACCCACCCTCAACAAACAAACAAAAAACGAGAGAGAGAGAGAGAGACCGTGAGCTCCCATGTGACAAGTTATCACCATCAACGCTGATATACCATGATGCAATGGTGTAATGACTGTTCACTTACTGAGGTCTGAGTACAAGTACTGCAACACCAACCAACCCTCTTCATTCTTCCTTCCACGGTGGCCGATGACAAGTTCAGAGCGACAGGCGGGACCACACTACGCGCTGTCGCCGTTGGCCGGTTTTCACCCGAGGCTGCAGGTAACTAGTGCTATTTTTGTATAACATTATTTCTGCTGATTTGTTCAGTATTTTTCTTACATGTTTAAACAATTCAAAGAGCAGGAAGATCAATCGAATGTTGCTTTATTACGGATTCCAAAAGGTTGAATAGATAGCAAAGGTGGGGCAAGATTTCAGTGCGCTCCCTCTCCTGTGAGTTGACTTTGACTTTAGGAGTCGCTGGGGCACTGCATTGAAATCTTCAGGTAGTGTCTTGAGCAAGCTGAATATGGCGGAACCCATACCTTTTCAGGCTATCCATGTTACTGACCATGGTGAATCTTGTACGAAATAATAGGTTTGTCCTGTGTGTAGGTCGCTCTTCTAGAAAGTTAGACACGGGACCTCGGAGTTTGGGGGTTGTTTTTTTCATTCTTCGGCTAGAGCTCGGAGGTTCCCCAATAGTGAGATTTGCCTATGCGACCGTTTTTGCCCACAATGAAGGTAGGGGCATTCCGACCTCTGGGATGATACCTAAACAACAGCGTGCATGTCACTATTCACAAACAAAAACACTTTCATCCGTTCTTACCGGCACGAATGGTCTACTCTTTCGAAAGGCAGAACTAGTTTTGATCTGTGTGCAAGATGTTCTACTTGCGTTGACACATGGGACCACGGTTTATAGTCTCATCCGAAAGTCAGTGCAGAAGTCCCGGGTAAAAATCTCCGTGAACAGGCGTCTTGGTAGTGGCTCCAGCCCAGGCTCGATCTCGACCATCAAATCGTGAGCGCAGTGCTCTAACCACTAGGCTGTCCTGACCCTTCCCCCCCCCCCCCCCCCACTACTTTTATTGAACACAGCATTCCTTACTGGCCGCCGAACTTCCCCCTCCCCGCCTTTTAACCCTAAAATTATAGAGTAGCTTCGCAGGCATGATGCTAGAGACAGTATCATTAGATTTTCATTTGTTTTAGCTGATGCAAACTTTGGGCTGTAGTTTTTCGTTCCTCGGTTAGAGCTCCGAGGTTTACCAATGGAGAGATTTTGCGTATGCGACCATGTTCACCCACCATGAAGGTAGCCACATTCCGACTTCGGCGATGTATGCTGGTTATGTGCGTGTTTCGGTGACTCGCTGAACGCTGACGTGGATTTCGGGATCTTGAACGTGCATAATTATTCGCTCCTCTGCAATGTGTACATGCACTGAAGGGAATTAAGTTACTGGGAGGACTGCACTTGAAGTTGACCTGGGAGATTGTTAAATTCCCACCCTTGATTCAATAGACACCGTGGAGATTCGAACACACGACTTTATGAACCCATGGGGTTGAAGTCGAGCGGTTTTAATCACTCGGCTATAGCATGGGTCGGCTATAGATATGACTACTTGATATTCTTCCACCTGTGGGTTGAACACTTTTCCTTGTTCCTTGACTACCAAGCATAACCCTTTACGGCCCTCTTTCTCCCAATGTTTGCCATTCTGTGTGTGTGTGTGGGGGGGGGGGGGGGGGGGGGGGTGTTGACAACCGCTCCTGCTGGCATGAAATGGCCTACTCTTCTAAAAGGTGGAATGGGTTTTAATGTGAGCGCAAGACTTGTGGTGGTTCGAAATGACAGAGTAGCTTCGTAGGTATGATACTCAAGACAGTATTGTTTGATTTTCATGTGTTGTAGCTGATGCAAACTTGTTGGGCTAGAGATTTTTTAAAATCCTCAGCCAGAGCTCTGAGGTTCACCAAAGGTGAGATTTCGCGTATACGACCTTTTTTGCCCTTCATGAAGGTAGCAGCATTCCGACTTCGGGATGTTATGATGGGTGAATAGTATTTCCGTAACCCACTGATCACTGATACGAATGACTGGATCTTTAACGTGCGTATTAATTTTGATCTCCTGCATGTGTGTACACACGAAGGGAATTAAGGCACTAGCAAGTCTGCACTTAGGTTCACCTGGGGAGATGGAAAAAAATCCCACCTTTGATTCGCCGGATGCCGCCAAGATTTGAACCCAGTGCTTCATGGACCGATGGGATTGAACTTGAACACTCGTAACCACCCGGCCATAGCGCAAAAAAAGTTTTTTAGGCATAAATGTTTTGTATACATAAACAGTACACATACATAATTGCCTAGATTTGTAGTAAATTTGATGTAAAGGTTTGAGATAATGGCAGTAAATCGGAGTAAAATTAATGTGCTCAATGTGTATTATTTCACATGCAAGTTCACATGTAAACTTTATAGTGCAGCATGCTTTCAGTCATTTTTAAGATTTTTATTTTTTGCTACAGGTTTTAGTGGGTTTTTTAAAACTGGAGCCTTGCATAAAGGACATTGAAATCACAAAACGAAGGCATCATTGCAAACACTTCATACACGCTCACATGCACGCATGCCCGACACACTTGTAGGCTTACGCACATTCGCAGACATGACAGGCATGCACGCGCCCACACACACACACACACACACACACAAACAAACAAACAAAAGCACGTGCACATGCGCACAAATATACACTTACGCACGCGCGCGCGCACGCACTGAATAGGAGTAAAAGTGAGATGCAATAAAAGCCAGGTTGGTAACTAATCAAGACTTCCTGTTCACAGGAACGCATCAGAAAGACGACACACAGGATCATTCTTCAGCCTCTCAACACAAGAGCTGAAGGCCACCTTGCGTACAACGGACAGACCTTGGCTAGACCTTGACCCTAATGATGACCCCACCTACCTTATGGTGACCTTGACTGGCAGCTGACTTAGCTGCAGAAGACCACAGAAACAGAAGCCAAAGTACCACTTCCCCTCATGAAAGAAAAAAAACTCCAACCAAACAAAAACCTCTTGCAGCTGCGGAGGCCACCATTGCCATAGTGGTGGTGACGGGCCTTTTCAACGAAAATCTCATTGTGAGTATGATCTCAAGTTTTTGCAAATAATGGGATATTTGGTATGTGTTTGAATATGTCTTGTTCAAGTAGCCCTGGATCCTGAGAGAGAGAGAGAGACTAGGGGCACAAAGGTTTGACAAAATTTCATTACAACATGCTGGTCATCCATGCCTGTTGACCTACAAGAGCAGGGTGGAAGCCTGGACAATCGGCTGAGCCTTGGACAAACTATGAATAAAATTATGATATGCAGACGCCTACAAGTGTAGTGTAGGCGTAACAGTCACTCATGGTTTTATGTAGTGCAACTTTGAACTGTGTGAATAAAATAATACTGGAAGGGTTGTCTGGTGTCTTTGCTGCAGTTTCTATCTGCATCTGATAAATCTAGCTGCTGAGACATGGTTGTGAAATGATAATAATAATAATAATGTATGGAATGTATATAGCGCTGAATCTTGTAAAGCAACAAATGAAAGCGCTCAGATGACATGATTTTTTAAAAATCGAGGATAATGGAATAATCACTCATGTGCTATTTTACATCCAGTCCCCGTGTGTATGCGGTTTTGTAAATTTTGTCATCTGTTCCCACCGGCACACAATGGCCTACTCTTTCGAAAAGCGGAACAGGATTTAATGTGTGCGCAAGATGTTCTGCATGCGTTCGCACACGGGGCCTCGGTTTATAGTCTCATCCGAAGATCTTTGACGTGTAGTTCGATTTTGGGGGGGTCAAACTGGGAAGAAAGGGCGAGGCTGGGAATCGAACCCAGAATCTCACGATTTACTTGTTGGCAGGCAAACGTCTTAACCATCCTGCTACCTTCCCTTCACAGTGAAAAAGAACGCGGCCATGTTTATCATTAATGTTCAACTCGGCTGAATCCCCCCATGCTGTCTGTTGTGCAGTCATACACGGTTTCCATGACTTGCCGCTTTTTGCTGAATTTCGTTTGTCGTCCCTTTTGCTAGAGCTCCAAGGTTCACCACTGGTCAGAGCTTTGCCTGTATGACCGTTTTCCCACCATTAAGGTAGCCGCATTCCGGCTTCAAGTAGGATGTCTAAACACACCGGTGTGCACCGTTTTGTTGTTGTTTTGTTTTGTCAACTGTTCCTTACACAATGGCCTACTCTTTTGACTGTGGAACGGGTTTCAACGTGTTCCGCGTGTGTTCGTACATGGGACCTTGGTTTATGGTATTTATCTAACTTTTCTTTTCTAGGGGGAGGGGGGGGGGGGGGGGGGGGGGGGGCGGGGAGGGGGGGGGGGGGGGGGGTTGCTGTAGTTGTTACTGTTCTTGATCCCCAGAGTAAAAATCCTTGGGAACGGGTGGTGGCTCAAATTCACACTGTCAGACGGAGAGCGGAGCGCTCTAACCACTAGGCCCAGTTTCAGCTATACACTTGCAGAAACTTCCGTGTGTCATAAAGGAAAGCATATCAGAGCCAGCATATTTGCGCATAATGATTCAGCAAGCATGTACGCATGCACCGACGCGCGCGCGCGCGCACGCACACACAAACGCACACACACGCACGCACGCACGCACACATGCACACACACAAATGCACGCAAGTACGCACACACACACACACACACACACAACACACGTGTGAGCACATTCGCACGCGCATGCGCATGCACACACACACACACTTTCACTTACTTTTCCTTAAATTACGGTCATATTCACTACTTTTTTGTTTGTCTTTTGTTATCAGAAACTTCCCAGACTGACTGTAATCGGCAGGGCTACAAACAGCAAGACTGGATGGGATTTCAACTTCCCAGCAACCTCGGACCTTCTGCCACAAACGCCATGTTGTGAAACGTGATGCAAGCTGGGTTGGGCCTTTGTTAGATTAGGGGGTAGGGGATGGAGGAAGGAAATGCTTCAACAAAGCTTTCAAAGAGCTTTGTTTCCATGGGGTTTAGATCAGGAATAGGTTAGACCTTAGGTTTCAGCATGGGGATATTCTGCTATCCCTACAGTTCTTAGAATGGGGATATTCTGCTATCCTTGTAGTTCTTAGAATGGGGATATTCTGCTATCCCTACAGTTCTTAGAATGGGGATATTCTGCTATCCCTGTAGTTCTTAGAATGGGGATATTCTGCTATCCCTACAGTTCTTAGAATGGGGATATTCTGCTATCCCTACAGTTCTTAGAGTGGGGATATTCTGCTATCCCTGTAGTTCTTAGAATGGGGATATTCTGCTAACCCTGTAGTTCTTAGAATGGGGATATTCTGCTATCCCTGTAGTTCTTAGAGTGGGGATATTCTGCTATCTCCAATGTTCTCAGAATAGGGATATTCTGCTATCCCTGTAGTTCTTAGAGTGGGGATATTCTGCTATCCTTGTAGTTCTTGAGTGGGGATATTCTGCTATCTCCAATGTTCATAGAATGGGGATATTCTGCTATCCCTGTAGTTCTTAGAGTGGGGGATATTCTGCTATCCCTGTAGTTCTTAGAGTGGGGATATTCTGCTATCCCTGTAGTTCTTAGAATGGGGATATTCTGCTATCCCTACAGTTCTTAGAATGGGGATATTCTGCTATCCCTACAGTTCTTAGAGTGGGGATATTCTGCTATCCCTGTAGTTCTTAGAGTGGGGATATTCTGCTATCCCTGTAGTTCTTAGAGTGGGGATATTCTGCTATCCCTGTAGTTCTTAGAATGGGGATATTCAGCTATCCCTGTAGTTCTTAGAATGGGGATATTCTGCTATCCCTGTAGTTCTTAGAATGGGGATATTCTGCTATTCCTGTAGTTCTTAGAATGGGGATATTCTGCTATCCCTACAGTTCTTAGAGTGGGGATATTCTGCTATCTCCAATGTTCATAGAATGGGGATATTCTGCTATCCCTGTAGTTCTTAGAATGGGGATATTCTGCTATCCCTGTAGTTCTTAGAATGGGAATATTCTGCTATCTCCAATGTTCATAGAATGGGGATATTCTGCTATCCCTGTAGTTCTTAGAATGGGGATATTCTGCTATCCCCAGAGTTCATAGAATGGGGATAGTCTATTTCCAGGGTTAATAGAATGGGAATATTCTGCTTTTCCCAGGGTTCATAGAATGGGGATAATCTGCTATCTCCAAAGTTCATAGAATGGGGATATTCTGCTATCTCCAATATTCATAGAATGGGGATATTCTGATATTCCCAAGGTTCTTAGAATGGGGATATTCTGCTATCTCCAGGGTTCTTAGAATGGGGATATTCTGCTATCTCCAGGGTTTATAGAATGGGGATATTCTGCTATCCCCAGAGTTCATAGAATGGGGATATTTTGCTATTCCCAGGGTTCATAGAATGGGGATATTCTGCTATCTCCAGGGTTCATAGGATGGGGATATTCTGCTATCTCCAAGGTTCATAGAATGGGGATATTCCGCTATCTCCAATGTTCATAGAATGGGGATATTCTGCTATCTCCAAGGTTCATAGAATGGGGATATTCCGCTATCTCCAATGTTCATAGAATGGGGATATTCTGCTATCCCGAATTTCTTAGAATGGGGATATTGTGCTATCTCCATGGTTCATAGAATGGGGATATTCTGCTATTCCCAGGGTTTACAGAATGGGGATATATTCTACTGTCCCCGAGGTTCTTAGAATGACCATGCAGATTTGTCCATGGAGGTATTTTTGGTCAGATGTCTTTGCCATAGGACTGTTCTGTCAGTCGCCTTTGTACCATCACTGGGCACCAAATTCCTGATTGCATCCCTGATCCTTGCTAAAAGACAGGATAGAATAAAATAGAGTAGGACAGATTAGACTAAAATAGAATAGAATTAAATTCAGCGAAAAATGATAAAATAGGGAATAAAATATAGCATAGCATTGAAATTAGCCAAAGCAAGCGGCCACAAAAGGAATAGAATAAAATTTAAATTATAGGGAAAAAAACTAGTGCAAGAGATCCAAGGAGAGATATCTCGGTGACAGTGATGTCTTGGTGTCCAAAAAGACCACCACTTACAAAGGCTTTGAGGCATTGGTTTTGAGGGGATGTGACTTCATCTTTGGGACAGTGGTTATGAGGGAGTGTGACTGTGTCACCCACTGGCATCTTTGAGACAGTGGTTTGGAGGGAGTGTGACTCTGTCACCTACTGGCATCTTTGAGACATTGGTCAGAAGGAAGTGTGACTCTGTCACCTACTGGCATCTTCGGGAGAGTGGTTATGAGGAGTGTGACTGTCACCCACTGGCGTCTTTGGGAAATTAGTTATGAGGGAGTGTGACTCTACCGTCCCCTCACATTCAAAAACATTTCCTTCAGCTTCTTTCCTTCCCACCCTTTTTTCCACACGGGTCCTGGCCTGGCTAGTCATCATGCGGATCACATGGGAGACGTCTCCAAAAATGGGCCTGAGTCATGCGGAGCACATACGAGACCTCTCGTCAGGAATGGGGCTGTCATCTGGAGACTGTTTCCTCATCAAGACCTGGCACTGTAAGTACAGAGAACCGTACAGCTACAGTGGAATGACTTTGCTATACAGGACAGATTGTTGTGTTTAGTCTGAGTCTATATGTAGGATATCATTTCAGTTTTTTGCTACAATTGTATGTTTAGAAGAAAGCTCAACAATTTCTTGAAACAATTTACGCTACCTTTTTGCTTGTAAAGAGCTTGTTTGCAATCATAGTTTTTTTGTTTTTTTTTAATGTATAGTGTTTTAGCTGGATTGGTCTGATGTGTGTATGAATTTATCATCCAGAACACTGAATGTATTTCAATCTGACCAAATTAATAAAGTGTGAAAGGCTCAGTGACAGAGTTATGAATGAAATCTTTGTATAAGTCATGACATAGAAATGTGTTATGGGATTTGGACCCAAGTCCTAACAACCAAGAATCTATTGTGCTATCTTTTACCGTATGGCAGCTGACTCATCGTTTTATTTTTGTCATAATATATTTTATTGTTCAGTTTTAATATAGTTTGGGACTTGCTTCTGTTTGACCAGGTACAAGAAGAGCCAGAATAGTTCACAAGTCTGGTGTCGTCAGTCACTGAATGACGAGAAGCGTTGCCTGTGCCAAGGTCAGTACATCAGAGCAGCTCCAGTTCAACACTACCAGTTGCTGAACGATGGGAAAGATCGCCTCTGCCAAAAGTCAACACACCAGAACAGCTCCAGTCAGATCCAGTGCCATCAATAACTAAATGATGGGAAGCATAGTTTATGCCAAGGTCTGTACCCCAGAAAAACTCCAGACAGACCCTGCACCATCAAAAACTGAATGATGGGAAGCATCTGCCAAAGTCAATACACCAGAATAGCTCAAGTCCAACACTAACAGTTGCTGAATGATGGAAAGCATCGTTCATGCCAAAGTCAATCCACCAGAACAGCCCCAGACAGATCCAGCACCATGAAAAACTAAATGATGTAGAGCATTGCCTGTGCCAAGGTCAAAACATCAAAACAGCTCCATTCAGGTTCGTCACCGTCACCGACCCCTCAGATTCCGAATCCTTCCGAACCATTTAGGTTCAGAGACATCAAAACCCAAATAATGAGAAGCTTCACCGTGCCAAAGTCGATACACCAGAACAGCCCCAGACAGACCCAGCACCATCAAAAGCTAACTGATGAGAAGCATCTGCCAAGGTCAATACACCAGAACAGTCCCAGACAGATCCAGCATCAATAAAAATAAAATGATGGAAAGGATCACCTGTGCCACATTCAGTACACCAGAACAGCCCCAGTCAGCTCCAGTACCAGCAGTAATTGAATGACAGGAAACATCACCTGTGCCAAAGTCAGTATACCAGAACAGCTTCAGTCAAGTTCAGTGTCAACACACTAGAACAGCTTCAGTCAAGTCCAGCACCATCAAAGACTGAATGACAGGAGGCATCAACTATGCCAAGGTCAATACACCAGAACAGCTCCAGTCAAGTCCAGTGCCATCAATAAAAAAAAATTATGGGAAGCATCACCTATGCCAAAGCCAATACACCAGAACAGCTTCAGTCAAGTACAGTGCCATCAGAAACTGCAGCATCGACTATGTCAAGGTCAAATCACTTCAACAGCCCCAGTCAATTCCAGCACCATCAGTCACTGAATGAGGGGAAGCATCGCCTGTGCCAAGGGCAACACACCAGAACAGCTCAAGTCGAGTCCAGCACTCTATCAGTCACTGAATGAGGGGAAGCATCACAGCTGTATGTTCCATGAACCTGCCTGTATGAAGCGGATCAAGATCCAGGTTAGAAAATTGATCTCATTTTAACAAACCATTTAAATGTTTTTTTCTAAGTTGCCTTGTATACCCCATTTTTGTGGGGGTTTATTTTACATAACCATGGTGTACATTATTTGTAGATTGATTCATCATCAACTACTAAAACTGCATTCAAGTAATTGTTAAAGACAAACTATAATAATAATGTATGGGATTTATATAGCGCTGAATCTTGTAAAGTAAACAAATCAAAGCGCTTGTTAATGTTATGTACACGTTCCATGTTTAATGTTTGAAAGTGTTAAATCGTTGATATTTGAGCTGATAAAGTAAATGAGCATTGTGACTCACTTTGTAAATAATAATCCTTAAATCATCTTTTTTAAAGCAACATGGGCAGATGATGTCATGTTTGTCCAAGAAAACCAACTGAATTTTCAGTGTTACTGATTGGGACCCCCTTGCTTTCAGGAGCTGTGGAACTGGAACCAAGTGCCACGTGTGCAGTGGCAGCCATCATGAACTGGAGTCAACAAGAGTGGCATGGCCATAGTTCAAAGAAAGGTATGAAATCTGTCATATCAAGTTATGAAAGCGAAATATGAATGTTTTATGTCTTTAAGGAGTAAATGCAAAGTTTTGTTTCAAATGTTCTCAAATCATTTAAAATGTGAAAAATAATGTTTATGATACATTTGAAAAACTCCTTGTAATTTTCTCCTCATTGACAAGATTAATTTATTTTAGAGTGGTGGTATATTTTGGTTGATGTAATCTTTTTATTTTGAAGTCAGATCAGTCGGTCATGGTTAATATGGACAGCAGTGGGTTAAGTTAACTATCAAATGTAAATCTGTGTTTTAAAGTGTTATCAAAGCATTTTAAATTTGAACTAATAGAGAAAAATATGAACAGTGATACAGCTTTAACAAATCCTTGCGATGTTTATTTCCTAATGGACAAGATTAACTTTAGATTTGAGCTACAAAAGCAAAAGTGGAAAGTGATATATCTTTTGATAGTAATTGTGAATATACTTAATTTCAGATAACTTTGATATTTTAGCTGATAGATGAAAAATGGATGGCAAGTAAAGAAATTGCTACAGTGATAAGTTGAAATCAGATTTAAGCTTATAGATCTGTGAACATTAATTTTTCCCTGTCTCTGACGATTTCTTAACTGCTTTCAGGAGCTCCAGGCCTGGAATCAAGAGTCAAAGAACAGACATAGCCATCCAGCACCACATGTCAGTTGCCAGGTGACCAGGTAACAACAAGTTTCATCTGTTCCTTTTTATGGCCCAGGTCAAAGCTTTGTGAGTTCTTGATGTGAGGTAGGTGCCAAGGCTAGACTGGAATGGTGTTAGATTTTAAAATGGCGTGTTGAGATAGCCATGACAAGATTGTAGCATAGCCTGCACTCTCCATTAGAGGAGAAAATTCCTGAGGTTGGAAGTAAGGTTGGCTTTATGACGAGGTAGTCAAAAAGTCATACATGCAAACTTCTTATCCAGTGTGTACTTAACAATCTCAGTGATACATAAAACAGTGCAATATGAACTGTGTCTTCCAAAAAGAAATCCTAAACTCGCACAATCCTAAAAGAAACCAAGACTCTTTTCACATTTGGGAGCATTGCATTGTCTGATTTACTGAATGTTGATACCACTCTAAGCAGTGCAGAGGCCGCATCATAGGGTGGATTGCAGGAGATCAGCTTCTAGGGAAAAAAGTTGATGCTTATTGTTAACGAATTTTAGCACATTGACAATTTATGGCACGCTGACTTTGCATCAGCTTGCAGGAGTGGAATCAAAGTTTTCCAGACCAATTCCAGTTTAAGAATAGCAGAGTGTATATGAATGAAATTTCTTTGTATTGTCATTTTAGTCTGAAGATTTTGCACACTCACCATCAATACTATGTCAGAAAATGATCTTTTGCCTGTGTATATCCACAAAGCGAGTTAAGGCACTGGCAGGTCTGTTCTTGAAGTTGACTTGGGTGATCACTAGCACGCAGTGGCCTAATCTTTCAAAAGGTAGAACAGATTTTTACATCTGCGCAAGATGTTCTGGATGTGTTTGCACATAGGGCCTTGGTGTATAGTCACATACAAACATTTGGGGGAGTGGCTTCAGCACTGATGGTAACTCCAGGTGAAAAATCTCCTTGAACAGGTGGGTAGCTTAAACCATATTACACTTGAAAGGGGAAGTAATGCAAAGTAGCCTGAAAAGTTTTCGGGGATTTGATTCAGAGCCTGAAAAACAAGAACTGTGGTACAGAAATGGACATCAGAATGTTATAATCTGGCTAACCAAAGATTTTATCACCATCATCAAGACACTGATTTCTCTTGTGCAGTGGTCACTTTGATGTGGCAGTGCCCCTGTTTTTGTAGGTTACTGTTTGTATCAGAAGTTGAACCAAGATGATTTGTTGCAGAAAAAATAAGAGCATTTTGTAGCAAGTAGAAAGACGAAAAATAAACCATGAGAATTTATCTGGAATAGATTAGAGCTGTGAGACATGAACGCCATTTTGTTTTATCAAAGTTTGTCAGTATTCTAATTTTTTTGTTTGTTTCTTGGCTGTGCTAGAGTTCAGAGGTTTACCAATGGTGAGGTTTTTGCTTATGTGCGATTGTATTTCACCTCCCCCCCTCCCCCACCATTTAGGTAGCTGCATTCTGACTTAGGGATGGTAGATTTTGTGATCCGTTCCTACCGGCATGGAATGCCCTACTCTTCCAAAAGGCATCATGGGTTTTTAATGTGTGCTAAGATGTTCTGCCTTCATTCGCACACAGAGCCTTGGTTTATAGTCTCACCCTAAAGACTTTGATATTCAGTTTGATTTTCTCATCAAACTGGAAAGGTTAAGGCCGGGAATGAAACCCAGAACATCCCAGTTTACTTGTTAGGCAGGAGACAGTCTTAACCGTTCTGCCACTTATCTTCTAAGAATCAATGTAAAGTCGAAATACAGCCACAAAGCCAGAATTATTTCTCAATATTGCTAGGGGGTGGTGGTTGTCAGTAATGTCAGTTGCTTTATAGTTAAGAGGTGTGAAAACGGTACAAGTAATTTTTAATTGTACGTCATTCTGAGCATGCAGTATGATAAGTTAAGCAGAAAAATATCACTGTGCAACTAAAATTGATACTTTTTTGTCACTGCCCTATCAAATTTGATTTGTCTTTAGTCAGTAGGACCTTTTTATGTTTTATGGTTTTTTCTTTGCACATAACACAAAATGGACAAAACTTAACAATATTCCAGGAAAATGAATGGGCACATTAGTGAAAATGTTTACTTATTTATTTTCTACTTATTTACAAGGGTAACCATTACATGTTCATAAGGCGTGTAACATTAAAAAAGTCAATAAGTATTGAAACTTGTTGTTTCCAAAAGTACACTAAATGGTTATACTGACGATTGTAACGTGTGCATTTTGGCAGGAATCTCCTGAAGGAGGAGAACACCTCCGTCATCGAGAAGACCAGGACATCACTGCCGTCATCGTCAAGGACATCGCTGCCGTCATCGCCGAGGACATCGCTGCCGTCATCGCCAAGGACATCGCTGCCGTCATCGCCAAGGACATCGCTGCCGTCATCGCCGAGGACATCGCTGCCGTCATCGCCGAGGATATCGCTGCTGTCATCGCCGAGGACATCGCTGCCACCATCGCGGAGGACACGCTGCCGAGGAGAGCAGGCAATGCTCCCATGGAGAAACTCCCCAGCACATTCTGGTGCAGAACTCCCCAAAGTTTACAGAGCAGCTAGGGGAAAAACTATGACATCAAACATTTCACCATTGTCACAGAGGACATTGCCGGCATGGAGAAGATCCCCAGCACATTCTGGTGCAGAACTCCCCAAAGTTTGCGGAGCAGCTAGGGGAAAAACTGTGACATAGAAAAATAATGTCAAAAGGATTTGCAACCACAACACTGCAAAGTACATCCTACTGTCAGTGATGACTTGATGTAAAAAGTATTGATATATGAGTGAAAAGAAAAGCACCCACACACCAAAAAAAACCCAACCATGGTGAAAAAAAAGGAAGAGAAACCATGGTAAAAGAAAGGGAAAAAAGGAGGAAATTGGGGGAAAAAATAAAATGGGGAAAAAATATAACCCCCCACCCACCCCAAGAAAGAAAAAAAGAGAAAATGGGGAAAAAATGTAACCCCCCCCCCCCCCTAAAAAAAAACAACAAAAAACCGAAAAGAAGCCCCCCCCCCCCCCCAAAAAAAAAAAAAAAAAAAAAAAAAGTGGGGAAAAATGTAACCGCCCCCCTCCCAAAAACAAAGAAAAAGAAAAGAAGAAAAAATATTATGTATAAAAAAAAAAATGGTGCTTTACAATCTGCATTTGAAGAAAACTGATGGAAGTGCTAAAGGAATAACAATGATTATGCGTGTTTGATGTTAGTAGGATTGGTGATACTTTTACAGTATTGTGAACCAATCTATGTGGTGATCTACCTCTGGTTATCTTTCCATGATTTTACTGCAGTGTAAAGTTTTACAGGCTTCAGTAGGAGGTAGTGTGTGTGTGTGTGTGTGTGTGGTGTGTGTGTGTGTGTGCGTGTGTGTGTGTGTGTGTGGTGATAGGGGTATGTGAGAGGTGTGTGTGGTGATGTGGTGTGTGTGTGTTGTAGTGTGTTTGAGGTGTGTGTATGTATGTGGTGGTGGTAGTAGTGTAGTGGTAGTGGTAGTAGTAGTAGTGGTAGTAGTAGTAGTAGTAGTAGAGATGCACACAACAGGTTCTGTGTGTGGTAGTAGTAGGCGTAAGGTCGTCTTAAATTTTACGTCTTTACACGTAAAATACCAGACGAAAGGAAAAGACCACAGTGTGTGTGTGTGTGTGTGTGTGTGTGTGTGTGTGTGTGTGTGTGTGTGTGTGTGTGTGTGTGTGTGAATGGGGTGGCAGTGAGGAGAGGAGGGGGACAGGATACATATTTAGATAAGTGGGGATAGGGAGAAGAGGGCCACCGATAGTGATAGATTTTTCTCACCCCATTTGATGTTGGCCCTAGTTTTTCAAAAAACCCATCTTCCATTGAGTTTTGTCCTTGATTTTTCAAAAAGAATTCAGATGGTTGATTTTGACCTTAATTCAAAAAACCTCAGATGGTTTCTTTTGGGTGGTTTTTTTTTAATGGACACAAAGTCTTCAAAAGTCTTTGGGTCTGAAGTTGCTTTGCTGATAGCAGAGCTGTAAATTTGTGATAAAAGGAATCCAAATTTAAAATTCAAACAGTAAAGTCCCATTAACTGGTAACTGTGTCTACAGCTACGTACCATCTATTCTGTGTGCTGCTGTGTCCACATGCTTTCCAACAGACAGACCAGACAACCAACCCTTTCCTTTTTTTGCTAACTGTTCATACTAATCCTTACACTAACTGTTGCACTAATCCTGACCGGCCATGTGGACACAATAGGCAGGTAGATAGTTTGGTGCATGCTGACACGATGGCAAATTCTTTTCTTAGAGGGGTTGGGGGTGGTGGTAGAATTTTAGGGAAAAAGGTGCTAGGAAGGGGGAGGGGTAGGATGGTTGGGGGTGGGGGAAGAGGTATGATTGAATGTGTGTGAGTGAACAGGGATAGTTATGGGTTTTTACCCTTTTTTTTTAATTAAGGGGGGAAGGTACTTGGAAGAACAGGTGTGTATGTGTGCGTGCGCGTGCATGCGTGCGTTAGAGCTAGAGAGCGAGAATGATGATGGGTGCGTGTGTGTGAATGATGGTGTGTGTGTGTGTGTGTGAATGATGGTGTCTGTAGATAGATAGATAGATAGATAGATAGAAGAGAGAGAGAGAGAGAGAGAGAGAGAGAGAGAGAGAGAGAGAGATGGTGTGTGTGTGTGAATGATTGTGTGTGTGTAGATAGATAGATAGATAGATAGATAGATAGATAGATAGATAGATAGATAGATAGAAAAGAGAGAGAGAGAGAGAGAGAGGGGGAGAGAGAGAGAGAGAGATGGATGGAAGTAGCGAGAGTGTAGAATAGGAAAGTAGTGTGTGCGTGCGTGCGTGTGTGTGTGTTAGGAATACTTTATTCTGCAGGCAAATCCATGGAATGATATATCACTGGTATTTCATCACCAGTATATGCTGCTGTGAAACCAGCCCAACACCTGCATACTTTGTGTGTGTGAATTTCAAGTTGACATATATTCACATTGAGTTTTAGATGGATATTATTTTGTTTATGATTGACCGCTGGTCTTATTTTTCCTAAAGCTTTCTAATTTTGATGTTGATGAAATTCCTGCATAAAATGAACTGATCTTGTGGTAATCATAAGAATGGCCAGACTTTTATAGTTTATTCAGCGGGCAACAGTACACTGCAATGGTTGTGACAACTATTTTTTTTATGAGATTGAATGCAAGGTATGCTGTCATTCTGTTTGGAGTTTAAGACATTAGCTAGAACAAAGCCAGGTCTTGAGATGGCCTTTGATATTGCAACAGTAGCAGTTTGTATTTAATGGTATGGGGAGTGTGTGGGGAGATGGGGCCTTTTTTTTCTTTCAAAATGAAATGTGAAAAAGGAAAGAAAGCTGGTTCTTTGACTTCCATCAATATGTGTGGAATGTCTATAGTTGTTGTTGATAGTGAAGCAAGTAGTAAACCTTGTATACTGTAATGAATATTGTTAGAAAGGATGTTGGTGGCAGATCTATGTATTGATCTTCTACTGGAAGATTGATGGCAGATTTTACATTAACACATGTGGCAAGAAGACTTATGGTGTATGATTTTAAGTCTAGTGGATAGTGTGCCTGTGTGTTTGTTTTTGGGTTGTTTTTATTATTATTATTTTTTTTTTATAGACAATGATATCAAATGTAAGTTGAAGAAAAATGCAGCATGTTCAATAATGGTGTGAAAAGTGTGTGGGGAAAAGTTTTTTTAATTTTGTGTGTTTCATTGTTGATTTTAATGTCTTTCTTTTAAAAATAACATGAAATGTGAAAGCAAAAACCAAAGCGTGTCATGTGACTGGCATTGAGAATGTGTGTGTAGAGAGTCCTAAACAGGAATTATTTAGGTAACCACCCCGATTCCCAGCACCATCCGATCCGGCACCAGAAATGGGATCCTAAACTTATCCTATTATCTTTAGTATCCCTAAAGAGGATTAGGGCTCGCCTACTGGTGGGCTGGGAGTGATAAAGGGGGGATAGGAAGAGGATAGAAGAAAAATAGAAAAGAACTATAAAAGGGAGACAGTAAGTAGAAATGAAAATTATTACCTCAACTCACTCAGCAATCACACTGAAACACTATGAATGTGATGAACAACAACATTCATTCAATGTAATTCTTCAGGCCAAGCAAGTTGGGTCCACAAATTTATTCTACTACTTCTACTACTAAATCACACACATCACCAATTGTATTACAAATAAAATTAAAAACACAAACTATTCTGTTAATTATTTTGTCCAGTCCTCAAACACAACCAATCATCAATCGTGGATCATCTCAGCTCAGGGATCAAAAGATTCACAACATGAACCGATGATAACGATGCTACATGTTACAAGGAGACCATGAACGATGCTACAGAGACGATGCTAGCCATGCTACGATGACGATGCTAGCCATGCTACGATGACGATGCTAGTTACGATGACGATGTTAGCGACGTTAGCGATGTTCCTGAAATAAAAGGAACAATCAATAAACCATTTAATCTCTTCATAAAATCAAACACTATCACAGGATCAGGGATACCAATCATCACAAGACCCACACAGCAAAAGGGAAACTCTAACCAGAGTTTGCCATAATAAAACCAATCTTTAAAATGTATTCTCAGCTTACCTATTTCCCAACTCTTATGAGAATAATTATCCTCACAACAAATCAAACGTATCCACTAAAATCACCATGTACAATAACTAGTCTTACACATGTTTCATTTACTTAAGGACAGCCGATGGTCTACCCTATGAAACTGTGTAAACATTAACTCACATTAATTTAAATCAATGAATCCCCAATGACATTCCCAAGTCATTGCACCTGTTTAACATTACTATGTCATTTCTCACAAAAAATATAATTTTGCATTCTTAATGATAACAATCATTACAAAACTGTACTAGGCTTTTACACACATATATTATACCGAGTGATAAACCTTAGTTGTATTCAGCATTTTGTTTACTGAACAAAATTCTTCCCCAAATCGAACCTGGTACAACAAAGACAATGACTAAGTTCGAATTTGCCACTTGCTCCCTTGTTCGAAATAATAACTTCTAAATTCACAAGCTTGAAACCTTCAAACACAAAATTAGACAAATGCCTCATAAACCCTTCCAACCCTTTTTAAAATTAAGTTAGATTAGCTTAAAAAGAGCAACCGTACCTTAATGGGGAACATCATCGTCTTTACCCTTCCACCCTCTGGGAGGAAAATAGAAAGGCGGGAGTTTAAACCCAAGGGAAATAATTCACCGGTAGAAAACTACCCTTGCAGTAAATTGGAGTCATTTTCCTTGCTATACTTAGTAACAATCAACACAAAGTACTCTTTGTGTGTGATGTGTTACACGCACCCTTCCCAGGAAAATGTTGCTATCTTTTTACCAAAAAGTATCAACATTTAAAAACAAACTTAACCCCCTCTGAAGACAAAAATGAAAGTCCTTGACTTGAACAAAGATGTATACATACCCAATTTGAGCTATGTACCAAAATGCAACCAAAAATTCCTCCAAGGCAAAAAATCTCTAAGGCCTCCACTTGATCCTGATTGTGTATTTTAAGACATACCCGTCCAATCTAATTTGGACACTGGACTGAAAAACCTTAAACACAAACATTCTAGATCTTCAAAAATATAGAAACATGAACCCTGAAATACATGCAAAAACGAGTCAGACACTGGACAAAAAATGCAAAACATAAAGACATTCATGTTTTCAAACATTAGAAGAACATGAACCTCAGAAATAAACCCGTGTAGACCCACAATGCTACACCCTGCAAATATGCAGCAAATGACACACAGAAAAAACTACAAAACTTCCAAAAGCACATTTGGTTGCTGTCCACAACTATTTTTCTGTTCCTGCAACTGTTTAGGTTGCACAGGAACAAAATCACACCTGTTGGTCAGATCAGGAGTCCGCACACTTACAGACTTTCTTGGTGCAGGCACTGGCTTCCATTCCGACTTCTCGGGAGTGGAGTTTTCAGAGCCAGGCCTACACACACTAACTAAACAACTCCTCTGACCTCCAACTAGCAAATCATCATGGGAGCCATCTTTCAGGGCATCCCACCGGCTGTTGGAAGGAGGCTTGGAGTCACCAATGCCTTGACCACAGCCACTTCTTTCCTGCTTATGAGGAAAACTGCTCGAACTATATTTTCCTCTGCACCATCTCCTCCTGAAGTGGTGAGGAAAACTAACATTATCATGATGGTTGCTCCTAGAGCTACCATCCGCAACCAATTTCTGGTCACACACCTCACGAACACTTCCCTGACCACTACCACGCCTATGTGGTGGTATGTAACGGCCGGGATTGTTCCTGTGGGAGAACTCCTCGGGTTTTGCCGTAAACCCTTGTACGCTGACACTTTTGCCTACATCAGCAGGCTTTACCTTCATACTACGCCTTGCTGACCGTGACTGGACTGGGCAATCACGAACAAGATGGCCACCACTTTTGCATCGGTAGCAGGGAGCTTTCGGCTTCTGTGACTTAGAGTGGCCTCTGAGTCTCTCTACTACCATGCATGCCAACTCCTTATAGTTGATGGCCTCCTGTGCATGTTCCTGATGTGTCTGGCCCGCCGCAGCTGGCACAGATGGCACTGAGGATGATACCTCTACCTGCCTGACTGACTTCAACAGTGAAGTCAAATCAGGCGACGCAGAACCTGGCTTGCCAAACTGAAACTTCAGTTCCTGAGCCATTATGGGCTGCAACATCATCAAAGCATTCATGAAAACAAAATAGACATTCCTGGCACAATCATCATAAGAATACAAATCATTTTTATTCAAATTAACAAAACTCATCCAAACACGTGTCAGGAAGTCTGATGGGCTGTCACTTCTGCCCATCTTCATTTTCAAGAACTCTGCCAGCCGTTCCACAGGGGTCTTGACGCAGCCGAAGACATCGCTTAGTCGGCCGACAATGTCCCTGGCAGAGGAGCAGGACTTGGCAATCTCCCATGCCACACCTCGCAGACTCTGCCGAACGCTGGCCAAAACATCGGAGGGAGAAGCGTTCCCTCTCATCAGCACGTCAACTTGCTCCTCCCACTGAGCGAAGTCAACCTCGTCACCGCCTGTTGATCCCGATCCAGTGAAGACGCCAAGTGGTGCCAAAGGGGTAGGTGGCATCACGTTGACCTGGATCTTGGTCTGCAGCAGGGCCGTCATCTTGTCGACCGTCTCCATCAACAGGCCGTTCCCATCCTCCAGAGCAGCGATTCTTGCCCGTAGTCGCTTCATCTCTTCCATCATACTGCTCATCTCTGATCCTTCACTTCGACTTCCCATGATCTTAACTGTGTGAGGTACTGGACTTACAATTAAAACACTCAAAATTCTTTTATAAATTTTTAAAATTTTATCTTCTTTCTTCTTGGAATTTAAAAATTCCTACAAACCAAACTTCACGACAATTGAGTTAGCAAATATAAATTTAGCTAACAACCAACAAAAATATTTTATACCAGAGCAAAATTTTTGCTCTCAGCAAAATTCCAATTTTGCTAATTCACTTTCCAAAATTTCACTTCCAGTGAAAATTTAATGATCTCTCACAATTATTTACCTTGTAAAATTCCTCCAGTGAAATTTAAAGTTTCACTAGGCCAACTCCCACTGTCTCAGTGGAGTTTCAATTTTACAAATGACTAGAAATTCACTCCCTAGCCCCACATTGGGCGCCAAAAGTGTAGAGAGTCCTAAACAGGAATTATTTAGGTAACCACCCCGATTCCCAGCACCATCCGATCCGGCACCAGAAATGGGATCCTAAACTTATCCTATTATCTTTAGTATCCCTAAAGAGGATTAGGGCTCGCCTACTGGTGGGCTGGGAGTGATAAAGGGGGGATAGGAAGAGGATAGAAGAAAAATAGAAAAGAACTGTAAAAGGGAGACAGTAAGTAGAAATGAAAATTATTACCTCAACTCACTCAGCAATCACACTGAAACACTATGAATGTGATGAACAACAACATTCATTCAATGTAATTCTTCAGGCCAAGCAAGTTGGGTCCACAATTTATTCTACTACTTCTACTACTAAATCCACACATCACCAATTGTATTACAAATACAATTAAAAACACAAACTATTCTGTTAATTATGTTGTCCAGTCCTCAAACACAACCAATCATCAATCGTGGATCATCTCAGCTCAGGGATCAAAAGATTCACAACATGAACCAATGATAACGATGCTACATGTTACAAGGAGACCATGAACGATGCTACAGAGACGATGCTAGCCATGCTATGATGACGATGCTAGCCATGCTACGATGACGATGCTAGTTAAGATGACGATGTTAGCGACGTTAACGATGTTCCTGAAATAAAAGGAACAACCAATAAACCATTTAATCTCTTCATAAAATCAAACACTATCACAGGATCAGGGATACCAATCATCACAAGACCCACACAGCAAAAGGGAAACTCTAACCAGAGTTTGCCATAATAAAACCAATCTTTAAAATGTATTCTCAGCTTACCTATTTCCCAACTCTTATGAGAATAATTATCCTCACAACAAATCAAACGTATCCACTAAAATCACCATGTACAATAACTAGTCTTACACATGTTTCATTTACTTGAGGACAGCTGATGGTCTACCCTATGAAACTGTGTAAACATTAACTCACATTAATTTAAATCAATGAATCCCCAATGACATTCCCAAGTCGTTGCACCTGTTTAACATTACTATGTCATTTCTCACAAAAAATATAATTTTGCATTCTTAATAATAACAATCATTACAAAACTGTACTAGGCTTTTACACACATATATTATACCGAGTGATAAACCTTAGTTGTATTCAGCATTTTGTTCACTGAACAAAATTCTTCCCCAAATTGAACCTGGTACAACAAAGACAATGACTAAGTTCGAATTTGCCACTTGCTCCCTTGTTCGAAATAATAACTTCTAAATTCACAAGCTTGAAACCTTCAAACACAAAATTAGACAAATGCCTCATAAACCCTTCCAACCCTTTTTAAAATTAAGTTAGGTTAGCTTAAAAAGAGCAACCGTACCTTAATGGGGAACATCATCGTCTTTACCCTTCCACCCTCTGGGAGGAAAATAGAAAGGCGGGAGTTTAAACCCAAGGGAAATAATTCACCGGTAGAAAACTACCCTTGCAGTAAATTGGAGTCATTTTCCTTGCTATACTTAGTAACAATCAACACAAAGTACTCTTTGTGTGTGATGTGTTACATGTGAATAGTTGATGTTGGTGGCAGGTCTGTGTATTGATCTTCTGCTTGAAGATTGATGGCAGATTTTACACCAACAAAAAGATACTTATGGGATATGTTTTTAAGTTTAGTAGTGGATAGAGTGTGCCTGTGTTTTGGGTATTTTTGTTTTTGCTTTTGCTCTTGCTTTTTTTGGTAATGAAATCAAATGTAAATTGAAAAAAAATGTAGTGTGTTCTATAATGTGGATGAAAGTATGTGGAGAGAGGTTTCCTTTCCTTTTAATATTTGTTTATATGTTTTTTCTTATTTTTTAAAAATCACTTGAAATGTCAAAACAGAAGCAAAGCTGGTCCTGTGCTGTGATTGGTATGAATTTTTGTGTGAAATAACTTTAGTTGATGTTGGTGGCAGGTCTGTGAATTGATCTTCCGCAGGAAGATTGATGGCAGATTTTACACCAACACAGATGGCAAAAAAGGACTTATGGAATGTGATTAAGTTTAGTAGTGCAGAGAGTGTGCATGGCTTTTGTTTTTCTTTGGTTATTTTGTGGATTAGTTTTCTTAGATAATAAGGTAAAAATGTTACTTGAAGAAAAATGTAGCATGTTCAATACTGGGGTAGAAAGTGTGTGGGGAGAGGTTTTCTTTTCTTTTGTATTATTGTTGTTTTTAATGTCTTTCTTTTAAAAATCACATAAAATGTGAAAGCAAAAACCAAAGCTCGTCATGTGATTGGCATTCAGAATGTGTGAAATAAGTTAAGTTGGTGTTGGTGGCAGATCTTTGAATTGATCTTCCACTGGAAGATTGATGATAGATTTTACACCAACACTTGTGGCAAATAAAGACTGATGGAATATGATTTTAAGTATAGTAGTGGATAGAGTGTGCCTGTGTTTTGTTTTTCTTTCTTTGTTTTGTTTAATTGGTTTTTTTTAGATAAAGAGATCAGACATAAATTGAAAAAGTTGCATGTTCTATGGTGGTGTGGAAGAAAGTGTGTGGGGAGAGGTTTTCTTGTTTTATATGTTTAAAAAAGTTTTTCTTTTAAAAATTACACGAAATGTGAAAACAAAAAACAAGTTCATCATGTGATTGGCATTGATCATGTGTGAATAGTTGAGCTTGGTGGCAAATCTGTGTATTGATCTTCTGCTGGAAGATTGATGGCAGATTTTACACCAACACATGTGACAAAACAAACACAAAAACATATGGTATATGACAATAAGTTTACTAGTGGATAGTGTGTGCATGTGTTTTGTTTGTTGTTGTTGTTGTTTTAAATTGAGCTGAAATGTAAATGGAAGAAAAATGTAGCATGTTTTGTAATGGTGTGGAAAGTGTGTGTGGAGAAGTTTTCTTGGTTTTTGTTTTATTTTTGCTTTTTTAATTACATAAGATTTTAGAAAAACCAAAGCTGGTCCTGTGATTGTGTTTGATATTGATTGTGTGAAAGGACTTTCGTGTTGGTGGCAGATCTGTGTACTGATCTTCTGCTAGCAGATAGATACAGATTTTACACCAACACATTTTCATGCTATTGATCTGAACTGTAGTAGCAGGTAAAGGTTGCCTGTGGGTTTCTTTTTTTATTTTAAAAAGTATACCAAATACAAATTGAAAAGAAAAATGTAATAGCTTGTATTATGGTGTGGAAAGTGTGTGGGGAGAAGGGGTATTTTGATTTTTTTGAAACCATATCAAATGTAAATTGAAAAGAAAAATGTAATAGTCTTTATAATGTTGTGGGGAGAAGGGGTATTTAAAAAAAAAAATTGCATCAAATGTGAAACGAATGATACACTTGGTCCTGTGATTGTAATGGAAATTATGAAAAAATGATTTTAGTTGATGTTGGTGGCAGATCTGTGTATTGATCTTCCACTGGAAGATTGATGGCAGATTTTACACCAACATATGTGGGAAAAGAAGAGTGGTGTATGATTTTAAGTATAGTAGTGGATAGAGTGTGCTTGTTTTTGTTTTTCTTTTTTCTTTGTTGTTTTTGTTTCTTTTTAGATACTGAGATCAAATGTAAATTGAAAAAAAAATGTAGCATGTTCTATAATGGTGTGGAAGAAAGTGTGTGGAAAGGATTTTCTTTTGTTTTATATATGATTTTAATGTTTTTCTTTAAAACTTACATGAAATGTGAAAGCAAAAAACAAATTCGTCATGTGATTGGCATTGATAATGTGTGAATAGTTTGTGTTGGTGGCAGATCTGTGTATTGATCTTGCGTCCGAAGATCGATGGCAGATTTTACACCAACACATGAAACACAACGATAAAAAACATGGCATACGATTTTAAGCTTAGTAGTGGATAGATTGTGCGTGTGTTTTGGGGTTTAATGTTTGTTTTTAAATTGAGATGAAATGTAAATTGAAGAAAATAATAGCATGTTTTATAATGGTGGGGAAGTGTTTGTGTGTGTGAAGAAGTTTTCTTATTTTCTTTTATTTTTGTTTTGTTTTTTACTCACATAAACTGTGAAAACAAAGAAAGCTGGTCCTGTGATTTCTTTGTTATTGATTGTGTGAAAGGACTTTCGTGTTGGTGGCAGATCTGTGTACTGATCTCCTGCTAGAAGATAGCAGCAGATTTTACACCAACACATCTTCATGCTATAATTATGATCTGAACTGTAGTGGCGGGTAAAGTGTACCTGCGTTTTTAACATTTTTGTTTTGCTTCTTTTTTTTTATTGTAGATTTTTTTGAAACCATATCAAACGTAAATTGAAAAGAAGAATGTGCTAGTTTTTATAATGGCGTGGAAAGTGTGTGGGGATAAGGGGTATTTTTTTGTGTTCAAATTGCATCAAATGTGAAATGAATGATATACTTGGTCCTGTAATTTCGATGGAAATCATGTAAAATGATTTAGTTGATGTTGGTGGCAGATCTGTGTATTGATCTTCCGCTGGAAGATTGATGGCAGATTTTACACCAACATATGTGTGAAGAGAAGAGTGATGGTGTATGATTTTAAGTTAAGTGGTGGATAGATTGTGCCTATGTGTTTTTCTTTTTCTTTTTAAACATTCTTTTTTAGATATTAAGATCAAATGTAAATTAAAGAAAAACATAGATGTTCAGCTTGTTTTTTGTTTTACATATTTTTTAAAAAATTTACATAAAAAGTGAGGAAAAACAAAGTGGTCCTGTGATTGTGTTTGAATGTGTGAAAGAGAAATGAACAATTGGCAGATCTGTGTACTGATCTTTGTAGGATAGCAGCAATTTTACACACATTTTCTGCAATATCATGATTGAAACTAATAGCAGGAAAAAATGCCTGTGGGTTTCCCTTTTTTTTCTTTTTTAACCATACCAAATACAAATTGAAAAGAAAAATGTAATAGCTTGTATTATGGTGTGGAAAGTGTATGGGGAGAAGGGGTATTTTGATTTTTTGAAACTATATCAAATGTAAATTGAAAAGAAAAATGTAATAGTCTTTATAAGTGTGTGGGGAGAAGGGGTATTTTCAATAAATTTGAATTGCATCAAATGTGTACTGAATGATAAACTTGGTCCTGTAATTGCAGTGGAAATTATGTAAAAATGATTTTAGTTGATGTTGGTGGCAGATCTGTGTATTGATCTTCCGCTGGAAGATTTATGGCAGTTTTTTTACCAACTGTGGGGAAAAGAAGAGTTGAGGTGTAGATTTTTGTTAATTGGGATAGATTGTGCCCGTGTTTTTCTTTTTTTAATTTTTTTTTGTTGTTTTAGATACTAAATCAAATGTAAATTTAAAGAAAACATAGATGTTTAGAAAAGGGGTAGACAGTAGTGGGGAGAAGGGTTTTTTTTTGCTTTTTCTTTTGATTTTTTTTTCTTTTAAAAATCACACAAAGTCCCTCAAAGTGAAATGAATGAACAAATGGCCCCCTTGTTTCAATGGGGAAATTCAAAAGAAATTTTTGTTTTATGTTGGTGCAGATTGTGTATTGATCTTCCACTGGAAGATTGATGGCAGATTTTACACCAACACTCGTGGCAAATAAAGACTGATGGTATATGATTTTAAGTATAGTAGTGGATAGAATGTGTTTGTGTTTTGTTTTTCTTGTTTCTTCTTTGTTGTTTTTGTTTCTTTTTAGATAATGAGATCAAATGGAAATTGAAAAAAGTCGCATGTTCTATAATGGTGTGGAAGAAAGTGTGTGGGAAACATTGTCTTTTGTTTTATTTATGGTTTTAATGTTTTTCTTTTAAAACGTACATGAAATGTGAAAACAAAAAACAAATTCGTCATGTGATTGGCATTGATAATGTGTGAATACTTTGTGTTGGTGGCAGATCTGTGTATTGATCTTGTGTCGGAAGATCGATGGCTGATTTTACACAACACATGAAACACAAGGAACAAAAACATAGGCCTATGGCACACGATTTTAAGCTTAGTAGTGGATAGATTGTGTGTGTGTTTTGGGGTTTTATTTTTGTTTTAAAATTGAGATGAAATGTAAATTGAAGAAAATAATAGCATGTTTTATAATGGTGGGGAAGTGTGCGTGTGTGAAGGTTTCTTATTTTCTTTTATTTTTGTTTTGTTTTTTACTCACATAAACTGTGAAAACAAACAAAGCTGGTTCTGTTATTTCTTTGTTATTGATTGTTTGAAGTCCCAGGACTTTAGTGTTGGTGGCAGATCTGTGTACTGATCTTCTGCTAGAAGATAGATGCAGATTTTACATCAACACATCTTCATGTTAAATGATCTCAACTGTAGTAGCAGGTAAAGTGTACCTGCGTTTCTTAATTTTTGTTTTGCTTTGGGGGTTTTTTGGGTTTTTTGGTGGTTGATTTTTTTGAAACCATATCAAACGTAAATTGTGTGGGGATAAGGGGTATTTTTTGTTCAAATTGCATCAAATGGGAAATGAATGATAAACTTGGTCCTGTAAAATGATTTTAGTTGATGTTGGTGGCAGATCTGTGTATTGATCTTCCACTGGAAGACTAATGGCAGATTTTACATCAACACGTGCTGGGGAAAAAAACAACTGATGGTGTATGATTTTATGTTAAGTAGTGGATAGAGTGTGGCTGGGTGTTTTTTTTTATTTTTTTATTTTTTTTAAGATAATGAGATCAAATGTAAACTAAAAAAACCCATAGCATATTCAATAAGGGTGTGGAAAGTTATGTGTGGAGAAGTTTTCTTTTGTTTTAGTTTTGTTTTTAATGTGTTGTTTTTTTTAAATCACCAAGTCACAAATGATTGATAAACTTGGTCCTGTGATTGCAATGGAAATTGTGTAATATGATTTTAGTTGATGTTGGTGGCAGATCTGTACAGGTATTGATCTTCTGCTGGAAGATTAATGGCAGATTTTACACCAGCACAGTATGAAATACGTATGTGGATGATTTTAAGTATAGTACTGGATAAAGTGTGTCTTCTTTGTTTTTTTAGATGATGAAAGAAAATGTAAATAGTGAAGAACAGTGTAGTGCTTTTTATAATGATGAGGCAAGCGTGTGGGGAGAAGGGGTCTTTTAAAAAAAATGAAATCTTGCAAAATGTAAAAACAGAAACGTACCTGGTTTTGTGATTGCCACCAATATTACATGAAACAACTTCTGCTGGTGGCAAATCTGTGTACTGATCTTCAGCAGGAAGATAGATACAGATTTTACACCAACATAAATATTTTATTATGTTTACTAAAACTGTATGTGAAAGATTAATATTGTATGATTTTAAGGATAGTAGTGGATAGACTGACAAGAAAAAATGTAGCAGTAAATTGTTTGTCTATTCCAAGTTGTTTTGGTGCATGTGTGGGTGGGTGGGTGTGCGTGTGCGTGCGTGCGTGCGTGCGTGCGTGCGTGCGTGTGTGTGTGTGTGTGTGTGTGTGTGTGTGTGAGAGAGAGAGAGAGAGAGAGAGAGAGAGAGAGAGAGAGAGAGAGAGAGAGAGAGAGAGAGAGAGAGAGAGAGAGAGAGAGAGAGAGAGAGAGAGACTGTATTCATATTTTTTCATATGATGTTCCATATATCTAGATTTATGTGAACATGTTTTTGTGATATTGTTTTAATTTTGAAGTGGACATACTCAATGTTTATCACTGTATTCTTGTTTTTACATCTGACATTTTCATACAATAAAAGAATAGCCTTATCAGAAAAAAACTGTGTGTGTGTGTGCATGAACAAGCATACTCTAAGCTTAAAAAGTTGATATTCTTGAAAGTGTGTTAGAAATGCTATACCTTACATTGGTATTCTTCTTCTTACTCGAACACATAGTCATCAAATTATTGTCTGTCATACGAACAAAAATGCGTTGCTCTTCCATTAAATGCCTGACAAGTCAGGCCCAGTGCATCCGACTTCAGCATGGAGAAGAATTATTACCTTTCAGGTCTTTCTGGAAATAGTAGTAGGAGGATACAGCAAGAATAGAGAAATAGAGAAGATTTACCTCTGTAAGCTCTTGACTGCCCTGAACAATATTTTAGATATGATATACATGCAACAACAGCAACAAAACTATTACTAAAAGGCAAAGAAAAGAAAGAAAAAAGAAAAACTGCAGATGCCAGCTCTTTAAAAAAAAAAAAATGGGGGAGAGAGAGAAAGAGGCGGGAGGATTTTTCAGGGGAAGCAACCTTCAATGGACTAAATACTACTGAAGTGACGAGTTGTCTCCACTGATGATTTCGGGTCATAGCAATAGTATTACACAAATTACTGTGTTTGTCCCCCCCCCCCCCCCCCCCCCCCCTCCCCCCCCCCTTCCCAGGTCAAAGGTAGCCCAAAGCGCTTAAGCACGGTAATATAGATGGACCTAGTGATAAAACAAACAAGGATGATGTGGCAGGGAAAAAAATTACTTTAAGAAAATTAGAAACTGCGTAGCAACATTTTGCCAGAAAATATCAATCAAAATAACATTAAAATGCACAAAGGTAAAAGGTAAAGGTAAAGGAGTCCCATAACCTATAAGGTCGTAGGGGAGCGAGGCGTCAGAGACCTCACTTTTCTAGGGCCAGCATATTGAGGGCGGCGCCCATCTCCTCTCCCTCGCTGCTTTACCTTCCCTGACCCTAAAGAGGGCAGGTACCCATTTACAGCTGGGTGAACTGGAGGAACTGTACTGAAGCCAAGGCGCGCAAACGGTCACCCATCCAACTGGTAACCACGCTCGACGCTGCTTAACTTGGCTGGGGAAAAGCGAGTGCTCCGACCACTGAGCTATCCCGTCTATGACTCGCACATGTATGCATTCATTCAGGCTCACACAGCTTTTTTATGCATGAAGCAAGGCACCTGCATGCATACATGTGCACCTGGTACCCCCCGTCCCCCCCCCCCTCCCCCACACCCGTGCACGCACGCACGCACGCACACACACACACACACACACACACACGCGCGCGCGCGCGCACACACACACGCACGCGCGTGCACACAGGCACACACACAATCACATTATGTGACCCTTTTGTTTCTGTTTTCCTATGGTTTTTGCCTGTCCAATAGTACAAACTGATTTTCACGCAGCAATACAAGTGAATTAAAGATATAATTAGACATATGATACAACACCGTTGTAAGGAAATGTAGGCAACCAAAAGGAGCGCCTGCAATTGGCCAGAATTAATAGTGACAGTATTGTATGATTTATAATACATGTTACATAAAACAAATGCATAGTCAGTCATCTCACACACATGCCCACGGACGTACACACACACACATGCACGCACACACACGCACGCACACGCGCACGCACGCACGCACACACACACGCACGCACACACACGCACGCACACACACACGCACGCACACACACTTTTCACTGTCATTCTCCCTTTTATTTTGCACACTCTTTCAAAGTAAAAAAAGACGTTAAATTGAACAACAAAAACCACACCCACCCACCTACCCACACACCCGGGTTCGATTCCCGTTCAAGGGGATATTTCCTCTGGAGTTAACATCAGTGCAGACTCCACTCTCCTCAAAAGTCCTTCGGATGAGACTATAAACCGAGGCCCTGTGTGCAAACGCAGGCAGAACGTCTTGCGCACACGTTAAATCCTGTTCCGCTTTTCGTAAGAGATTGTGTGCCAGTGGGAACAGATGACAGAATTCACAAATCCGCAAACACACGGAGACTGGATGTAAAAAGGACATAAAAGCTTATTCCATTTTCCTCGATATAAAAGAATAAAATAAAATAAAATAAAAATAAACACACACACGCACACACACACACAGACAGAGTATCTCTCGCAACCCAATGTATGCCACAGACATCAGTCGCTCAACCTCAACTTGCTGGCTTTCTGATCTGTTAAGGGAAGAGACTTGAGGTACGTACTCTGGCACGAGGGCCAGAGCTAGACCCAGGCGACGCTGGAGTGATTCCGTGGCAGAAACAACAATGAAAGGCCATGGATTGTCTGTCCCTCCTCCAAGCTACCCGCCTTGCAGCAGACAGACCGTTATATCTCCTCGCGTCGCCACAGAGTACAAGCGGAAGGAAAAAGTAAAGTAAAGTAAACGAAGTAAGGGAAGAGAAAGCACTTCTTTCCCCTTTCCTTGGTTAGATCTCCGAATTACACCAATGGTGAGAGTTATGCGTACACAACTGCCCCCCCCCCCCCACCCCATCCACTCCCTCACCATTAAGGTAGCCGCATTCTGACTTCGGGGATGGTGTCTAAACGCGACACCTGCGTGCATGCTGATTTTTTTGTTTATTTGGTCATCCGTTCCTGCCGGCACACAAATGGCCTACTCTTTTGAAAGGTGGAACAGTATTTTTAACGTGTGCGCAAGATGTTCTGCGTGTGTTCGTAACGAACACGGGGCCTCGGTTTATAGTCTCGTCCGAAGGACTTTTGACATCGAGTTCGAGTGTTTCGTCAAAGTAGGAAGAAAGGAGAGTACATAATATAATACGGCAAAGACGCATTTCAATCCCCAAGCCCATGAGAAAAGTGGGTGGTTTGTATCCTCTGCCTTTTTAAAAGTCCATGGCACTGATTGAGATTGTTGACGGGGTTATTTAGTTCTTTAGTATAACGTCCTTCCACTAAATAGCATCAGACGTGTGTGTGTGTGTGTGTGTGTGTGTGTGTGTGTGTGTGTGTGTTTAGGGGTAGCGGGGTGGGTGCGTGTTTATGTTTGTGTGTGTGTGAGAGAGAGAGAGAGAGAGAGAGAGAGAGAGAGAGAGAGAGAGAGAGAGAGAGAGAGAGAGAGAGAGAGAGAGATTGTAAGCGCGTGCGCATCAGTGCAAGCGTGTGTGCGTGCGTGCATGTGCGCGCGCGCGTGTTTTTAAAAAAAATATTTATTTTATTTTATTCTTTTATATTGAGGATAATGGAATAACCACGTACGTGCTTTTTTTTTTTTACATCCATTCCCCGTGTGTAAGCTGTTCTGTAATTTCTGTCATCTGTTCCCATCGGCACACAATGGCCTACTCAAACGAAAAGCAGAACAGGATTTAACGTGTGCGCAAGGTGAACGTTCTACGTGCGTTCACACACGGGGCCTCGGTTTATATTCTCATCCGAAGGGTGTGTGTGTGTGTGTGTGTGTGTGTGTGTGTGTGTGTGTGTGTGTGTGTGTGTGTGAGAGAGAGAGAGAGAGAGAGAGAGAGAGAGAGAGAGAGAGAGAGAGAGAGAGAGAGACAGACAGACAGACAGACAGACAGACAGACAGACAGACATTGCAAAGTGTGTGTAGTCAAGTCAAAGTCAAGTCAAAAACACTTTAATCATCCCATGAAGGGCAATTACAATACTGGCAGGCACATTGATACGTATTATAATCTCGATCTTAGACACAAGAAAAGTACATTTCATATTGGTTTAAACATTCCAAGATAACTTTAAATTTTAAAAAAAACCCCACAACAAACACATGCACACACACACACACACACACGCGCGCGCGCACGCAGGCGCACACGCACACACCAGTATAGGAATGCAATGTTATGACCTATTGTGTAGCAGTTACTACCTGTGAGGTGTTGCCTGCCAGCGTGAGGATGGCACATAGGCACCATGTCAGCCATCTAGCAACTCAAGGTATCAACTCCTCAAGACATGACGCAAGCAAGACCTCTTCCCATTTTTCCTTTTTGCCTCCCAGCCTTGTAGTGCTATTGAACACTTGTAGGGACATGGAAAATTGCGTAATTAATTAAACGGTTGTTTTAACCCCCCCCCCCGTCCCCTCCCTCTTAACAGTTTTCTGCACATCTACACCTGAAGACATACATAACTTCCCGCCTTGTCTTTGTTGCCTGGTCAATAGCCTTATAATTTTTATTGGTGATTGTATTTATGTCCTGGCGGAAATTTCTGATTTAGGGTTAACATAGTGATGTCCTTGGAATAGGTGAATCTACCTTATCCTCGTAACAAATACAGGAAGTTACCACTAGGCCTAATGGATTGTGGGTAGTCTTATCGTGACGCCATCAACGTTTTACTGGTGTTTTCTCTCAAACACCATAGTTTCATGTGCTTGTAGGGTATGTTAAGTTTTTTTGTTTTTTTTTAAAGAAAAAAGGTTTGAGGAAGACGCCTCTCTCTCTCTCCCACCAACCTAAACTGTTTTATGTTAATAACGTTTGAGCAAAGTGATCCATAAAATGAACAACAACAAAAAACATCACCGCATGATCCTTCCTTAGGTCCTACAAAGAAATTAACAACGGTGATAAGACAACAACAGCAGTTTTAAATATACACAAGCGTGTCTAAAAAAAAGTCTCACATACACACACACCACGAAGACACACACACACACTTACACACACACACACACACTTATACACCACGAAGACACACACACACACACACACACACACTTACACACACTTACACACACACACAAACACCCACACCACGAAGACACACACACACACACACTTACACACACACACACTTGTCTCCTCAGGGTGTCCAGAGCCCCCCTAGTGTTCACGCGCTCCCCACAAAGCCATTGACCACCACATGGCCATCTGGAGTCACCAGCGGAGGGGGCCTGCACTGCGCAACATGAACACCGAGGCTCGACAGACACTGCGCCCTGTAGGCACCGCACAGTGAGGGCACCCTCATGCCTCCCTCATCCCTCATGCCGCCCTCATCCCTCATGCCTCCCTCATCCCTCACCCCGGCGAAGGTGCTCTCCTCCACCGACTGCCCATCAGCCGTCATCAGCGGAGGAGGGGTGGACATCGGGGTGGCGTTTGGAGCGGAGAGACCTGGGAATCTTGGGAGCATGAGGACAGGATGCTGAAGGGAGGACTCCTCCGGTGATGGTCTCCGAGGAAGCCAGCATGACTCGGGTGTCGTCCAGGCCGGGCTAGGGACCGGGGGCCGGAACTGACTGAAGCCGAGGTCAGGCCACGTCTTGGCCTGACCAGGTCCTGACAAGACGTCTGGCCCGAGAGACCTCGCAGACCTTACCACCATTCCCAGAGAAGGTGCACTCTGCTGAAGCCACGGAGACATCATGGTTTGCCTCATCAGCATGCTCTGGGCAGACGTGCCATGAAACCGGGGCTGGAACTGAGCATACATCACAGAGTCTAGCGTCTTACGTCTTACATGCTCCAGGGCACTTACTGGTGTGTCACAACCTACTTGCGTTGATCTTTGTGGTACGTCAACGTCCAGCTCAGCTTTCCGTTTTCTGCCTCCAAGTTGCTGCAGTGGGGACACACGACTTTCCGATTTATTTCTGGATGTGGCTGAAGCATGCCCATCGTTGTTTCCTGTCACGGAACCTCTGGCGTTGGGTTTTACCCCTACAGGATTGCCCACCTTGTTTCCAAACCTTCCGCTACTCTCCAACCAACGTCTTGGCGCCAGAGCGCTTCCTTGCGGACCGTTTTCCGCCGACGGAGAAGTGCGTCTAACCGGTACAGAAACACTTCTGGACAACGGTACCGAGTTGACTGGCCGAGACCTAGTCCCAGGTGCTGGTGATGGCTGAGGGCTGGAGACGCTCTTGAAGGCTTGATGGAGGAACGAAGGCGGTGTTGATGCTGGAGACAGGCTGTGTGTGGGGGAGCAGGAGGGCAGGGAGCAGCACGACACAGGAGTGTGCCGACAGCGGGTCCCGGCAGCGTCACTTTGCAGCCCTGTTGTCGGCTCTCCGGACCAACAGGCTGGTTTGTCGCTTCGAACATCTTCACTGCGTGACCGAGTTGGTTCTCTGTTGGTCACGTTATATGAAGGAAGTTCTCCGTTGTTCACGTTACATGAAGTGAATTCTCTGTTGTTCACGTTACATGAAGGAAGTTCTCTGTTGTTCACGTTACATGAAGCGAGTTCTCTGTTGTTCGCGTTACATGAAGTGAGTTCTCCGTTGTTCACGTTACATGAAGGAAGTTCTCTGTTTTTCACGTTACATGAAGTAAGTTCTCCGTTTTTCACGTTACATGAAGTAAGTTCTCCGTTTTTCACGTTACATGAAGGAAGTTCTCTGTTGTTCACGTTACATGAAGTAAGTTCTCTGTTGTTCACGTTACATGAAGTGAGTTCTCCGTTGTTCACGTTACATGAAGACTCGGTGTTAGCCTTTTCATCCAGATACGGAGCCTTTTCATTCAGATACGGGCAAGTCTTGGCGAAACTGCCGCAGGGAGGCGATACCTGAGAAGAAGGCGGCAACGCTGAAAATGGTGACTGGAGGACTTCAACAGAGCAGCTGTCCACAGTATCAACAGAGTCCACAGCCTCATCACAATCACCCTTCACAGACGGTGTCAGATCTTGCGTGTTGGAATCCGAGTCGGGTGCTTCATTTTCCCAACCGCAACAGGTACTGGCTGTGTGAGGGGCAACCACAGAACCGGTACTGATGCTGTCTGAAGTAACCTCTGTCACGTCTGATGATGTCGAGTTGTCGCTGTTTTCGAAAGTGTTGTCAACAACCACCATTTTCTGAGGCCGTTTCTCCTCTTCCTCAAGCTGGTCAGCACCTGTCCTGTCGCCGATTCCAGCCGACTTGAGCGAAACATCACAGTCCACTGTCAGATCTTCTGGAGGGTGCAGATCAGGTAGTTGGTTATCGCCCTTGACGTTGTCAACACTGCCACTGCCACATGACACAGACCCACCACCACTCCCAGCAAAACGAGAAGACGCGACGCCATTTCTAGTGACAGAGTAGGACGAGGTGACACCATCCCCACTAACATGAGAGGACGCCACGCCATTCACACCGAAACCAGAGGCAGACCCGACGTCGTTCACATCAGAACGCGAGGACACGGTGACATCACTGGCAGCGAAAGAGGGGGCCGGAGTGACGCCGTTCCCCGCGACAGGAGAGAAGGACGAAGCCTCCAGGCCAGCCCGGTAGACGTAGTCCAGGAACTGCGTGCTGAGTCCCCGAAGGTCCACGAGGACCTCCACGACCCGCGCGAAGAAGAGGGAGCCTTCCCCGTGGTTGAGGAGGAGCTGGCACCTCAGAGCCATGGCCAGGTCCGTCTCCAGGTTCTCCAGTAGGCGCCGAGTCCTCACGCCCTCACGGTCTGTGCACGCACGCGCGCGCGCACACACATACACACACACACATCGGGTTCAGGCCTTTGTATTAATAATAATAATAATAATAATAATAATAAATGGAATTTATATAGCACTATATCTTGTAAAAAAAACAACAAATCAAAGCGCTTGCATCCATTCCACTCCTACACATGCAACCAACAATGATTAATAGTTTAACAAGTTCAAATACACACAAACACACGCGCGCACACGCGCGCACGCACGCACGCACACACACACACACACACACACAGAGGTTATAGGCTTCAGCAGGGTGATGGGAATTTAGGCCACTGAAGGCAAGGACAGATAATTATGAGATGAAACTGTAGGGGGAGGTCTTAGGTTTGAAATAGGTATGTCTTGAGGCTGGATTTAAAAGTGTTGTAAGTAGGCTTTTCGTGAAGGGAGAGAGGGAGGTCATTCCAGATCACTGGACCAGAAACAGAGAAAGAGCGACGGCCAACGGTGGACTGGTTGAATCTAGGTATTTGTTAGCACAGGGTATCTGCAGCAGAGCGGAGGGAACGAGAAGGAGTGTACAGGTGAAGACATTCACAGAGGTAGGAAGGTGCTGTTTTGTGGAAACATTTGTAACAGAGGGTACAGATCTTGTATTCAAGGATATACCCTTAGTGAGTGTAGGAGAGACGTTATACGTCTATACGGTCTGTGCACACACACACACACACACACACACACACACACACACACACACACACACACACACACACACACACACACACACACACACACACACACACAAATCGGGTTCAGGCGTTTGCATTGAAGGATATACCATTAGTGAGTGTAGGAGAGACGTTACACGTCTATACGGTCTGCGCACACACACACACACACACACACACACACACACACACACACACACACACACACACACACACACACACACACACAAATCGGGTTCAAGCGTTTTTATTCAAGGATATACCCTTAGTGAGTGTAGGAGAGACGTTATACGTCTATACGGTCTGTACACACACACACACACACACACACGCACGCACGCACGCACGCACATACACGCACGCACACACACACATACATCGGGTTCAGGCGTTTGTATTCAAGGACATACCCTTAGTGACTGTAGGAGAGACGTTATCCGTTTGCCATGTATGACGCTTATCCTAAGCCATGAGAAGCGTTCTTGATAGAAAGTTTTTTTTTCAAATGGGACGTGGGTGGCTAGGTTCTAATCTGGTGAATTATAAGTACTAGGGATTAATTTTTACATAATTTATTTATGCCTGTTCGGGATGGTCTACAACACAGGTATCCTGATCCATCTGCCTTTTCTTCAGAGGACGCCGAGATGTCATTTCTTTTAGACTTTTAAAACAGGGCTGCTTCTTTTTTCTCATGGAAGTCACAAGAAGGTGAGATTTTGCAGTTAGTTTCACAAACACACACACTCGCGCACGCACTCACACACACACACACGCGCGCTCTCTCTCTCTCACACACACACACACACACACACAACACACACACACACACACACACACACACACACACACACACACACGCACTCACTCACGCCCGCACTCACACACACAGTTGCTACCATATCTAATCAATTCATCACGCATCTCTATCCCCATGTTAAAAAATTCCCTTCCCTGTAGAGTAATCAAGTTTCTGGTGCCATACCCCACTGACTTCCAAAGCAAGTGAAGAACAGAGCAAACAACTTGTGACCTGGAGCAAAGTGAGAGCGCCAGTTCCGAGTCTCGCTGAGCCACCAACATTTTGAAATCTCCACCCTCACTACCCCCCCCCCCCCCCCACCCCACCCCACTACCCTGAAGTTATCATATTATGACTCCACACGAGAGACTGCTAACTAAGGTGCCGTATAAAAATAAACCATGTAGAGCATTTTGTCCACACATCAAAATCCCATCCAGCTTTTTTTTCAGAAAACAAGACCAGACCGTCTCTGACCGGTGATATGGCTCAAATGAACGTACCCGGCAGACAATCAATCTGCGAGCTGGTAATAATTGTGAATAGAGATCACTGAACGCTGGGGCACTATAATAGCCCACCAGAGCAAGACACGATGACAGGCAAGCTCTCACCTGGGCAGAAGAGAACGAGGGCACACAACAGTGACACCTCCACGTCTGTCAGCTGCAGCCTTCGCAACTTGAACAGGATGGGTCGTATCTGGCAGTACACCTTGCCTAGGACGCCCAGCTCCTCCCCCTGAATCATCATCATCATCATCTTCATCATCATCGTCGTCGTCGTCGTCATCACCATCTTTATCATCATCTTCATCACCATCGCCATCATCGTCACCATCATCTTCATCATCGTCGTTACCATCTTTATCATCATCATCACCATCGTCATCGTCGTCACCATCTTTATCATCATCTTCATCATCGTCATTGACCGTCATCGTCATCGTCGTCACCATCTTTATCATCATCATCATCATCATCATCATCATCATCATCGATTCAATGTAAACGGGATGGGTTTTATGCAACAGTACACCTTGCCTAGGACGACTAGATCCTCTTCCTGAATCGATATCGATATCATCATTATCATCACCATCATCGTCGTCGTCGTCATCGTCATCATAATCATCTTTGTCAATATCGTCAATAATTATCATCATATTATCAACATCATCATCATCATCATCCTTCTCCTCCTCATCAGCATCATCACCACCACCACCGTCATCATCACCTCCTTCCTCCTTCTCCTCCTCCTCATCATCACAGGATGGGTTTTATGAAACAATACAACTTGCTCAGAACACGTAGTTTCTTCCCCTTAAACAGTCATTATATCGCCATCATATCGTCGTCATGTTCATCATCGTTATAATCAACATCACCATCGCGGTGACAGTGTGAATATAATGGACTTTGACCATTTGTGCGCCTTGGCTTCAGTACAGTTCCCCAGTTCACCCAGCTGTAAGCGGGTACCTGCCCTCTTTAGGGGCAAGGGAGGTAAAGCAGCGAGGGAGAGGAGATGGGCGCCGGCCTCAATATGCTGGCCCCTGGAGAAGCTGAGGTCTTGCTCCCCAACGACTGCATTGGTTATGGGAACACCTTCAAATCTAACAGCACACTTTGTAAGGAACACCTTGTTTCTGTCTCTGAATCATCATCATCATCATCTCCATCATCATCATCATCATCATCATCAATATTGTATCGTCACCATTGTCACCACCACCATCGACACTACCACACCACTACCATCATCACCATCACCACGTTCACCACCATCAGCATCGTCGTTGTTATTGTCTTCGACACCTCAGAGTAAATATATTGATCTGTATATGTCGTTGTTGTTGCTATTGTTGTTGTTGTTGTTGCGCGTCCCCCAGCTTAACTAAGACCCTGGGAGTCACTCGCAATATGCAATCTAACTCACTCATCACACTTGGGAATTACTGTCAGATTTGAAGTACACACTGGATGAGGAGTTTGTGTGTATGATATTTTTTGGGAAGTACCTCGCCACATAGGCAGCCATACTCCGACTTCAGAGGATGACCTGTATGTGACAGTATACCTGTTGTTTTTTTTCGTAAACACCTTGCTCTGTAATTTTGTCACGTTCATCATTTTTATCACCATCGTCACATTCATCACACTTCTTCTTGTCCTCTTCCTCCTTTCTTTTTCTTCTCCTTACTTTCTTTGTCTACTCCTCCACTATCTTCTTCTCCACCTCCATAACTCTAAGCAAGCAATCAAAAAAGCGCGTGCGGGCGCGCGCGCGCGTACACACACACACACACACACACACACACACACACACACACACACACACACACACACACACACACTGTTCTGCTGACCAGGTTCGAATCTTGATCAAGGGGATTTAAAATCAGTGCCGACTCCACTCCCCACAAAAGTCCTTCGGATGAGACTATAAACCGAGGTCTCGCGTGCGAACGCATGCAGAACATCTTGCGTACAAATAAAACCCGTTCCACTTTTCGGAAGAGTACGCCATTGTGTGCCAGTGGGAACGGATGACAAAATAAACAAAACTGCATACACACGGGGACTGGATGTAAAAAAGCATATGACATTCTTGATGTGTAAATCAGTCCAGAAAGATGCAGTGAATATTCTTATCTTCTGCTTTATACGTATAGAAAAGTTGAAGGTATGGCTCTTATTCTTCTCTGTTCTGTTGATAGACTTTTCAAGGGCTTTCAACACGGATCGTAACTAAATACTACTGCAGACTTCTACTGATATGGCATCAAGCTTACGGTCTGTTCTCTTGGCCAAAGACTCTCAATAACAGACCATATTGCGCTTCTTTAAACGGTCAATTGTACACTATCGCTATAGTCGCACTATCAATTCTGGTGGATTTTCACATGCATAAGTCCCCCATCATGGCCCAGGCCAAAAGCTGTGTCAGTTATCGATGTCAGCTAATTGCCAAGGTCTACTCTAAAATGTTACGTTGTGAAATGTTACGTTGAGATTGCCTTCAACCTTGACAGAACAACCTGCACTCTCCTTTAAAAGGAGAAAAAAAAATCCTCTGAAGTCGGAGTATGGCTGCCTATATGGCGAGGTACTTACAAACAGTCCTACACACAAACTTCTCATTCAGCGTGCAATTTCAATCTCACAGTGATTCTCAGGTGGGATGAAGTGAGTCAGAGTAATTCTCAGGTGGGATGAAGTGAGTCAGAGTGCATATTCTGGGTGACCCCCCAGAGTGTTAAGCTGGGGAGCGCACAACAACAGCATGCCATCAGTCCTTCGGATGAGACTACAAACCGAGGCCCCGTGTGCGAACATCTTGCGCACACGTGAAAACCCGTTCCGCTTTTCGGAAGAGTAGGCCATTGTGTGTCGGTGGGAACGGATGACAGAATTGACAAAACTGCATACAAACGGGGACTGTAAGAAAAAAAAGCACATGAGTGCTTATTCCATTATCCTCGAAATAAAAAAAAAGAATAAAATACATAAAGAATAAACTAACTAAATAAAATAAAATCTCAAGTCACACACACACACAGACACACAGACACACTTACAACACACACACACACACACACACACACACACACACTCGCAGGTCAGTCATGTCCTTCATTCAACCCACCAACCAACCAGCCAGCCAGCCCTCAAAACCACCACACGCATGCACCGCACCGACCTGTCGCCAGTTGAGACGGAATCGGAACTTGGAGTTGACGAGGGTGGTGGTGTCGAAGTGCACGTGCAGCGAGTCCTGGATGACGGCCGTCTCCATGATGCTGCTCTTGATCAGCAGACGCTGGTCCTCCGGGCTGACGTCCAGAAACTGCGGCACGGCTTTGGCAAAGGCGCTGACGCACTGCACCATGCACGGCACGTAACGACCGTACATCACCTCCCAGTCCGACACCGTGCGGATGTCCGTCATCTGGTGTGTGTGAAGGGGAGGAGGAAAAAGAGATGTTCGATCTAAAGTTTAGTTTGGTTGAGATTGTGGAAGGGGGGGGGGGTGGGGAGGAGAGTGGGGTGGGGGTGAGTGGGGGTGGAGGTGAGTGGGGGGGGGTGGGTGGAGGGGGGTGGGGGGTGATGAGCGAGGCTAGTTAATGGATAGGTCAAGCGTTTGCTTGTTTGAATGTACATAATTATAGAATTTATCGCGTGGCACGGCACACATACAGACAGGGGTGGAGAACGGGGATAGCCTGGTGGATAGAGTGATGCGCACACTGAGCTTGTGATCTGCTGACCAGGGTTCGAATCCCGTTCAAGAGGGTTTTTCCTTCTGGAGTAAATATCAGTGCCGACTCCACTTTCCCCGAAAGTCCTTCGGATGAGACTATAAACCGAAGTCCCGTGTAAGAACGCACGCAGATCATCTTGCGCATACGTTAAAATCTGTTCCGCTTTTCGAAAGAGTAGGCTACTGTGTGCTGGTGGGAACGGATGAAAACATTTACAAAACTGCATACACACGGGGACTGAATGTAAAAAAGCACATGAGTGCTTATTCCATTATCCTCAAAATAAGAGAATAAAAGAAAAAGATAAAAATAAAACAAATAAAAAAACCACCCCAGCCAAACAAACACAACCCAACAACTACACAGAAAACAATAGATAAAGAAACAGAGTCTTTTATCCTCACACATAGATGTAGAAGACACATTTCTAAGAATCAACTACTTGCTAGCAACTGTTAGCGTTAAAAATGAATGATAGCATCTCTGTCTCTGTCTGTCTGTCTCTCCTCTCCATTAGTTTTCTCCCCTTTCGTTACATTTTCTTGTTTTTATTTTTATTTCTATTTCTTTTCGATCTATGCAGTTCTTTCTTATCTTACTTTATTATCTCTTTTCAGGTTTCTTCCTGTCTTCTTTTCCCTTTCCGCCTCTTCCCTTTTTCCTCACACACACACACACACACACACACACACACACACACACACCACACACACACACACACACACACACACACACACACACACACACACACACACACGCGCGCGCGCCTGATATCACTAGAAGTGAACAGACGTAAAATTAAAGACAACACCAACAACACACACACACACACACACTCACTCACTCTTACACACACACACACTCTTACACTCACTCACTCACTCACTCTTACACACACACACACACTCACACACACACACTACTCAACCCACTCTTACTTACACACACACACACACACACACACACACACACACACACACACACACACACACACACACACACACTCACACACACACACACTTACACACTCTTACTTCCACACACACATACACACACACACACACATTCGATCTTTCTCCCTCCTAAAACTCACCCGTGTAGAGGACAGCTCAGCGGTGATGGAGTCCATCAGGGTGGTGGCGGTCTTGTAGGCCTCGTTGATGGCCAGGACCATGTGCTCCACCTTGGTCTGCCTGTCCATGTCCACCTGCCCAGAGGCACTGTGGGGCAGCACCACAAAGTTCCGCTTGTTGGGCCGGTCCTTCAAGGGACGCCGGCCTAGGCGAACCGCTGCCGTGAGACACACACACAGACAGACAGACACACAGACAGACACACAGACAGACAGACAGACAGACACGCAGACAGACAGACAGACAGACACGCAGACAGACAGACAGACACGCACGCATGCACGCACGCATGCACGCAGAAACACACAGACACACACACATACAGACACACACATGCACATACATGCACACATGCACGCACGCACGCACCACACACACACACAGACATACACACACACAACACACACACACATACACACACACACACACACACACACGCACACACAAAGACACACACACATACACGCACACACACAGACACACACACAGACACACACACGCGCGCGCACAGATACACACACAGACACACACACATGCACACACACATACACACACACACACACACACACACACACACACACACACACACACACACACACACACACACACACACACACACACACAGACTCCAGTTCAGGAGAAATAGTTGACAAGTAATTGTACTCAGCTATATTGAGATCACTCGTATCTTAACTGTGATGTGGGGTCACTAAGAAGCTGGATTTCTTTTTTTTTTATGAGATATTTTTCTCATAGGGTTAATATCGGTTCTGACTGCATTTAAAAAAAAAAAGCAAGCATTCATATGAGGCTATACACCTGCAAGGTCCTGCAAGCTTATACACACAATATCTTGCACACACATATCAAAACCATGCCTATCTGTCGTAAAGGAATAGGGCCTTCCATGGCCAGTGGTACGGATTGTACAAACAGACTTTGGGGATCTCGGGGGCCTGTCAGTATAAATAGCATCGCCACCTTATGGAAATTCTGTGCTAGAAATTCCCTCTTTTCTGTTCTTCTCCTTGCCTTTGCCTGGTTCCTTGTCTTTCTGTCACCTTCTTCTTGTCTGGTGTTTATTTTTTGCCTTCATGGTCCATTCTCCTGCCTTTTCCCCCCTGATAGACTTAAAAGAAAACAATTCTCTCACACGCTGAAGTCGGATGCGCTGGGCCTGACTTGTCAGGCGCTTAACGGCAGCACAGCGCATTTTCGCTCAAATGACAGACAACAATAGTTGTTGTCTGAGCATTCGAGGACAACGAAGAAGAAGAAACATAGATACCCAGCATGCAATCTACGACTCATAGAGGGGTGGGTTCTGCAGGGTCCAAACCGCCCAAGACTCGCTACCTGACACATTTAGTGCGCTGCCCTGTGCCCCATTGACTCCTCAAATAACATCACTGCGAAACTCATCCTTTCTTTGCAGTAAGTCATCTGTGTGAAATCTTTATCAGCATTTTATAGTTTACTATCAAGCCTAATGGCTTCCAACTCAAAACAGAACTAGTAAGATTAACTGTAAAACGGTAGTGGGCCATTGATTATACTGAATTTTTGTAACGAAAGAGACGTAAGAGAAATAATGTTTAATATTCTCGACCGTTTTGGTCTTTTGTTATTTGTTTGTTGTTTTTATATTTTCTTCCTCGGATAGAGCTTTGAGGAGGGGCTTGTTTCTGAATTTTGTTACAAGTAACACCACAAAACATTACCGTAAAATATTTAGTTTACTGCTATTACTTTTTACCGCCATTTTAGCAACCACGCCAGTCAGCGTCAAATTCATATGATTTCAGTAAACTGAGTTTTCACCTTTCCTCATCTTCCTTAAACAAACTAGGAAAGTAGAAATGTAAGGGTTAAAATGAGTGCATGCCGACCATAAAGTTGTTGAATAGTTGAAAACATCTGTTGAACACAATCTTACCTGAAGGCGACATTCCAACGGAAATGCACTTTTGCAGACGACAAAACTGACACCTGGTTCGACTGATGCGCATGATCAAACAGCCTCTGGGGTTAGCACAGCGTTCATAGGTCAACTTTTGTCGGATTGTGCGACGGAAAAATCCCTGTAAAAACAAGAGAGAAATGGTTTTCAGTTCTTTACATTTGAGAAAATGTGTGTGTGTGTGTGTGTGTGTGTGTGTAAATACATTCGTTTTATGTATAGGATATTCTACATAGAAGGGACGGGATAGCTCAGTGGTCGGAGCACTCGCTTTCCCCCAGCCAAGTTAAGCAGCGTCGAGCGTGGTTACCAGTTGGATTCAGGGAAGGTAAAGCAGCGAGGGAGAGGAGATGGGCGCCGCCCTCAATATGCTGGCCCTAGAGAAGTGAGGTCTCTGACTCCCCTACGACCTTATAGGTTATGGGACTCCTTTACCTTTTTTTACCCGTTAAACACACATATACTTTTTATACACTTTCTTTCCCTCTATCCACTTTGCATGAGTTAATGCGCGTTCTTTGCACCTGAGATTGAGAACTTCAAAAGTTTTACAACAAACACACAGATAAAATACACTAACGCTGCCTTGGCCATTGTCACAGCATTTCATAGAGGTGTTGTTATTATCATACAGATAATTCATCTAAATGTTGACACGAAAATGCGCAGATACAAAACATTGCCATCTATTAACCAATAAAGACTGTCTAACCAGTTAAGAAGGGGTCGCCCGCTATTGCGCGACAGTGTAGACGCAGCCTGGGGAATACTGTACTGACAATAATATGCGATGCAGCCTAAGGTATAGGGCCGCCTAAGGTGTAGTAAACGTTGCAGCCTACGTACGATGCAGTAAGGCTGCAACGTATATTATACCTTAGGCGACACTGTCGTTTTATACTTTAGGCTGCTAATCTTCATGGCAAAGACAATGCATATTTTAAACAATAAAGGGAAATAAAGAGGTGTCACAGTTTTTTTATTCCACAAAATCACTTTTGCAATCCCAACATTCAAAGCATCGAGCTCAAAACCACTACCCCCTTATAAACAAATCTCAGGTGGTCATAATATGATACCAACAAATAAACTGGCAAAGAAAATGTTGATATTGCATTCATTCGAATCTTCAAAATAAATTCAAAACATAACACGACATCCTGAAATCATCTTTCGTCTTCTCAACTTCTCAATAAAAAAACCCAACTAAAGTAACTTGGAAGAACAAAATTAATACATGAGGAAATGCCAGTCATTTTTCGCATTTTCCGAAAACCTGGACAAAATGAACTTTTCCGCTTCTTCGTTCGCGCAATAGCGGGCCTATTGCGGGCCGCGCAATAGCGGGCCTGCCCCGTTAAGAATCTAGGCCAGAATAGTAGTTTCCAAGGCCGGGCAACACAGCGCTAAAAGAGCAGCGGTTTGATGCTGGTGAGACAGGACAAGGGCAGAAACGGGTACGATGACAAGTAGGGCAATGTTCAGGTTAGGAGTATATGCACTACTTTAGCATGATACCCACAGACCTCCGTGTATGTATGAATCCAGACGTGTTTACGAATTCGGAGATGCATTTATACATGCGAATAATGTTTTCAGTCAAGTCACAAGTAAGCGGGTAAGCAATGGCACACATGCACGCACCCACACCCACACTCTGTAGAAAAATCTTTGCTTTGAAGCTAGTTACAATTTCTCTGAAAGAGTTAAGGAGAGAAGGACCGAACGAAAGCTATATCCTTCAAGTCATGTTCAAGTTGATTTCAAGGCTTCAAAATATCTTATGTTATAAATCCCCTTCTCCCTTTCAACCCAGGTAACCTACATAAAATGCAACATTATTAGAATTAGCGGCTGAGGTGTCTATAAAATTTAATACTCCCAGAAACATTAACACTATATTCCACCGATTCCACAACGCAATCACAATACTTCAAACAGTATACATGCAAGTAACACAGTAAAAGATATGTGTTATGTGAGACACAAATATAAATAATGGAGCCCAAACCTACGTTCTACGAAGCTGCACAAAGCGCCCATTTACACAAAGATAGACTCATTTAATTCTACATCTCCCGTGACTCCACAAAGACTCTTTGTGGCACTGCATTGGACTTTTCAGGCAGTAACTCGTGAGGGATTTGAATCTGGCGGAGCCCATCCCTCTTTGGGAAGCAGAGTGCATGCTGAGTAAGCCTAGGTTCCTGTCATCCATGCCCTGGCCATAGCTGCCTTTCTCTTTGGCCGAAGGTGTACCTTTTATTTTCATTTTATTCTTTAACTTTCAGAATAATGGAATAACCATTCGTGTGCTTTTTTTTTACATTCAGTCCCCGTGTGCATGCGTTTTGTAAATGTTGTCATCCGTTCCCACCTGTCCTACGCTTTCGAAAGGCGACAGAGGTTTTAATGTGCGCGCATGATGTTCTGCATGCATGGGACCTCTGTTTATAGTCTTACCCGATGGACTTTCGGGGGAGTGGAGAGGGTACTGATGCTAACTCCAGGGGGAAAAAATCCCCCGGGCCCTCCGTCAGGTCTTGAGCACAAAGTTCTAACCACCTCTTCCCCCCCCGTGGGGATTTAACGTGTGCGCCAAAAGCCTTCTTACGACACTATTAAATCCAGTCTCAAGACATATTAAGTATTTCAAACCTAAGATTTTCCTCTCCTGCTTCATCTCATAGTTTTTCCGTGCCTTCAACAGCCCAGATTCTATCGCCCTGCCAGGGTGTGTGACCTGTGTGTTTGTGTGTGTGTGTGTGTGTGTGTGTGTGTGTGTGTGTGTGTGCGTGTGCGTGTGTGTGCGTTGTGTGTGTGTGCGTATGTGTGTGTGGCACATTTGGACTTGGTGGAACTATTAATTGTTACTGGTTGTATTGACTGTATAAGAATGAGTTGAGTGCAAGCACTTTGATTTGTCTCTATATAAATCCATTATTTATTATTATTATTATTATTATTATTATTATTATTATTATTAAGATACCCGAGCGTTCGTGAAGAGGACTTCAATAATTTACAGTCTCATCCAAAGAGCCTGCAGTGGAATGAAGCCAGTACTACTGATCACTCGACGGGGAAAAAAATTCCCCGAACGGCGAGTCGAACCCGCGCTAGTACCGTCACATCACGAATTTGACGCTCTAACCGCTAGGCTATCCCTCACCCCCCCACCATAGAGTCACACCAAACGTGACACCCAGTCCCATTTCATAGGATGATTAACTAACAACTTTGATGGAAAAGCGCTTTGATTTGTTTTTGCTTCACAAGATTCAGCGCTATATTAAATCCACATATATGATCATCATCATCATCATCATCATCATTATATTATCATTATTATTATTATTATTATTATTATTATTATTAGGGGACGGGATAGCTCAGTGGTCAGAGCACTCGTTTCCCCCCCAGCTAAGGTTAAGCAGCGTCGAGCGTGGTTACCACTTGGATGGGTGACCGTTTACGCACCTTGGCTTCAGTAAAGTCCCCCAGTTCACCCAGCTGTAAATGGGTACCTGCCCTCTTTAGGGTCAGGGAAGGTAAGGCAGCGAGGGAGAGGAGATGGGCGCCGCCCTCAATATGCTGGCCCCTAGAGAAGTGAGGTCTCTGACGTCTCGCTCTCCTACGACCACATAGGTTATGGGACTCCTTTACCTTTATGATGATTAAAAGACATGGGGCAGGAGAGCCTGTGGTTAGAGCGCTGCACATTGCTCTGCTGACCAAGGGCTCAAGTCCCGTTCAAGGATATAATTATTTTCCCCTGGAGTTAACATCAGCGCCGAATCCACTACCCCCCTCCCCCCCCCCCCCAAAAAAAAAGGTCCTTCGGAAAAGACTATAAACTGAGGTCCCGCATGCAGACACACGCAGAACATCTTGTGCATACGCTAAAACCGGTTCCGCTTTTCGAAAGAGTAGGCCATTTGGGTGGCGGTGGGAACGGAGGACAAAATTATTAACAAAACCAGATGCATATGGGGATTGGATGAAGAAAAAAAAGTCGCACGAGTTCTTATTCCGTTATCCTGGAAATAAAAGAATAAAATCAATAAATAAAATAAAATAAAACAGAAAGCCAAATGGACTGACCTTGCACCCTTCGCAGGAGAAGACGCCGTAATGCAACCCTGAAGACTTGTCCCCGCACACACGGCACAAGATGTGACCTTCCGGCTGACCTGAGGGGGGTTAACACACGGATGTAGGTCAGGTCATCAAAGGTCAACCAATACAGCTAATTATAGAAAGAATGGTATAAAAGAATGAAGATAGGAAGGAAGGAGGAAAGAAAAAAAAGGCAAGAGAAAAGTAGGAAAGGAGCATGGAAAGACAGAAAGAAAGACAGGAAGGAAAGAAAGAAAGAAAAGGAAGGAAGGAGAGAAGAAAGGAAGGAAGGAAGAAGAGAAGGAAAGAAAGAAAGGAAGAATGAATGAATGAAGTAAGGTAGGAATGTTGGAGGGAAGGAAGGAAGGAAGGAAAATAGAAAAGAAAAGGCAACAGAGAACAAAAGGCAAACAGACAACAAACAGACAACAAAAGGAAGGTAAGGGGTAGAACGATAAGAAGAAAAAGAAAAGAAAGGGACCACCACATAGACAAAGGCCACGTCAATCCTAATCGAATGAATGCAGTGGTAAAGGTCAAAGAAAAAGACAGAAAAGAAATAAAGGACAGAAGAAAGACAGGAAAAAGAAAGAACCCCCCCCCCCAAAAAAAAAAAAAAAGAAAGAGAACAACAAAAGAGAAAAATAAGTTTAAAGAAGAAAATACTACTATCGCCCAGTCCTTGTTGTTCAATCTAATTAATCTTTTTTATAACCTACATGCCAGGGGTGTTCCCGTTTAAATTCTTACTGCGTGTGCTCGTGTTAAAATCCAGATTGCCTATTAGTTTGTGACTGGAAAGTCTATGAAACCTGTGAACTCTATAAATTTTAAAAACAATGATTATCCCCCGTTATGGAGGGGGGGGGGGGGGGAAAGGTGGGCGAGATAACCTGGTAATTCAAGCAGTGCGCTCATCATCTGACAGCCAGGGATCGAGCCACAACGGAGACGTCCGTTTTTTTAGGGGATTGAATCCCTGTGGAGTCAAAATCAGTACTGATTCTACTCCCTCAAAATCCCGTAGGGTGATACTATATAAACTGAGGCCCCGTTGTAGGTACGCGAACGCACGCAGAACATCTTACTATCTATCTATCTATCTGTCCCGTAGTCTGACGACCGTGGGGGCACCCTCAAAGACTCAACAACCAGTTCCCTCCATTCCTCTCTCTGTTCTGCCTTTCTCAGGATTTTGTTGAGTTCTAGGCCTGTCCATTCGCTGATGTTATCCTCCCAGCTCTTCCTTGGTCTTCTTCCTCCTTGGACAGTGCCTTGTAAAACTGTCTTTGCAAGTCCTTTGGATCTTGTGACATGCTCATACCATTTAAGTTTACGCTTTTTCACGATCGTTAGAAGGTTCTCATAGGGTCCAATGGTTTGCTGGATTCTGTTATGCACGCTTTCGTTGCTTATGTGGTCTTTGTAGGAGAACATCTTACGTATACGTTAAAATCCTGTTCATTGTTTCAGAAAAGTAGGCCATGGAGTAGAGGTATGAATGGATGACAATTTAAACACCCCCACCCCCCCACCACACCCGCATGCATACCGCTGTCGTGTTAGGACACCATCTCCCGAAGTCGGAATGCAGTAACCTTAGTGGTGGGTAAAAGCGGTCACAGACGCAAAATCTCACCGAGGAACGAACGAACGAACGAACAACAACAACAACAACATCAACACATCCCCCTGTTATGTTGACAATAAAACACAAAAAGTCCAGTGTGCGTGTGAAATACGTTTTGATCTATGAAACCAACACTGTACATCAAAGGCATGGCCTGAGACTACAGAAAGAGTCATTATATTATTATATTACGCGGCTGTTGTTGTTGTTGTTTTATCTTACTTATTCCATTAAAACCATTGCTTTGGTTTGGTTTGCTTGATATCGTTTGATGCAGTATTGTGATAACATTGATGTCACACGGTAACCTAAGGCAGTTTGTTCCAGAAAAAGAACACGAACAGTGATACAAAAAATAAAATGACGTTATCTACATAGTGCTAAACTTGACACCAGCTATGGGAACTCTGTATCAGAGAGAGAGAGAGAGAGAGAGGGAGGATCGTTTTATACAAGTCTTCAAAAAGAGGACAATCGAAAGGTAGATGATGTACTACACTAGAATGAGAACATAAGGTTTTCACATTTATTAGAGTATTTTGTGTTCCAGGCATTTTTTGTTTGTTTGTTTTAAGAGAGAAAAAATATATATAGAGAGGGATAAAGAGGGAGAGGGAGAGAGACGGAGAGAGAGAGGGAGAGAGAGGGAGGGAGAGAGAGGGAGGGAGACAGAGAGAGGGAGGGAAAGAGGGAGAGAGAGAGAGAGAGAGAGAGAGAGAGAGAGAGGAGAGGAGAGAGAGAGAGAGAGAGAGGAGAGAGAGAGAGAGAGAGAGAGGGGTGGTGGTGGAGAGAGAGGTATAGTATAAGGAAAAGTAAAGACGGGGCAGTTAGAAGAAAAAAAAGGAAAGATGTACAGTAAAACCCAAAACAAACAAAAAAATACAAAAAGCAAAGAAATACAAAAAGCAACAAAACACAACAAACAGCAACAGCAACATACGTGTGTGTCCGTTGTGTTTGACAATGACCCCCCAAAACAGCAAAGGAGCCAGCTGCTGTTTCGGAAATTGGGCAGAAATGGGATTACAGTGGAGATGCCTTGCCTACAGCACATCCCCACTCTCTCGGCCAAGTGGGCATAAGGACAGTCAGCGTTGGAGATGTTCTCCAAAGACCAATTAGCCCCCAGGGCTGCAGCACATAAGGACTGTGAAAGTCAAGCCTCCTAGTCAGAGAGTCATACTCGATCACTAAAGACTAAGCTGTAAAGTGGAAATCCATGAAGAGAAAAAGAAAGCCACAGATGATACATACAGCCCCTCACTTTGCTGTGTCCCCCAGCGTCAGCGGTTTCATCCAGAAGTGTGCCAAAGAGGGAGCCGACTGTTTCATCCAGAACTGTGCCAACCAAAGAGGAAGCCGAATGTTTCATCGAGAACTGTGCCAAAGAGGAAGCCGAATGTTTCATCCAGAACTGTGCCAAAGAGGGAGCCGACTGTTTCATCCAGAACTGTGCCAAAGAGGGAGCCGACTGTTTCATCCAGAACTGTGCCAACCAAAGAGGAAGCCGACTGTTTCATCCAGAACTGTGCCAAAGAGGAAGCCGACTGTTTCATAATAATAATAATAATAAATGGAATTTGTATAGCGCTATATCTTGCAAAAACAAATCCAAGCGCTTGCATTCATCCTACTCGCACACATGCAACAAGTTACAATTAATAGTTTTTACAAATTACAATGGAATTTATATAGCGCTGAATCTTGTAAAAAGCAAACAAATCGAAGCGCTTGCACTCAATTCATTTACATGCATGCAACTCTCCTTAAACATAACGAACAACAGATTTTAAATCCATGTGCGCGTATGCACGCACACGCACACACACACACACACACGCGCGCGCGCGCGCGCGCGCGCACACACACGCACACACACACACAAAGGGGAAGGCGACTTACCCCTGGGAAGGGAGGGTTTGTAGACGGACTGGCCCATGGCTGACGGTTGCTGTCACCCCCTCACCATCCCAAGTCCAGCGCCACGCGTACCTGTCAAACGCCAATAACCTCGTCAGAAAACTGAACGTGCTAAGTACAAGTGCGCGCATACACACAAACATAGACAAGTACGTACGGACTGACACACGCACGCACGCACACACACGCGCATGCATGTGCGCTCACTCACATGCACGCACGCACACACACACGCACGCACACAGAACATCTCGCGTACACGTTAAATCCTGTTTCGCTTTTCGTAGGAGTAGGCCATCGTGTACAGGTAGGAACAGATGACAAATTACAAATTCGCATACACACGGGGGACTTGATATAAAAAAAAAAAGTACATATGTGCTTATCCCATTATCCTCGATATAAAAGAATAAAACCTCTCTCAAACGCAACCAGGCTATCCCATCCCTCTCTGAAAAGCGGCCAGGCTATCCCACCCCTCTCGCAAAAGCAGCCAGGCTATCCCATCCCTCTCTCAAAAGCGGCCAGGCTATCCCATCCCTCTCTCAAAAGCGGCCAGGCTATCCCATCCCTCTCTCAAAAGCGGCCAGGCTATCCCATCCCTCTCGCAAAAACAACCAGGCTATCCCATCCCTCTCTGAAAAGCAACCAGGCTATCCCATCCCTCTCTCAAAAGTAACCAGGCTATCCCATCCCTCTCTGAAAAGCGGCCAGGCTATCCCATCCCTCTCTTCAAAGCAGCCAGGCTATCCCATCCTTCTCTCAAAAGCAGCCAGGCTATCCCATCCCTCTCTCAAAAGTAACCAGGCTATCCCATCCTTCTCTCAAAAGCAGCCAGGCTATCCCATCCTTCTCTCAAAAGCAACCAGGCTATCCCATCCCTCTCGCAAAAGCAGCCAATCCCAACAGAATTCTTCCGTTTTCGTGTGTCAGGTCTCTTTGTGGCCTGGCCCTTACTGCTATCTCACCAAGATCAAAGACACTAGGAATATATTCTACCTATCCCCCCGAGCTAAAATATACAGATAAGAACATTTAAACGTTGACAGCTAACCCCCCTCTCCCCAACCTCAATATCTTAATAAGTTGTTTTTAAAGATTTCATTAACTGACTTGCAATAATGATATATTTTTGAGATGTGTCCAGGTCAAAGTAAAGAATTATTTCAGATGGCACACTGAAGAAAACAATGAATTTACTCTTTTTCTAACAATGAATTTGCTCTTTTTTCTAACAATGAATTTACTCTTTTTTCTAACAATGAATTTACTTTTATTCTAACAATGAATTGAATTTACTTTTATTCTAACAACGAATTGAATTTACTTTTCTAACAATGAATTTACTCTTTTTTCTAACAATGAATTGAATTTACTCTTTTTTCTAACAATGAATTTACTCTTTTTTCTAACAATGAATTGAATTTGCTCTGTTTTCTAACAATGAATTTGTACTGTTTTCCCCCTAACTATCCATCTAAGAAGAACAAACCAAAAAACAATGCAGAAATAAGACAAAACAAGAACAAAAATGACACAAGGCAAGAAAATAACACAGATCTAGATCTATCGCGTTACAATGATATCTTGCAATCACACCAACCATTTCCTTTCATCTCCTCATCCATTCTTTCACAGACACTCATTGATACAATGCCTATATGGACTGGGCACTCATTATCATAAGCATGTAAACATGTCAATAATGACACCCCCCCCCCCTCACCAACCCACCCATCCACATACGCATGCGCGCACACATTCGTACTTCTCTATTTGATTTTTTTCCTTACATTAAACCATCCATCAACCCTCCCCTCCCCCCAACCAAAACAAAACAAAGCAACAAACAAAGCAGCAAGCACATATTCAAACAAATACAAGACAAAAATCATTCACCAACTTTAACAATAATAACAACAATAACAACATCAATAACAACAAAAACTTTTTTAAAAAACCAACTAACAGATAAAAATGTTATTTAACATTGTAAAAACCCAAACGATATCTGTTACAATATCTTTCCACAATAGAACAGACCTTCATGAGCAAACATTAATACGCATGCTTACATAAACTAAGCGCACAGTTCATGTATAACAATATCAACATCAATAGCACCCCTTCCTCCTCCCCTCTCTCACACACAAACATATATTCCTACATACAAAATTATATTGAATCTGTCATAACAATGAAGTCGCACCATCAACATATCAAAGGAAAAAGAGGAGGTGATGTCGCATTGATATAAGCAAGGACAGACAGACCTACCTGTTTGTTTCCAAGCAGTAATTCATGACATAATTCTTAAAATCTGAGCAACTTCGGTGTTTTGCTTCTGATATATTCCAAATTTCTTCGGAGCTTATTTTCATAAACTACGGGCTGGACACAAGAAGCTTGGTTTGTAAAAAGTATACCACCAGTATATCACCAAGGAGCTGAAGCGCCAGTAGGGTCAGGCCAAGGGCACATCCCTTACTTTAAATGCCTGAAATGCCGTCATTGAAGAGTTTTTAAATATGATTGCTGGGTCTTGGATATATTAGCAAATGATTGTGCCTGTGCGGATTAATTTTGAAGATTTGAATGATCTTCGGAGGAACAGTTTCTTTTATAGCATTTTGTACAAGCACAGCTTTATTGGGAAAAAAGTATGTAGTGGAAATTCAGGATATTTGTTTCAGGGAACTTGGTTTTGAACAAAAACAAGTCAACTGCTTTTTTGAATAATCAATAAATAAGTTAAAGTTTGTGTAATTGCAGTAATGCCGAAGAGTTGATACGTAGTCAATGAGAGGCAAAATGCAGCCACAAAAACAGCTTGCCATAAAAGTTGTTCAGAAAATGTTCTATTTCAGATAAAAGAAGCAGCCTGTTAGCAAAATGTTTTTCTAGTGACATCACGTGGTCAGTCAAAATGTGAGTTTGTCAATAATGACACCTAGAATTTTATGAGAGTTAACTTCATTAATCAATCTGGTATCTATTAACAAAAATTGAAAGTTTTCATTTTTGGCCTTTGATGTCTTACTGATACATACGTACACTCAGTTGCTTATTTAAGGACACATAGCTTGACTTGAGTCCAAAACATTAATATGTCAATACTGTTTTGAAGTTTTCGAGTGAACCTTCAGGGATCTGAATCTCTGAATATAGAGATGTACCGTCCACAAACATATTTTAGTTACATTTAACAAAACAGGGTAAGTAGTTTACAAAGATTGTAAATAAGTGTGGTCCCAGTATCGATCCTTGTGGCACTCTTTCTAATGGGTTTTGTTCTGGCGATTGATTATTTACAGCTACTACCTGTTTCCTATCTGCCAGAAAAATTCTGCCAATACAGTGACAGCTTCTGGTGTTAGTTTGTACAAGCCTGGTTTGCGTTATAACAAAGAGTGATTGATTACATCAAAAACTGTTTCAAAGTCAACAAAAAGAGACCAGAAAATTTGTTGTCATTTATGTTGTGTAAGAGGATTTTAAAACGTTGAGTAAGAGCAGTGTAACAGGAAAAGCTTTTCTTTTTTTTTTAAAGAAAACTAAGACAGACAGAACTGAAATAGGTCTATAATTTGAAGGTAATGAGAATTCCCCAGATTTATGGACTGGTGTTATTTTTAATTTTCTTAAAAGTGAAAAGAAAGCAGGTGTTGTTTTTTTCTCTCAGCATAATTTATATAAGTGTTCCACCAATAACTGGACCAAAAAGTTTTATCATTCTTCTTTCTAAATTGTCTAGTTCACAAGAGGTAGGTTTTCTAATACGTTTGTCATTGACCAAGGTCAGCTGGAAATACTGTTCTAATCGATGAACGTCATATGTGCTTGACTTGTCATATGACATAACTTTATTACTTACTTTTTGAAAATAGTGGTTGTTCAGTTCGACAGCTGATAAGTCTTTGAATACCCTTTACTTTTTGATACATGTTCACTACACAATATATTGATGGCTTTACAGATCAAGCAGGAGTTAGTAGTAGTATTTAACATCAACGTTATAGTGAAATAACTTTTTTTGGGGGGGAGGGGGGGCATCTTAAATCATTCTTTTGTACCGTGGGTTTTTAGATAGTTGTGTACGTTTATTTCAGATTCTGTGCCTTTCGTTATCCAAGGAATGTTAAATTGTGTTCCTCTCGTCTTCTTTTACGAAGATAGCATGTTCGTGGTACATTGAACTAACCGTGCTAGTGCCTTCATTGGCGTCATTGATTTGATATATATCATATCATGCAACATGTCAGTATGTGCGTGTGTGCGTGCGTGCGTGTGTGTGTGTGTGTGTGCGTGTGTGTGCGCGCGCGCGCGGGCATGCGTGTATGGCTTAATTTAACCCGCCCTTACAAATAAGCAGGATGTATCTAAAAGCGGGCAGGGGGGAGGCAGTGGGGTAGGGAGAAAAACTGTGAGGGTTGGGTGCGTTACAGAAAAAAACAAAATACGGTGAAAAAACATTTGGTATGCCTTTTACCGGCTGGAAGTGTTTGATATTTGAAGGGATCAGATGGCCACCCACTCAGATGAACCTTAAAGTAACTGCTGATCTTTTGTGTGCAGACTGGAGAGGATTTATACGTGTCACAGTTTCGACAGCTCTGGTGCGAACTTTGTGTGTTGGCGAAGTTCTAAACATCGTGAGCTGTAACATTTCGTATTGCATTACTCATTACCTTGTGGTCGTTGTGAGTTATTCGCAGTATTGTGGCTAATATTATTCTGGCCACACTACTATTGTTCAAAGTCCCGTCTGTATCAAACCGGAGTTAAGAGTTGCACAATGTTGTAATTATTAGGAGTTACGCATGGTATTATATAGTTGCTATAATTCTGGCCAGACGTTGTGTTCAAGTCCCTGTTCGTATCCAAACTGAGTTCAAGTTACACAATGTTAAAAGCCGGCACAGGCTGTGATATCTAACATAATACAAGCATATGCAGTTGCTTTAGTTTATAGAGAAGTATCCAATTTTATCATCTAATATCGACATCTAGTGCTCTGCAGTAGTGGCAACAGCAGCAGCAGCAGCAGAAGCAGCGTAAGCAGCATAAGCAGCAGCAGAAGTTGTAGTAATAGTAGTAGTAGTTATTCAGTTTAACGTCCTTCCACTAAATAGTGATATCAGACTGGAGTTGTAGTGATAGTACTTGTCATAATGATGATGGTGATGATAACGATCGTATAATGAGGATGATAATGATGATGATGATAATAACGTAGTAGTTGTACGACTAAGTGGTAGTAGTAGTAGTAGTAGTAGTAGTAGCAGCAGCAGCAGCAGCAGCAGCAGCAGCAGCAGCAGCAGCAGCAGCAGCAGCAGCAGCAGCAGTAGTGGTGGTGGTAGTAGTAGTAGTGGTAGTAGTAGTCATCGTCGTAGTCGTCGTCGTCGTAATAGCAGCAGCAGGAGTAGACGAGAAGGAGGTGACAGGAAGAAAAGGAACAAAGCAGAAACAAAGAGAAGGATAGAAACGAGGGAATTCCCAGCACAGAATTTCCAGAAGGTAGGGATGCTATTATACTGACGCCCACCCCCCCCCCCCCCCCCGGCATGCCCACGGGAAAAAGATCACGTGGCTTAAAGTCACGAAAACATACCAAGTTGTGACACAACGCTCCGATGCAATATCGATTATTAGTGCGTTATTAGTGCATAGTGTTGTGCGTATAGAGCGCTCCACAGTAC